>JAFBJW010000365.1:2100604-2723273 GCA_016785235.1 Pseudorhombus dupliciocellatus | reverse complement strand
GGGGAGGAAGGGTGAGTGGCTTGGAAGGGTGAGGTTTGTGTGTGTACATTTGCAGGCTTAGGGGGCAGAAGGAGGGTGTGGAGGGGTAGGGTTGATGCGACTTAGCCCAGACCCCCACCACTGAGCAGTCTGCTAATGAGTCCACTAGAGACCTGGCCAATACCTTTGATTGTGATGCCATGGAAAAGAGGGGAGCGGTGCAATGTGTAGCTGGATTAAGTATCTCTTAAGGAGATCCACTTTCAGCCACAACACTATCAACCCTTGGGTGTGTATTAATTAGGTCTATTGCAGAGGCGGAGCGCACGAATCCGCAGTATTCCCGATACTCTCTCGCGAGCGTGCATGCGCACACGGGCGTATATGCGCAGCAGAGAAGAAAACGTGTCAGATTAACTCCCACGCAATCACAAACGGTGTTTACAGTGGAGTTCATTTTTAAGGAGTAAAGGAATAAAGTGCAGCCTGCTCCTGGGCCTACATGTTCCAGTGTGCTGCACGCTTTAATTTGACACCCCATTACATCTCCATCTGCATACATCCACACATCTGTATGCATGTTTGGGTACTGTATACATCATCCTGTTCTCATTAGCAGGGCTTTTGATATGAAGTGATGCATTATCCACGCGCTAGGCAACAGTTGATTGACTGCGGGCCGGTAATACTGTTTAGCCCCACTTAGAGCGACCTGGCTTTGATGTAAGTACATATTTCCTGGTGAAGGGGCTGTTATAATTTCAAACATTCACTTACTCATCATATGGAGCGCTGACATCGTTGCGGTTCACTTGCGTTATTTTATCTCTTACATGTGTTTCCTGGATGTGAAATCCACTATTTTCCTCTTCCCTGCAAGTCATCAAGGAGAAACCCTCGGCTAACTGGCCTGCAGGTATATACCTTCTTATCCTGAGCGGCGCGAGCCCCTCCACCACATGCTAGCAGGGGGTATTGCACAAATCCTTGCACCCCCCCATTCATCCCCAGCTCCATCATAACCCGGATGTTTAAGGAGCCTGTCCAGCTGGTATGTTTTGACTTGTTTTAAGTGGTGTTTAATGACAATGGACTGGTTGTACTGTTCCGGAGCTGTGTTAAGAGTTTCTAATCAAACGTTCTGCTCCATCAATAATGCACCACCTTGGATCCCATGGAGGATTTAATTGTGGGTGTAGGGCTGACATAGGGAGAGCCGGCTGCGGGTGTCTCATTGCACTCTTTAATTAGAGACCCCCGTCATATCAAACCCTGGGTGTTTACTATGCAGCAGCCTGCTGCTTTGGCTAGAACCGTACTGCATAGCTGGCTCTGTGAGGGGGGGGGGGGGGGTTGTTGACAGTTAAGTGATGAAACTATTTTAAAATTAGACTATAAACAAACTTTAATACTCCTATTACCAAAGCAGTCACACATTGAAAACATGTTAAATTGGTTTTATGCTGTTTTTTAAAACGGATTTCAAGTTGTCTGAGTGCATGTAAGTGCCAAACAAAAACAATTATGTTATTACCACTATGTATAGTTGTACATGTAACTTCTGTTTTTGGCTTGGTCACATCCACAGTAGAACAGAGACCAACACAACGCAGCAATAATGGAGCGGACTATGGTATAAACATGATCGAGCTGAATTATGTTGTTGATGAAGGTAGAGAGCAGGACAGTAATCATTACAACATTTAAATCCACCACACAATATTAGAATATGTGTGTAAAGCTACTTTATTTATTTTTTTAGCTTACATTATTCAGATGTATTGAAGTATCACATCTTTTTTTGAATGGATAATTAAAGACAGAAAGAAACAAAGATAGATATTTCCTTCCAAATTATTGAGGGATTAAGATGGAAGGCAGTCTATTCTTTGTGGAGCTGCTGTTGTGTTTTTCATTATGTATTTTTGTCTTATTCCTTCAACTTTCTTGAACAGTACTTGACAGTGACAAGCCGAGAACATTGAATGATAAAAGTGGAGTGAGGTAGGAAATACAAATTTTAACTGAAGATAAAAATATTGAAGAATAAATAAAAATACTCAATATATATTACCCACTAAAGGTGTGAAAGATGCGCCGCCCTTGCTCCTGTCTGTCATGGTTATTAGAGCAATTATCGATAACAGGCAAAAATTCAACTTCTGAAGTCTCAGCTCCATGTTTTTTATAAAATCAATATGCCCCCTGGCCCTTATCTTCCATCCAAAAGAAAAATGACAGAACACATTTGGAGAATGATGGATGATGGCGCCTTTATGCGGCTCATGTAATGGAGCTGATGATAAGGAGTCGAGTGGACTTCCAATTAAAGAAGCCTCTCCAGTGGTGATATGGATTTGGGTATTGTTTGAAATGGTGATCCAGCGCCATTGAATTGGCAACCTGACGACGAGACAAGAGTGACAGATAATTTGGAAACAAAAGGAGGTCAACGGGATGACACGGTGGCTCTGCTCCAATCAGAAGCCGACAAGTCTGTCACTTTCATTACGTCCGACGCTGAACCTCTGCTGGTCGTGGCCGACCTGATGTTCTAAATGTGCTTACTTTGAACACAAGGCAACAACTGACAGAATTTCTGTGCGTTCTTCATGCAACCAAACACATTTGCCGTTCGGCCTGGTGGCTTAAGACGCTGTGCTTCCTGTTTGCTGGCTGTAAAGTGGTCAAGATGGAGAGCCGCAGAAGAAGATATCATTCAGTGTCTAATCATTCTATCAGGTTTCAAAGTGTCTTGTGTTAGCGGGGTGTCAGAGGTGGAGGGAGACCCCGGCCAAACATCAGGTGTCACGCACAGCGCCAATGAATGGACAATGGTTATCCATCAATCTTCCATGCCAGCTTGTCTCATGGCCTGAAACCAACTACAATGTCCATCTCAAAGCAATTTGATCCCTTCAGCCGACTCATTCATCAGCCTGACCTCATTTGCAATCCGGACCGGGTTCCTGAAGAGTAGAGTTGCACTCAAAGAAGAGGAAGAGTGCAAAATATTGAATTTGAGGTACCCGTTGACCACTTGTCCAAAATATTGCTCGGAGCACAGTGAGTGAGTGATGGTCCCAGTTCCATCCCCAGTGGTGGCAAATGTTTTCAGTTGATGGATTGTTGATCAGTCACCTCCAGCAGACATGTATGTGGGTAGCTGGAGGGAAGTTTAGAGGGGCTTTATGCAGCGGTGCTGTAGCACAGCCATGAACATCCCCTTCAGCCAACTGACCTCGTCGGGTCATCAGGACTTAAGTAAGAGTGAAAGTCCCTTTAAATGGAGCCAGGCTCCCGGGGACCGAGCCTTGGCTGAGCAGCTGCTGCCGACCGGCGACTATTACTTTTCCAGGGGCTGACTTTGATGTTTTAACAATCCATACATATTGATTCAGACTGATAATAAACAATTTGATTAGCCTCTTTCTATAGGCTGTCATTTCAATCACTTTCAGAGCTCCGATGGAGTGGAAGTGAGGGACTGCGGAGGGAGGGAGAGACAAGGGAAGGGCAGCATAGATGGAAAGGGAGAAAGGGCCAAAGCTGAAAGAGAGGGTGGAGGGCTCGAGCCCCCTCCTCAGACAGAAAAAGGAATCCAGCCCTGATTAGGCCTCTGCCTTTGGTGAATTGGACAAGACAGCTGAGCTGCCAGGTTATTAACTCCCTCAGAAAATTCTCAGCCCTCTCTCAGGCCGGCCTGAATACTGCGATCTGGATCGATAAGCAATCTCCGGTGTGTACCAAATGCCTGCTGGATTCATTTGTCTCCCAGCACCCTCTCCCTCCACTGGACAATACACCTGCACGACCAAGGCCCCCCCACCCACTGTCTCTCCACCTCCCTTCTTCTTTCCTGAGTGCTGTTCTCACTCTCTCTCCTTCGCCTCCCTTCTTCCTCACCTCTCTCACGTTCACTCAGTGGAGTCTCTGTCACTTTTTAAATAATGACCCTGGGGCTGAAGGAACAACTGCCTACCTCTATTTCATCATGGTGAGTCCCTCTCCTGCAGGCCTGGGTGACCAAGCTGTCTGAGGGAGCAAGGGTGGAGGGGGGGAGACAGAGAAACTGAGTGAAGGGGGGGGTGCAGCAGCAGTAGTGGGGCGTTTGCCCACGGCGGTGGGGAGAGTGGGGGTGGCAGCAGCAGCATCATGACTGACAG
Organism: Pseudorhombus dupliciocellatus; assembly: GCA_016785235.1. Lineage (NCBI taxonomy): Eukaryota > Metazoa > Chordata > Actinopteri > Pleuronectiformes > Paralichthyidae > Pseudorhombus > Pseudorhombus dupliciocellatus. Next base: position 2,719,128 of record JAFBJW010000365.1, on the reverse strand, counting down.
AAGCACAGATGTCACCATCAGAGCTCAATCTAAGCATATAAATGACCAGCCCATGGCAGCTCTCTACTAAACATACAAAGTAGCTGCTGTTATTTATATCATCATTTCATACAGATAAAAAACATCCCAAGATTTGTCCGTTACCATCAACAATCAACTGTATTTCCTGCCTGTTTGTCCGTGTTATTGTGCGCTGTCAGTGTGGGAGAACATGTGGCTCCGCTGAGGAAACGCTCCACGCTGGGCTGAAAACTGCGTTCTGAGCCATATACTTTAATGTGCCGGGGTTCAGAAACCAGCCAGCGCTGCCAATGCTGTCCATTTCCATCACACATTGAGTTCTCTGAGGAAGCTGCTTCAGCTCGCTGCTCCTCCGCGCTCAAAAGAGGGCTTGTCTTTGTGGAGGAGAAGTAAAGATGGATTTACATAGTGATTGTGTTTGCTGATTTGGCAGGGCTTCAGCTGATAACTTTTAGTGATTCACTGCAGCATTGATCGCCCTGATGGATTTATTGACGGGGAATGGACGGCTGAAGGTGGGGGGTTGCGTTGGTGGGAGAGAAGAGGAGCCGGTGCTGGTAAGGCAATGTGAGGAGGGGGGAAAACAGTAGATATCCACTCAGGCGAGGTGGACAGTGGATGAGCTTGATGTTACCTGCCTTTACTTGTCCTGGGGAGTTATTCCCCCACAGGAGTTCAGAGCCACGCTCCTCGCGTAGCTCAATTCTGCAGTTTGTGTTTTCTGTTGTCTCTCTATTGTCTCTGTGCGGCTGCAGAGTTGTGACCCCAGAGGGAATTGTCTGTCAGCATACAATAAAGGCGAGGCCTGAGACCGAGGACTCCATTTCTCAGGGTTAATTGTCACAGACAATGCACGCCACTGAGAACACAGTCTATGAAGGATAAACCTGCCGGATGTTTGGATTTTCTTATCATTGTAATCTCTTGTGGAAAGAAATCAGCAAAGATGCTTGGAAGCATGCAGAGAGACTAGGGAAAAGGGGGTTGGGGGGAAATGCAGTTATTAAAAGGAGCTCTGCAATTATTTGAGAGGACTTAAATGAAGCGAGCAGCAAAACACTCAACAGACAGCGTTGTTCTGAAGCAGGGATGTGAGACAGACCAAACAGGAAGTCGCTCAAAAATGTATGATGGAGTTTTTAATCAGTCAAAGATGGCTTACTCATCAGGGCCTGATTGCAGTGGAGCGCTTTTACATCATAATGTTTTTTCCTTTGCAAGATCACAGGCTGTGTGATACCATCAAAGAAAAAACATTTATTCCTGTGATAACGTGACACAGAAATCTTTTGATTGTTATAATTGCAGTGCTACGTAATGACAGTATTATCCCTGCCCTGTGATGAGTCTGAGTCCTAAGTGAGCCCATATTGCCTAATAATGCTGTCTGATGTACACAGCTCAGAGCTGAACCTCACTCATTTACTCAGACCAGGCCCTCACTTTGAACCTTTGTCCACTGTCTAAACCCCCTCTGTAACTCAATACCAGCAGCTCCATTCCCCCCTTTTCAAGGTCATTCGTAATGTGGAATCTATAAAATTCGCAATGGAGAAAGTTATTTGAATTCTTAGATTTTATTAGCTGAGCTTAAAAATTCCCATTTCAGACCTGCAGGTTCAAATGATCCTACAATGTGTATGTCAGCAGACGACCTGCTCTCGCTCCGTCTCTGTCTCACATGCAGCGTTCACTCACCTCACAACCTTGCACTAATCTCTCTGCTCAGCCTCTTTTTACTTTTTTGTTTGTTGTTTGTTGAAAGCTTTCTATTCAATAAGTCAAAGAAACAATAAAACATTTATATTTTTTTCCAATCAAAAGTATAAATTGCTACATAAAAATGCATTTCTCTGAGTAAGAAGAAAATACTTAAGTAGACTTAATACAGGAGAATAAATGCAGCTACTTTTGTAATAAATTATTTTATAAAAAAAAAAAAAAACGAATAAGGAAAGGAGGGCTCAAAGTTTATTTTTAATATATTTGTCTTATCATTACTCTTAAACCTTTGGTAGATATGCAGACAGAAGAAACTGGGGCATTGAAGCACTAAACATCATCATCCCACTCTACCTCCTAAATAATTCTTGATCCATTATTGTGTCTTCAAGTTATCACATCATATAGTTTTCGAGTCACACAGATAAACAGTGGGTCCAGCACAGGGCCATGTTTGTGGCCGTCTCTGCTATAACCCAAGTTGCATTTGTTGTCCATTAGCTCTACAAGGATCCAAGCGCATTTGTGGTTTTACCTGAAATCCATAAGAAAGAGGTGAAAAATAAAATTAGAAAGCCATTGGATATTTGCATATTATCATTCAGTTGCACTGAATCTGTGCTCCAGGTGTGTGGGGTGTCTTGCTCCTTGCAGTTACCTCGGAGGACGAAAACTCTCTTTATCTCTCCCTCTGTCTTATTGTCCCCTCCTGACAGTGACGGTAATGTGTGAGTAGGTGAGCGACCCTCGGGGCTCTGTACATCCACGTCAAAGCGAATATAAATCAGCACTTGTCATCACAGACTCATATCACACGCTCTGATCCCACGTCCCCTACTAAAACATGAAGAATCCAACCTGGTGGTTCAATACCGTGTGAGAGGCGCCAGTGGCCAGAGCGTTAAACCTGTCCAGCCTCGCCGGCGTTGTCTCCCATCTCTGCATCGCCTTGTTTTCTCCCTCCCAGACCTGTAGGTGCTCCCGCTCGGTGAAGTTAAACAGATGTGACTGCATTAGATTCAGCTCAGACAGCAACACACCTCTACTGCCCTGAATGCATTCTATAATTATCCGCCACACCTTGTATCAGGAAGTCAGCTTCATGTCAAAAGTGCAAGTGAAAGCTGGGGTCACTGTCAGGAAAATGAGTCTGGTAGTGACAAAGGAGCTGAGCAGCTGCAGAAGAAGGAAATAAGATGTAGGTTGATTGTAACAGAAGCTGGTTGACTGTAAATCCAGCTGCTGTACACTGAGTGTTTATGCCATGATAGTGGCAAACAAAAACCTCAAGGTGGTGCATCATGAAAAGTCAGGTTATAAAGCTAATACTTTATAACTTACAGTTGAATGTATGATGACATTTTATAAAGCCCAAGAGTCTCTAGGCTTTATTAACTGGCCTGTATGGATTGCATCGACCTGAGTACAGTTAATTTCAAAATAAGTACCGAGTGAATTAAATAAATTCCAGTCTTTGTATGGGAGATGCGTATAGAAACATCATCAAGAATTAGAATTCATTTGATGCCTCAGAGATTATTTGACAGAGGAGGAGCAGCTGCTTTGGCCTGGATTCATCCACATACTCTGATTGTGGCCACTGATTGATTTTTAAGTTAGGGAGAGGCAATCAGTAAATACCACCCAATCAGGGGCCAACAACATAGAAAAGATTAGACAATTTGAGGTAATCAATGGAAATATTCTCTGATTTGTAGGCGTTCAATGACTGCCATAAATCAGGCATCATAGCGCATGAGTTTGTTTGCAATAAAACAAAGGCCAGCGACGGGCGAACCATAAGAGATGAATTAAAGGTCTGAGGGAGGAAGTGCCGACTGGCGTGGTAATGAGACAGAATTACAGGCCACAGATTCCGGCCTGCTTCCCCTGCAGAGGCTGTCAACAACTAATGGTCTGCAGCGAGTGCAGCTATCTGTCATCCTGCTTCCTGTCCACATATTTACTCACTTATTTATAGTCTTGATGCAATACCATCATTTTTAATGTTAAACGCCCCCCACTCCCTCATCAGGGGACAGGATATGGACACAGGCAGGATATTGCACTGGGTGAGTCCAACGGGCCGTGTCTGACACGCCAGTCATCAACTCTGAAACCGCACCTTGATAAATTAAAACGACATTTCATCATTACCATTTATCAGACCTCAGGACAGGCCATCCGAGAGATTAGACAGGTCACCATATAACCAACAGGCCAAGAGGTCACAATCATAAACCAACATGGTGGCTCCCCACAGGTGAAGCCAAAATTCTTGAGTCCACGAAACACTTGTAGTGTCCACAATAAAACTTTGGTAAATACTGTATCTGGGATATTTTACTTTTGAGGTGGAGACCTGCCATCCATCTTTATATACAGTCTTTGGTGAGTGTCCATCTTTCAGCCACAGAATGACCCATAATTGTGGTTGTATAGAAACACAGACTCCTCATCTTTCCCTAACACCATGTCGTCTGCATGGAGGACGTCCCCACTTCATGCCGTCTTGGCAGGGAGTGGACGTGGTGGTGCTCAGCCTTAATGGACCGACTAGACCGATGATCCTGCCAGCGACCTGCATAACTGCTTTTGATTCTATCGTCCGCCGCAGGGTCGAGCTGCTTTATCAGAGGAATTACCTAAAGTGCCTCTTATTTCATCATCCAGCATGTCAACGAGGCAGCATTCCATAAGTTACACACACACACACACACACCAAACAATCACTACATCATACATCACATGATGGGCTTAGAAAAATCCCTGTGATGATCCCGGGCCAGGTGCAGAGTGGCAAACCTATGATGGCGATTGAGAGCAAGGCCATCAGAGAATGTCACGGCAACGTTTGTCTGAGAGAGGCTTTTATTACTTGACCAGTCCTTCAATAAACTCAAGGAATGCATTTTGTCAAATATATGTATGTTACATTGAAGTGTCTTTAATATCTCCATTATTCACGTGGTCACGATGTTCAACAGAACATATGTTACCTGGGGCTGAACCTGTGTCTCCAGACAACATCAGTGAGCCTGAGCTCCAGTGAGACTGACACTTTGCTTCTAAAGAGTTGTTGGCTGATGGTGTCACACATCACATCATTTCCAAAAATATAGAAACATAAAGGAGTTATGGATAAACTAGTGCGCCTACCTGCTGTGATGTAAACTTCAAATGTTTGCATTACATTTACTTTTCATAGACCTGTTTAGGTCAATTTGAGTCACTGTAAATCTGAAAAGAACCGAAATTATTTTATCAAAAAGCAAATCCAAGATCAAATTCTGATCAGCTGATCAGTGAATAGTCACACAGTGAAGAGGAATTTGGACACAAATTCTTGTAAATATTCTGAACAATAAGTGAACACAGAAGGAACCTACAACGTAGCGCGGATGCACATTGCCACAGTGCAGGGAAGCCCAGTGGCATGTGTTAATCATGTGGATAGAAGCATGTGCTGGTACAGTACTGACTCCTCTGACTTTGCTTACCCTTGGAAAGCTTTCTGCGCCCTATGATCCAACATCTGAAGAGCTGATAAAAACCCTTCAGTTGCCTCAAAGCAGCTGTGAGGCTTAACATTGTCAAAAAGGGGTTTTTATTTCCCTACCGTTTCGACCTCCTGTGTATATTTTATTGAGCTGTTCTCATCCCACAGCGCTGCGCGGCAGCTACAAGCTGCCGAAAATGTATTTCAAAGCTCATTAACAGAGGACGTGCATGCTTGGAACATGTAGCGGCTCTTTTTTTTTTCCAGAGACACTTGTGAAAGAGTATGAGGGCCACAGCGAGGAGCTCAGAAATCGTTGTTTTTGATATTCAGTGAGCTTTTCATCTTTTTTTTCTGCTGCAACACCACATGAGAGGATTAGGGAAGTTAATGAATTATCCTCACAGGGGCCAAGACAGTGTGTGCTAGCTGCACTATCCCACGTCTCATAACATGGAGCTGTTTGAATTTATTGAACTGAATTTTCCCACACTGATCTGACCCAGTTCAAGATTATAGCCCGTCCCCTTTTTCTCTGCAACCAGGATGACAATGTGAAAACCGTCTTAATCTTTGGGAGTCAGAGATATCATTAAACTAAACCTAGTTAAAGTTTACCACGACCTTACAGCTCACCCTCCATGAAGCATAGCTAGCTACCACTACTACAACTGTGTGTGTGTGTGTGTGTGCGCGTGTGTGTGTCATCCCCTGGGTGGCTCACGCTGGAGATTGTATTCTCCTGAACTTCCATCAAGTGAAAACAGTCGACAAAAGTGAAATATCACTTTGAGATGTCGCCTCTCACCGTCGGCGTGTGTTTGCTCAACGTCCAGAGGCGGGCGAGTATCAAATGCACCAGCACAAATGATAATAACACAGCAAGACCTTTCTATTTTTCCAAATTAAGCTGGGCCTCGCTTCTGCGCCCCTGAGGCCGGCTCACAGCCTTTAATTCTTCCCCAAAGATTTTCCTCTTCAGTTTTCTATCATATAAAGCAAATATCAAAAATGTGGTTTGAATCCTGGAAAAATTAGCGCTGAAGGGCACGAGAAGGAGGAACGGTTATAGTGCAGCAGGTGACAACACACCGCTGACGCTCTGCTCCTCTTTTACAGGCATCGATTCAGTCTGGTTAGCTTACTGTGATCTGGCCAGAACGCCAGGCAAACCCTGGAGAGCCGGTGTCCACGGAGTCACTGCACAGCAGACCAAACCGCCCCCGGGGTTAATTGAAGTCCCTTGAGTGACTCAAGCGCCCTCTCTTTAATGGGTCAACCCATAAAATGATGTATTTCTGAACAGCAATAGGAAAAAATGTATCCTCTCCTGGGCCTTTTTTTCTCATCCCTGCCCTTGAGCGGGGAACTTGAATGTAGCTGCACTTAAAAACACTTAACATGCTGGACTTGAATGAAATCAGAAACGTCTCCAGCAGGCTCAGGCTGATGGTAACATGGGTGCCTCTTGTTGCTTGTGATTTCTTTTGCTGTTGCCACAAGTATCTTTTCTTGGTAATAAGGCCAAGTGAATGGTGCTCACTTGAGGGTTGGAGCAGTAGCTAAATACCTGTGCAGCTTGGGAATAGTATGGTAGTTTAGGGTTAGCCCTTTAGGTATAAATATGCACTTTTTCAGTGAGTTGAATAACAGTTGCTTGAGGAGTTTATAAACATTTTGCCCTGTTTTTTTTAAACAGTCAGGCAAAAACAGAAATGTCTAAAGTTGGATTTGTTTCCTTATTCGTTGTTTTCAGTTATGGCACTAAACTACTTTGTGGCGAATGCAAAACCTCATCAGTTCCACTCCGCTACCTCTGAAGTCCAAGATGTGACGTCAACATGCCAAACATACAACACAAATAAACCCATTCTGGGCTATTTATCTGGTGACATGGATAGTAGCAGAGGGGCTAACAACTTAAAAATATGGAGAGATAAGAAATGTGGATTGACAGCTGCTAGATTTTAGCATAAACTCGGACAGCAGCCACCCTGGCTACGTCCACACTTTAAGTGTCCACTTAAATAATATAAAGGTCCAATTAACACGGCTACATTACAGTAGGCAAGTGTTGTTTACGGAGGGACTCACCCACCGTCTCCTCACCATGGAGGGCTATCACACCATTAACATTATTGATTTTATAAAGCTCATGCTCACACGTTTCTTCCTCACCTACTGCTGTTTGTCTCGCGGGCTAAAGTTGCTGTCAAATGTCACAATCCTGAGTGGTCTATGAATTCATCCACATTTCTGTGATCATATGACTGGAGTCATCCATGCACACCAGATGCTGGACTACATTGTTATTGCAATTGGTACAAAGTTTTGACATTTTGAAGGAAAAAAATTCCATGTGACTCTAATGGTTGAACTACAATCAAGGGGCTGATGGATTGAGAGCTATAGCAGCCATCAGTAAGTCTCACGCACCATTTCAGAGAGCTAAAGTGAGGAAAATAATAAAGGTTAAAACCATACACAGAGAAAATGTGAGGTTAATACTATTCCATAAAGGGGCCTGGCTTTGCGGCGTCGACACTTTTTACACAGCTCCAACCATCTATCAGTTTCAATCAGCGGTGATTCCCCTGCTACACTGAATCAGAGGTATCTGCAAATGAAATCTTTAAACATCTTAAATCTTTAAAAACTAATTTACTTAATGTCTTACCATTCCCGATTAAAAGCGCTGTCTGCAATTATATTAGGCCAGTGATTACCAAGTTCCATGATTTACTCTGGAGCTGTGTAGTCAGTGTGTCTGCGGGTGTTTACGTGTTTATCGTGTGTGCACGTATTTGTGCAATCCGTGCATTAAAGTGGGCTATCAGTGTGTGTGTGTTGGAGAAAAACAAGATGGTGAAAGATGATGTTATTGGCCTGCCTTCGGAATGATTCCTGTGCGGCTCTGTCGTTGGTTGGGAGATAATCTCGCCATTGATTTGTAAAAATGCTTGAAAATGAAAAGAGTGTGTCTCGCCCCACTTAATCAAGAGGGCATATTGATCAGGTTTCTAATGAAGGATCATTTAGATAGGGTGGAGAAGAATAGGCCAGCGTATCATAGCATGTCAAGTAGTAATAGGATGTCTTTATCTGCAGATTCCCGGATACCAGTGAAAGCAAAGCTTTCCATATCTTCATAATGGAAACCTGCACTGCTGTCTCATCATCAAATGTTCTTAAAGTGACACTCCTAATAAAATATACTGAGAAAGGACGTCGTTTCCGCATCCTGCCCTTGCTAGATGCATAGCACAAAGTAGCACAACTCAATTTTTATTAAAGAGAATTTAAAAACTCTGACCTAGTGAATATACATCTTTTTGTTTTTCCTGTCTTCTAATGTTCTGGTATCATCTTACAGACTTCCTGTATCTAATATTTGACTTACTATTTATAGAAAAACTTTAAACAGAGCAGATGTTTCCCCCTCCTTTAAAGTCTACCCGAAATAAAACGTGTGTTCCATTAGCTAGGAAACAATGTTTATGTGATCAACCAGCCATTGTTAGTCACATGTTATTTCTTGTATACTAACAACTAAATTACATGTCCAAAGAGTAATGACAGAAGTGCTAACAAACAATAATAAAGTTCCACCGATACCGATACCAAAACAATAGCAGCCCATCGTTTCTTTTTTAACTTGCATCTCTGCTTATGAATTGGATGAGACAGATAACTGGGCAGCGATGCTAAAATTAGCTGCAAGCTGTTAAATGTAGACATAGATATAGAGAAACAAGAGCGGTTGAAGATCCACAGGTTGATCTAGCTAACATTTAAAGTCCCCCTGACATGGAGTAGTGTTGAGAGATGTTCCCCTAACAAAACATGGTTATGGACTCACCTTCTTTCTGTTTGTTTCCCTGGTCTTTCACATGTGCACGTATCATGCTCGCACACAAAGTTTAAATCTGTAATGCACTTCCCATAAAGGCCAAAAGTGGCCGATCACACCTAATGGCGGCGTGTAAAAACACAGCGAGTGCCTCCCGGGGTCCATATACTACACAGAGTGCATCGACCACTGTGACTGCATCCAGAAGGGCACTGTGTTGAGATCAAAGGCAGCAGTGCTGCTGGTGGGGTTGGGGGACCAGAACCAGCTCTCATTACGGCTGTGAGACATCCATTTGAGCATTTTTAATATGTGTATCCTATTAGCCAGTTTAAGTGCTTTTTGATAATTGTGCTTTGTACTTTTACAGCACTTCAGTCTATTCCCAGTTCAATTTCCTCTTTTATCGGACGTTTGAAATATTGATCTTTGACAGATAAAAGCAAACACCATAATCTCACTCGGGTGAGCCGGCGAGCGAGCGAGCGCGCGGTGCGAGAAGAATACACTGGGGATTGGCCCGCCCCTCCAACCCCTCTGCTTTATTACCTTTATTCGTCAACGAAATTTGCTTACTGCTCCGGGATGTTTATGTAGAGCACCTGCACGCTGATGGGTGGTTGATATGACCATCTCTCCCAGTGACCCCCCCCACCACCACCACCAGCACCAATCTCTCTGCCAGCTCACCCGTCTCCTCCCCTTTCATCAACCCCCCCATGACATTTTGCAAAATGCAGCGCAGGGGCTCCCGAGGTGCTTCCGATGATTGCCGCTGCTTAAACTGCTGTCAGCGCTGTCAAGATAACAGTGATTTATCTCTATAGCACTTTATGGAAGTTAGTGTTTTCTGTTAACCTGAGCACTGAAAGCTTTGCCTGGTGCCGGCTCGCAGTCACATTAACCTGAATCAATCACATCTTGATTTTTCCATAAAAGAAAAATCCTCTGTAAATAACACTGAACAAGCCACTGAATACACTAAGCCCACCAGCAGCCCCGCTGAGCTGGGGTTGATGCGCAGATATCGTTGCTACCTGTTTCCAATATCCCCGAGCCAACAAAGGGATCCGACGCTTCCGACTCGTGCATATAATTTCCTCAAATGGGGCCACGCTTAATACCGACACTGTCAAGAGACGGAAACTGAAGCCGCGAGTTTGAAATCACAGGCTGAAAGAAGTGAAACAATAACACACATCAGTGTATGAAAGATTTTATTCATTGGTTTGAGCTAAATCTGTTTTTTTTCCTCCTAACGGCAGGTTCCTCTTGAGATAATAGAAAGACTTGTTTTGATGTTTAAAGCATTGCTAATCTCCTAAAGCTTCGGGCTACTCATCCCGCTGCATATTTGCAGGCCTGTCAGTTTGAGTGGGGATGGTCCTCCGAGCAAATGAATTTTTTTCCGCCTGTTTTTCCTTTTTAGCTTTGCAGACACTATTTGAGATTTACTGCAAACATTTGACCACCGGCCTGGCATATTGACTGCGTTTGACAAGCGTAATCCTTTTCTTCTTTCCAGTCACTTCCATTCTGCGATCAATCAGAGCATCAATGCCCTGTAGACTGCTATGAAGTGCAGACGCAGTGTTCGATCATGAGCCAGGCACCTTGTGGACCTTCACTATAATATAGTGATTGATTCATCTTCAAAGATATCTTAAGTGGTTGGCAGGCATGGTATATAATGCCTTTTGTTGACTGCAGCCCTTTCCTTTTACCCAGCTTGCAATCCTTTAAAACAGCAGCACAAGCACACACATCAAAACTTAACCCAAGACAAATATACTGCTTTTTGATGTGATTCATTCCCACTCAGCCCTTGAATTTCTCTTGAGGAACAGAACTTTGATTTGAAAAATGATAAAGTGTTGAGCAGTGTACAAAGAGAAGACCCTCTGTGGATTTTACCATTACATTCCATTGAAAATTGCAAACTTGAACCTGAATCGCAATTGAAAAGTGTTCCAGATTAATCTGGCTGTAACCCTGTACTTTAAGGGAAAGTTGCCGTAGACCTATATTTTGACCAAACACAGACACAGGCCAAATGATAGATTTTAAAGTTTCGGTCGAGACAAAGCCAAACCCATAGGTCTGCAATAGCTTTTATGGCCATTTGAGTGTGCGTGTTCAGGTTTGGTTGACCAGTTTCAGCTGAGATGCTCCGTTTATCACAGATCTGATAGTATACCTGCAGCAACTCTGGAAAATTAGATCATTTAAGGATTTCGTCTGTTTTAGATGAAGAACGCAGCATCGTCATGGTCAGATACTTTAACAACGGCGGGAACTTTCAGGCCATGAGTGTGGATGAATTACTTATAACGTGAAATAATATGGCTTTGTTTATGGCACATCAATGAAAAAATCAAATGGACCTTTATCAGTCTCACATCTAATTGTCTTTCCAAGTTGATGTCTTTAGCATCCATCTGGGAGGAGAGCTTAAGAAAATCTTGAGAGCAACAAATTCATTTGTGTTGTCGAATTCAGTCCTTCTGAAAAAATGTCCAGACTTCAGCGAACGTTTCTCACCTATTGATAGTCACTGCAGAAAGAGGTGAGGACAGGGAACAGGAATGTTTTCTGTCAGGAAGTTCTGAAGACACACACGTGGTCTTTGTCATGAAATATCAATAAGAGCAGCACATTGAAAAAACTGGTCCTGAGGCAATGAAGACGCCACTGAACACCATGGTGGGGATTTGTTCTCTTACTGATATGTTCATGTTTGCCTGGACAAAGTGTGTGTGTGTGTGTGTGTGTGTGCACATGCTGGGGGTGGGTGAGAGCAGTTGCATTTCAGAAGTATTAAGGGAAGTGTAGTAATTACAGCAGAGGCAGTGTCACTGACCTCTAGATTGCACTATCTTGTCTCCTTTGTGCCTGCCTTTGCAACCCACCTCATCGAGTGAAATTGTATCTTTTCACTTTGGCTCTCTTAAAAATGTGCATGCTATTGGGAGCCAGTGAGGCGTGATTTTTTTTTTTTCTGTCCTTTTTTTCTCCACTAACCCCCTCCCCACCCCTCCCTCGAGCCTCCCCCAGCTGCCCCTCTCCTCCGTCCCCACCGTCTTACTGGGAGGTATTTCATGAACAGCTGGGTCCCGGGAGAGGAGAGGTTAGTGAAAGAGGCGCGCTGTGTATAATTCAATGATTATCAGGTGTGTGTGTGTGTGTGTAGCCCTCCCCCTCTATTGGCAGGTGTCAGGTGACAGGCAGGCCATGTCACTGGCTGTCAGCTGGCTTTCTATTGGAGCAGTCACACTGCTCACAACATTACCATAAGCTGATGAGGAGCGCTGCAGCCAGTCTCCACTCTCACACCCTGATCTGCAGCTCTGATGTCAAACGGCGTCTCGGACCACGTCAGCTCCACGACAGCAGCATCTGAAAACCCTGTCTTCCTGGCCAGCAGAAGTTATCCAGAGCAGATGGATTTTGACATTAGGCATCGTGTTGTGGCGAATGAGCTTCTTAACTTACATGTCTCCTACCTGCTGTAAACACTCGGTCTGTGTCCTGATGCAGAAAGTATACTATAAAAACTCTCCTTTCTACATCAAAGTTATTCAATTTCTAATTTGATTCACTGAAAATCTAGTGGAAAACTTTGTAGCTAAACTGTGGACAGAAACTAAACTCAACTAAACGGTTTAAAAGAAAAGGTCATGTATGTTTGGCCTGAACACAAATTAGGTCATCACGAGGTGACAGAAGGTAACAAAACAAGACGAAAGCTCAGAGATTTTTATGTTGATCAATTTGTTCATTATACTAATTCAAACTGCCCAACACTTACCTCAGCCTCTCCAGAGTGATCATTTCTTGCAGTTGATTGTTTCAATTATATATCGAATTATAGCATTTATTAATCTTTATACAAACATTACATCATAAAACTGCTATTTTGGATATTTTCCCTTGGACTGCATTACTAACAATAAACTAATAATAAATGTCAGGCCATTTACAGATCTGTATGTTATCTGTTTCATATAAAATATAAAATATTTGAGTAAAAGATTGTGACTGTTTTTCCATTTCAGATCCTGTCCATGTGTCTGAACCTCAGTTTCACATAATTTCGCCTCTAAAATCTGCTCCCTGAACTCCACATGCTTGATTATCCTGTACAAACACTGAACCAATCTGCCAATTACTGAAGGGTGTTCAAAGATGGTCCCGCATTAGTGCTACCTTTAGCATGCTAATTGCCATTCTCCTCCTCAGTGGGGATCCTGTTTGAGACGGACAGGACATGTGAGCGCCGCTCAATCCCAAGCTGTTCACGGCGCTGCTGGGCTGTGACACCGACCGGGTCCAGACTCTTTGGTTTCTTTAAACCCAGCTGCCTCCTCCTTTAATTTCTGCTCTTTTCCCAGAAAGTGCATCAGTGAGGCTGCTGGGGTGAGAAGTAATTCTTTCATAGCAGCGTGCTGAAATAAGTGATGTCACCAGAATGCAAGACTGAATCTATCATCCTACCTTGTCAGACCTACTCATTTTGGTCAAAATGTTTCTAAACAAGTCCCTGAATAAGACTTTTTACTGATTAAATTGATATTAATTCTTTGACGACACCAGAATAATTATATTTTACTGTTATTTTTCCATCAAAGGAAGTTTCTTGTGCATTTCCATCTACCATTTTCTTTTACCTCGGGAAAGGCACCGGTATTCCGTTTCCTCTTCCTGTGTTAGTTGCAGACATGCTTCCTTTGCGTTTTTAAATAAACCGTGATTTTTGTCAAGTCTTTCACATATGGAACCAAACTAAATGCTGATGGTGTCACTCTACATCCATTAAACCGTGCAATCGCCATTTACTCCGTAATGAGAGCAAAGGAAAGTTCTCTATTGCCACTTTAAAGCATGGTTAAACTTCCACCATGGCGCAGGAGCACAATCTCTCTCCGAGGATGATTAAGGACATCAGACACTTTTGAAGCTAAATGGCACAAACAAAAACAAATTTGTTAAAGTTTGAACGGGGGCACGGCTGGTGGCAGCTCTAATCGATAGCATTAGCTGTGACAAAATACATAAAGAGGGAATCAATGCTAATAAAGTGAGCGCAGGCACACAAGCGAGCCTCTGCCGCCTCCTCTCACCTTCAGACAGACAGACAGACAGACAGATGTCACTCCATGCAATGTTGACTACAAACGCCTCTTATTTCATTAAAATGTTTCAGCATGTCATTTTCTTTGAGTCAGACCTTTTAAACACACAGAGAACAGAACAGGATGGAACAGAGATTGGAGGACAGGAAGAGGCTGTTCTGTGGATGACGTGCAAAGTGATGAATATGTTCCATCTTGTCATGCTGTTTTTCCCCTGCTAACCACTGGGACTCCACTCTACATACCTGTGCTAACCTCCGCGGAGTAAGCATGTCTCCCTCTCTTAACTCTCAAGCGTCTGTTAAACTCTGAGAACACTTGACTGCATGACTGTGTTTTCTGAGGAGACCTGAAACAGCCTGGGAAAGCACAGAGTCTTTGACTGCTGGAACACTATTAAGTCAGAAAATTGTGACGTTGGCAGTGAGAGCCTCTAAATGAAAGCTCTCAGTATAGCAATATTAAAGTAAGAGGAAAGTGAATGGCCTTTTCAAAATGAAATGTATCGCACTGCCCACATCATCAACTTCTAACTTCTAACTGACGCAGATGTTGTTTTTGATGTAATTGCAACATGAAAAACCTCCAGTGACCTCATGTATCTGGTCACCATGTGCATAGTGCAGGCATCTGCACATAGAGGTCAAGTTATACAAGGTTTGTTTGATTGAATCAACATTCGTGGAATAAACGTTCGTGGAAATTGAATGAACTCTACTCTTTTTTGGTCATACTGAAACTTGTGACTTTGTTTAGCTGGAGATGAAATTCATGCTGCCTGGGACAAACATTCATTAGCATGGGAAAAGTGAAACCTTGTTAGGACTTCAGTTTCATCCCAAATAGGTGCAGATTAATCTTCTAATGCAATTATTAGGCCCTAACATATAATCACATGTGAAATACCTGAAGATACTGAGAAATGTAAAAGTTTATCCACCATGAAAGCTAAAGGCCAAGTATATTCAACAGAGCTAATTGTGATGCTTGCTATGTGTGGTCTGGTATATTTGTCGAAACTAATACATTTTTGTATTGCCCTTATTTACAAATCCCAATTTGCTTCATGGGGTAAATAATTTGCAAAGAAGTCTTCGGTTCATGGAAGCTGGAGACATTTCCATGGAACAGCTTCAGCTTTTGTGTGTCACTAAACGTCTGTATATGCGTACCCTACCGTGTCCACATGTGAGCACGTTAAAACAAACAAACAGGAGGTTTTTGTGTCTCCTCCTTCTGAGGGCAGGCCTGTGATCTGGAGCACAGCGCCCCACAGTGGCCCAGCGCGGCACAGGCCTCCTCCCGCTCCACCTTCGCCAGCACCTTCCTCCCTCGCTCTGCTACCACAGCATCTGCTCCAAGGTGGACAGCACATTTGCATAAAGGTGCTAGCACTTTGCGCCTGTGATCGTCAGCGCTGTTTATCATTTGATCTGCTATGATTGATGCTCTGTTAATACAAATTTAACTCGGCGTGTTTCCCGCTGCCAAGGGACCCATGAAGAGGTTCAATTACAAAGCAATCCATTAATTCGAGGGCTTGTTATACGGAGAGAGAGGACGGCAGCCTTTTTTAAAATTCTGGAATGCAGATGTGTGAGGGACATAATTAGTAGATAAGAGTCCTAATTGGATCCTGCTGTGTGGCTGCAGAGGGTGTAGCCCTGGCTGTGTTTTACAAGTTCCACAGTGTGGAAGTACACTTTTTATAACCTGCTCACACACACACACCATCCGTCACACACAAAGCAGGAGGGAGTCCTCGCTCGGCTATTGTTAGCTAAAGATCAGCGCTGCAGACAACGGCGCTCGCTGAACTTTCCCTTCGGCCGCGTGATGGTTTGAAGCGGAGCGAGGCAGCTTCATGTACTCGAATATTTCCGTTTAATTAAAGCGTCATTGGCTCAAGTCTCCAGCACGTCCACATTTCGTCAAACCAAATAACAGGCCGCTCATTTTAGAAGTTAAATTAGATGGACATGGGTTTTTTTTTTTTTGGTTGTTGACAAAGAATGCAGGGTGGAAACATCAAACAGTCCTGCATGCCTGCTTCACAGCGCTGTTGTAATGTTTTTATGACACAGGTTCTTTTTCCTTTGCCTTGTCTCCCGGGCTGTGTAAAATGTCAGAGAGGTGGAGAGGGCTGAGCGAGCCCACAGGGCTGCTCCACAGAGGCATATCAAAAGGCCGACCACCCTCTGGTCCAGCACACATGGGCCAGCTTCATTGCCCTCGTTAGATGGCCGAGTTATTTAAGCAGGCCTGTCTCTTGGCCTCTGCGGGGGGAGCGGCTGAGGCAAATGCAGCCGCCCTTCCTTCTCTGAGCTGTGAGGGCAGATATGAGCCTGACGGTGCTCACCATGGTGGTCCACCCACGTCTGGAACTCCCACACTCACCTCCCCTTCTGTTACGTGCGGCGGGCTGGAGGCGGGCTGGAGGCGCAGCCCCGGCAGCGGCGGAGCGGGGCTGGCAGGCACGAGCACGGGGAGGAGGCAGCAGCTTGGTGGTGGTGGGGGGTGTTGCCCCTGCAGCTCTGGGTGGTGGATGTCCCCCAGCTGTGCCCGTATGAGGGGAAAAGCAGCCCAGAGGAAGCCCCATTAGTTCCAGGGCGACCCCCGGCCCTGAGTGGCGATGGCGGCAGCAGAGCAGAAACACACTGCCTCGCTACCCGACATCAGCCACCCTCCACAGTCAATTACTTCTCAGGGGAAGAGCGCGGTGGACAATGAACACAGCCACTGGAGCACTGATTTGTACTAACACAAGTTTCTTCTTGTTCTCAGTGAAATAAGCTTTTGGAAGTCGTGCACAGGAATTTTATCAGAGTCTTGTTTTCAGTGTGGGCAAAGCCCCGAGGGCCCTTTCTGTTTGAGGCTGGCCTGTGACTGAGACCACTGTCAGGCTTGGGCTGTAATTCCTATGTCACTGAGAAAACGATCAGAGCAGGACGTCTTAAAATATGTCATGTCCCCACAGCATGGACAAGTCACAGTGGAAGCTGAACTTTAGCGGCCTGATGCCTCTGCTCTGTATTTTACAGCATCACACCTGCATAATGAAGCTGCCCCAGAACCTGTGTAAATGTATGAAGTGTGAAGCAGTCCTACAATAAAGTTTTTTTTTTTTTTTTCCTTTCTGAGCAAATGAACGGCTGCAGAACAAAAGTTGTCCAGCACACTTTTATGGAGGAGGACTGTATTCACATCAAAGCGGGAGCCGCTCTCAGCTCCTGCCCTCCCTGAGAGCCTCAGCAGAGGCTGATTCATTCACATCAGAGCGTTTCTCTTTCAAATATGAAACCAAAATGTCTGAAGCCTGAAAGATGAGACTCTCTGTTCTCATGTTTATCCCAGTTAAGAGAAACCAGGGAGGAAAGAAGAAGACCGTGCTTGCCCACTGACCCACGGCTTTAATAACAAATGGCTCTGTGTCGGCTCCGTGGCCTCTCTGTGACGGGAGCAGCTCTTATCTCACATCTATCTGCTCATCCCAGAGATGCGGTTGCAGTACTTCTACACGTATACGCGTTCTCCTCATGCAAAATATTGATACTTGTATTATGTTGTGTAAGTGTCAGGTTTTTTAACCTCGTGTTTCTTGGAAGGAAACACTGACCATCTTTCGCTCTTTGTGGTTTTATTTGTCTGCTTTCTTTTTTTTTGTTGCTACCACCTAGTCTGGTATGCGTCTCCATGTTAACTCAGTTTGTGTGCGTGTGTGTGTGTGTGTGTGTTTGTTTATGTGTCTCGTAAGTCGCGGCCAAGCAATCTTGGCCTGGCTTCCTGCTGTGCTGCCTGTCATTCTTGCTTCCATTGACATTCAGACTGAGCAGCTGTGCCTCTTCATGTTTTTCAATTAGACATCACTTCAAACCACGCCGTTTGGAATTTAAAGGGCTCACTTTCCTTGTTTATACACCAGGAACATGGGAAATAAAACTCTTTTTTTCCCCTTGGACAAATGTAAATATATACATATTTTTGTGAGGTTTGCCATCTTTAGTGGAAACAGGGATGAGTCAAAGATAAGCGTGTGATGGATTTTTATCAGGATACACAATTTTTTAAAATACATTTAACAAGGGACTTTACTTTGAAAGGGGAATAGACTTTTTGGAGAATAAAGGTATCGGCAGATTGTCAGAGGAAGCTCCAGCTCCTCTCAACAGGTGTCCCCTCCAGGAGCTGCGGTGGAAAAAGGCCGAGCGCCCAGTAGTGGGACTAAATAACCCAAAAGGATTGCATTTTTCCAATCACAACAGAGGTGTCATTTACGTCCCCGTCACCAGGCATGACCTGGACCCAGACTGAGCCCCGAGGAGACACGCTATTGATCCGCACAGCCAAGAAAGCCAGCTGCCATTAAAGCCATGACAGTGGAACTGTACGGCATCGATCGGCAGCGCCGGGTCCCCACCATATTATTTATAGAGGAGAGCTCCATCTACTACTCTCTCATGTCTGATAATTGATGGCAAGTGGGGGCCTGCTTTCTTCCCTGACCCTGACAAACTGAAAGTCAGATGGATTACATCTAACACAATTATGATTGATATTATCAGATTACACCATGCACAACAAGGCATGCTGGGCCAGCTGAACAGAGTTATTCACTCTTTCAGGATGTCCCGCATGATTCCTCCAGTGGGAAAAAAATGCTGGCTCTGTGGTCAGTGGGTGAAGGTGTGTGTGGCTGTGTGTGTGTGTGTGTGGGTTGTATAAGTGACAGATCAAGCCCACTGATCTAAGCTCATTAGCTTTGAAACCAGTGGATGGGCATCCTACAACATCTGGTAACATCATGAAGCTAATGCAAAAGTTCCAACTTAGTGAGAATATTCTAGCAAAGCAAACTAATTCAAGTCAGTTCATTTCCTCACTGATTCATTTCCCCCACAGATAAATGGCTCCCCATGCGTGATGATTGGATTGAGCTTTTCCTCCTAGCCCAACACGCTCAGGCTCCTTCATATCAATGATTCTGTGTTAGAGATATTTGCTTGGCTCGGGTCAGAGGCGGTTTAACCGAACACAGTCTCCCTCTCTCACACGCAGAATCTGAAGCTGATGCTTCGTGTTGTATGTTTTTATTTACAGTCGGGAGCCTGATTTATGTCTGCGTACGTGTGTGAGCGAGCTTGTCCGCGCTCATTCGCCATGAGACATCTTTTGTTGGACGGGGCCAGCTGAAAGTGGCACATTCACAGAGCCACAGAGGCCACGCAGCACAGACCCTTCCTGTTCCATCAATGACCAGCAGACTGCTCTCAATCCATTTCTTTCTATGTTATTATTATGTGGTTTACTTGCATTTTTCCCTCTAATCCAGTTACTCTGGATGACTATAATGCAATTTAGACATTGTTTATTATTCAATTACAGAATATATCTCCCTCCCCTCTCAAACATGCAATGCTTGCCCTTAAAGCCTCTCTTTATGGTTCAGAAGTTTCTGCGTTCTGTGGAGATCATTGTGATTGGGAATTGAATTAACGTGACAGAAGGAGTAGCTCCTTATTAGACTTAAATTGTAACGACAAGCCCGTTAAAATTCATTTTCCACCCTGATTAGATTTAGCTTTATCATCATCGCTTGACAGATATGTCTGTTCTTGGTTCATATTTGAGAGAAAAAAACATAAATCTCACAAATTGGTTCCTGTCTCTTCTTGTTAAAATGATGGAGATTTATGACTCGGCCACAGCACAAGGTCTCAACCGCTCTCCTGTCCTTGCCAACGTCGGTTTCATAAATACACTAACACATATTTTATTTTAATTCTCCAATAGTCACAGCAATTGTAGCAAATTAAATTAAATCTGCATCTGTCTCCAGTTAGATTTTTATGTCCAATTCATTAGCAAAACTAACATTCGTATTGGATACGGGGGGGGAGTTGCAGAGCATAAACTAAATATCTGCTGAGTGTTTTATTATGAAGCATGAGTAATACGGTAAACCCTCTTCAGGAGGTGCTGGCCTCCCACTCCACCACTTACAGGTGTGTGGTTCTGAACGTGTGTTACTTAATTAATAAGGAGCACTCAAAAACAGCAGACATCATCAATAATAAGGCTGACTTCCCAGTCCACGCATCTTAGTGTTAGTTGAGTTCCCTGTCAGGCTAAAACTGTGTTAACTCAAGGATCAAAGTTCAGGGTGTCGTATTTACAGTAGTAGCATCTAGTTAAAGTTGCATGTTGCAACCTAGAGAAAAGCCCTCACCTCACCCTCCCCCTCTAAGTGCACTGGGCTTCTACTCTGTAGACGTCTAGCCAATGACAACACATGAGACCATCTCAAGCGCCTGACAATGTATAGAGAGCGTATGCAGGGCCATACACAGACACTCCAGGAAGCTATATTATACTATAAAGCTGTGAATCTTTGGAATACACATTTATTTATTTATGCACCCATAAATAGCACCTTTATGAAACTACATTTTCAAATCAAGTCACTTAATTTGCATTCATTTAGATCTGCATCAACTTCACACACTCATAAATTCATAGCCCCTCATCCTGACCCATACGGCCCCCTTCCACCAACTTTTCAAGGATTTTGTGGCCTCTTGTTTCCAAGCAAATAAACAATCGCTGGTAGGAGATAAATGTGGCTGGTAGGAGATAGATGAATGTCCGACATGCTTTCGTATACATATTGAAAGGCGCATGTCCAGTTGTGGTTGGAATATGAAGTGGCGTGTCTATGAGGCAGCTCAAAGAGCTGAAGGGCGCTCGAACGGTGTGAAGGAGCAGTCAGGCGGACTGACTCTCCCGCAGCTCTGGCCTTTTGTCCAAGCCAAGTGCATTTTAACACCTGGAGTCCCGGCTACTCCCACTCCAAGCACAGCTCTATAATGACTTGTTAAGAAGCTCAATGGGAGCGTTTCACCTGATGAAAAATAGAGGGGGCAAAAAAAAAAAAAAAACTTGAGATATTGAGTGTCAGCCAAACACAAAAAATGTCCCAGTCAAAGGATGGTGTGTGTTACACTCCGGTTAGCCTCGATCATCTTAATTTAATGGCCCCTACTCATTTGTGATATTTGATTTCATTTTTCCCTCTGACAAAGAGAAGAGGGCTATATGTATGGTCAACATATGGCACATATTAGATTACTCATATATTGTGTTGTGTTTTGGCAGGATCGTCTTTCTCTTCCAGTGGCTTCATGCAACATATGTTCTCCTCCGTCCCTCATATCACTGAGGCCATTCAACTTGGTATTTGGTGTCTGATAGCAGCTATTATAGTGCTTCATATCTAGATGAAAGAACACTGGGCTCCAAGTCACCAAGTGGTTTATCCTATGAAAACTGTTGTCAGGGAACTTCTTATGATTATGGTAACAGTTGCTATGCTTTCACCCGACCAGTCTGAGCCTCTGGAGCTCAGGGCCTGGTCACACTGAGCTGTTGAGGAATACATTTGTTGGACAATTTAATTTTAATCACTTTGAAAATCATGTTGAAGATGACTAAATGATGTGGATTAAAGCTGCAGTGACAATGGTTGGGCCCTCACTGTCCTCATGTGTTGAGGGTGTAGTTGCTGGAGGTTGGATGACACACTTGGTTGCATTATTTATTTACATTTTTTTTTTATTATCTATCACTCTATCCACACAAAGTGACATTAAAAAAGTGCCCACCTTCTTGGCCACTGCCTGCGACTCTGTGTCACAGCCCAGTGAAGCAGCAGTACTGGAAACACTGGCATAATGCTCTGCTGAAGTGAGTAAAGTGACATCATCGTGGACACTACTGGACACCATAAGCTTCCTGTTTTTCTCCCTCACAAAACATAGAGGCAGTGTGTCTCTCTAGCGGTCGCCAGTTTTTGTAGCTCTCTTTAGGAACAGGAAATCCATGCGAAGGCGAGCTGTGGCTCCAAAAGAAAGTGATGACTACAGAAAAAAAAAAAAAAAAAAACCTTTGGACATGTCATAGCTGGCCGGGCTGGACCGCTGCTGTGAGGCTGCACCAGTGCCAATTCTAAGTTGTCTTCCAGCAAACAACAACAGCACTTTAACATATGATGATGTTTAATCTTTCTGGTAATTCTTGTTTTCATGTTAGTGAAATTAGATTTTCTTTTCTTTATCTTTTTTTTTGATGCACCATCCTAAATGAATCATGTCTCTGTCTTCATCTAAATTGTATTATGAAGTCAAAACCCAGCGCAATACATTTTCAGCCCGGCTATTGTGGCAAGTAATTGAACATATCTGCTTGCAGAAGAGCCAGTTTTGTGATGTAGGAATTGTACATTGACAAACGGATTGCATTTACTGCTTCCTGCCCGCCTTATTATCAGGAACGTGTAATATAAATATGCAAATCTGCTGCTTGAACTTTACAATCTTCCGTTGAGGCTATTCATCTCCTTTAAAGTGTTCATTTACATGTGGAGAGGCCCCATGCATCAAGCCATGTCATTTTGAAGGCAAATATTAATCAATTTTGCATTGTGGATCGCCCCAGCGCGGCAGGTTACACATGCAGTGTGTTTCTCTGCTCAAACTTCGAATGATAACTGTGAAGCTGCTCATTCACTATCACTGAGCTTTATCATATAGGTGCACACACAGCCCAGCAGTGACCTGTGGGCGGTCGGTGACAGCCTGCCTCTCCCAGCTGACATCAGAGGATTATTTTCCACCAAGAAATAGTCCACTTATTTCAAAGATGAAGATATGAGCGTTCTAATTGATGATTACACAGACTCTGGAGAGCCAGCTGGCATGTCTGCTTACCGGCAGTGGCACATGGTTTAACAATAAGTGAATCATCCATATTGTCCAACCAGGTCTGATGCAGCCTATTGAGTTCACAATACGTGCTGAGCTGCCTGCGATTATCTTTCAAAAAGCAGGCTGAAGTTCGTCTGAGTCATGCAAACTGGTCTGTTTGAGTCGTCCTGGTCTGTGAATGGTATTATACCAGTCAGAGCTCATTAAGCTCATTCTGCTGGGCCGCAGCACGATTTCACTTTCGCAGGAAGTTTCATCAGTTTCATTTGAGTGTAATGCATCGGAATAATATGTGCTCAGGCTCACAGGCCCAGTCGTTTGCTTCTCTGCACTGTAATGTTGCACGAACAAGCTGCTAATGTTGTGCCAAGTGATGGTGAGAGTCGGTATTTTAAACCTTGTTACAAGCTGTATACAAACATCCCGCTAAATAAAATGAGACAGCTCAATCATTTTTGGGCCTTTTTGTTTAGAATACGATTTTTATGAAGTCAAGGTAAATTTAATATTTTAAAAAGTTCTACCAATGGTTTTGTCTGATTATTTTAATATTCACAATCCTAAGCAATTGTTAGCGTCTCACCTAACTTGCTAAACTAAGATGATGATTTACAACATTGTCCATATGTTAACATTTCCATGTTAGCACTGCTGACACTGTCCACATAACAATAGCATGGTAATGCTAATACGTCCACAAGGGGCAGCGCAGAGTTGAGACAGTGGAGGAGGTTGGACGCCGCCTCCCCATGATTTCTGGTGGTACTGCACCGTTTGGTCCATATTTACAGGCTTTTATAAAACATTTACAAACACAGATGAGAACAGACTGAAGGCTTCCCCTGTTCGCGTATCGTACATTCAGTCTTGTTATACATCAGTTGAAAACAGATATTCACATTTTTTCTGTATATAATGAAAGTAGCAAGACTAAAAGATAGTCTGCAGGGATAATAAAGTTTTTTTTACTGTACAGTAAATGTGCAATAAACCGATGGGAGCCTTCCACACCAGTGCAGTATGATGATATTTTGTCATGGTGTGTAAATGCAGCCACAGTTCTACCCCGTCAAGCCTTTGTTTAACTGCCTCGGAGTTCTTGATGAGCCATCATATTGAGTAATACCACATGAGTCCGGGCGGTGGGTTTTTGTAAGCAGCGTCACAAACCTTACCAAGCAATTTGACAAGCTGTAACAACAATTCTGATAAAGCCAGGCCAGTAAAAAAAAGGAGCATACAGCAAATACAGCAGCCTGCCCCCATTTCCCTAAGGGCTCCCTCCTACTCAATAGCATCAGACACAGCAGACAAACGATGATAAAGTGATCCTCTCATGACTCTGACAGGCACGACAGACAGCGGCACGGCTGGCCCACGCAATAACGCCAGTCACAAAGCCTCTCACTCACCGCACAGCATTGAGACACATTCCTTCTACAACAATGCAGTCAAACTAAACACCTAATTATTACCACCGGCTTCTGAACAAATCAAAGCATATTGCTGCTGTCGCATCAGTTGCACAGGCTGCTTGTGTTTTTGTTTTTTTGTTCAAACGAATAAATGTACATGTTAATGGATTTTAAATAGATCCAATGAAAACAGTCCTATACAACTGTTTTATTCTTATAGTAGAGATATGAAAGAATAAGGGATCTGATCCGATAATAGCTAAATATAAAAACCATAAAAACATATATTAAGTCTTAATAATCTGCACAAGAGAGTATCCTTAGTTTATAGCAAAATACGTAACTAAAAGGAAAAATGTTAAACTGTGGATCAAACGCTCTTATCTTAACATCTGTTACGGGATAAACTAAACTAAATGTGAAAAATGGAAATCCTGAAGCATAAAGGACTTCCACACTCAAATTATTTTCTAAAAATGATTACAGCAATTTCAGTGTTTTTTGAGTTAGTTTGGGATCATTGGTCTCCTCTCAGCATGTCGGTGCATGTTTCTGTTCCAAAGTGATGCTGCAAGGATTTCTATCTACATCTCACACAGCAGCATTTAGTGATTGTCACACAGTGCTGCAAAACTGTCTGCACTTATTATGACTAGATCCCAAGTAAAAACACTGTAACACGTATTTAGGGAATCTCATATTTTTGATGTTCTGCATATAAAACAGCTGCAAATCAAAATAATCGGGAGTGCATGGGGAGTCTTTTTAAGGTACAGCAAAATGTGAAAAACAAAATATAAATTGTCATTTCATGTATAACTTCACTGTTATTTTTTCCCTCTCCTCAATTTTAGACCTTGCGAAATGACAATATTGAATTTGAAGAGGCCGACAAAGGGGCACCTGGAGAGAGGCAGAGTCCAAAGATCAAGGAGAGGCCCACTTGACTGCAACGTACAATGGCCTCTGGGAGCAGACAGCCCCTCGCCATTTCAGCACGTCCATTTCTCCCCTCCATCATCTAATTATAGTCATATCGCAGCGTTGAAGTCCACTGTTCCTTAACATATTCCTTGTTTTGTGGCAGGTAATGGGATGCCGGCTCCGTGCGATTGCCGTGTGTCGCGGTGTTGATCAAAGTGACCTCTGTACCCCTCGGCTCCTGCAAATCAATACACACAGTCAACAGGAGCTGACAGGGGCAGGCGCAACATATAATAAATGACAATTCACCATCACGGTGGCAAGAGCATATCTGACAGCCACTGCTCATGGCAGTCATTTTCATGTGATGCCACGCTGTTATGTTCAAAGTGGGGATTCATTTGCCAGAACTGTCTCACACAGATGCTGATAATACAAGGCTGACTTGTAAGCACCTCATCCCCCAGTCATACGCTCCCGCTGAAGCCGGCCCGGCCAAGTGCTGACAGAGGCCGGCATATTACAGTTGTATCTTTTTTTTTTTTTTTTATTGTTGTTGTCTTTCAAAGGGACCTTATATTGAAAGCAATTTTCCTCTTAAGGCAGCAAATTGTCCACAGAAAATTGTAACTGCCATCGCTTGGAGATGATTGGCTGCATCTTTTGGTGTTGACAGCCAACGGTGGAAGGATTTCATATGCGGAGAGGGAGAGGAGGGGGTGGGGTGGGGGGGGGGGCAGTGCATATTAAAAGCTGTGTTGTGAAAAAGTGAGTGTGAAACTTCACACGCTCTGGATGAAGAAAGCGGCTGCTGTTTGCCAGGTGGAGGGGAAATAGAAATCTGATGCGTATTTGTTGTGATGCAAAAGAGCAGAGGTGTTCTCAGGTTGGGAGGTGCAGGATTTATAATAAACTACACTTATCCAAAAACTGCACTGACACAATAAACACAACTAGTTTTGTGTCAGGGATCAGGAGGAGGGGAAAGGTTGTGGCCCCGACAACAACAACATATGTAGAATATCAGAATGTCAAACAATTAGAGGAATGTCACATACATGGCTTCTGTTACGTGGACTCAGCAGCTTTGTCGTCACCCAACTGCAGGTGAGTGTTTCTGTGGGTCGGTGGTCTGACCCTGTTTGTCCAAGATTAGGCAAAATAAACAAATGAACTGATTTTGTATTACGACATGTTCACTGACATCTAAAACTTTTTTTAGCATAATAAAAAAATGCTTTCTCACTGTGGCTGTGCTTCATCTCCGTCTAGTCTCCAGTACCCCCCCCCCACACACACACACACAGTAACTGACAGGTCCCTGCAGCTGCTGCTAATTGCCCAGATCTTGACGTTTCTCTTACTATGGACATAATGAATTATGAAAGTGCCAGATCAAGCCAGACCTCCCCCTGGACACACGCACGTACGCACAGTCAGACATCTCCCAATAAACCTGTTTGTTTTGGTTTAGCCTGCTCCATCCATTATTTGTTATTGTTTTCTCTCAACGTGACATTGATTTAATTTAGCACCAATCAATTTCAAATGGTTCTGACATTCAGATATGACCTTAAAGCCGGGCACAGCGAGAACTATGATTAGGATTAAACTTTTGTTAATGAGGTGATTTCTCTTCGTGCGGGGGGGGGCGTGTGACACAATCCAACGGGACTGGTCAGTAAAAATTAGATCAATTATAGTGAACAAAACCGCTTTAACTTGATTACCCTTGCACCCGCTAATTTGTGTAATTAATAACCCCCTCTCAGCTGTGGAGAGCAGTTTATTAATAACAATCTATAAGCGTGCTCCTTAATGAAATGGCAGAGGCCGGCCCATCCGTTCTGCAGGTAATGTCATAATCAATGGTGCCCTGCACATGTTAATTACCGCAGTTATTAATTGTTACAGTTGGACTTGAATGCTACATGCTGTCAGCTCCTTTGTCCCACTATGTATAGCAATCAGTGGATTGAAAATGGCAAATCTAATTAGCCATTCAGCGAGCAGGCTGGGAATCCAAATGAGACAGTGTCAGCCCTGACAGCTGGCAGCCGAGGCGCCGTTCACACTGGGCCGTGAACAAAACCAGCATTATCCTCTGCCCCGGGAACAACAGGAAAAGGCATGTATCGCAAACTAATAAATACATTCACAGCAGCGGCCTGCCATATCACACAATGGTCTAATGAAATGCCTGCTTGATGCCTTTGTTTGGGGACAAGGAGTGTTTATGCGTTTATCTGTACAGGGCGCTCCTCGTCCATCCAGCAGGCAGCTCACAGTCGTGTCCGGGATTCTGTATCAGGAGGCGCTTCTGGGAAAAAAAAAAATGAAGTTAAATTATAACACGGTCACATGATTTATCTGCTCATTTCTTTTAAGAAACGTATCTTTAACTATTTCAAACTGAATTCTGAGCTTGAATATTTTTAAAACACTTTCAATAGAAGAAGAACATGTTATTGTCCACACACACATCATATATATTACTACATGATCTGGGAAAATTAAAAGCTGGCTTGTGATAAATTATGTAATCACTGACTGCAGGAACTGGTTTTTTTAACATGGACGTCTTATCACGTTCATTTTGTAAGGTGTTGTATATGTGATGTAGTGTTTGTCAGTTGTTGTCGGTTGTATTTTTACGACTCATGAGCAGCTGATACAAAGCAGCTAACTGCTGATGGAGCAGAGAGTGACCGTTGTGGACAAAACACAGCATGACACAGATTAAAGCCTAAATTATTCCAGTATCTATGACGGTGACCTTGATTCTGTCTCCACATTTGTTACCATGACACCAAAAGTACAGGTCTTGTCTGAAGGTGAAGGGTCAGACCTTTACAGCTGTTTCATTAAAACTGCTTCATGTTTCACTTTTTATCACTTACATTCACTTCAAATAAACCCTGAGTTCCTGGTTACTGGTTACCAGTCTCATTTCTTTTGGTGTACTCTTTTTTAAATGCATCAAATAATACAATTCATTTGCTTCAGAATTTCTAAAGTCATCAAAGTGGAGAGAGGGGAATTGATCCAATCAGAGCAGGCGGGGAACTTTAGACCCCGCCTCCCTCAAGAAGAGCAAGGTGCGTCTGCAGCAGCAGACCGCACAGACTCAGACATAATGATGTAGTAAACCATTGGCTCCAGGGAAAAGACTAAACTCAGCATGTTCTCTAACTTTTAATACTCGCGTATTTGCTGTATTCAGAAGAAAAGTTCACATAGATGTTTGTCCACTTATTTGAATTTGCCAGGCTCATAGGTTTTTTTGTGATTTAATTTTTATCATTATTGTTGTCGTCACAGGCGTGGATGACAAACAGAGGATCATACAGTTCATACAGTACAGCTTCTCCTTTGTAGGAGGACATTTCTATATGGATATGTGGTATGAATAAAGACATGTCATGACTCTGTGCCGCTCTTTAAGCAGCCTCCTCAACACACACACACACACACACACACATACATCCATATTTAAAGCAGAGAGCAGCTTGTGCCTCCACCCAGAAAGCACCTGTAAATAATGCAGTGTTAAAGGTGGCAGACAGGAGGGAATTAGGAGACGACCAGGTGGGTGAACACCCTCCACCGACCCACCACGCCACGCCGCCACGCTAACGTCTCCCTCTCTCTGCCTCATCGTGTGCAGTCTGAACACCACAGGTGCTGAGATGCAGCATGGCAGGCCCAGGGGGGCCGCCGGCCTTTCCTCTCGCCATACTCAAAGCAGTGATGGGCAATAAAAACACTTCACACCTAAAGTGAAAGATACGACTTTAAATATTTTACACACATTCTGCATATGCAATTTATCCACACCTGGCTCTTAGGAGCAACAACATCTGGTCGCAGTTGCTTTAGAGGCAATTAATTCTTCATCCAAGCAGTCAGGGTCCTTTCTGAAAATGTGGAGAGGGACTTGAGTGTTACTTAGATGAGTGCAAATGTTAAGATGACTGCTCACTTCAGTGGCATCAGCACAAAACAGAATGCAGCGCTGCTTCTGGTTCCCTGAATGGGAACTTCCACAAGATCCAGATTCAACAAGATGTTAAAAAGTAGAATTTAATTATTGAATGTTCTCTGCCCTTGCATGTGTTTCATTCCTTTAATCTATAAACAGTATATTTTATCACCTTCTAAATAATTCGTTATTATTATTACTATTAGTAATTAGTAGTATTGATGATGATGATGATAATAATAATAATAATAATTTGTTGGATCAGGTTTTTGTTTACTGTGGGGAGCTCTGGTCGGACTCACAGCTTTTTATGAATGAAACCTCTTCTTCTCATCTCTTGTCTTCAGGTTAAAGTTAAGATGACTATTTGCTTTCATTTCCAATACAATGGTATTTTGTTTCAGAT
This sequence comes from Pseudorhombus dupliciocellatus, assembly GCA_016785235.1. NCBI lineage: Eukaryota > Metazoa > Chordata > Actinopteri > Pleuronectiformes > Paralichthyidae > Pseudorhombus > Pseudorhombus dupliciocellatus. The sequence goes on along the minus strand of JAFBJW010000365.1, from coordinate 2,689,418 downwards.
CTGATCAAAGCTGTAGATGATTAACCTGTAGAATTCCTCACAGAGGAAGAGACAACAAAGACATGAGAGAAACGTCGGCGGTTGTCTCCTGATGAATAGATAGAGCGGATAAACGAGTGGGGGTTTAAATACAAACAATCGGGTTAATGATGAAAAATCTACCTACAGAAGACGCGAAAACAGTGAAATAGTTCAGAGTGATTCCAGAGTCCGGAGTTGATACTAGTGGCTATAAATATTTAGCTTGATTACACTGCTTTGACTTCATCAGAAGGTGACCTTTAAGACACTAAATAAAACTGGTTATCATGATGGAGTTAAAACAACACCTAAGTGGTATATTGGGTTAGGGCTGATTGGCTTAAAACCGTTCAAGCTCAAACTCTTTTTCATCTTTAGTGCCGGAAATCACTGCTTTCCTGTTTTCTGAATGGCCTTAAATATTTACCTTCCCTCCGCACTGATAGGATTCCTTTGTTTATTGCTGTCTTTTCCCATGGGAATGAAAGTAGATGGGGAGTTCAATGCTAAGTGAGAACTGCATTCCCTTGTTCTGTCTAACGGCGGTGGAGGAGGGGAGGGGTGAGGGGTGTGGGGGCAGCACGTTACCTGCTGCGATGGTGTTTACCATGACCATACTGCCACCAAGGCCTGCGTGCACCACACAGATGTGAGAAGCCCAGCCAAGAAAAATCCTGGCAAGGTTATAAAAAAGGACAACATTGGGCGTCTGTGAGTGAGAAAGAACGGGGACGTCCGATGTTTCTACATGTGCACCTAAATAAGAGTTTCTGTTTTGAGAGAATTTTACAGTTTAAGGTCAGTGCAGGTCAAAATGACTTCTCTGGATCCCTGGAAATAATTGTTAGTCTCCACATAAGAGGGTGAAGCTATGATGTGCTTCCTGTCGTCTGAGTGTTTGGGTTTCTGCTGCTGTTTTGGTGAAATAGAGTCACAGAGCCAGAGCCTGCGAGGTTAAACTACTGTAATCCTGTTCCCAGTTACTTTGTGTTGGAGGGTGGGGTTAAGGTGTTAGATGGACAATGGTTGCGCTGGCTGTTTATCATAAACACAGCCTAGCCCAGAGAGGTCCATCTGCTTTGATTTTATTTAGTGATTCCCCCCAGGGGCCCGGAGCTGGAGAGAGAATAACAATACTTGAGCCCATCTGTTCCCGTAGAACCAGCCCCAGCTAAATTACCACGCACTACGAGCGGCTGGCATATGCTGTGGCATAAAGCTACAAGAGGGCATTGTGTGCCAGCTGTTCTGTTGACAAATACTTATCTGGCACTTCTAAAGTCAGCTTGCTAAGCTGGTTTCAAGTTTGACTAAAAACTAAAAAGGGGCTAAGGTGTGGGAGAGGGCTCCTGCCTGTGTGGTGGTGGGCAGCACGAGGGACGATTTGTCCCGAGGTGTCAGTTAGTCTGAGGTTGTGCAGGGAATTGGGTCAGCGCGTGCAGATTTAATCTGAACATATAGGGCACATAGAAGACGAACAAGTGGTCAGAACAGCGAGATTAATCTTCCTCGTCCCACTGTAAACATCAGCTGGGATCATATTGATGTTATATATTTACAAGTCAGAGGATGAGCACTGTTTCAGAGGCTTAAATTGGGCTTGATCATTGTAATCCTATCAGTGCACAAGCAGATCTGTAGAGAGGCTGATAACACACGTCCACTTTGAAAAATACACCAACAGCAACAAGGATTTACTGCTACTGCCAAAACCTTGCTATGTGATACCAATAATAACAATAATAATGACACAAACCGATCCCCAGCCCCTGATGTCGCTAAGTTTCACTCGTTTCACAGAAACATTCAGCAGCCGTTCATGTGCTTGTTTCTTGTTAATGGGTTTAAAGTTCCATCTTTTCCCACACACACAACTTCCCACTTAACAGTATCCTCATAAAAATAGATCTAGGGTAGAACTTACTGCAGCATGCAGTACAAAGGAGGTCAACTCACCTCAGTAGAAACTACAACAGGACTCGCTACAACAGCCGCCTCATGAAACTCCCTCTGAATTCAGGAGATCTGGACTTGGATCAGCAGCAAATGATACATATAAATATATACATATATGTAGAGAGACAGAGAGAATATCAGCCCTGTCATCTGTCCTGCTTTACCTAGTTTTACTGTAACATGCACTTGTTTTGTGTAATCCTGCATATTATGAAGTAAACGAACAAATGGTGACAAATGCATAATCTCTTTGGTGGAGGTTATACAGGAATACCTGTTGCTACTTAAAGAGACCTCAAACGGAATAACTGTAAAAAAGAACTTTAAAAAAATAGGGGCCTCTCACCGCCATCGTAGTAATACACAAAACATGCGACTCAGCCTTCAAAATTGGCCTTTATTTTGTTAACATTTACAGGAACATCACTGACATTAATTGCCCACCCGTTACATACTGTATGCCCATACTGTACAGATGCAACAGAAAAATCGAAATCCTCTGCTCCGAGACGTCTCTCACAGAAAAACAAGGCTCCAGTCAGCGACGAGCGTCAGCAGTGCACAAAACAAGGTCCTCTGTCTGAATCCCTGGGACAGTGGAAACTCACAACTACATGGAAGTTGTCAGCTGGAACACATCTATAAAACCCTTTATTTAATTTTCTAATGCTCACAACTGAGTCCAAGCGGAAGTTGTGGCTTTGAGCGAATGCGCGTAATGCTGATGCCTACACCTGCAGTGGATTGATCGCTTGGATCCAACCGTTTGGGATTTTTTACTTCATATCTCAAGTTATAGTTAATTTACGTATATAATCTATAAATCTGGGATACAATGGATCAAGCTTGTCATTTTTAATTCTTTAAATACATACACAAGGAGACCCAAGGTTACCAGCCTTGTGCCACTTCATTTGCCATCCTGTGTCCACGCCACACTGTTCAACGGTTCACTATTAACATTCAGTAGTTGCTATGAGACAGCGTAAACTACAACAACTCACTTCAATATACAGTGACAGAGGACAAGGAGTACCCGAACCGTACAGTGTCTTCAACCCCCTCTTTAGCCCCCGAGTTCTGTCACGGGATTAGAATATAATAAATAATAATATCTGAACAGAGTTCTTTAGTTATCTGGCGCATGGCTGGAAACATGTCGCATCTTCATGGAAAGGCAGCGAGTCGACACTTCGCCCGCAGGAAGTCAGAGCCATCGTGCCGGGCAGAGAAAAGGCTTCACCAACATAAAATATAATTTAGATTTAGTCGTCAACACAACTAAGAACACTGCATGTGAAATTCTTCACGACACCCACACACACACACACGCACACACACACACATTCACCCTTACTTCCAGTATTTCACCTCATTGACCCTACGAACGCATGGAGTGCTCCACCGGCTGAGCTTTACAACAGGAGCCATTGTACAAGTCTCCCTTCATGCATTTATCTGGCATCTACTCTGCATTAGCAATGCAGCCCATTCTTTACAGCTACAGAGGAGAAGCACATTTGTATTCTGTAACACAAATCTCTGATGTCTCCCACAACAACAAATTTGCACTTGCTGCCACTTCCAATGGGAGAGCCAAAAAAAAAAGAGCAAAAACCTAAATGTTTCCTATAAGTCCACTTGGGGATAGAACAAAAGTGCAGCATTGGTTGAGTACGAATATAGTATAATATAATATACTGTATATATATATATGTATGTATATATATGCAGTAATGATATGAGACTTTTACAATGGCTACATCTGTTTCTGCAAAACATGTACACAGTGTGATGGAGAAATATGTAAACTGTTTCACGAAGAGCAGAATGGTCTTAATGCAACTGCACAGTAGATTCTACACTGATGATTTTACTACCTGGAGAAATATATGCTACTGAGAGAGTCTACACAAATATTTCTGAGGGCACACACAAGCTGGACGAGGGGTTTGTGCGTTGGTCTGCTTCCTGAACGTGGCGTCTCCCGCCTCTTACAGTGATTAAGAAAAGCAGGACTCCTATTTTCCCAAGGTAAACGAGGCCTCTTGTCTTGTTTTTGTTGCAAGTTTTGTCGGCCACAACATCGCAAACACACCCCCCTCCCCCCCTCACCTTCTCCTCATTCCTCCCTGAAAAGGGAGGGAATCTTCATAAAGCCTGCTTCATCCTCCGCCACCAACGCTCAGCTGTGAGACACAGGGACGCTACATAGGACTACATGAAGAACACGACATTTGAACTAATGCACAGTGCAAATAGGCTTCTCCCCACGTTCTTGCATCTCCACAACTTCCGGAGATGGGCAGGCATTGAGGAAAGGTGGGGTGGAGAGGGTTAACCCCAGACAGCACCCCTGCTGGCAGGCAGCCTTTCTTCTTTCAGTTTATTTTTGTATATTTTGGTCTTTCTGGGAATCTCCTGCCCTGGGGGGAAGGGGAGTTGGTGTGGCTGAGGGCCAGGAATGGAGGATTTGGGTGTTTTGAGGAAGAGTGTTCTACTTGTACAGGCTCATGGTCGGGCTCTGGTACATGCACATGTAGGCGTCACACAGCAGCCGTCGGGCCTGGCCCTGGATGCTCTTGGGGTCCAGTGCATGCAGCTCCTCCGGGGTCATCTTCAGGTAGGCCTCCACCTCTGGACAGGGAGACACCTGGGGGATGTTGAAGCCATTCTGCCCTCCTGCAGAGACACGTGTATTCATGTTGGAAACAATATTAAATCATCTGCAGCAGCAAAGTCTGCTAATCACAACTAATTCTTGTATTTAAAAAGCGTCATGTGTCCAGTGTGCACACTGTGTTAGAAGATGACAGTGGCACATTTAAACAACAAATTGATTTTCAAATATTTTTTTAACCAAGGATTTTTTTTTCATACCAGTTAATCAGTCATTGAAAAAAAAAGAGCAGTAATGATTTAACAACAATCAAAATACAGTGTACTTCCTTTTTCCAACTATTTTCACTGTGTATGGTTTAGATATTCCCTTTTATTTTAAAAATTAATTTGTAATTAATTTTGATTGGATCTCATTGCAGTGGAGCAGTGTGAGACACGGTGGAACAACCAACTGCCCAAAGTTTGAATTAGTTTGAATGTGATGTCACATTAAACGCAGCTTCGAGCGGCAGCGACACCCACCATCACGGTCCGCCATGCTGTCAAAGAAGAGCCAGGCTGAGTCTGCGCTGCCGTACTTGACGAAGGCCACGTAGTGACTGGTTTCGATGCACAGCACGGCAAACAGCTCCATCCTCTGACGGGGGAAACTGCCCTGCCGCCCTGTACCGTCTTGCAGCTCCTTGGGGACGGACAGTTTGCCGTGCCGATGGGTTTTTCTCCTCGGGTGGAGGTGAACCTAAATCAGTGAGAGCAGACAGACCATCACACACACACTTATACAGGCATTACTGTGGCCTATTGATGGGTTCAATGTGTTATATATATAAACGTACGTATTTTACACTAGAGGGACTGACAGTAAACTAAAGCTTGAAAGTACATTTGAGGATCCATACTACCAGAATCAGCAAAGTTACTTTTAATGAAATATTATTTTGTAAATGTGACTTTTTACCAGTATAGAAATGAATATATATGAATATATAAATGAATAATATGCGTTACACTAGTAACTGCTGAAACCAATGATCTGCCTCTAACTTCTGCATTGAAACGTTACCATTCCTGTGGATTTGGCGCCCCCAAGTGGATCCTCCTGGCACTCTTTCCAACATGTTTTTGTTCAACTGGTGCTGCCACAATGCCCTCTGTTGTTTACCTGTGTATTGCACTTTTCACAGAACTGTTTGATCTTGCCAGCCGTGATATCCCCGTCCTCGTAACAGTCTCGACACTCGTACAAAGCCAGTCCTCCGCAGATTCGACATTCCCTCGGAGCTGGGCGATAAAGAAGACACGTACTTTTATCATTGCTGACAAGTGTAGTTCTTCAGTTAAAAGCAGGTTTGTACGCAAGATTTTTTTTAAAAAAGGTTCCTTCATCTCAGCTGAGCTGCAGTGACAACTAAGTGAGATTTCATTACCCAACGCCACACATCCCAGAATCACCATTGATCGGCGGGGTACTCGCCACACACAAAACAATATATTGGCCCCAACTCACTGTCTTCAAGGAGGTCTGTGATGTCTAATTCTAGTGAGGGGAAAATCTTGTTGAACATTTTGAAGTCTTTGCCAAACCGGGGCATCTGGATGATAAGGCAGGACGGAGCCTGTGAGGGTGTGAGGGACAGAGAGACAAATCCTTATAAGTCATCAGCAAGGCAGCAGAGAACATGTCAGCAAAGATCAGCCACACAGAAACTGAAACCTGAAGCAAAGCGGCTAGGGACATGTCTCAATAAGTATATAACTACAGGTAATCCAGAGACTATAGTTTCATAATGTCATAATACCAACATTGTAGTACTACGCCAATTAGGTCATACGTAGAGTTATAATATTATGAGAAACCACTTCCTCCAACCCTCTAAAATTACACACACTAAAAATTATGACTGAAAATCTAGTATTTATCTTTCCTTGTAGGGGCCCAAACTAATTCTATGAAATGTTTCCTAATCTTGTTTCAACCCTTTTTTGTTAATGAGGATGTGCAAAGATCAGCGCTCACAGATAATCAGCATTTAAACAACCAAGAAATTCCCTAATTTGTGAGGTTTCTGGCAAAATACTCATCTTTCAATAACAAATTACAAACACAAGGTGGTGCCAATACCCTACAATACCACAGGCTGGAGATGCTACAAGTACACAAACAACTCTATTTTGTAGAAGTACATGTTTATCTTTATAATTTAAAAGGTGTGTAATTGTTTTTTCTTTTCTCACCACAGCTTTCCATACATAGAATCTGAACGTGCTTGGATTTGTTTTGAATGGTAATAACATTTCAAAGCAACCTGTGTGAGGCGCTGTATGAGATGGTTGTGAGGACACCCAACTAGAATACTAAAAAGACTAATCTATGACCTTAGTCTGTCAAATGAAACCAAACAACGCATTAAACCAAACGTTCTGCTTTACACATACAGAAACTTGCATATGAAACCAAAAATGAATGAATTTACCTCAGCAAACTTCAGGTCACTGTTGATGAAGGACCACTCGAGGAGCTGCTGGATGGTGGGAACTCCCACTTTGTCCTTCTTGTCCATGAAGATCTGGTAAAAGTAACAGTCCTGGACCTTCTGTCCTGCTGACCTGGAGATTTAATTCACAGTTTCAATTCTCACAGGACAATAATGACACAATATTAACTGACGTTATTATTCCTAATTCTATTATTTTTGTATGATTTTGGGCAACAGAGCCTCAAACAAGACCATTGATGCAGATTTCATAACGTGACATAGAAGTACTACACCGCATCTCTAGTGTCAGTACTACAGCAGAAGTGAAACAGTGCATGACAATATTAGATATCAGTCACAGTAATAGAATCCAAGATAACAGTTATATTACCTTAACTTGAGCAACGGATCCACCCTCAGTATGTGATGGAATAGGATATTAAGGAATTCTTCAGGATCTGCAGCACAAAATGTGCTTGAATGAGGTTTGAAATAACATGGAAGTAACTCTGGAATAATCAACATCAATGAGACATTACTGCAAGGCAGTTTCTTTCATTGTTCTACCTTTTTCTTCAGAGGTAAACCCAGAGGCAGCTTCTACTTTCTCCAGTATCCTCCGCAGCTTCATCACTTTGGTAGCACAAACATACCCATGTCTGGAGGACAAAGACCCAGCAGGTTACAAGCTAGCTGACTTGTACTAATTAAAGCTTGTTCAAAAACCTGTGAAAACCTGCATGTACAATACACCACTGTGACTTACATACGCAGGGGGTTGACTATCTCTGTGCGTAACAGCTCCTGAGTCTCCCTGTAATATTCTACGTCAGTCTTTGATCGTGGCCTCAGCAGAACCGTGTCCAATACAGAGCTGAATGAAAAAAGGCTGCAGAACAGAAAATACGACAGCGGCATTAAAATGAATGGATCGTTTATCTAATGCAACTGTGTGGTCAAAGGGTCACCCAAACCCATCCGCTATTAATCAGTATTTATGACACCCCCCCCCCCCCCTATGACACCCCCCCCCCCCACCTATTCGTCTAAATGAAATTATTGCTCACGTTTATTATAGTTCTGTGAGGGACCTAAGGCACACATTATTTAAAGTGTTGATGAGACTTCCTACAAACCCCACCAAGTCCTTCAAAGGGAAATTCCTTTTTTAATGGAACTGAAAGATTTAAAGCTAAAACTCAAGTCAAATCAGTCAGATCATATTCAAAAGGGTCTCCTGTCATTTCAGTGATCAGCTCACAGCTCCTCTCAGAGTTAAACCAGTTTACTAATAAGCTCCTGGCTCGGGCAAACACAGCCACTGCGGGCAGAGGAAGCAGCAGATAGTAAATCAATACGACTGAAGACGATAATATAAAATGGCAAGCGCTGCAGCTGATACAGTATTTACTGTTAGATTTAAAGAGCACTGACCAGAAGAGAGTTGAATCCAGGTAGCAGGAGTTGTAGTGGCCCTGGATGCCTTTCTTTTTTCCCACCATGACATCCAGACCATCGTGCTCTGTGCGAGGGGGCGTGTTCTCATGCACGACCTCGCTCAGGTAACCCCCAAACGCTGCATACACACACACAGTCAAAGTGAAAAACTAAAGCATTAAGATTGTTTCTTTAATAAACTGTGTGTAAACTGTGTCCCCGGCGCTGACTCACCGATGGAGTTGCACCTCTCTATGGGATTGGAGGAGTGGTGCAGGGACGGGAAGCGGGAGTCGGGCCGGCAGCACTTGAGCTTCACGAACAGGGCTTTTTTGGGAGGGCAGGTGAAGTACCGCGTGCCTTTGAAGGTGCCGTCAGTGCAACCAGGACACTCTTCTTCCTGAAAGTGAAGGTGAAGGTCAGGGGAGATGCTGCCTGTGACTGCAGTATCACAGCATACACCTACATTTCTTGTGAGGCTGCACTGATCAGGTTTCAGGTATTTTGGACTTTGTTTACAAATGCTGTCTTTGAGTGAGAATTATTTTAGATATTGCACTTTACACTGACCTTCTACTAGCACAAGCCTCCTGCTAAAAAGAAAATATGCTCATGAAAGATGATTCTTATTTTGCTGAGTCACAACAAACAGATATTTGTCAGCTATTTGTTTGTTGTGTAATCTGTACAAAAACCAAGTTACAATGTGTTGTTTACTAATTCAAAACAGATGGATTATTATGAAGCAGTAGAATTAATAGCGAGAGAGAAGCCAGCTGACAGGCTCCAAGCTATTCCAAGCAACATCTTATGAGAGAGGAACTACTGGGCCATGGTATCGCCACAACAATGGCAGTATCAGACAAGAGCGATGGGCTTTGCCAACCAGGTTAGCTGGTGATGGACAGATGCTTTACCCAATCAAAGGCCAACAGTTATTTGCGAGCCATCCCTTTCCAAACATTTTTTTAACACAGCTTCCACAGATGGTTCTGTGCAACCAACCATCTGGGGCGTCAAATTAACATTTAGCAAAAGGCACATTAATAAATGAGTTACTGAGTGACAGCTGCGATAAATCAGAAGAGTTAACACGCGAAGAAGACTCAGGCAAATGAGCTTCAGTAACACAACCAGTTGTATTACATCTGCTATCAGTGGGCAAATGTTTTGTAAAATACTGTCTCCTCAAATATGTCTATATGATTTGTTTTACCAGTGATATAGACTCTCTGTGAATATTTTTTCCCAAAACAGTGACACTGAAATCTAACTCTAACACCTGACTTCACATTGCTGAGGTGTCTCACCAGCTCCAGCCCTGCGAGAGGCTCCGGCAGGCCAGGAGGCAGACCCACCCAGCGAATTACACCACACAGCGGGGGGTTCTCCTTCACCTCTACCAGAGAGCCCACCTCCAGGCCTGGCTGACCTCGGGGGGGCGTCGGTGGTTGTGGTGAGGGAGGAGCAGCGGGCGACGTTGGCTCAGGCTGCTCTCCCATCACCGACTGGACAGAGAGGGAGAGAGGCCCATGGCTCATGCTGTCGATGGGCCCGGTCTTCCGGTTCAGGCTAAAGGGCAGGGAGTGGAACTTGTTGTCACTGGACAACGAGGCAGAGGGTGGGGCTCTGGTGGGCGGGGAGGACTGGTTGAAGTCGGGGGGCGTGTCAGTAAGTGATTTGGCGGGGTCCTCCCCAACTGCAGAAAAGAAACCACAAACCGGACATAGTGTTTATATTACAGTACTGGTCACATCGTGTTGTGTAGCCTGTTTGGAGACGTCAGCCTTTCAAGAGTTTCCTGTTTTACTGACCTCTTCTGGTTCAGTTTATCACAGAATGAGATCAATCCTACATCAACAAGTTCTGACAATAGATCCCTTTCATATTCCTATATTGGTCAATTTACACCTTGTGCCTTCTAAACACATTCACTAACACTGTCAAGAGTAAACTCTATTAATACATTTAAGACTGGGTTAATATTTTGTCACCACAACAGCCTCATCACCATGAAGACAGGTCATTCAAAATAATGACAATGAACTTAAAGAATATGGAAGTGAAGAACCATTCATGTGATGAGTGAGCAGTCAGGCCTGTAACACACCTGTAACATTGACATGGTTTATAAAAGGCTTCACAAACGACACATATTGGAGTTGACATGAAAATGAATAAACTACACCCATGACAATAAAAACCACTCAATGTGCAGTCTGAATCCTTCAGTCCTGACCCCAGATATAAAGGCTTTTACTAATGCTTTGGTGTGCAAATACTGTTATTAATTCATTTGTATTATATTGTTTAACTACCGTCTGCAGCCAGAACACGACAACAGCCAGTTAAGGATTATTTAAGGTCATGCAGCACTGAGCATCACTGAAAGCCTTATGCAACACCAATTACTTCATGCAGGTGGATATGACATGAAAAAAGTGATGAAGGACAAGACTAGTGGAGGTTTTTATAGCAAGCTCCTGCAACAAACTACTGACCCTTGTTTTATCCTTTTTTCATCTTTTTGCCCTCAAACCATGTGTGGGTAAAATATTTATAGAAACTAATTGTAACTTGTTGTTGTCACCAAGACCTTATAATCGCAGACTGGAAAACATGGGACTTGTGTCCCAGTGTGCACTTATTACAGTGTATAACCTACATGTATTGTGTATCTTGCAGGGAACTCCCATACTCCCACCTGAACTTGGATGACTTTTTATAATTATGAGGGTACAATTAATATTTCATGAAAAACTGTGAAAAGCATATCATTTTCCTTGCAGGTAAAATAGAATAGGGTTGGATGTGCTGAACCACACCGACTCTAAGATGTCGATCAATATGCAGCTATGTCTCATGGTTTCTTTGGCTCAGTGTCTATTTGTTCGTCTGTATGTACTGTTTTACACACCTCGAGAGCAGAACAGCCAAACCGCACAAACCTCCTAGAGCTCAATGTGAGACTGGAGAAGATCAACATGCCTGGCTGTGATAAATATAAATTTACAAAAAGTAAACAGGAGGAATATTCCTTCTTCTGTATCCTACTGAAAACTATTTCAGTTCATGGATCAGATGAGTTGTGTTGGTGGTATTTCTTCCATTAGCCAGCATGGTAAAGACATCTGACATCAGCTCTGTGCCGACACTAAACTTAACACTGTCAGCTAAAAACACTCTTCTTGCTTTAGTTTTATTAGAGCTTGAGTGTATCAGGGCCATTCCGAAAGAATTACAACACGTAATTATTATGCAAGCTTTCTGTTCTTTAAAGTTTCTGTTATAATCAAAGACTTTCACTATTTAGAATTTTTTATTTCTCTATTTAACATTTGAGAAACATTTATTCAGATTCATTATTCAAAACCACTGAAGATCATTTACAAAACATTAAGTACAGATGTATTTTAGAAGGTGGGAGTCCAGTTCCCTACACAACTGTATTAATCACTAAAACTATCTACACTCTGTTTTGCTATTGATTTGTAGAACTCTTCTGTTCAGAGCGACCCACAGTGCTGGAGTGCACCAATGAACGTCAGCCTGAGCATAAGAAATCAGTAGGTAGCTTGTTGTGAACAGGAGCTTGCTGGTAAGATGTTTTGACACCCATGAGAACCCAACTGTTACCTTCATCAATGTACCATGTGCTTTTGGATTTGGACTGGGCTGGGGGGTCAACAGAGCTGCCATTTAAAGTATAGTAAAATTCAGACTTGCTCCTACTGCCACACTGATGACCTAATCCTGTAAATCACACAAGTACAAATACAAGAAATACAGATAAGGAAAATGTGTATGAGGCTGCAAGCGTGTGCACGTGTGTGGGAGTATGTTATTGAAACAGTTTCCACAGCAGAACAAGTGGAGATTAAAATATTGTAGAAAACCCAAAGAAGGACATGATTTAACCAGCTCCAGGAAGGAGCTTTGACAAAACAAAACAATCACACCTCTTCATTCAAATCAACTGTGTAAATTGTAGAATGTGTCTCCTACATGTGTTTTAGAGGTTAGTCATATTTATTTTGCTTGTCTGATAATGTATATTTTCTATCATTTTAAGAGCACTCTCTTTGAGACATGATGGAATATTAGGGCCATATTGAAGGGAAAAAAATGCTACCAGAATCAAGTTGTGATTAAATGAGAATAAAATCATATTATTACAAAAATGATGTGATTGAACAAAGACAGAACTCATCATATTTTGAGACTTGAGTTGTGACAGAAAGTTTTAGAAGCATAAAGATTTTTTTTGTTTTTGTTTTTGTTTTGTTTTTTTAGGAAATAATCAGCCAGGAGCCATTTCTGCTATCAAAATGTTGAACCAATCTCATTGTTTCTTGAGAAACTACAAAGAACCTCTTTGAAGAACATACAGATAAAAACAAAAGAGGCTCTCTGTCGACCACTACCACATTTCCTTCTCTGCAAAAGAGGAAATTTCCTCTTTTTCTTTCACCAGAATAGACTGAGTTTCTTGCACAGTCTTTCTTAATATACCCAAAGGATTGAGCCAAAAGATAAAGAATTTTATCATTTGTAACCTAAATTCAATTATAACATTTAAGGCAACAAGCTAATCTTCTAACACCCCCCCCCCCTTAACTCTTCCTTTGTAATATTATGACCTTATTCTCAAAATGATAGATATCACGCTTCAGATTTATTCTTTCCTCTAAGTGGCAATAAAGAGAAAAACGGTAAAAATAAATGGTCTAACACATAATTATACTGAATGCAGAGTCATAACCAGAAAAGTTGTGAGAATGCGAGTTATTAAACCAGACTGTATAGGACAGTACCTTTGCTCTTTGGTTTGCTTTGGCCAGAGGACGACTTGTCACTGTTGGTGCCTCTGGGGGCAAAACTGTGCTTCTGCAGCCTTTGGTCCTGCATGGAATATTCTGTAGGGCCGAGAGATACACACAGATTAGGCAGACAAAAGTAACTTCAACACAACTTTATAAATAGAGATTTCTTACCAGAAAGAACAACCTCGACTGTCAAGAATCACAAATTAAGAACCAATGAAAAACAATTTCTGAGAAGTAGATTGCACAGCAGCTCTACTTAGTGACAGTACAACCACTCTACAAAGTACAAAAGAAAGGGTTTCGAAGTGAGATGACACTTTTCCAAAATTGACAATAGTTAGAGAGGCGGCACCAGCACACATAAACATATCAATTCGTCAACATGGAGAACAAAGAGCCTGAGTATCTCACTTGACTTTCAAAAACAAGTGAGCCATCAACACAAAAGGCTCTCTGTTCCCACTGCGAGCAAAACACAAACTCAGAACGCTGGGAAGGAGCTCAGTGTTGGTCCGCGAGCTGGACGGCTGAATATTTTCCGTAAACGCTGAGGGGTTGATGGCGCGCGCACATGGCACAACAGCAGGCGCAAATACTAAGAGACTCACCTGGCATTACGTCACAGATGGGGACAAGTCGAGTGTGTTCCAAACTGGCAAAATTACACAGCAGCTTCCCGTCGATCACACCGTCCCAGTCCCCAATAGGATTGTCCTGTAAGAGTTGGAGACATGAGACCCTCAAAACCCTTTCAGACGCTCTTCATCTCTGCGAAGCAACCTGGTGCACATGCTCCTTCCTCTTGTATCTTCCAGGCGGTTGATCGCATCTGTTGTCTTAGCACTCCATCTAAAAATAAAGCTTAAGCTCGATCCTCTGGATTGTGATGATCCATCAGTCCATGTCATCGTCTCAACACAAACAACAGATCATCCACCTCCTCCTAAGGTCCCACCACTTTAAAACGCAACCTTTTTTTCTCCACGAGCACAACCACACTATTCCTCCTTTAGTTTGGAATCCAGGAGTCTTCTTCAGTGGGATAGTCTCAGAAAAGCGTGAGGCCAGTGCCACCTGCTAAAGGAGGCAGGGCGAGGCTGGACGCAGAGTGAGGCAGAGCAGTGGGCTCTCCTCAGCTGCCTGCTGGCCCTATGCCACGCTGTTGGGTCATACAGCACTAAGTCTTTACCTCACTCCCCGCGTGACTGCCTAGCCTTTGTGTGGGTGGCTCAGATGCACTAAGTGGGCTGCTGCTGCTGCCGCTGCTGTTGGTGCTGCTACTAACGATCAGCAGTCAAATGCCTCAGTTATGTGTTTCAATCTCTCTATGACTACAATACCACTCCCGCTTGACAACAGTAGTCATAGATACCAGCTACCATGATCTAGAGCGACAAGACATGTTGCCTAAACTTGCTGAAAATGATCAAAATAAAGGGAAAAACAAAAACACAGATAATCTGGCCAACTCCAATAATTTGACTCATATCAATAAATGCGGCATTCAACATTCTGCACTGACACAATAATATGATAAATAAGAATAATAATATAATAACAACTACATCAGAAAAGAGTGTATCAAAGAATCTTTGTTATGTCCTGCCACTCCATCGTTATTTACTTCTTTGCTGAATTCAAGACGGTGATGGAATTAAACACTAAAGAAGAGATGGGAGAGAACACGCTCCATAGGCTTTAAACATTTGGGATTTAACTTTTTTTTACAACGTCACCTTGCTACAGCGATGATGATTTACGGTATAGAGCAGAGACAACAATAACAGAAAATGCTGTCAGGCACCATGACCCAGCATATGACATTTTCTGACTCATATGCAAAATTATAGTTTGGAATAAGACATATGCTTTTGCTTCTTTTGAACATTACTTATTAACCAGTTGAGCGTACTTCAATTCAACAAATCATTGACCATTTCTTGGTCAGTATCAGTTGCCAGTACCACCTAACCACAGCATAAAAATAAAAAATGTCAGAAATCATGAAAGATAAGCATCATGGAGGACCAGATCCCACATAGATGAACAGATTGGTTTGACTCAGCAGCACTTCCAGATCACTGTCATATTAAGAGTGATAATTTGATGAAGCAGAAAGGCAGCACATCAGACTCAAAAGCAGGAACAATTCTTGATGTCTAATTATTTCTGTCAACAGATCAATCAATTCACTGTATTTTTCCAGCATGTTATTGCATCTATCAAGACATAGAGTTGTGCGAACAATAAAATGACCTACAAGGTGTAGACAGAGCCTCACTTACCATGTCAACCCCTACATAGTAGCCCAAGCTCTCATTTCCTGGCAGCAGGTCACAAAAAATAATTGTGCCTCTCTCAGGTCCATCCCTGGTCTGCACCAGGACCCTGGAGTTGATCTCCAGTGGAGGGAAGTCCTGGTCCTCGTCTACTAGGTTGACATGGTCCACCTCAAGCTCGCCTGTGCCATCATCGTCATCCTCCCAGAGTTCGAGCTTGTCTAGGGCCACAAAAACGCCGCATTCCTCCTCACAGCGGAATAGTTGACGGCCCTGGTAGGAGCCCTCTGTGAAACCCTGGCCCCGGCCCTCCTCCTGGAAGAGGTAAGTGAGGAGATTGAAACAGAGCAGGTGCATAAGATGTTCAAGCCATTGTCATAAAAAGGAGGGCAGGTAGCGAGGCTGCTTGCTCAGCATTTCACAGTGAAGAGAGGTCGACATCATGGAGCTGTGAGAGCATGTGATCGATTACTGCAGCAAAAATACAACTTGACTTACAAGCGATGATAAATACATTAAAACATTCAGCATGGTACAAGATGTTCTCATGACCCTCACTGTAACATACTGTGCTCCTGAGCAATTTAGACCTTAAAAAGTCCCATATCCATATTAAGGCTGGCATTTAGTCACAAAAGAACACAGTGATCTTGATATAGAAAGAAGGCATGAAATCAGAATTTGGTCTGATGCTTATGTGCAAGCTCACTTTGAATGCCTGAGCTCCATCAGCCCACTCAAGACGACTCCAGCCAGACTCGGAGGAATAAAAACAACATTGTGCTACAATAAGAAACCCTTTGTGTTTTGTGACTCGCTGCTCATATGGCACAGAATGAATGGCGTGACATTAAATATCCAGAGGTTAAAGAAACACAAAAATATAAAATGTTGTCATCATCTGCTTGCACTTTTGTCAGGAAAACACTGCAGCCATGTGTCCGTATTCACAGAAAAAAACATTTATCATAACATTTGTCTCCTCTACAGAAAAGTTCAGAATCTTACTTAGTTACATTTGTAGAGTATATCCCAACAAATGTGATGCCAAATAACCACTACAATTTCTCACTTAGTATATAGTACTGTATATATTTGATATTGAACTCATTTTTATTGTACTTTGAAATGTCTCACTTCTTGATGGACGCATTTGGAAATACTTGTTCCTTCATTAAGCAGATTAGGGAATGATTAAGGAAATGTTACTTGGGTCATGAAAAATCCCCTATTTTGAAAGCTCTCAAGAAACAAGCCGGGTGTTCTGTTTCGGACAAGATTCATTTAGTTTGGGTTTCACATCTGTACCCACTGCATCTGTGATTATAACAGATGTTAAAGGATGTGTGTAGAAAGGGATCTACTGTGAGAGACTGAATACAAAATAATAGTTGTGTATTATCATCTTTCCTTATCCTACAATGGGCCCTTAACATTTAAACACTTTAAATACCTCTCCATGAAGGCTGCCATGTACTGTACATTGGTCCTTCACAGTAGAAATCTTTTTGATACTATGCCTGAAAAAAAAATACTAGACCGGAACTAATCTTTCTATTTTAGTGTATTCATCATGAAGCATGAACAGGAAACACAAGATAAACAAAGAGTCACACAAAACAAGCAACTCACCAGCAACTCGACTCCAAACCAGATTCCAGAGAGGGCCCTGTCGGGGAGCAGCGAGCCCTTGAAGCGGACCACACCAGGCAGAGGTTCATCCCCTGAGCGCAGCTGGACGCGCACCTTTGAACCACAGTCAATATCACAGCAGCGTGCTAGGCGAGGGTTGTTGCAGAGCAGGGCGTATCTCTCTTCACAGTTTGTAATGGGGAACAGAAGCTCAGCCAGCTTCTCGTCCAGCTCCTGCACATCCCGCTCGTCCAGGCTCAGCACCACGTTGGTCTGGTCCAGAATGCGAAGGCTTTTCTTGCCTTTGCATGGGGGCAGTGTTCGGCCCAGGCTGTTGCGCTCTTGGCATGCTTGGCCGAGACTGCCGCGGGGGATCCGCAGGGTCTTCTGGGGAGGTTTCTCCACCGTACACTCCTTCACGACCATGTAGAAGCGCCAGTCCTCCCTGAAGCCCCCGCTGGGCTTCTCCTGGCTCCACAGGACAGAGCTCATGGCTGCATGCTAAGCAAGAGGTCCAACATCAAGGCAAGCTTGACCTGCGATCTGTGGCAAAGAATGACACGCATGACAATCTGCAAAAAACTTTATGCTAGGAGAAATGTAACCAAAATAATACAGTAAGATTCATTATCTGAGAGATTTTTAATCTCAATCACAGTTTAAGACACATCTGATCCCTCAATATGAATTTATTATCTATGCTGCTCATTCTTTGAGGGTCACTGAGCCAGTGTATGGCTTACATAAAGAGATAAAAACCCTCTCCAATAAACCCATGTGTCGTAAAACTGTATACCTCATTTATGACAGACTGGCATCGAATATAATATTTGAATAAGCAGAAACAACAGGAAACAGTTTCATCAATCATTCGATGTCTGGCAAGACAACATGAAATGAGGAACTATCAACTTTGACTGAACAAGACACAAGATGACGATGATGATAGAATGTGATTAGTTTTAGTGTTACTGTGAAGACAACTAATAAAGGGGACAACTTCAGTTACGATAGAGAATCAGTGGGTATGAATCCTTATACATTGCATCATGGGGGATATGACCATTCATCTCTAGTACGGTTTGCTTGCTGTTGTTAATGTTCTAATTTGGTGTCTTATTTCTGAAATTCATATACGGGGATTAGCACATGGCTGAATGTCGGTGACACACACACACGAAGAGAGAGCAAGAGAAAGAGACTAGCAGCAGAGGAACGGATTTCCCCTGATGACACCTCAGATATGATGATCCACCACCTGACAGTCAACACCCCACACCGCCCGTCATTGGTTTGACCCACCAGAAGCTAACCTGGCTAACCTGGCTGTTCCAGGGATGTGTGATGACGATCATCGGCGGGACCATCACTGGTGGCTAACATCAGGACAGTGTTGTCCAGAGATGTCCACCTGACCTGGCTTACGCTAACCCCAATTAACATCTAGCTAGGGGTCCGAGGAGGTGAACCCACAGACGTGGTTACAGTTTCGTTTATTCCCCCGTCAGCATCACTGACGACACATCATACCTGGTCCTCATGGACATTTTCCCTGACAACCGGAGCAGCGGTGTGTCATCCCCGGGTAGCTGTCAGTCTGAGGGCCCTTGGAGGGAGGGAAGTAGCTAAAGCACCGTGACATAACCGTAACACGCAGAGATACGCGCCAATGCTCGCGACCGTCTTACCTGAGATACACCTCACTGCGGGTGGAGGCTGCAGCTGAATGTCATTTCAAATATCCGCCGGTCACACACAGGCCTCTGGAAACAAGCTGGTTCCTCCCGTCAAGCCAGTTGTCCTCTGATTAGCTCAATGGCTAGTTAATGCTAGCGCCCTAACCAGCTAACTATCAGGCTGAGGTGAGCCCGGCGAGGCGCTCGACAGCGGGCAGGCTGCCAGTGGACTGCCCCCCTCCACGGTGTGCTGACCGCATCAGATGGGGCTGCTCTCCGCGGGGGAATAAGTGGAATAACACCTCAGTGCACCGCTACAGCTAGCAGATGTATTATTTACAGGAGACGCACTAAAGTGACTGCCTGACGTCATGGCAAGCGTGCACAGCCATTGGCCGGATGCGTGCTTCTCGAGCGCCGATTGGGTGTTTTATACGTCGGTAGGAAGGTCCCGCTCTGTGGGGTTTTCCCGTGGAAGGCAGGACATGTAGTTCGGATGCAGTGTGGACAGATGAGGGCACATAACAGTTCTGCCCCTGGATCAAAGCGATCGATATGTCAAAGCCAGTTGAAATGACTATCAATAACAACCCAACATATTTATCAGATAAAAGCAAAACGTCAATAGAAGCCTTGTCACAGTGGACATTGGTACCAGTCGTGCTTTATTTCACAGCATAAATATTGCTAGTAAGATGTGTATGAATGATTACATTTGACATGTTTTTAAATGTTTTGGAATTTTTGTATCGTTGTTTATATAAATAGTGTATGTATAATATATGTGCAATATTTCTCTTGGTAAAATCTTCATTAATGTGCAATACAATCTGTGTAAAGTTTTCATTCTACACCCCATTACTTATTAATTATATTTTATTTGACTGTAAAAAATATTTTCACCTGAGTGTACATTTTACATTCTACGTTTTTATATATATTTAGTTTATTTTCATGATGTTATTTACATGTAGTAAGCATCATCGGAGAACACCCATTGACATTGCCAATAAAGACTTTCGATTCTGTAAACTGTTAAATATCAAGTCTAAAACAAATAAACGCAGATCATTTAAATTGCAAATTTCAAAGTATCATAACAGAAAATAAAAAAGTTAGAATTGTAAACATATGATGCACTTTAACAAACAAGTGTCACATTACATATTTTAATATAACAAGTTTCTATAATATATATATAATAAAAACACAAGCAATTACACAGTCCCCTTTTAACTTAATGCAGAATTAGAAAACCAGTCTTGATTCACGTTTTGTCATCTCCTCCTCCTCCTCCAAACTAAGGTCATTGTTTCTCAACCTGCAAAAAGGAAAAAGCAACATTAACTGTTAACAATGAAGCATTAGTTTGGAATGACAAAGGAAGTTGTAACCAAAACAGAATCTTCTTTATTCCATAAGAGGATGCATTGTTTATATTGATAATGACATAGGAAGCACTGGAACTAGCAGCACAATCATGAATGGAACCCCAAAAAGCAGGATGTAAATAATTGCTTCAAACATTGACTAACCAAAAAAACACAAAAAACAGTGTCAACTTTTGCATTTGTGAAAGCATAGCTTAGTATACATCACATACCATACAGATTCCACATGTGTATTGTGTTCCAGGGCTTGGATCAGACATTCCACTCCTGTTTTAGTGATGCAGTTTTCTGTCAACCTTTTACAGGAAATGAGAGGGTGGAACAGAGTACTCACGAATGTACAGTGACTCCTTGAAAGTCAGATCGGACACAGGGTGAATACAAATGTCTGGTTGCGTTGGACTCTTACCAAAGCTCCTCCAGTGACGGGCTGTTCCTGATAATGTTGGCGAGAGCACGGGCTCCTGCATTCCCCACACCATTACCAACCAGACTGAGAAAATGTAAAGTAAAATTAATCTTATATTACAATAGTGTGTAGATTCAGGACAATGAAACACAATATACAATATATTTTTGGTCATAATGCAATGCAAGTCTAGCATAGTTGAATACCTTTACTATCTCGACTAAGAAGTTATGTTTTCTTCTGTGTTCTTGTTTTCCTTTTAGCATGATTACACAAAAGCTACAAAACCAAATTGCGTGAACTTTGTGAGGCGGTTGGGCAAAACCCATGTTTTTTTTTTTAAGCAATGTGCCAATAATTGAAACAAAAACTACCTAAACCAAGTCAGGGTTTGAGAGTTCTCTAGTGCTCTGGCCATGGCCTCTGCTCCTGCATCACCTATTTTGTTGCCCCAGAGCCTGGGAAGAGAAAATAAGATTAGTAAATGTAAATGCATGACCAAGATTTTTTTTTTTTCCTGGATGATTTCAGGATGATTTTTACCCTAAAAACTTGAGTGAATGATTGACACTCAGTCCCTGTGCAAGTTGCTTTGCTCCTTCTGCTGTTATGTTGTTGTTACCCAGCCTGAAAGAAAATGAAGAATTTTATTTTCACACTACACAGTGTAATGTGTAATTCAGGCAGATTTACACATGTAATGACTGCTGAACACAATTTACATGCAGACCTTAGAGAAAGGAAATCCTGCTTGGTCTTTAGAAGAAGAGAAAAGTGCTGAGTGCAGGCATCAGTTAAGTTGTTGTTGAAGAGCCTGGTAGGAAAAAATGATTCTGGAAGTTAACTGGAGGGAATTTATGAAATGTCATTGTTAATTTCAAGGTGGTCTTATGAATCATCTCGACAGTACATACGCAATTTTCTGGAAGTGTTCACACTGGATACCTTTGGCGATGAGTTTGCTGATGCCTTGGTCGCTGATATTGTTATTTCTGAGGCTGATGAAAATAAAAATATATGACACTCAAGCTTAGTATTAATTTCTTAGCCGTATTGCCCTCAGTGACCTATGAGTAAGAGCTAAAGGTAGTTTTTTTACAGCTAAATAAATATGTAACATGATACTCACTAAAGGGAATTACAAATGTGGATGCAGGGAAGAAGCTGCTCCACTCCAACATCCCCCACACAGTTGTTGTCCAGCTGGAGGCCAACAGGGTTCTGTAAGTGCTGGAGCACATAGGCCAGTGCAGTGCACTCTACCGGACCGATGTTACAGTAGGTCAGTTTCAGGTGGTCCACATCCAGCTTACTGACAGCATCTTTGGCAATTCTGCTCTCCTGCATCTCATAGATGCATTTGATGAGCCAGACAAAGCCCGGCATGGCATGCATGCTCTTTTTCTCCCCCGCCACAGGTTGAGGGATGGACTTAAAGTGCTTTTGCATGCCTTTGGACAGGCATCTGGAAACATGTTTGATCTTCTTTTCAATCATAGCACCGGGGCAGCAGTGGAGCCAAAGGCTTCGGTGGCAGTGGGACAGGAGTCCGCTCACAAAGGTGGCTGTGATTTGAAGATTTTGTGTTTCAGCCGTTGAGGCCTCTGCCCCTGGAGCCAGCTTTTGTTGGTCAGTGTGCAAGCAGGCCCTGAAGCATTTGCCCCTCTGACTCACTCCATGCAGCTGGAAGAGCTTGAGGATCGTCCCATGCTCAGAGTTGTTTGACAAAACAATGTACAGAGCAGCGAAAAAACACTGCACAGTCACATGAAGGAATTCATAGTGTGTGCTGTTGACGGATGACATATCTTTGCTTTGAATAAGGAAGCCCATGCATACGTCCTTTTCAGTTAGACCACGGGTCTTCAGATCGGCACAGGAGAAGATATAGCAGGTGGTTTGTATCCCATCAAACGCAAGCTGCCCAAGACTTAAGACTGTTTGCAGGTGCTCCTGAAGCCACCCCAACCCCACGGCATTCTTCTGGTTGCTTTGGCGCTGTAAAAAGTGCTGCAAGATCATCACGTAAACGTCTGTGATTGTTTGTAAGCTGCCCTCTCCGCAGCCCAGCAACACCTTATGGCACTGCGACACAATCCAGCAGAGGACTGGACTGTGACATAGTCCAAGCAAAGCTGTGTTGGTCTGCAGGGACTCCAAAACCTTAGCAGCCACCGCTGGGTCCCTGTGGTGCTTCTTCACAAAACAATGAATCCCACTCGGGGAAAAACCTTTCAGAAAGACTTCTTTGCGAAGGTGTTTTCTCAGCGAAGGCCCCACTACCTCTGGACGACTAGTGACCACTTTCCACACCCCCTTCATGAGTGAACCTTGGATGAGGTTGAATAACAGTGTGTGAACAGGTGCACGCTGGGTGGGGCAGCAGAGCCTGTGCTCGTCAGAGAAGCTCTGCTTGAGCTCGTCCAGGCCGTCGAACGTGAAGAGGATGAGATGTGGGTGATCCAGGATGAACTGGAAAATCTCCTCCTGCTTCCTGTCCGGCCAGCAGCAATGCTGGAACAGCAGCTCTTGGACAGACAGCTCCCGCCGCTCCGAGTTCAACCTGCGACAACTGATTGGGAACAGAAGCAGGAAGCGCTGGAAGGTTGCCCCGCGAGCCCAGAGCAAGTGCAGCCTCTGGAGGAGGGTGCTCTTCCCGCTGCCCGCCTCCCCGGACACCAGCACCGCATCAGCCTCCTCGTTCACTGTTCCCGCTGCTCCAATGACCTGCTCTAGGCCCAAAGGTCCATGTGCATCAGGACAGTCGTGAGCTAACTCCAGAAGGCCTTCAGTGTAGATGTCATCCAAGCTCATGTGGCTGGTCCCTCCATACGTGCTGAGAAAACAGGACTGGGCAACCACAGAACTGCTCAGCTTCTTCTGGTACCTCAGCAACTCTGTAGAAAGAGGTCCACACATAAAGATGGTGGCCTGCTGGAAACAGGTCTGTTTACATTTCAGAATGACTCATTTCTATTTTTAAAAGCCACCACTGCTGTCTACACAATTACGTTTCAACATGATCATAATAATAATATTGATCAACCTTCTGGGGGTGTCAGCTGCTCTTGGGTCAGCGAGGCTCCATCTTGCTGCTGGATATAACGCAGTAGCACCTTTGCCGCTGACTCACCCACTGATCTGACATGATCAAGCAGACGTCTTGCCTGAGTGACATATAAACAACAGGCCTATAATTAAAAGGAATAATTGTACATTTCAGTGACCCTTTAGTAGCTTCCCTTATACGTTTCTTTGTTCCTCAAAATTAGAAATTCAAAACGTTGTCATTAAGAGTTCCCCTTGTGGATTTAAAATGGCTTAAAATATTACTGTTCTGCGTACTTCCACATTTTGTGACCAACATCTATGAATATGCTGTGACCCATCTCGTCTCACCTTCTCGACACGTTCATACTTCTCCTGTAGCTGACCCCTTTCTCTGACCTGGGCTTTGAATTAAAAACTGGATTATTACTGGAGGGCAAGCTTAAGATAGAGCCCATGACATGAAGACAGGAAACACTGGTGAACAGTGAGATGGGTGGGACGGTGTCATACCAGCAACTCACAAAGTCTATAAATAGAGCCAGACTAGCTGTTTCCTAATGCTGTCTGTCTCTGTGGAAAGTATAATTGTAAAAGCAGTCCAGTAAGCGATAGCCTTGGGATAATACATTTGTCTGTGTGGTTATTTTCTCGACAACCTCTCAGTTTAAGGCTTTTTTGTGGGTGGTTTGCAGAGGACACGATGAAGCGCAGCATCTGTGACCTCTCTCTGTTCGTTCCATTAAGATGTCCCAAGTTGTCAATAAAAAGAACAATAACAGGATATTGTTTATTTACTGTACCTGCTGAGAGGGGGTGTGTACCGGGAGCCGTATGTCATCACAGTCTCCAGAAGTGAAGTTTCCTGACACAGTCAGAGCCTCCAGAGCACCATCAATGCAGCCCTGCAGCTTGCTGATGAGGCTCGGCCTTTGAATCAGAAGAGTTTGGGTCGCTGTGCTCTGACATTCTCCTCTCTGCTCAGGGTCTGAACAGCCTCCTGAGGAGGGGGGCGCAGCCCCCGGCCCTTCTGGCACAACTTGTTTGAGAACCCCGAGGAAAATGTCACAGGCATCCACACCCTTCGTGTAAACCAGGTCTAGCAAGTGTCTGGCATTGGTGTACAGCGCTCTGCCTGGTACCTGTACGCTCTGGTATTCCTCCCATACGAGCTCCCCCTGGGCCAGCAGCAGGTCCAGAACTCTTTCCAGGCGTTCAGCTGAGCCACTGCTGCACAGTGCATGCAGTATCTCTGTCCGCTGCTTCAGCACAAGCTCCCGGGGAAACATGCTCTCTGACTGCCTGCTTCCATTTCAAAAGATGCCCACATCCACTGCTTTCAGTATGACAACCTGTCACGCGTCATCTTGTTCATACCTCTCCTCTCGAAGTGATCTCAACACCATATCTCGCTGTGCCTCCAGTGCTACATGTCCCTTTTTGGCACAGACGCTACACAACCAATAGCTTTTCCACTTCCTCATTCCACATGTGAAAGCAAAACTTGTTTTGCCTCTTATGTCCCTTCAGTGATATGGAGATTAAACTAACGCCAGCAAATGAAATACACTTTCAAGACCTACTGGGATAATGGATGCATGTGGCCATCACAACAGAGGGAGTCAGTCTTTACAACAGAGGCTCATTTCACAGAGAGGGTTATTTTATTTATGTGTTGACAGGAACCACACACATGTCTAGCTCTGGGCTGGCTGCAATTTGCTTGAGTAACCACTTGATGGAACTATAACATAATATATATTTGTGCAATTACATTAACAGTGAGTTATTTTCTAGGATAAAATAGAATCATCTTATTGTGATTCCAGTGGAATCACCACTGAGCAGAGTGGTTAATTAGTGTAAGTGTCAGTGTGTAGTGTAAGACGTTATATATTTATATAAAGGGATGAATTATACACACACACGTACACTCAGGTTGCAGAGGGACATGCTGACAGTACTAATGGAAGCAAGAGAAGAATGATGGGATTGATAACTGAAGCTAATGAGGATCTGAACTGTGATAGCATGAAGAAATATGGAAGCATAGTGTCATCTATGTGAGGGAAACTAACATATAACCCATGTTTATTTTAATTTAATCTTTAGTTTATTATGCTCTTTATGTTCAGGGTTGTTTTTAACTCAAATTGTTTGGATACAGAACTTCATGTCAAAAATTATTTGGAATGAAGCAGGGAGGAAATAACCTTGCATTCTATACCGATTATCCTTTGGGGGTCGCAGTGGATACAAGAGCCCATATTAGATAACACATTAAGCGAGAGGCGGGGCCCATCCCGGACTGGTTGCCACAGGGCTGATCGAGAAAAAACTATGCCCAACAACAGTCAAATAATCATCTTAAATGGACCTAATCTCTAATCTGCATGTTTCTGGACTGTGGGAGGAAGCGGGAGTACCCAGAGAATACCCATGTAAACACACAGGGAAGACAAGCAAACTCTGAACGAGGAATTGAAATTGGAACTAAAATGACATTTCAAAATGAAGTGGATATGAAATACAAGTGTAGAGTCTGTATTACATTCAGCATAAAATACACACTTCAGTGATTCTGCAGCTCCCTCCTGATGGCCTCCTGTCGTACTCCACCTGCCCACCAGAGGTCACTGGACTTTCTTGTCCAGTGACCTCTGTCCGAATCAAACTGATTTCCCATTTCCAGTCACTGAAACTTTGCAGGGTTCCCCAGTATTATTCATATTAAAACACTTATAGTATTATTGAAGTGCCTGTTTCTGCAGGCAGCTGCCGGACGCTAATGACAAAGGCGCGCTCACGAAGCTAATGTCTGTGTGTGCAGCTTTTTGGCCTCATGCTGTCACTGCCTGTCTGTCTGCCCATCTGCATGTCTGATCTTCATCACTTAACAATCTATTAAAATTGTAAAAGTGCTGCCACCACCAGCCACGCTCGTCTCTTCACTGTGCCCTGTGGGGCAAAATCCTCACACACACACACAGACACGAGCAATCAAAGACAGACTAGAATAAAACTTTCTTGAGCATGTTTCTTTGTTCCCTCCCTCTTTTTCAAAACAGGCGTCTCTACCAAGGGGGGTGTACTGCAGAGTCTACTCTCTGTCAGGCATCCAGCATCAAGCTCAAACGTGGAGATCTGTCATCCAAACCACAGCAGGGGGTCCAGACAAGTTGGGATGGATGAAAAAGAAGAAGGTACGAAATTGTCAATAAAATAATACAGATATAATCCCAAAATACATCTCTGAGTGTTCCTGTTCTTCTTTTAGTTCTTAACACTGTTCTGTGTCAAAGGGAGGAAAATAAATATCTCTGGCTTTATGCATTTTGACTCATTACGACCGAAGAGATGTTTGGACCCTGTGAAGATTTAAAAGGAGAAGGTTTTCATGGTCCCACTGCAGATATGCCCACACCGGTTGATTTAACCTGAAGCAACTACTCCTCAATTTGTTGTTTACTGGGAATGAGAGTTCTGACTAACTCCACATGTGGACAGATCAGCGAGCGCTCCATTAGAAACTGCTGCCAGAACTACAGAATATCGGCCATGAGCCAGTCTTTGGTGCATGTCACTGAGCAGCAGTGCAGAGCTAAACTTCTTTCTGTGTGTCACGTGGACTGATGCACTGAGTGTGGACTGTTTGGTTCGCCAGAGACTCAGAACTGCCAGAAGCAAATGAGATGAATGATTTGCGATAATTTATATTGCAGTTATGTTACACACTAGACTGTAAGTTGTCTACAAATGTTGGTATTAAGCAAACGACATCAACAAGTTCCAGTTTCACACAGATCATGAAGTGATGAAACCACAGTCCACCACCCGTTTAACACAGGAACTGGGAACGCTTTGTCACAAGGTTATAAAATGAAAGGCACTAATAAACTTATCAATGGTGTAAAAAAAAAAAATCACATTCACGCCCTGTGATCTCTCTGTTCACTGAGACAGAGGGGAGGATGAATAAAGGCGGATCATTTGATTTATGGAGGCATTAACTCATGAGGATCAATGTGCACAGAAATCCTCTCATTGGAAGGAAGCTTTCTGAAGAGGCCCCTCTGAGCCACAAACAGAGGAAGGCATCTCCTGTGCAGGCACCAGTCTGAGGGGAGCAGATGCGTGGGACCATGTGCACGTGGCTGTGTGTGTCAATCAGGATCTAATTGACAGGCATATTAGAGCTCCCACATCTGAGGGCCTTCCTCTCTTCCAGGGAGCCAAGGTTGATGGAGGCCGGTCTCCAGTGTCTGCCCGAGGTTCGGGGGCGCTGCGCTCAAGGTTAGCATGCGCACCCCGCTGAGCGTGCGCTGTCTGAGATGGGTCCTACTTGTTGGACATTCATTATCAAACTCTGTTTGCTCCTTTCATCTGCAGCTCTCTGCAGCACTCAACGTAAACTACAGAGGCACCTTGCAGCTTGACATCTCTCCATTCACTCTGTACCTTAAACAGCATGCTGCCACATCAAAGAGCTGCGGCTGCGTTTGATGTTGCAAAGAGAAAGAGCTCCAATGATCTGCTAAAAACCAATGCAACTTTCTGGAGCCTTGTTTTATTCATTCGCTATCTGCAGAAGTCGGGAGTCAGTCTCTAGAAGTTCAGAGAGGGGATTTGAAATTTGGGAAAAGTTGAACTGTGCCCTTTGAAAAATGAATTGAATGATCGAGTGGTGAAAAGAGAGCAGCGCACGCCACCTTCAATACTGCTGCAGGATGATGGTGTAAGTAAAATTATTTAAATAAGGAAAATATTCATAATTCTTTTCCAATCAATTATTTATAATACAATGGAACAGCATTAACCCTTTCATGTTAAATAATTAATTAATGCATGAAAATTAAAAACGAGACGGGTGACTGTGTTTTTAAGCAGCATGTCTTGTATACTCACAATGTTCCATGCTTCATATTAAGAGATTATTTTCTTTATAAACATTACATTTCAGCATATATGAAAATTACAGAAAATTATAATTTAGTCAAAATGTTTTATTGATGAAAAAACAGTAAGGTGAAAACCTACCCTTCACAAATGGCATCTTGTAATTTGTTTGGTTGTGAGACACGTTCTAAAACATTTTAAATAGTGGCCCTGATGTGCAGCTCATCTTGAGTCACTTTAAATTACAGGTTGGTGCAGGATTTCTCTCAAGAACAGTGAATTCTATATCCAGCCTCCATACACGTTTCATGACTGTGATTCTTGTGCCATTCCCTTTGTTACCTCTGTGGCTTTGAGCAAAGCTAGACATCGCTGTATGCTATATTTTGAAAAGTGTCAAAACAAAGTGTCATAATTATTCTTAGTATGTGACAGTTTTTTTTAGGAATTCTGAAAGGCAACCAGATTTCAGCTGGGGCTGAATCCACCAGATGTTTGTGTTTATGTGAAGGGCACGCTCTTTGATGACACATTGAAGCATTGTGCGTTGCTAAATACTGGACGAGCACATGTCCCCCCCCCCCCCCCCCCCCCCCCCCCCCGGGCCCCCTGGCCCTGGGGCCTCAGACACCACAACATCACAGCTGAACAAAGCCAGCCCTCTCTCTCTCTTGTGCCAGCATGGTGGTTACAGGCTGAATTTAATCCTGCTAATTATAATTTCACATACAGATACAACAAGGGAAGTGATGACGGTGAAAAGTGACATTTAAAGGGAATGGCCCAGTGGGTCAGGCACATTGAACTATTAGCACTTTGTTTCCTAATTGAATGAACTTGACAATAATTGAAGTGTTTTATTTTTGCCCCTCTTCCCACACATAAAAGCCTGCCATGCCAATTAGCTTTAAATCTCCCTTTTCCCTCTTGCTTTTCATGCTCTCGAGGAGGCAGCGACCGGCATATTCCGATCATTTGCATTATCCAATTCGAAATCTGCTTTGAAGTTGTGAGATTCTGCAAGAAAAAGGATCCACTTATCCCACATGAAAAAATGTTCAAAGCTCATAAATTCACTGGAACAGATGTACATTATCATTGGATTTGCCTTTTTTGCCACTCTTCGCTCCTGTATTGGTAATAGACTACCTCATGTCCTTCTCATCCCTTAGCATTTAGCATCCTGCCTTTACAGAAGCTTGCTCCCTGCTGTGCCAGCCCACACTTCAAAGCTTGCTGCCTATCTGCTGGAAACAAAGAGCACTGAACACATTATGGCAGACTCTCATTTCCCCATGTTTAAGTCAATATCATTGCTTTTTTTCTGCCTGTGGTTCCACGCAGATAGGATTTATTTCTACCCTCAAAAGACCACTTGCTGTAACCCAACAGCAAAAATACAACATGCACAGGGAAGGTTATCCCATTATAGTCCCTGTTGGTGTAGGATTCTTCCATCATAGCCAGTGAGCTGTTAGGAAAACTGCATAAAAATAAACGCAAAAATAAATGACCGATTAGTCCTCGCTTAAATAAGAAGAAGCCTTGAGCCCACAATATGCTTCCAGTTTCATCATGCATCCATACAGGCACCTGGCTGTGTCTTGAACAGACTCCAGACCCCTCGTGATCCCACTCTAGGTGGTGTATCAACCCAAAAGTTTGCTTTGCTCTTCAAAACATTCCATTTTCTGTCATTAAAAGGCGTGGCCCTGATGACTCGCTACTGCCCCAAACCTTTTAAGTGGGTACTGCACATTGATCACAAGCCCATTACTCCCTTCACCGCTGCTCTTTATTTTTTCACAGTAAGGCGTCTCTGGAGGAAGATCCTCAGAACTGCTGCACTTAGTGCTCATTTATTAATGCTCATGCATTTTCAACTTCCCTTTTTCTTAAGTCTCTAACCTTTCTTCACTTTACTGCTGGGAAAGAACACATTCAGGCAGTAAGGATCAAACCACCTTAAATTCAATCGAGCAACATCAAATTGCCGTCACAGACAGATCTCATTTCCCTTGACATGTTTGATTTTGTATTTATTTATTTTTTTTACATCAAGATCCATGAATTGATGTCTGAACAGAGTCAAAGAAACTTAAGCCTGATAGTACATTATTTCTATTTAAAAGGATATTAAAATGTAGTTGGGGATTAATTAAAGTACACAAGTGTATAGGACACTTTTCTCCAAAACTCCAAAGCAAAGTTTGCTCTCCTTGCCTCTGTGCCTGTCCTGAAGCGAAGACAGTGACACAGGCTGACACCTGAGAGGAAGGACAGTGTCTCCAGTGCTGTCCTTTCAGAAGGCATGAATGCCTGAAACCCTGCACAGTGGAGGAAAATCTCCATGAACACCAAGGCTATAAGCAACATATGTAAAGAGTTGAAAGAACCGCAGATCAAAGTCAAAGTGGAAAAAAGAGGAATTTGTCCCAAAAAATTCAAGCAAGAGAAGAGAGGATGCAGTAGGAAATGGCCCCCTTGCAATGAAGTTCACACTTTACAGGGGTCAACATTTAGTATTTTCCATTACCTTTTAAGATTCCAAAAAAATTCCATGTGATTACGACTGTAAACTCTTACTTTACACCACCGATGTAGATGACTAATTCTTTTAATACCTGAAATGTGCGAAGCAGTCGAGATAACCTGGTAAGCTGTGTTACGATAGAAATAAATTGTAATGACGATACAAGTGTTGCGCGGCCAGGCTTACACAAATAGACGTGTTCGTGAGAGGAGGGCACATATCATGTTGCCAAGAGGCGGCTTCTCTGTGGCTGCCCCGACCAGAGATAAGCTGCTAAGCTGCAGATGAAAGCGTGTGCGCATGTAGAGAGCATGGCCTGGTCAGCAGCTGTGGTCGGCCAGATTTGGGAGGCTTCTGTGACACCAGGGTTAAGATACAGTGGTGAGGAGCTTAACTTCCCTACACACTATCACACATTTCCCCCTACCTTTCATGAAGGTCCATCTTGGAAATTAAAGATAAAAAGGTACTCATTTTCAGTAACATTTAGTTTTGGCAGACACTTCCATCTAAAGCAACTTTAAACAGCAACATTAAAGCTTCAGTGCAGGAGGAGCACTTTGATAAGACAAGAGTAAAAGTTAGTGCTGGTTACACTCTGTGATAATGGATGTAACAGGTGTTAGAAGAGGAGGTGCTCCAGGAGAGATGGGTTTTCAAGAGGTTCTTGAAGATAGTAAGAGCCTCCCCTGCTCCACTTCAGTCACAGATAACAGCAGTTTGAGCAGAGCGGCCGCTCTTGGTGCTAGACTGGTTTTGGACAGCGTTCTGACCTGTTTGAAAACCACCCTGAATTAATGTCACTGGTCAGTAGTTCTTAACTCCAGCAGGATTTCACCTGGAGTTTTAACCCTTTCTCTCAGTGAGGGGTGTGACTAAGATAAATACTGATATACTGAATATGGAGTCAGCCTTCAGATCCATCAACAAAGTGAATTTATAATTCTTGAGCAACAATCAAATGTCACAGAAAATATCAGTTATATAAGAATATGGATTATCTGCCAGAGAATTCAATAAGATGAATACCTGTCATGTTTGTATAGTAACTCTGAAGCTGCCATCTATTGTCCCATTTAATATTCCACCTATGACACCTTACAGCTCATTCTTCCTAAGCAAGGTTTAATTTCTTTCATCTCAATAGAGGTTGTTCTAGCATAAACAGACAACAAATTCATATTGTTAACTGGTATTATTTCAAAATAATGTTTATTATAAATACACATGCACTGTGCAAATCTGCACACCAATACACATACTACTGGTGAAAACTGAAATGAAATGACTCGATAAGTCAGTCAGTTTATAAGGAACAGGTTCATACTTTAATAAAAGGGTGTTTCCCTTGGCACAGGTCTGCTATCAAATAAATAGAGCAATTAATCAAATACAATCTATCTCAACTAAAAGTCATGAAAAACATTAGGAGGGAGGAGGGAGAGGGAAAGGATAGCTAGCGCTAAACAATTTTCCTTTACAACAAATACCAAGTGTCGGTGTGTGGACCCACACAGCTTGTGGTGGAGCATCGTTCCTCCCTGCAGACTCAGATTGGGGTGGCGGATCCTGCTTAAGGAATTGACCATCATCTCAATTTCTTTATACATGATGCTGGTTTAAACTCTGTGGTCCACTATGTACATCAGATTTAAAAAGAAATGTTGACACACATTGATATTAGTGGAGCATTAAATACTGTAGTAGCATGGAAATGTGGCTCTGGGTATCCAGTACACCGGAGCAGAGGATTGTGTCACAAATGGAGACACTCATTACACCTGCTCTGGCATCATCATCTGGCAAACTGAATAAAAGAAAACAGATTCTCGTAGATATGAACATGATGGCTGACAACTTGGCTTGACCTGCACATGAGCTTTTACACTTAAAATATTCTTATTTCCATAAAGTTATGGGACAGAAGAGGGATAGTGGCAGCGGGAAGTTCCGGTTTTCCCAAACCTCAATAAATGCTATTGAGGTGCTCGTGAGAAAAGCAAAATCTCCCTTGGTGATCCAGTGACGGTGCTTTGTGGCCAAAGGTTTGAAAGTACAGCTGTAGTTTCTAAAGTCGTGAGGTGACTTAGGTTAGTCTATGCATATGAAGAGGGGAATTAACAAAAATGAGCAATCTGTCTGTATTTGAACTGAAATTCCAACCTGATCTGGCTGACCATTTTAGCCAAATCCCTTCATTAGCCCTTTCTCACCATGCTGAATCAGACCCTGCCTTCTGGAGAACCAGCCGGCCTATTCCGCCCTGCTTATATTTAAAGCCATACGTTAGAATCAACACTTATTTCAGAAGAGGTGACAGAATCGACAAAGGAGCTACAGTGTTATGAGGCGTTCAGTGGTGAGGACTCCAGGAAAAGCAATGTGAGGTTAAGAAGCTGAGGTATGGAGCGCGGCTGTGATCTTCCTTTGGGGAATGACGCCGTTTAAACCGCTGGGTCCTGTGAGACGTCCCGTCTGACTGGGGCCTCCCGCTAAAGGACGGTCAGCAGCTGTGAGAGGACATCTCACTGTGGAGGACAAGACTGGCATACAATGCATTCTTGCTCATCACAAACACACGTGTATGGGACAGACTACTACAGTCTTCTGGCTGTTTGGGAAAGAAGCCTGCTAATGAGAACGTGTTCTCCCCTCTGTATGTGTGTGGCGACCCTGGAGCGAGGCACTTAAACTCTCATTGCTCCAAAGGTCGAGAAACATGCTGCACTAGAATGAAAGAGCAGGAAAGAGCTGAAAATTATCAGTGGGAAAACACTTCACTGCTGCCTCTGTCAGACCAGATGTGGCACAGGTAAAAACAGAGCTTCTTTGCACTCGACCTTTGCACTTTTACTGCAGCGCCCAAAGAGCATCATGGGACAGGACGAGCCGACAGTTCCTGTTGGCAGGAGGGCAGCAGCGGTGAGTTATGGGTCTTGTGGAGACTGCGGGCCGGGCCCGGTGTCATACAGCACCAGAGGAATGAGACAGCTGAAAGAAGAAAGACCTGCTGACAGCTGGAAACAGGGGGAGGAGCCATGTGACCTCGGAGCCAAACCCGGACAACAGCGCTGCTGGAGAAAGTGCTGGCCCTAAAGTCACATGGACCAAAAAGAATAGCGTGGCATGTGCGAATGTGAATCTGGATCTAAAGCTGGCAGCTCATGAAAACTGATGCACGCTCAGCATTTCCTGACATAAATAACTGCTCAAAAACTCCATACTGATCAATGTTGACACAGACATCTGATTGGCTGGGTGTGAAGGTTTCATCTTATAGGCTACAGGCTAAAATATTGGTTTACTCTGATACAAACGTTCTCTTATTCTGAAATAAATGAAAAAGGGACTGAAGATCTGGGATTTAACTATTCCAAAATAAATTGACCAAAAGCTTTATAGTGTATGAAGGTCAATGGTTTAAGGCTGATGTTATTTCTAGCTTTGATAAAGATATTGACGTCACACAAAGGCCCGTCAATTACAGCTCGGCTCACATCAACTGAACTCCATTATTATGTTTGATTCATGTTTCGAGTCCAGTCGTGTACCATAAGCACCACTGGACTATTCTGAACAGCACTGCTGAGAGTTGGGAATTCACTCATCAAGCCATAATGTCTTGGTCATGGTCAAATATCTCATCCGATGGCAAAGAAGGTCAAAGCAGAGGGCGATCGAGCAAGTATGCGACTGACAGATACACATTCTTGTCAAACAGGGGCTCCTAGTGGTCTTATAAAATACGGCTGAGTAGGAAAGCAAACAAGAGCGTTAAATAGCGAATACAAAGATATCACATTATCAATAAAGCTTCTAAAATTGATAACAATATATACCCTATGTACAGTACATATTAGTTCATAAAAGTAAGGAGCTTCTCGACACTTCAGTACAACAGATTGTGACACAATTCCTCTTCGTCCAAAATGTTTCCAAGTAATTTGAAAATAGCCTCTGAATGCTGAGTCAAAGTCACCATTAGAACAATTAGGATAAAATTAGAGGTAGCAGCGGATTTGGGATATTCGTTTTTTTTTTTTTTAAACTTTATAACATTTCAGCGTTTTCCTTCCCATTAAACTTGCTGACGGGGATATTGCGTGCTCAGATCAGAATCTTCTTCAAAAACCTGCCTGACAGCCAGCTTTAAATACTCATGCACCCATGAGCGCACTTCTCGAGTGGTTTTCAACAGACACCAGTGTCGTGACACTCACACACAGACACTCTTTCTCTGCCCACACATTCAAACAATGTTACACACACACACAGACACCCCCACCCACCCCACACACACACACTCTCGCTATGCCCTGCTCTTCTACCACCTATATTCCTTCATATATTTCCGCCAGTCTTTCTTCTGTTGTCCCTCCTGTTCCTTAGAAACCTTTGGGCTTAGTGGTCTGGAAGCGTTGTGATGCTGGTTTGGAGCCGTAGAGTTGAACAGGTAGAGGGTCACCAGGTCAGAGGGGAGAGGAGCTTCTGAGCTGTTTATCTGTCTTTCCCATCCTCATCTCCATCCCCAGTCAGTCCGGCTGCAGACCCGAGCTTATGTGTGTGTCCGACCAAGCTCTTTCTAACACTGGTTAGTCATACCCCAGCACAGGATCACTCCTCCGGTGACTCGCCTCTTCTCCCCTTGCCCCATGTTGACTACAATGCCACTGGACTGCAGCGTTTGAGGAGGAAGGCCACTGCGAGTCAGTGTCTGCACGTCTGGCTGCAGTTTGTGGGGCTGTGCTGAGCTGTCCCAGGCAGAGTGGAAATTCAGGACTGATAAAAGTGGTGGTAGTGGTGATGGTGTTCATGGTGGTGATGGTGCTCGTGCCGCTGCACCACTTGCGCCAGTCCCCCCTCATATAGCAGGACGCTGGGCAGGTTTCTCACCTGCTCCTTCTCCACCACTGGTCCCGGAGCTGCCGGAGGGCCTAAGGCCCGGTAGCCCTGGCTCTCTTTGGACCGCTGCTTGTGCTTGCGGTATGGCGCTGCAGACTGGTGAGGAGGGGTCTGGCTGGGCAGAGCAGGGGGAGGAGGAACGCCACGGCTTCTCATGACCCTGCCACTGCTCTGTGCGGGAGGTGTGCGGCTGTGGGACTTGGGAGAACGGAGGGCATGTTTTCCTGAGTCTTGGCCTCGCGGCCGGGGAGGA
The DNA here is from genome assembly GCA_016785235.1 of Pseudorhombus dupliciocellatus. Lineage (NCBI taxonomy): Eukaryota > Metazoa > Chordata > Actinopteri > Pleuronectiformes > Paralichthyidae > Pseudorhombus > Pseudorhombus dupliciocellatus. Next base: position 2,653,060 of record JAFBJW010000365.1, on the reverse strand, counting down.
TGGAGGTTGTCCGGGGTGACAGTGTCCACAACAGTCTGCAGGCGGCGGTGGTGGGAATGGGAGTGGCCGTTTTCCGGTTCGTGGGAGCGAGAGCGAGTCTGGTTGGACGAGCGGGTCTGGGGCTCTGCCTTTGTCGGCTCTGGGGCCGGAGCTATGACACAGACACGCATATTTATTCACTTTGACCAAAAAAAGGAGAAATGACAAAACTTCAAGAGAGTTGCAGGAAAACAATTCCATCACAGGACAGTTCAATTTTTTCATTTCATTGGCACTTGACTGTGACTCAGCAGGAACAGGAAGGAAAAGTATCAGGTTCTGTCTTCTACCGAAGAGACACGGTGACTCGGAGCACATCTCTGTTAGCACCATCCATCAGAACCGATATTAAACTAATCATATGTCATCACTGACCATCAGATCAGGCCACTGCTCATTAGACCTAATATTTCACTTCTCAGCAGCCTGTTCTGTTGATGGGCTTCAGCCCTGAACACTTGGTATATTGTGCTTGCCTCAGCCCAGATGTTTGTACTGGCGAGGAGCTCAGCGGGCTGGTAGTTCTACCTAATGGCTCCAAGCAGGTGCCGCACTAATGAGGGCCCCTGGATGCAACTTCAAAGGGGTCACGGTCTGCGTTCCTTCCTCCCCTCTCCCCCCTCCTTACTCCCCTGGCCCCGGTCCACTCACCGGCTCCAAAGCGGGACGTGTAGTTTTCGATGCCTGCCAGGTCCAAGTAGTGGTTCCTGCGTTCCAGGTTCTCATCCACACAGTGGCGCTGGCAGCCCGGCTGGGTGTGGTGGTCACTGTGGTGGCGCCTGTGGACACAAGCGGCACCTTTCATTAGGTAGCCTTTTTGGTCAGCAGTGGTGGTGCTCGCAGAAAGTAAAACTAGTGTTCCTTATGATCAGGCAGCTGCAGAGTAATTGTTAGAGAAGTGAGATTGTGACGGGAAAATCACAGGTTTAAATCGCCACTGTATGAGCAGAGGGTTGGCTCCTCCTGGGTACAGCGGAAGGGCAAAACTAATTTAAGAATATACGACTATTGCAGATCCCAAGTGTGTGAACAACAGCTGCTCCTTGCAACTATTCATGAGGAAATCTTGAATTTACAGCGTCAGAGAAAGTAGATGCTCCAACCAGTGATCTCATAAGGAATATGATAATAACAAACGTCAGATTCTTTCTCCTCCTGCAGACACAAGTTGAAATAACAGAAATTAAAGTGTGCAGAGGAAGTGCTTTACCTTAGGAGTGCTCGACTCTTCTTGTCTGCACTCTTGGGGTCTTCTATACACTTGTCATTTTTCTCTCTGGGGTGGGACAACTCTGTGTATGTGTGAGAGACAGGGGGCTATTATCAAAGAGAGCTTCACAGAGCTGCCACAGAGACACACACACACACACACAGATACACAATCATACACATGACAACAGTCACACAAGCCTCAGAAGAAAGCCACCTTTGTTTGGGGTTTTACTTTGAAGATCTATAGAAAAGGAAAAACAACAATGCTTCATTTATTCTATTTTCAACTCCTACCCTCTTATAAGGCTGGGAATGGAAAAAAATAGTTTATTAAGGCTGCAAGATCTGATGCAGTTTGAAATTAGCATGAAGGCAACCGGCGATATTTTCAAAGCTCGCTCTGTTTGAATCTCTTGATAGATATTTATAGCCGAAACAATAGGATGCAAACACGCAGGAATATATACTTTTTGAGATATTTTTTCCACTGACTACTTGTTTACCAAGTCATCAGTGAGAAAAGTTAAGTTGAACGTAGCTATATTTTCCCGGCAGCTCCAAGAAGGGGGGCAGGAAGAGAAGGGGGAGACGAGAGGAAAAAAGGGAACTTTGGAGAAAAGAAAAATGGCTGTGGTTATCAAAAGGACTCGGCACATCTCTTAAGGTTTCTTTTAGAGTATTTGAAGGCACTGAGGGAGGGGGCCCACTCTTGGCTCTGTCACTCCCCCCCATCATTAAAAATGAACCCCATTGAGTGTGAGAGATGGAGCGACTCCGACACTGCACGGAACAAAGCTCTGACAGGCCTGAAGCAGCCGCCTTTCTGCATGACAACAAACACGTCTCTGGCTGAGCTGACAGCAGGCAACGCAAGGGGGACCCCAAAATGCCCTTACTCCCCACCCCCCCACCCCACCCACCGTGCTAATGCAGCTTTTACCTGCTGCACCCTGCGTACAGCTCCTCCACCGCTGGCTGGAATCAGGAGCCACGGAGAGCTTGACCCTCAGAGTCTTGCTGCTGCTGGGAGAATGGTTGACGGAGGCGTCGACAACCTCGTAGATGGTGTGCAACAGGCTAGTGATGTCCTGCAGGAGAGAGATCAGGGGAATGTGTTCAATTTTGGCCTTTTTGACACAAAAACTTTTCTTCATCTTTTACAGAAAAGGAGGAACATGACTTCTTATTACTGCGCTGTTTGAATTGGATATTCGCATGTGTCATCAACTTAACGCTTGCAGGGAATTTGAAGAAGTGACTGAGACAACAGTGAAGTTGTTGTAGCTTGACATTCCAAGCGAAGCGATCAGACAGGGGTGTAGAGACAAGCTATCAATTCATAAACAGAAACTTCTTGGCGGTAGCAGAGGAGGCTGACTAAGATGTCAGGCCCGATAAGAGCCATGTTACAGCTGTACAGGCTCCACACATGCTCTGTTTAAATCCTCACTGCCACCTTATTAGTTATATCTTATCTGACATATATCTGAACGAAACATCAAAGATTTCAGTGAAGAACACACGTGTTTTGTACATATAGGGGATATTGAGACTCAAAGAAATAAGGAACATGTGTAATTACAATAACTTAAGAAGGAGGTAACTATAACCATATTGGACTTAATTTGTTAAACGCCTTCTCAAGTGGCTTTTTAGAAGATTACCTAGCTCTGGGGATCAGCAACAACACACGGTCTTTTCAATCAAATTATATTTGTATTTCATATGGTAGAGAAGTGAAAATTGTCTTTGTTTTTCTTAGTGCAGCTTCATTTTCAGAGCTCATTTGACAAAACTGGAGAACTGAAGCCAATGCCATTGTGACTCATAGTAAAAAAGAACGATTATGAATTCTTCAGGGGATGGTTCCACATACTGGCTTTAGATATTGACGAAATGTGCAAAGAAAAAAATGCTTTCTATTGCTATCAGTTTTGGCTTTCTTCTCTTTTTTTATTTGTATGAAAGGGTAAAAAAAAAAAGGGTTGGGAAGAAAGATTTTCTTTCCTCCTCCAAGCCGCTGCTGCCTGCCGTCTCATGAGCCCTGGAGCCACAGGCAATGCCAAAAAAGCTGCACAGCCAACTACACAGAGGACAGCTCCGAGTCTCTTTGTGCTGTTTCAAGCTGTTGTCAAAAAACACGAGGCTTTCTGGATGTGAGCTGAGATCTGTACCAGGCAGACGCAAGACACAAGGTACCTCGCAGGAGATGGAAAACAACAGACAGTGCTGGATTCGGTTCTTACGAGTGAGATTGTGTTGGAGGTCTAGAACGTCTCTCGTCACTTTGCTTTTGGGTGTGGCATCACCAGGAAAAGTAAAAAGGAAGTTATGGATTCATATCCCATATCCAGGCAAAAATGGCTTGGGGATCTGTACAAGCAGGCTGCTGAGTTTTTTGGGGCAGTCCCAAAAAGGTTTCTCCCATAATGTTTCATTTATATTACTGCAAAAAAGGGGAAGGTGGCGAAAAGTAAACTTGGTACATTTTCCAGAAAATGAACGAGTAAATCTTCTGTTCTGTAGTGGGATTTTTTTTTACTTTAATTGACTGCTTTGTATGTTCTTTCAGAGCGGGTGATAATTACCTCTCTGGTGACTTTGCCGTTGTTGTCAAAGTCGTAGAGCGTGAAAGTCCACTCCTGCCTGTTATCCTCCTCCACTGACACGGCACACTCCAACTCCTGAAACAGCAGCACATTGAGATATTAAGATGGTCCACTCCGTGTGTGTATCTGCATGTGTGAGTCCATTGGCCCAGATTCATCCAAAGGGGAAGTAATAAACATCCCATTCAGTCTTGACACTCACTTCAAACTGGAGTTGTTTCTGTGGGCCTGCGGGAGATTGGCTGTCCCTCTCCTGCATCTTCTCCTCCACACAGCAGCTGTCTGTCTTCTCCGGGGGTAAAGCCACTACAGCGACACACACACACGTACACAAAGATAAAAGAGAGAGCCTGAGGATGGAAATGTTGGGTGCAGTCATAACCTCAGGATACATCGTTGCCTTCAAGTTTTGCTTGTAAGCTCCTACTTCTGAGCTAGGGGAGCTGCAATTAAGACGTGTCACGCATTCAAGAGTTTCTAGTTACAAATACATGATCAGTGTAATAGATTAACAAATGCTTGAACCATTAATCAGAATTCAGGACAGCATTATATAAACTAGGACCATGGGAAAACAACCATGGCGCATTGATCAGTGACCTTGTTTTAATCATGCAATTCTAGGGTCTAGTTTAGTTATTGAAATGTTTTATGGTGCTTCATATATAAAACTTTTAAACTGGAAATTATTTTTGGCAGAGTTCCATGATAAATAATTAGTTTATTTTAAGGATCATAAATAAGTGCATTCACAACCAGCCAAGTAATTATTTACATCCTTATTTGTCCGGATTCGGAAGATTTCTAGTGCAGACTTCAAAATATTTTAATAAAAGGTATAAAGAGGATTATATTCTTGAATTATGGCCCCAATGTTTTTATCACATCACAGTGACCTTTAACCATGGAAAAGCAAACGCCAGCAAGTTCATCTCTTAGTTCATTGAGTCCAAATGAAATGAAAACTCCCTCCAGGCATTCCTGAGATATCGCTTTGGGATGGACGTGAGGTCACAAAGATATAATCAGTTTATCCTCAAGTCCAAGTGAACATTTGTGCCAAATTTAAAGATGTTCCCTCACTAAGTGTCTCAACATTTCAAGAAAATTTGACAGATAATCAAACAGAAAAAAATAATGTATTCCATCACGGCTGTCATTGGAAATTGTGCATGTAAATGTTGAAACTGTGCCAGCACTGACTTTCCTGTGGCAACAGCTCCTCCACCAGCCACATATTACAGAAAGACTTATTCAATTCTCAGCTACAGTATGTATAATATATATATAAACACGTATCCCAGTGGTTTCGAAAGGGATGTCAGACACGAAACCAAATGGTATGACATGCCAAAAACATGACAGACTATCAGGTGGCATATGAATAAAAATGGTGGAACTAAAACAGCATCTGAACATCAAAGAGCTATATGAGGCCCCCAAGTCCCCAGCTCCCAGGCACAGAGCTCATCATTTCATAGAACGACATAAGACTAGAAGGAGGTGGCCTGGAGGGAGCACTAATCTGTCACATGCACTCAGCTGGTTACACCGATGGCCAGGCCGACCTGCGGAGCAACAACGGGCTATACCATAGAAATCAATGAAAGTGTCATGCACGACAATATAAATCAAATCCTTACAGAGAACGTTGACCTGAGAATAAAGGCTGTATGATGAATGCATACATTTCAACATCATGGTTATACAGGAAAAAAATCCCAGCTGTCATCTGACGCAGGGACCAGGGATCTCAGCAGACACCCAGGGAGCCGTGCACAGCTCCACCGCTAACTGTGATCATTTATGGCATTATCATACATGTCTGGACCATAAAACAGTATGTTTTACAGTTAGTAAGCTCCTCTCAGCACCTCTGACACTAGAAGATATTTATTTAACTTCTTTTTTCCATCTGTCACAGAACCCTCCCCCTCACTCACCATGAATCCTGCAGGCTTTCTACTAAGGGACCGGGCGTGACATACACACGCACCTCTTAAAAAAATAAACATCCCTCATGTACTGTATATCACCATGGAGTTTACCTGATGCTTGTCACATCCCTGTCGCCACTGTACGGTTCCCCTCTGTTCATTTGCTTTGCATTACATAAGCACACCACCCAGCCATCCAATCACAAGCTTCTAGTTCAAGATCACACCCACAAACACACAGACCACACCCCACTTTTTCCATCCTCCTCCACTCCTCCCACCACACTTTGAAGTTCCATTCTCAAACCTTTTGGAAGACGATCAGACAGGCTGTAAAAACAGAATCACTAATTAATTAAGCCAAGTCAAATCTGAAACACTGTTTGTGTGCTCGCCAGCAGAGCAGACACAACAGCCCAATTTCTTTCCTCCTGATCCAAATCAGATCAAAGCAGACCTGTCTCATCCCTGGATAGTGGAAAATGCCAGAAATGAAAGGCATCGTCCCAGGGAGCTTTCAGCAACTTTTTGGAGAGGACCAGCGTTTGGGCTCCCGCTGCTTGATCATCTGAGGTGCTCAAAGGGAACATTGTGAGCAAGGGCAAATCTGTTCCATAGCAGGCTCAATATGGTGGTGAGATGCTTATCTCATAGCTAATGAAATGCCGGGAGGAGTAACAGTAATCTGCTATCACCCTCCCCTGTGACACCAACCACCAAAAACATAAGCCGGCTCTTTATGAGAGAAGCTGCTGCAAGGGGATTGGCTGCACATCAGTTCTGAGGGGCAAGACGAGGGCAGCCGGGGCTGCTGGCCGAGACAAACCTTAACCAGAAGCCCTGCCACACTCATCACACCCAGCTTAGCCAGGCTACTTGATTACACACGACTGACCCTGTCCTCCCCTGTGCATTCAATAGTACAGTGCTGGGCACCAAGGAGGCCCTTCATATTCAAGTGGTATCATTGAAACCAGTTGTGAGTCACAGCTCCCTCAAATGGCACATTTATCACTTATGAGTGTATTTGCTTTAGTATTAATCACATAATGCATTGTGGGTCACACTTGAATGGAGACAGGCCACGCCCCCAGTGACTAAACATCATCTATCAGCTGCTAGTTTGTCTGCTCTCCAGTGGAGCAGAACTAATATGAAAGTTTATGCCACACTTCCAAATTCTGGGCTGGTCTCTTTCGACTTTGCATTTCAGCCTGCACCTCACGTCCAATCCTGTCTTTAAATGGGAGTGAAAATCTCTCTGCTCCCGAAGCTCTTGATCCATGATCACATCACATCAGGGGGAAAAACATGGAGGAATGGGAGCATTTTTAGTAGAGCACTACCAGGGGGAGGAGTGGATGAGAGATGGAAGAAAAGGGAGGGAAGGTGAAGAGGAAGTCATCAACACGTTGTGGGACGCAAAGACAATGGGTGTTTCCAGGAAGAGTCAAACAAATGCAAACCTTATTTTTTCAGGTTTTCTTTCGATTTAAACAAGCGGGTACCAAATGAGACGGTGTAACCTTTGAAGATTCCTTTGATGAGGAGCAATGGGCCTACCTTCTAAGCGGTAATGTTCCTCACCAATCCCATCAGCACATGCTTCAACCATGGAGCCCTGGAGAGAGAAGAGGAGAGAGAACAGGACATATATAATCAATGTTTCATGTCTTATAGAGAGTATAACATTTTCTCACAAAAAACACTTTTAATGTTGCATATCCATAACACAGCTACCCAACGCAGATATGCTCGGGAATATCAAAATTATAGCGTTTACACATCTATTTATGAAAACAATCTGACAGCTGTGAGATGAGCTTCAACAGTGGTGGAAAGTTTAAGAGGATAGTAATTTTAGAGCTGAAACAAACTGAGCGTAAGACTGGCACTCAGCGCTGTGACTATGAAAAAAGTATCTAAATCACTACTGCTGGGAGTGAGGCCTGGTAGTAGGGCTATTTCAGCAGCAGGCTATGGTTGCAGAGGTACATTCAGAGGCTTGTTTTTGTCCAGGGCTGTCTTCGCCCAGACCCCCACTCCTTGCAGTTCTAGCTACATGCCACAGGGACGGGAGCGACACATGATACCCGGGTTTGACGATCGAAAAGGCTGGCTCAGGTGTCCACGAAGCTTTACAGTCAACTGGCCAAAACAAACATTAATCATCGGGCTGACAAATGCATTTACACCCCACAAAAAGTAGTGACTTTGTGTATTTCAATTACATATGACACCTCTTTTCAAATGTTTCAAGTGTTTCATGTTGGGGTAGTGTAAAGAAATGCTTAGATAATGTTAAACTTATAGACAAATATATAAATGAAACAAGTCAACTTTTCAAATCAGCTGTACAGACTATTCACAGCAGACTTATCATAGCCAATGGGCCGATCTGGATGATTGATCGATTAAGCTAATAATGATTGACTTATTCACCTAATAATTAACTTCATAACCCCCCCCCCCCCATTAATGTAAATGTAGCAGCATGTGAGTTCATTGTTTACATGCTGCATACGCAGTGTGTGTGCGTGCGTGCAGTGACAGTGTGAAAGAAAATTCTGTGTAATCCACAGATGTAGAAGGTCAGATGGTCTGATCCTTCCCTCCTCACACGCGTGGCAGCAAGGCTGCATCACTGTGGGTGGCCTCGGGAAGAGAATACAGCAGATCACAGGACTGACTGACTAGCTAAAACAGGGATAAACCCGTGTTTGTTGTTGGTTTGGAAAGGTCATCGCACATTTTGGCAAAGCTTTAATTGCAGGTTTGAGAATACTCTTATCAGTAGCTTATCTCACTGTTTTTAGACATGACCTGTGGGTAAAATGCAAAAAAATGGCTGCCAAGTTTACCTGCATGTGTGCCTTTCACACATGCATCCATCACATGGGCTGTGCCCAGACAAGATCACAGCAACAACAATCCCCTATGTTTTTATTCAGGTTTAATCATGTTGTCTCTCCTTCTGTCCATCTCGACACTGGCTGTCTCCAACTTGTGTTCTCCCAGATATGGAGGAGGTCCACAAAGGAGGGTTGCGTGACCCATTCAGATAGGTCACAGTCACGGGTCTGACCTACATAACTGAGTGCCTGTAAATTGGACATTAAGACTGGCCTGTTTCCATAACGCCCCATAGAAAAATAAAATGCTTCCACAATCAAAATTCTGTATCATTACACACAGAGAAGCAAATGCACAAACAGAAATGAACAATAAAAAACTGGAATGCATTTTTGTTTTTATGATGAATGAAAATTATTGAGGGGTCAGCCAAGAACACAAGAAGAAGTGAAGAGGAATGTGCTAATTGGTTGTTGTCTGTAGTGGTGAATGTGAACTGTATTATTAGTATACTGGGGTCACATTCACACACACACGTTTGTGTGGGTTCTGGGCAGCAGGAACTATTATAGGACATTTTTGTGTGTATGCGTGGGCAAAGTGTAGCATCTGTGACCATGCTGATCTGTAATCATTATGAATATGCGTATAAATGTATTATTGCAAGTAGCACAATTTTAGGGAAAACTGCAGACCCGTTCTCTCAAAAGTGTCTGTAGCAGAGATTGATTAGATTGTCCTGAGCCAAAAGACGCTATGCAGGGATCCTCAAGATGTTTGCTTTCAAGTTTCTGATTTTTCCACAAGTCATTTTCCTGCTCTAATGGTGGGAGGTCCTGACGACGGCAGAAGTAACACACAGGTGACACATGATGTGCCGCTGTAACAAACAACACCACATATGGTTTGAGCTTTTCCTATAACAACCTTTATGTCCCTTGGTTGAGAGTTTTGTTCCATTTTTTTTTTTCAAAATGGGAATAAGTCCTTTTTTTTCCCTTTTGCTACACAAACACTATTGAGCTACCAATCCCCCTTTGATCAAGCAATGACTCAATAGTGAGCTTGTCTTGGAGCTCTCACTAACTCAAGGGTCAAAGGTCGCTGTGGGAGATCATTTTAAGCCACTGGAGAAGTTACTCCACCCCCCAACTGCTCAAGCTTGAGGAAAACGTGAGGAAGCAAACTTCTCAACACTTATCAGCACTATTAACTATGTGATTCATAGGCACTACTGATTAACTCTGCAGTACACTGGCTGTTACAGTGTTGGGTTAATCTCTGAGGCTTCTGCAAACGTGTCACTTCCCCTCGTCTTTGCAGGATTCAGTCAGAGGTGCTGCCTTTGGGGCATAAACTGATGCACTTGGGATGAGCTTGAACAATTTTCCAGACATGATGTTAAATGTTCTGTGGCAAGCGGAGCAAGAAGCGTTTTGCTTTCAGCAGCAGCCAGGTCCTTCAAAGCTTTTCCTGAGCCTCTCAGACGGTGTGTGTTTTAAAGTTGTTTGAGCACCTCAACAGAAAGTGATTTATTGCTGGACTCAAACACAGAACACACTGTGCCCCAAAAGAATTGGATACAGAATATTTTTCAATTATGTTTATGATGTAAGAAAAGGATATTTTCAACATTTTAACAATATATAATTCATAATGAAGAATATCAAGGGAACTAATGTCCATAAGTGTGTGTGTGGAATCTGGTGCAGCTTGGTTAAATCTAAAGAGACAGTTGGACCTTTCAGCAGCAGTACTTTTTGTTATGAAGCTAAAATGAATGCACAGAGGAACATTTGTTTGGATAGCATTTTATATTAAGTGAAATAAAACTGGAATTAACAACTTCAATAAATATGTCCAACACTAGTGTTGCGACAGCCATACTTCTTGACACACACATCCTAAAGATAAAGCCTATGGTAATCACTAAAAAACTGATGTCTAAGTTAAAAACCACCAAACCCCCTCACAACCAGTGTAGAGCTCTATCCTTGGCTTTAGATCGAGTTAGTCAGTTTTGAGAGAGGACAAAACCTCTTGAGCAATCCTTACAGTTGTCTTCAAAATGTTAAATGGCCCAACTGATCCCTTGACCAGCCTGTTTTTTTTGCATTACAGACGTCAAATTGTAAATAAGAAAGACAGTGAGCACATGCTGGCACAGATCCTACTTGGTAAGTTGAGACAGAAAAGAGAGAAAAGATGCCTCTAGCGTCATCCTTACCATGGCACTGCAGACATGGACCCAAAGGGCCATTTTTTTTCTGTGACTGCATGAAAGCAAAAGGGTACATTAAAGTGCAAGTAATATGTACTTGTATGCGATTGTGGGGAAGTCCCACAAGGCCTTCTGGTCTCTGTGCAGTTTGCCTCCACGACCCACCACACAGGCTGACAATTTATGTGGCCGACGACAGCTCCCCCTGATCGAGCGCCAGGGCCCAGTGGGGGCAGGCCTCTAGAGCAATGGCAGCACCACTGGCACTCCATCAAAACCCAGGAAAAATCTCATTAGGACTGTGGTTGGGTGCCTCCTCTTTCGTTCTCCGCCCGCCGGAGAGGAATCACCTTCAGGACTGGGATGTTCTCAGAAAGGGTGCTGACAGGAAGTGGGAAGCAAAGTGCATTTGAAGTGTCTTTAGCCAAATGTAAGGAAAGACAAAATACAGAGAGAGAAAGGGAGGATGCTGGGAATAGTGGTGTTACATTTCTGTTTCCACTGAAATTCAAAAAGTGGACATAGCTTGTGACTAGGGATGCTGCAAATAACCTGTTCTACTACATCCGCATATTTACAAAGTCACGATTTGATAACCATCAGAACTGTAAAACCAACGATATCCAACTATGGTGTCCTGCCACTTGCAAGTCACAATTTGTGCCCCAGCACTGAAGCATTATTTGAGAACAGGGAACTGGTATAAAAGGCATATTTCTGCCAATACTGTGTCTTCTCTCCTTTCCTTCTATGTGAAACCATGATATTTCCTCTTTCCTAATGTGGCACCCAAATTTCATATTGTGATCTCACTATACTCAGGACATAATCGTCTCACAGCAGGCCAGTATCAGCATATGTGCATACAGAATGATACAGGCTACAGATACACTTAATCATGTATTTGTACTTTGTCCCATACATTTACAACTGTTAATTAAGATAATTAATGTTTATGAATAACTTATGGAGAGAACAGCTGCATAGCATAGGGATTGTCAAAGGCTCCAGTGTTGAAAACTGGGAAATAAAACAAAAACAAGACATTTTTAGAGCTGCAGATTAGCTTAAAGGCATAGAATTACTCACAGAGGACCTCAAGAGAGGAAATACCCATCCCCCTCTATCCTTGCAAAGAGTAAACTGAGATACACTGGAGGCAGTTTCAAAAGAGCCGAACAGCACAACTCCTGGAATCTGCTGCAGAGCCTGTCCTGCAATACGTGGTAAGTGTGGCGGTGGTGCTGCTGCTGCTACTGCTGGAACGGACCACCAGTCATCATCAGACAGTAGTTTTAACCCTGGCCCCAGTCTTTTGCACTTCGTTCACCTTCTAGCGGCATTAAACAGCCTCATTCAAAGCACCACGTAGCAGTAAAACATGACGCCCAGAGATGGAGCCAAGATAGAGGGTGTTGATGTGAGGTAGTGAAGCGCCACGCTGCCTCTGAGTGGAGCTTCAAAGGGGATCAGTTTTCACACATGAAATAAAGATCTCAGATAATCATGTAGCAAAGCTGAGCTGAAGCGAGACGCTCTAATTTACCGAGGAGGGGTGATGGGGCCAATTTTGAGACAACACCTACAAACTGAAACCCATGGCAAATTAACGTCTCTGCCTTTCACTCTAGCCAAACAAGATGAATTTGTATCGCCTGACAAAGGGACCAATTGGCCTATCATCATCATTATCATACTCATCGTCATCAACACACCATACGCTGGGCGTTTTCTGACTTTGCTCCGGTGGAACAGATGTTTGCTAGTATACAATGTCGGAGCTTTCACAACAAAGAGAACAAATGGATGAAACTGATCTCATGAGACGGCTGCAGCGCCAAGAGGAAGTCAAATCTGCTCTGTTTTTAAAGCCTTTGATAAAAATACAACGCCTTTCTCGAGGTCACAGATTGTAAAACCTTTGATGTTCAGCCCCTTACGTGAAGCATTAACATAACATGCACTACCTGGTGGATGCTGTTAATCTGGGACTTTTTTACTGTACATATAATTCAAGTATTTTCATTATTTGCACTCAGGAAAAAATAAACAATTTAGGGGATTAGATTAATCAAATGAGAAGATGACCCACAATATAGGCTGCAAATGTCCATTCAAGTTTTCTGCATCTCAGCCACTTTGTGTACGTGAACTTTCTACTTTAAAAGACAAATCATTTGAGAGGGCACACAACTGGATTAGCAATCCCTTAACTATTCTCTGAGTGAGACTCAAAGATGGACAACTTCGGCGCAGACACTGCGGCCCCATGTCTGACACCTCTCAGTCACGGCACACCCACTCGTCTTCCTTCACCCCAGGAAGGAAATTATAGCCACAGAGTTAGGATCCATCACCAGGCAGGTTGGAGGAAGTGGCTCTATGATTAAAGTGTGCATCGTCAGCAACACCAAGACTGGAGGGGTTGAGAAAGCAGTGCATGCCAGAGGGCTTGCTGTGTTAACTTCAGTCCATGACACAGGTCATGCAGAGATTCTCCACACACACACACAAATAGACCACAAACACTGTACTGAAGTTGATGTTAAGATTTGCGGGTAGAGACACAATCTCACCCTGGGCCCATATATTAAGTCTAATTACACCGTGTTGCTGAGTAAATGAACACCCTTCAGTCGCGAGATCAGAGCTCTGGAAAAAACGATGTAGATGTTTGGACTTTCTTGCACGCGTTGTTGATGTCTTCCTTTTGTGGAGCCATAGAGCACAGACAGGAGCCATTTCCCCACGTCAGATTTACATTGCAAACACTGCTGGTCACATTACCTCACCCACATCAAAGGCTGCCTCCTGGAAGGCTCAGTGGAATATTAGCAGAGATTTACAGGCTTCATCTCTATGCTTCAGAAACATGCTGATCTGAAGTAATCTCCCTCCCCCTTACCCTTTTTGTGTTTTATGTGTGGAGTTGGCCAACACTTTAATGACCCATTTAAAAAACTTTTACACCTGCAAGGATAAGCTTTTACAACTTAGCCGGCCCCTCAAGCACTAAAACCTACCTGTTACTCAAGGTAACAGCATTTATTAGCTTTTGAAAAATATGTTACCACAGCAATTAACATTTACCACACTGTTTATCAAATCTTATCTCATCGGAGGCGGAGCAGGAGAGAATACAAGGTGTCAAGATCAAGAGTCAAACTGCATGATCCCCCCTACAGCAATTTGACAAATAGCTTAGAGTGTTTTCATTTTCACTGAAAGAAACATTAGGCCACACTCAGGAACGTTTTCAGACAAATGTTCAGACAACTTTATTTTATTCATGAAAGATGAGTGTCAGCCAGAGCTTGCGCAATTCATTGTCATTTTATGGTTGATGTTACCAGTGTTTTTGTCAAGGGCCGTTTAAAGTGGATTACCTTTGATTTGAAGGGACGGGTTAAGGAAATTGAGTAACGTGGTGACAAATTGTCAAGGCAAGAAGGAAAGAGACCAAGTAGAGGAAAATGAGATGAGAAAGATTTCACTACACCAAAAAGATTTTAAAAAATTGAGTTGAAACAACAATAATCAGCTGGTCACCAGGGATTATGGTTTAAGTTTTTGCAATGTCACACCGCATTTCTGCTAGATTTCCTCAGTTGTGACTCAAAGAGTAAATGAGGAACCTGAGCCAGAAGTGAATCCTTACAACACATTCTCCACAAGCCAATGAACTCCAACTTGGGACACTGCATTCCCAAGGGGAAGCTATGGACTGGAGGGGAATGGAGACAGCCTGTCGCTTGGCCGTGATTTACAGGTAGTCTCCGCCTGCCAAGAGCGGCAAATCACAGCACTACGGCCCTCTGAATTCAGAGTGGAGCTCAGCTTCAAAAACGAGAAAAGAGTGAGTCAAAATGACACACCTCATCACCAAAAGCTTGTGGTGCCACAACAAAATATCTCACCATTCGTGTAGGAAGTTAGTTCACTTTGTAACCCTTTAACTTCCTTGGCAAAAATGGCAGAACGGTCCAGATGATTTAACATGAGCTTACAAAGTGAGTGCATTTGTCTTTTCTGCAATATAGGACGGATTATACATTCAACACACAGGGTTGACAGCATGCCTGCTTCCCTGCTTAAGGATCCAAGTGTTATGTTTTAACAGTGAGTGCACTATACTGTGTCTAGAGGGTCTTAGCAATTAGTCAAAGCTCTCTTTGAAGACAGACGGTGCTTTAGTTGTCTGGGTGTCTTTTGACGCCAATCTCAAGAGCTCCAAAGTGTTTCAGTCGGGACGTCTACTTCGAGGGCAGTAAGAAAGTAACAGACCCTTCAACCTTTTTCCACGGCCAAATGAGAGGAAACTTCTCTGGAGCCCATCATGTCACGAGCTACAGTATACAGGATCTCAATCTAAATTATTATACAGTATATTTATGATGGTTAATTAGTTGCTATTCAGTGTTTCAAACACTCAAAAGATCAGGCTGACTAAAAAACCTGAATGTGATATATTAGGGCCACACTTGGAGTGCAGTGCATATTCGTGATGAAAGACAAACACACTGTAGACGTTAAAATCGTACCTGTGGATTCAGCTTTACTCCAAGCTGGCTGCTGAACCTTGTAACTGCTATCAACAGCAGAGCTCCATGTGACAGGTGGCTGTTAAGAAAGCCTCCAACGTGTGCATGTTAACCAGATGGTACTGACCTCACACCAAGATGGCCATTCGTCCTCTGTGCCTGTGCACAAACATATCCATACACTCTCCTATACACACACACACACACAGACACACGCTCATCGTGTCTGGAGCAGACATCCTGCCAGCCACAAGCCACTACCTCTAAACATCCCTCACATCTGACCTTTAAACCGTGGAACTAAAATCTCTATAATTACAGTCAGTGTTTCAACTTAGCAAGTAAACATAGCAGCCGAAATAGACACTTCAACTACTATATACAACCATGCTGGTGCCAGAGCCACGTTTCTATTCATAGCTGACTGGAATTAGCAGCTTGTGTCACCACTCACTATAATGGACTTGCGATTGAGTAAACTGCAACTAAATGCTCCGACCAGGGTGAGTTACCGATTAGATTATATTAAAAATATGTTCTGTCCATTTAATCTTGCTAAATTTATTCAATAATTTTGTAATAGTAATGTATTTTGCAGTTCTTATTATATTGTTTCATGTATTTAATACAGATGAAATAATCACACCAGTTCAAATGACTTTAGTCCAAAGGAGACGTTTTCGTCCCAAACTTGAGCGAGCATACTGGACGGAGTGTGGGTTCAGACTGGGCAAATGAATCTTAGGGGAGCACAAGGTTGGCCTGCATCATTGAGAGTCTACCGGGTGAGGTCTTCTTTGGGTTGTGGTACCTGTGGAGCATAAACACATCAAGGGAGGGCAGCTTTCCTTTCAGCAGGGCCACTCCTCTGTTTAGCTTTCCTTCCACCAAAAACATCCCTGAACACACAACCCAGACCTCCTCCAGCCCTGGCGCCACAGGAAGAGCTGAAGAGCCCTGGAACCTGTGTCTGTGGGAGGCACAATGCTCTCCCAACTTTGTTTATCTAAATCCATTTCCTCTATTCCCTCTACCTCAGGTGGCCTACAAGCCCCGGTCACCAAAGCTCTACAACACAAGGAGAATAAATACGACAGCAGGGCCCAAGGAAGCTGTGGAGTCCATCACTGGCTTTTCCCTACTTCTAGTTTGTAAGAAAAACAAGTGGAAGGGAACCACGCTGGGACCCTGTGTCTGCTAGCAGTGATAAATGGATTCACATATTAGAGTAAACAAATGGGTAATGTGGGTATGTATATTTGTGGAGCCTGTGTGCTTCATGGACCATGAGAGAACATGCACGCTTCTGTGCATGTGCACAATCTCCTGAGAGCTTAATAGCAGTTTTATGCAGATGTTGTCTCATCCTTTTTGAGAGCCACTCTGAGTGCTCAGTCAAATTATTCAGCACTTGCTGCACAGGCCATAGCTCAACCCGCGGGGGAACCTGATAAACAAACAAGACAGAATTATTCAGGGTTTAAACACTTAAACACCCACTTCAGCAGAGCCTTTAAAGTGGGTGATTAAAATGGGCACCAAGCTCCCACAGAAAGCTCAGAGGAGCTCAGCGCCACCACAGGAGTACGTCACCTAGAGTTCCACCCAGAGCATCACAGCGCTTCAGGCAGCCGACTGGGATGCATTTACTGAATTGTACATCTTTATCGTTCATGACGACTAAAATATGATTTATCGGTATATGCGACATGTATAGATGATACATTGCCTTTTCAGTGTAGTTAACTCGAACACTAGTTGAACAATTACAGATGTTACTCGTTTAAATAAGTGTTAATATATTAAATTAATAATATTAAACTGGCACCCTTCGTCTAATAGGTCCTTCATGAAAAATATAAAACATCGAACAATTATTAAATATTTATCAATTAATTACTCTCCTTCCATGAGGAAACAATATTGTGATGCATTTCAACAGGAATTAGTGTCTCAGACGAATGCACCCAGATCAAAGGGCTGAGATACAGTATGTGAGCATTACTGCAAAAATGAGGACGCCATTTAGACAAACTCTGGGTTAAGATGGTTTGTCACATTATTTATAGTATAACTAGGCAAGTACTTATCACTGAGAAGCAATTTAAGTCTGGGTCAAGTTTCAAAATTAGGGAAAACTGACAGCGACTATATACATCCTCTCAAATCAAACTATCCCTTAGAGTGTTTTTAAAACATGCCACCCTTCACTGTGGAAAAAACCCTGCAGCCTAGATGTAAGTGTGGAAGGGGTGGTGAAAGGCCCTTTGATCAACAGCTATCCGTTGCTCCAAATTGAGTTTATATTTTGGGGAAACAAAGCACAATCTCAGCTGCTAATCCCCTGAGATTCAGAGCGCATTCCCGCCCAAGCCTTTCATCTCTGGCGTGCATCCGAACAGCTGACTGCAGACATACAGCAAACTTACATGCACATGCACATGCATGTACGGATGTGCAAATTCCTCAGGCAGAAGGAAAACACCAAAGACACAGTTTAATTCTTAATCACACTAACGGGTAAAATCACTGACAGAGGAAAGTGATCAGACATCTGCATGGTACTTCAGCTTTACCCTACTCTTAACTAGAGCCTGACCAAAATATGAGCCACTTATTACCTAGATCTGCTAGTGGTCTGTTCAGGGCTTTCTGTCAATTACTGTGCCCCACCAAACCACCCCCACTTGCCATCCTCAAAGGATGGATGGGGGGTGTAACTTTTTTTACAGAAAAAAAATGTGATAATAAATATGCCTGAGGTAATTCAGCATATTATTATAACACTATACAAACAGATCATATGTTTTGCCCAAATACTATCAGGCAATTACTCTCCTCTAAACAACAATCATGGAAATCCTTTCTAGAGGGTACCATTCACAGTCA
Organism: Pseudorhombus dupliciocellatus; assembly: GCA_016785235.1. Taxonomy (NCBI): domain Eukaryota; kingdom Metazoa; phylum Chordata; class Actinopteri; order Pleuronectiformes; family Paralichthyidae; genus Pseudorhombus; species Pseudorhombus dupliciocellatus. Next base: position 2,634,759 of record JAFBJW010000365.1, on the reverse strand, counting down.
CTTTGTCACTCAGGACAAGCTCCTCTAGCTTTAATAACCTATGTGACACATGATGCCGGATGTGACATTAAAGCCACCTGCATGTCCTCAAACCTCCCAGTCCCCAAGCTATACTGACAACAGCCCAAGACTTCAACCCCATCTTCTCATGGGAAAGAAGAAAAAAAAACACAGAGCCCTTCTATGGCCAGGTGCTACCCCTCCTCCCCAAAGGCTACGGCTTTTCTTCTCTTTAGAGTGTGGGTCCAAACTTTTCTCCCAGCCTCTTCAAAGAGCAACAACAGGCCCTGGGTCCCTTGGGAGCACAGAGGGGGTAGAGCCCGGTGGGAGAGGGGCATACGTCACGCACAAGCACAAGAGGCCAGCCGGTGGGAAAAGAAAACGCATTGGGAGAAGACAGAAAGACAGAAAGAGGAAGACGAGTCGGCATTTGTAAGGTGCTTTCAGCTTCTAGGTAAGGGCCTTTGCTTTGTGAAAACGACAAGGAGAGAAAAAACACAACAGCAGAAGCAAAAGAAAAAAAAAACCAACGGGGTGCAAAACCTGCCATGTCTTTTATCAGACTTGGAGGCTGTGGGAATGTGTATAAAAGCTTTAGACCGACTTCCAAATAAACCCCCTTTTACTTTTATTTTTTTTTAAAACAAGGAGCTGGTAACCAACTGCGAGACAATGACATTGGGGGCAGGAGTTCCACTGTGATTCTGAACTGCATTCTGTCGTCAGACACACCTTTTGCTTTTTGTCCACGTTCAATATAAGTTGATGGAAGTTGAAGAAAGAAATGGGAGGTTTGGAATTGTCAGAGCGGCAGTTTGGGAGGACAGGAGGTGGACGGGTCACTTTTACTACACAAAGGGTAGGGCTTCACAGCGTAGGAGGAGCCATCAATGTCACAACAAACACCTCAATCCCTTGCCCATGCTTCAAATGCAACACACAGCCACAGGGCAAATGCAAGAAACAGATGGAGGCTAGAAGGGAGGAGAGGGACAGACAAGAAGGGGGGAGATTTTAGAACAGAACACAATTACTTAGTGAGAAATAACCATCAAAGCTGATTATTTATGAAGTTAGTCATGACACGTGACAAACATAATACCTCTTACTCATCCCACACCAAGACAAGCCAGCTCAAAATCTTGCCACTACAAATTTGAACTTCCCAGTCTGTCAAACATCCCTATCAGCATCTATGTCAGCAACGTAATTCTATAGGGTGCACATAACATATCAAATTAATGGGTAGGTGTAGACACCATGCTGTACACAGGGGAGAAAGTGTGCCCAGGCTCACATGACCTGGAACCCCCAGATCCACCTGCCCACACCACTCACTCACTCTCTCAGTCACTGAGCACTGCATCTGATGACCCAACTCATGAATGGGTACAGGGTCTGCACGGAAACATAATTGACATGCCTTCCACAGTAATACAGATATTTCACAAAACAAACAATGCCGCCCGTGCTCGCCCAATATTACTTGGACCAAAGCTTTCTTCTCTGGAATTTGAAAGATCATTGATAGACTTTATCGCCACCTACTGGCCTGGCATATTTGTTTGAGTGTTTGTGGTAATTGTTTTGTCATCTGGACGAGATATTTTGTAAGAAGGTAAGAAACCCATTGATGAAGGCAAACCACTGATGACTTCCCTAAAACCAGCACAGTGAATAAGGTTTGAAAAAGGCCAGATCAAAGGAATTCCAAGTGTGGACTCCCCACTGTTGACACCCGACCCACATTCTCCTGGTACCCAGTTCAGCTAGAAGAGGGGGCTCCGAGAACAGCGGATATAAATAACTGTCTCACCAGGTATTCTATACAATGAAGACAGCTTTTAAAGTTAAGTGAGTTGACTCACATTCTCTCAAACTAAAATGAAAGCCTATGTCTTTATCTGAGGGCACTATGAGGTCAACCTTTAACTTCCCCACAGAGCGTTACGATTTTTTGAATACAGTTAATACAATATTTGTTAATATTGAGTTTAACTGCAATCTGTTGGGGAAGCAACTGCAAAAACAAAACACATAGCTTCTGAGTATAAATTGAGACTGCTTATCGTGTCTAGGCCTGTGGTATTATATCAAAGTTTCATTGTGCTATTGTATCTAAATGATGATCAGTTTGATATAATTATTTACTAGAGCATGATACAAGTTCAAAGGGCAACAGAAATGTTATAGTACCCCTAGCAGTGATTATCACTAATCCTGCTGCCGAGATGAACATGGCAACTTTAAAATCATGTAGACCCTTCCAACACTCAACAATGGCAAACTTGCCAGCAGTTTAAGGTACCTATACCTTGCCTGTCACAGATGCAACACTGCCACTGCTCTTCGGGTAAATACGTGCTTGAGTACGGTGCAGTAGACGACAAAACAACTGTGGACTTTAGACATGACTTGGGCGATAATCAGCAGATAATTCCATTGTCTAAGACTTCCTCAAGTTCCTTGTTTGCCTCCTCTCCGCCAAAATGCAGACAAATCCTCATTCCAAAGTCTAATATTCCAAAGAATCCAAACTAGCCAATGCAGCTGTGTCTAGCTCACAAGATAATGAGTCTAAGTTAAAGTTACGTCATTATAGAAGCAATTAAGAGGGAAAGAAAGAGAAAGTAAGACAAACTGGAGTCTAGTCTTTTCTCAAAATGATAAGCAGCTAAAGGGGTTGTCACGCAATTTAAAGGGAAATGCGAAGAATATCACAGGAGGTGCTCTGGATTGTTGAAAATGCAAGAGCTCCTGGAATCTGGGCTGTATTCAATAGATAGATGCATTTCTGTTCAAAGTCGCTGGATTGTGGGTGGAGGAACTGATTTTCCTTTTTTTCCTTGATGGTTTTTAATTCCTCAAACATTTCTGCCTTTGAGGAAGGCATCACTAACCAAAGAGGCTTAAGGCTCCTCTGAAGCAGTTCCAAAGGATTTCAGCACTTGACAACAAATGCACAGTGTTTACAGCAGTGCCAAAATACAAAACAAGCATGACCTCCGACACTCCTCCCCAGCATTTACAATCCACACTTGTCACCAGTCTGTCACACGGCAATGCTTTCAACTCAAGACTTGATCTATTGTTACCTGTAGAAATCCCTCTGATCAGTGAACATAATGATACCAACATGTGTTCCCTTCAGAAGCAGGTGATAGTCTCCCCAACAGGACTGTTACAATTAATCTTGTCAAATTGTCGCCACAAAAATAAATTCCCATTTTCAAAAGATGAAATCCAAAAGCCGTCAGCACAACGGGGTCCAGATTTTTGTAGGAGTTCACCTTTCAAGTATGAAGAACAAAGGAGGAGGCTGCTTGGTTAAGATATGTTTGCAGCAACATAAATCATGTCTGGAGCGTTCAGATGAAGACATAAAATACTGGACTGAAAGAAGTTATCACATCACAACACCAATGTCTAGAATCTTTACAAGCTGACATCTTGCTCTGCATTTTCTACTTGTCTACCAGTGTCGCATGTTAGAAAAGTCATCAATGCGAATTCAGGGAATTCGCTGAAGAACCTCTTGCTGCATTCTCACATTCGCTTATTCTGGCATTCTCTAAAGTTTTTACCCAGGAGCTGGCAGGAGAATATCCAGAGTTTGGTGCGTGCCTGGAAGCAGCTCCACAGACACAGTAAAGCAGTGTCTGGAGATTTTACTGAGGAGCTGGCAGGAGAAACGCCAGAGAATCTCTGCAGCAACTGATTTGGACATTTACAGTTTTCATATACAACAACCCTTGCGGGTAATTCCAGGAGAAAATCTGGAGTTTCGAGTGTGTCTGACAGCGCCTTCACAAAAAGAACAATTAGGGCAAAATCTGAAGAAGACAGCAAGTTGTTGGAAAATTTGCTCTCACACAGAACACCGTTTTTGATTCTTTCAGGACAATATCCGGAGTTCAGAGCAGGTCTGAAAGCAACTTTGAGTACACAAGGTGTTTATGCAGCCCACCTCAAGAGTTTGTGCTCATGCAGTTCAGCCAACATGTAAAAGTTTGAAAGCTCGATCAAAGTTGGTCAGGACCGTGAGTGGCCGTCACACTGGAGCCCCCCGCGAAGTCGCACCAAAACCTCCCGGACGAGCACCGTGGGAAGCCTCCCACCCCCCGTCGATACGCTGCCTCGCCGGGGAGCTGGAAGTGAAGCTCGGGGAAAGGGGGTAGGACGCGGTACTCACCCGTGCAGTCAAGCCGCAGCCTCCCCGGTGGTGACAGTCCCGCCGCTCGAGGCGAGAGCTCGTGCAGTAGTACTTCTGCTTCACGAGCCAGTCGTCCAGTCCCTTCCGCGCCAAACACGCGTTCACCACGAAACTGTCGCCTGGAGACAAAGAGGAGCCCCGTTACTCTCCGCTGCGCGTGTCCCCCCCTCAGGGAGACGGCGGCGAGACTCCGGGGAGAGTCCGGAGGGAAAACTGGAAGAACATGTGTGAAAAGTGAGATGCGAACAGGCGCTCTTACCTTCTGGACTCTCCCTCGGTTTACAAATAGCGGCTGTGGGAGGAAAAAGGACAGAAGACAGAGGACAAGACAGACACAAAACAATAAAAAGAGTGTTACTGGAAAGTGTCGCGGCGGCGGAGGGACGAAGTGTGGCCGTGATTTCTCTCTGAGGAACAGGGGAGCTCACCATGTTTGGAGTGCAGTTTACCCATTTCTATGCATCGAGGTGTAGTTGAAAACCATCAGACGGATATAGTCCAGAGAAGGAAGTGCGTTAGGAGGCAGGAGACGGGCTGAGGTATCCAGACAGAGCAGGACCCGTGAGAGCAGCCTGGGCTCCGTCAGTGCGACTGGAGGAACCACAGCGTTTGATCCACAGACCGCTGTCCACACGCAGACACGCGCACACGCAGCTTCCTGTCGACGCTTTCACAATAAACTGACGAGACGCCAAAACTAACGACCGAGTTGTGTTAACTGTTTACTAAGGAAGAACAGTTATCATCACGTCAAATGTGCACATGCTAGTACATGCGTATTTACACATCAGTTCAGATCTATTGAAAATGTTTAATGACTGTCAATAGACCAGTGAAGTGCCCCACAACAGCTAATGAACTCTCATTTTCACATGAATTACATGCTTTTTCTAATTGAAAATAATTTATTTAATGAATTCATTTTACTTGACTTTTACATTTTTCTTAACTTTGATTGTTGTTGATTTTCCAATAGTTGTTTCCACAGCTTTATATGATGTACTCATTGTTTTGTAAGCAGGTTTATGTTAAAAAGAGAAAAACAGTGAAAATAAATCATATACTTTAACTTCCGGTGTTGGTTGAGGTGTTGCAGCTGACTTGACGCACCTCGCTGAGCTCTCCATTCTTGTCTCTGTCTTCAAAGCAGAGAGGAGGCGCAGAGAGAACCTCCGTCTGCCGCCTGCTCATGATTTACACCTCAGCTCTGACTGCCAGAGAGCGCATGGAGAAGTCTCTGCATTACTGTCAATGCTTCCCGAAAACGTTTAAGGACCACCACTGGTCCCAACAGGGGGCCTGGGACATTTACATGAGGGGTGCCAACAGGGAGTCAAGGGTCAATATACTCTAAAATGTTCTTTGAGGGCAAATAAAATGAGCAAATTAGACAGAAACTAACTTGGAAGTTGTAAAAGAAAACTTTGCTCAGAAGGATTGACGATCCCTCTGTCACATTTTAACACAACACAGGTGTATTTGCAGCTCTGATTCCTCATACTTTAGAACGAACGAACACACTTAATAGAAGAAGACATTTCACAGTTCAGTCCCTGCTTGGATCCGATTTTACCTCTCTCTTGATTTGCTAACTTGCTCATGTAATAAACCATATCAGCAGGAACAAAATCCCATTGAGCTGCGTGGCCAGCGTGCGTCTGTCTCATACACAAGAATAAGGTCTAGAAATCACAGTCTTTTTGGACTGCGGCAGCAGATGAAAGTGAACTGAGATTCTTTTGAAGTCTTCAAATTTATAATAAAAGACAGAAGCCACTGTGCCGTGCCATGCCAGGCTGCCAGCAGCTCAGTGTGACAGTAATACGTACACACTGTGGGCATCGCTGTGTGAGAATGAAACAGTAAAGCGTAGGAGTTTTTAAAGATGGACCGGGTTCATTTCCTTAACACCGTGTGGTCAAAATTACTGAAACATCGACAGACATTTGAATGCATGTTTTTACCCTGATGTTAGCAATGTTGAATCTATGAACCTGAAATACTGTCTTCACCAGATCATATGTTGCCTTTACTATTTTGCCCAAAGAACGGCAATTTCCAGTTCTCCCAAAGACTTGTTTGGAATATAAATAAATATATTTATACTGCTATGTTTTTGATTTACAAACGTTAGTTTCCCAGTGGTGCTAAATATACCCAAGAGAAAACAAAGCACTTTTTAATTATCCCAGCTATGTCTTCAAAAACAGTTTCATATTCAGTCAGAAATGCTTTCTTGCTGGTTGTCAGGTGGTGTAGTATTTCTTTAAAAGGGATGTTTAGTGAAGTTCAACACAGTCACATGCTTTTCAAATGCTCAGTTACTTTCTAAGAAAAAAAAACCAGCAGACTAAAATCTGAGGTGTGGCTGTTCAAATATCTGAAAACGACATGACCACATTGCATTGCTGCTTGAATAGCATTTAAGCAGATATAGCTCTCATACAGCTGCGTGGTAATGGCCCCTAAATTAATACTGGCCTCTACAGTTAAGGAGTCAAAGCTGTGTTTAAGTTTACAGGTCTGTTTTTTTCCTACACCTCCCAGAGGAAAAATTCCCTGCTCAAAGTTTGCTCTTCTGCAGCTTAGGAGACTAAAGTCTCACTTCAGCCTCATTTTACTTTCTGTTTTTTCTGGTATGTTTCTCATATTTTAGTTTAAAATTCACTTGGAAATTTTGCCAAAGGAGAAAAAGGGAGCCATTAATAACTTCAGCAAGGTATCTCTCACAAGTCTTAAATGTCTTGTCTCCCCTTTTTCTCCTATGGTGAATTGTGGACTAAAATATGAGAAACATATCAGACAAAATAAAAAGTAAACTGATCTGACTTTTGTCTCCTGAGCTGTAGAAGAGACATTTTTGAAGAGTAAAATTTCCCTCCGGGCAGTAACTATGTGCCTCAAGCTTACCCGCATAAAAAAATGAAGAAAAGCATTGACAATTTTTGTATTTTAAATTTACATTTACACTTAACCGTTCTTCATGGGAGTGTATTCATGCAGTCTTTCACTTAAGCCCGGTATTAATTTCCATTCCCACTGGAAAAAGAATGTGGGATGTGTGAGAGTATTGGAGCAGCTGAAGCAGAGAAGTTGAGGCAGGGTTTTAGTCTGGATGAGCACAAGCAGAGAATTTTTGGAATCACATATGTAGACACTAACATATGTTGCTGCCAAGATGTGGCCTTCATGACGTAGCCTTCTCAGTCATAACGTAGCATCCTCTGAAGCGTAATAGCATCTGTGTTGACCTTCACCTCTAAATGCGAGTGAGCAGACCTTAAATGTGTCCTCAGTGCATCTTTCCCATTTGTACTGAGAGATGCCTGTTTTCAATTGGATCACTAGTGCTGGACGTCAATACCAGGTTAGAACAGGGCCATAAAGAGGTCAAACCAAAGTTTTATGCGACAACTTGCAGATGAGTTCATATAAATTCTGTAGCAAAGCAGATGATAGCCAAAGGTGACAAATGCAAATATCAGAGTTGAGGTGATTTCGGGGAAAGTTAAGATCAAAAAAGCTATCTGGCACCAATTTTCAGGGAACGAGTTTCACATCTTTAGGGACGTGGCTATACACTGGGCAGATGTCCCTGATGCAGCCCTCCAGTTGGATTTTCACTAAACAGTGGTTTCCGCATCCTGACTGTATCATCACATGTTGTACCAAGAGGAATCAGGCTCGCCTTTGAACTAGGCTGCCACAGACACACAGATGAGCTTGTTATTATAGCATCTCGTCTGAATTTGCTGGGAAAGAAGGCCTGTCCCTCTGACACACTTCCTGTCCTTTGAAGAGGCCAACGGAGAGATGGCTTTGCGGGCCCTATTTCCAAGCTCTGCCTTTGATGCCTGAGAGAGAGAGAGGAGGTGGCGGGGGCTTAAAGCCAGAGTCCCATCTCATGGTCGTGAACCCCCAGCTCTCCAATCTATCTCTATTTGCGGGGCACATTTGTTTTGGCCTCACACATCACGAAATCAGAGAATAAATGAAAAATGAAATATTAGGCTCTTATTGGGGCATTTGTCAAACCCAGTTGAGATCCAAGATGGGGTTTTTTATGGTGTTAAAGCTTCATAGCATAAAACAAAAGTATTTAGACACATGCCTGATTAGGTATTTTACCGACCTAGGGTAGGGTAGCTACATTGGTGGCCAACTCCCAGTCATTCCAACATAAATCTAAACATTTTCCCATGAAACATGCTTAATGGGGAGCACATTCACATGGGCAGACTTGGGGGTATCGGTTTGTGTGTTTATGTCCTGGCCCCCAGGCTCGGTGCCTGGAGAGGCCATCCAAGGAATGCTGCGTGGTCGTGGGGAGGGGGATGTGAGGCATATAGAGGAAGAGAGGAGCAGCTGCTGGGCGCTTAAAGCTCTAACATGTGACTGTTGCCTTTATCTTGGGGAACAAAAGGGCATAAATGTTGTAAAGAACAGAAGACAATCGTGACTTAAGTACAGTGGTGATTCCTGCCGTGGTCGTGACTCAGCCCATTGTGGTGGCCCAGCTTTCCAGTTCACATATTTATGGTAAAACATGTTTGCGTTGTTTTTTTGTTTTGTCATAAATCGGCAAGCTGCACAGGAACGCTCTGGATGTTGTGACTGTAATTTATGCAAACCACAGAAATTAAGGATCATCTTATTAGGATGGCCAATCCCATATTTTTCATTACTGGTCTGTAGTGTCAAATATGGACATCCTTACTGTTCCACTTAAAAATCCTTTTTAACTTAAGAGCAGTGTAAAAACACTCAACTGTGCCTTAGGCCCACAGACATTTTTTTTTTTAATTTTCAAAACGCTTCTACAGTAGAAATATACAGAGCAGGCTGATGTGAATTAACACAAACCTGCAGACATTTTGGCCATGCTGCTGAATGACTAGTTATTTTTCCAATGTAAAAACTCTCCAAATTTAGGCCTGTATAATCAATACTTTCTGCTTCTGTACTTCTCTTTGCTATCTGCACTCGGCACTGGCTGCTTTTTTTGAAGCGATGGGGGTGTAGACCCATCCAGAACGGGGACACAATTAGTGTATTCAGCCGAAAACAGTGGGGCTCCCCCTTTGATGTGGGGATCAAATGAAGGAGCTGTGTGTTTTTGTCCAAAATGACAGGCTTGCCAGGTTTACTAATGGGTAGCTAATAGAAAGAGAGGTTTATGATGCTCATTAATTACACAGTCTGTCATGTGTTGGAAGGGTAGAATAGAGGAGATAGGGAGAAAGAGAGTGGGGTCCAGCAGAGGAAACAGAGAGGAGAGTGGGGGTGGGAGTGAAAGGGGGCTGGGTGTACTCTGAAAGGGGGAAATTGGAAATGAGTGGAGTGAAAGAGCAAGGAGAAGATCTCCTAAGAGATCCGCACAAAAACCTGAGTTGATGGAAAGGCGAGAGGGAAGAAGAAGAAGAAGAGAAAGAAGGGAACAGACAGAGATAAAATAATCCTTTTCCCGAGATAAGAGCAGCCACCAAGACAGGAGCTTCAAAGAGCAGGAGACGCTCTCATGGGAGCGTGCCATAAACCTTTTCCTCATCTTCAGAGGAAAAATTCAGTCCCTGATCCAAACACGCCCGAGCTCTCTCAGCACCCAGCACTCTGCAGGTGTCCGAGGCCCAGTTACTCCTGGGGTGGTGCACACACTTCCAAGCATCTCTGCCTTTGAACCGCTCAGACTCACGTTGAGTGGTGATGATGATCTGCACATAAGGTCCAAATGTGAATAGATAATGAAGAGAGAAGGGGGGAAATCAGAGCCTGTCACTCCCACCACGATGAGGACTATTGATCTCTGCTATCAGCTTCAACCAGCACATCTCTTCTGAGCCCTGTGCAGACGCGGTTTGTCATTTCAAGCTGAGCCACTGACAATGCCCTTGCCAACAGTAGCCTATCCTTTGTGACAGAGTAGAGGTGGGGTTAGGATAAATGAGGCTGTCATTAACACAGAGTCCGTCCAGTGACCTGTGAGGGACCGGGCTGCGCTCGTCCCCATGCGGCCGGGCACCAGTGGGGCCGCTCAGCCAGACAAGGTTTATTTAGCTAAGCTCTGCGTCTCCCACACATAGGGGCCTGCACCGCCATGGAATTCATTATCCTGGGCCGTTAACAGGCCAAAGTTTCAGCCACCTTTGAAATTCTACTCTATGCTTGGGTTCAATCACAGCGTCCACGATCAAATGGCAGTTCGAGTGTTGTATCGTCATCCTTGGCGTTCGGTTTAAGATGCGAGGCTGAGCGCCACACAGGAAAACAATGGCAGGGCTATACCTAAATATTTATCAGCACCTTCCCCGGCGAGGAGGCCCGAGTCAGAATAACACAGCTATGTGCTGGCGCTGCAAGCCGCTTGGCTCTTGTTGCAGGAAGGCTTCCTGTCCACGGACCTGTGACCTTTCCCCTACAGATCCCCAGGAATGCAGTTTGAAAATATACACCCAAAACATCAGCACCACACTACTCAGTGACGTCTTAAAGAGTTGATATTATGTAGTAGTAGTTAGGATGTAGTAGTAGTTACTCATGTGTTGGGAAACATTCCATACTTATGTGTAAAGTGGTCCCCAACCTTTTCTGTACCATGGCCCAGTTTAATGTCTGACAATATTTTCACGGCCCAATCTAAAGGTGTAGCAGATAAAATTATTTTTTCTTTCTGTGCGGCCCAGTACCAAATGACCTGCGGCCCACGGGTTGGGGACCACTGCTTTATACAGATGGATAATTGTCGTCTTGAAATAATAAAAAAAAATGAAGATGTGCCAAACAGTGTTCTATCAGACCTGCACTCTAGACATTTTCCAGAGAGCCTGTGAGGCAGAATGCAAATATCCAAGTCAGTCAGACATTTTCCGACGCTTTTCCTGCCAGTCCCATAATAGCGGGTCCAAGGAGGCAAGATTATGTATGTATAATTATCTGTGAGCGAGTGGGCCCATTGATGACTTAACATGCAACAAATGCAAACAGTACACACACAAGATCGTGACAACAATCGCAGTTTGGTGATAAAGCCTCAGCCTTTGGTGATAAGAATATGATGCAGATGTCGATGTGGTGTAAACATCGACATCAGCTTTTTAGTAATTTATAAGTTGTCAAGTGAAATGGAACATGCATGGGTGTTGTTTTTTCCTCCACACAAGAACATATCATTTCCCTGAATGCTGCAGGTTTAGCTTGAAAAGTAATCAGGTACATTAAAGTGAAGAGATTATATTATATCAAGTGTTCGCTGAACAGAATTATTCCAAAGAGCATTTCACAACAAAGTGTTTTGACATTGTTCTTTTTCTGTTTTTATGTAAAAAAAAATAAAAAATCTTGTGAAGCGCACCATTTACCCAGACAAAAGCGACAGAGAGCCGAGAGCCCAAACAGGCATGCCTCAAGCAGGATTGTAAAGTAGTACTTAAAATATGTTTTCCACAACAATAAAACCGTTCTGAGTTGGCTCATGCCCACCCCACTGAAATCTGTCTGTCGCCGCTCGCCATGAAAGCATCGAGGACGTTTCAGCAGCAACACTAATTCTTTACAGTCAATGAAACGCTTCAATGACTGGTTCCTTTTACAGCACTGTCTCAACACTGTCTCAGCCCAAACACATCGGCACTTGAATATGGTGCGGGTGTAACGACAGAACATTATTCCTTTTTCAAGTTTTGCACTTTCAGCAGATTTCAATTAGGTGCAAAGAAAATACAATGGTGCAATAAAAACAAGCTTTTTTTTTTTTTTTTTTTTACCAATAGTTTGCACAACTTCACAAACACCCAACTCCCTGAACGTGATACAGTACAGCTGCTTTGGAAACAACAGGTCAACTAATTTGCTTTCCAGCTCAAACAAAAGTTTACAAGATAAGTCCACAGAACTGCTAGCAGCACAGTTTTCAGCGGAATACTTGCCAGCATAGCAACACGCTCATAATGTTGAATAACAGGTATAATGTTTTCCATGTTCACAATCTTAGTTCAGCCAAGGTAACAGTCATTCCAATTGTGGGTATTTGGTGTAGTAAACAGAACAATGAGCAAAAATGTTTTAGCGTAAACAAACGCTCTGGTCCAGCTTTTAAGGCTGAAACACCTGACGAAGATCCAAGTGAAGACTATCATTCTTATTTTCACTACAACAACCAGTTTGATGTTCTTGGTCTCTCTCTCCTCTCGCTCCCGTTTGCCACCCACCTCTTCTCTCTTCCCCATTTCTCTCCACTCACCCCAACCGGTCAAGACAGATGGCCGCCCACGCTGCATCTGGATCTGCTAGAGTGTTATTTCTCTCCACAGTTGCCAAACTACTGCTAATTGTGGGAACTCTCTTATTATGTTGTGATGTGGGCCTTAAAATTTAACTGAATACCTTTTATTTAAAAAAAAAAAAAAATACATTTTTTGCCATGGATTTTTTTTATGAAGCGCTTAGTAACCTTGTTCAGATACATTCTAGACAATACTCATTAAGATTGATGGAAGATGTGGAAGAAACTCCAGCACATTGTATTGTGGTGTGAGAGGGCCGTCGACTGAGAAGAGGAGGCAGTCATCCAGTGATGCGTTACGTGAAATGCTTTTCAAACAGTGGGTGAAATGACCCCTGAGGGCTCCACCCTCTCCTGCAAGAGGGGGCAGTTGGGTTTTCACAATAAGACAATTCATCTCTGTAATGAAGTCGTGTTCCCAGAGAAAGAAAGGTTGGCCGGTTGGATGGCTGATGGTCCAACAACTGACTCTGAAGGAGGGGGTGGTGGTGGCACCAGAGGGAAAGGGGACACAGGGTCCACAGAGGCCAGTGATGGAGGTTGCATCTTTTGTTCTCCACTGGAGAGACGCTCTGCAGTGGAGCATGGAGAGGAACTGGTCAAAGGTGCACAGACGTATTGAGAGTATGATGCAGGCACATGACACAAACATGGGCTGTGCTCCACCCACAAAACAAACACACACATTTGACAATACATAACTATTCTTGAGCGCGTGCAATTCGATTTAATAAAAGATATTGTAATTCTGTGTTGATGATACTTCTAACACGCAACAGATGCAAAGAAAGAAAGAAAGAAAACAAAAATGACCCAGTGAAAAAGAAGGTGACATGCAGACAAAGAGGCAGGGTTTGTCAACAGAGTGTGTATCGGGTTAACATGTCAACAAAGTCACATGATCGCGACAACAGAGTAAACACATCACTGCCTTTCTCTGCCTTTCTCTGCTGGCTGCTCCCGGCTGCTCCGCCCCTCTCCTGAATAATGTTTTTTTTTGATGTTGTGAACATGTCTGTCGGAGAAGCTCCCGCTGTGCTGGGCATGGGTGAATGTATAAAAGACTCCTGGTAAACTCTGTGGGCCGTTCTTCAGATTTTACCCAGAGGTCTGAAAAGGACTATAGATGATGCAGAGCACATTACACATGTTTCCATTGCCTAACCCATATTCCAACATAATACAGAAGCATTTCTACAAATATTTCTTTACAGGCAAAAATTTGCCTTTTGCAGATTCAATTGTCAAGTTACTCATTTCGTGTATATTAACAAAAAGTATTAAACCTACATTTATCAGTAATGATCTATGTAGAGTTTTCTGCCTTATGACTGATTTATACATTATTTGATTTGATCATTTAATAGTGCAACAAGATTTACAGAGGAGTCTGAAACTAGCCAAAGTGAACTGTTATAAAGCAGATGGACAGCAGCTATGCATACGCCTATTTCTCCTGGCTCAGAGAGGTCCTTCCATGGTGTCTGTGTTGTTTCTACTTGACTGTGTCTGACTTCGATGCATGATGACTTCTAGTGGACCTTTGACCTTACAATAGTAGTGCAGCTTAATCCAAGATCAGGCGAGTTTTCTCTGTACCGAGTACAAATCTCCCTCTATCTCTCAGACAGCTTTAAAAAAAAAAGAGAAATGGCTCAAGATAAATCTGAGAGGATCAAAATATGTTGACTCTGACCCAAAAACGGCAACAGATACAAAAAATGTTATGTGTGTCATTTCATGTCTGACCCCTCTGGATTTTACGGTCTCCTATGTGCTGGGCACAGAGCAGCGCCAGGGTTCAACGAGGAGTCAGTCAGACTGTCCTGTTTATTCTCATACACTTTGAGCACACACACACATCAGTCTGCAGCTCTTCTCTGCTCGCTGTGTCAGAAAGCCTTATATTTCCACATCCACATCCATAACGCTGCCCCTGATAATATCCTCTGAGGCCCACTGATGCCTTAATTTGAGGCAAAGAGTCATTGGATTATTACACACACATCCACACCTCGCCAGGCCCGGCAGTGGCGAGCCTGGTCACCAGTTTGTTTTCCTGAGGTCTCAGGTTGTTTGAAGTCTTTTCCCGTTTGCAGGGCTGTAATTGGGAGCAGATGAGGAGGCCCCTGCGTGCCTCCATGGTGATGTCAGCCCTGGTGGAAGGAAAAGCCTGGCTCGATGGGTGTGAGGGATGGAGGAGCAGGAGGAGGAGGAGGAAGAGGAGAGGCGGGGGTGGGGGGGGGGGGGGGGGGAGGGGGGGGGGGAAGAGGAGAGGCGGGGGTGGGGGGGGGGGGGTTATGCTGTGAGCCAGAATGTCTGACAGGCGACCGGCTCTGCAGGTCTACAGGTGGGCAGACTGGCAGCATTTTACACAGACAGACAAAAATCCCTTGTAAAACATCTGATGAGTTAAAGGGATAGATATTTTCCTTGCATGGCATTAAGGTGAACATTATAATTACAGCGTGGTGCACCTCAGGGTACTGAAGAAAAGGCATTAACACACGTTAATGTGCTGCTCAGTGTTTATGCCATTGATGATCGAATCAAAAAGAGACTCTTATTTTCATTTTAAGCATCGCTGTGACGGCTTTTTGTTGCGCTCAGCTCGCTGAGGCACTGTGATCTAAAATGTAAATTCGTTAAGCACTTTGCTCTTATCCTGGTACACACAAACTGTGCCCACCTAGCGCTGCCCTGACCCATTTCGCCACATGCAGGACATTTGCATGAAAGGAATGAAACTCGATGCCAAAATAAACATCAATTAAAGCTGTCAAACACCACCAAAAACAGCTGCAGCTTTGAACAGCTCGACCAGCAGGCTTCAAACGAGAGCCATCTTTAAAGGACTGCCTCGTGTGTACCAAAGGCCAGGCTGGAATTAGCACGGCCGAGGTTAAAACTGAAATTACCTCTGCTAATGAAGCAAGCAAAGACGGTTTCAATAAGTCGTCCACTGCGGAGAAACGCATTACCTCTGTCATTCGCCATTATGCATGTGTTCATATATATAACTAGACTTATTCTAATCAATGTGTTGTAATGAAATGAGTGTATGGAATTTTACTTCAGTATATATAGATTATTCAAGCACATGTATAATAATAATAATAATAAAGAATAATTAATGTAAATTGGCAGTGCATATGTTCATTAATAGGTGCATAATAAAGACTACATTAAGTAGTCAAGATAGTAGACAAGATTTCTTTATCTTGTAGACACAGTGGAGTTTTGTCAAGTTAAAAGAAAACACTTTGAAGCTGTGAATCAGCTTGAAGGTGGTGTAAGCCGAGCAGACAGGTCCTCAGGAGGAGGGGAAAGCAAACAGGTATTTGTTCCCCTCCCGGTGATTCTGCTGAAAGCACAAGACGAGCTGCAGTGATTTGTCAATACAGGTTTTTGTTTGATTTTAATCTATTAAGGCTGCTCTCCTCTTGTCCATTTGCTCATACAGAGCTCCCATTGAGTAGCTGCCACGGCTCATTACTAACTCAAAAACCAAAACCATTTTTACTCGAAGTATGTTCGGGCCGCAGAGCTCACTTCTTTTCCACAAGAGCTCACACTGCGAGAGAAATACTGCTCTTGACCTTTACAAGGAAAAAAAAGTCACGTGAGAAATAAAAAGCTCTAAATTTGCTTCAGATGGGGAGAGCTGGCAGGAGGCAGTGGTTTTGGAACAGAATATGAATGTCTGCATTCAAAGGCGGTTGAGAGAATCAAAACAAAAATAAATATAGAAATTAATTCCATTTCTTTACAAACGTTACTGTTCTATCTTTGAAATAATGTCCCTTTACATGTTCATTCAGCAGCGGTTTCCCTCAAAAGTGTGCAATTAAACAACCCTCACTCTGAATGTGTTGCATGATCACAGAACCTGAAGGTGGCACTGAGCACATTCATGTTCCTAATTACCACAGTAAATGTTGGATTATATCAGATTTCAACGACACTTCAGCAACACTGGAGAAGGTAAACACATTTTCTTCCTGCTACATGCAGAGGAAAGCATCAGCCATATTACCAAATTAACATTGAGCCAGTGGAACGTCGGGCGAGGAGAAATAAAAGCTCCGCCGCGCTTTGATCTGACGTCTTTGGGAGGAATCTTCTCTGGGCAAAATGTTAATCTACCCCTCTACATTGCAGATTTGCCCCCGCCCCCCTTCAGAAAATGTGACTGTTCTCGGTTGGTCAAGGTAATTTTGACCCACTTAGGCTGCTTTGATCCGAAGCCCCTTTTAACAGATCCTCCGCATAAGAGTTCAAACTGATTTTGTCATCGCAGACCACAGCCCCTCTGCTCGGATTCCGAGCGGAGGCTGCGGCTCTTCCACGCTGCCGGAGTTGCTGACAGCCAGCAGAGTTGAAAGCGCTTTCTAAAGCTGGCGATCAGCGCCAGCGACTCGCTGCTAATAGGTTACTCTCCTCTTTTTGAAGGTGGGGGAGGGGGGGTGTTGGGCGTTGTGTATTACGGGAGAACTTCTTCATTTTCATTTCAAGAAGATTATGACGTCTTCAAATTACCTTGTTTGCTCCGGTATTCTTTCCGAGGCCCTCTGCTGAGACAGGATGACAGGCAGCGACGTGTGGCTCTCTGTGAATCAGCTCCTCAGCCGGAGCTGTGCGGCGACAGCAGCAAAGTGCTGTCACCGCTGCATCACAGCGGAACAGAGGCGTGATTAAGGACTCAGATAACGAGACAGAAACACAAGAGGGTGTTGAGAGATGTGTTTCAGAACTGATCCCAGAGCCTCTTTACTCGGAGACCTGTTCCCTGACAGCAGCGCTCTCTCTTCCTAACTTCCTTGTCGAGAGTGTCTGAGCAGCTCTTTGCATTCAAACAACACAGAAACTGGCTTTAGCTGCAGAGGAGGGTTTTTCATCCCTCACTGCTGATGCATTGGTCACTTTTCCCCTCTTAGCTGAGATGAGTGAAGTACTTGCGCCAGTTTATGGAGCCATTATACTTGTGTGCAACATTCTGCTATTGTCATATACCTCATCCTGTTTGCACCACAGTTGCAATGAATCAATACTTATCAAACATGCTGTCACTCAGGAGGAAGCAGTAAAGGCAGTTTGCTCCACCAGGGATCAGGCCTGTGTTGGTCAGTTACAGAAATCACGAAATAAACTGAAACAATGGCAGCTGTAATAAACTTTAAATCTTAGAATTGGCCTGAGTTTGAGTTTCTGTTTGTTTTGTTGCTCTTCTGAGTATATATTTATCCACAGTTGTGAAAAAAGGCATGTGGTCCAATTCTGGCAGTATTTGTATTCTTAGCTTCGTGAAAGTCCACGTTCAGCCACACAGAGGGTTCACCTAAGTCGAAATGACAAGCTCTGTATTTACGCTGTGCCTTTAATTTGAATGTCTGAAACCTTCGTGTAACATTTATACACTTTTCAGCTCTCCCCAAATCTCCAGCAGTGAAACGGATAAAAAGTGTAGACATGGTGTTTTTCTTTCCACCAAGAACATTTTAATGTTGCCTGAGACACAGAAGAAAGTCCAAAAATCACACAGGTTTTAACATTTTGATCAACTCAGAGGGCTGGATTTTAACGATCTGAGCTCTGTGCTGCTGGTGCAGACAGGGCGAGTCCAAATCCATATTTGCTCGTTTACCAGGGGGAAAGACATCAGTGCCAGGTTCATGGTTAAACAGGGCTGTAGTTGGCCTCTCAATTAATCATGGGTGGGTTTGGGCGTAGCATGAAATAAACCAATCAAAAGAAGTGCAATTTCCCTTTCACTTTGAAAGCTTTAAACCGAGGTGGTCTGACACCTTGGAGGATTTCTTTAATAATTTTGGATTAACCAGGCTGTCTGGTGTGAAAGGGCTGTATGTGAGAACACAAATGTCTGGGTCAGCTGAGATGGTCACATGACAGTGGAGATTGTTATGCCTTCACAATTATGTAATTTAAAGTAAATTGTTTACTTCAAAGAATCTGGCTGATAGAGCTGTTCGTCATAGTTTGAATAACACCCACAAACTAATAACAGTAACACCCCCCCTACCCCCCACCCACAGCGCTCCCTGGAGTGGGACTTCCATTTTTTCCTGGGAGTGGAATGCGTCCCAGCTCTCCGTGTGGAGGGCAGACTGAAGCTTTTAACTTCCACTCAAAAATGCAAGAAATCTGCTAAGAATTAATTTTGCTCCTCTGGGTCACATTTGCACATTTGGGTCTAATGAAAAAACCTTTTGCTGTGTTTTTCACTGTGCTCTTGAATGAACCCCTCACGGTAATTAATTGATTCCTGGCTCACTCTGCAAATTACTACAGCTCTTTGGGAGAAGTGAAAGAGGCTGCTAACATGTTCTGCGTTAATAGCGTGGTGTGATATCTTATTATTTATACGACTTTATGTTCCAGCCAGTATGAACACAATAGAAGCAAAGACAAGGAACCTTCCTTTTTTTTTTTTTTTTTTTTACTGAGGTTGCTCAGACCGACAGACACAGGAGACTGGGCTGTGAGAATGTGTCCATTTTACATTTACATTACGCTTGCATTCAAAATGAGAAGAAAAAAAAAACTTTGAAAAATGTTTTATGCTAATGTCAAGCTTAATTGGCATTGGAAAAATTACTCTGGCATACTGAGGGGCTCCAAGATTAGCCAGAAGAGAAAGAACAAGATAAAGCCTTCAAAAGGCCCATTTCAGAGGAATTATAGTGTCCTTTGAACATCATCCAAGTTTTAAATACATTAAAAGCCTGTTGGCATACATGTAAATTAAGCGGTACCACAGTGTTCCAAAGAATTCATGGTAAATCAGGCTGAGGGTGCAAAGGATGAAATGCAGGGGGAACGTGTCTCAGAGGGAGACGGGGAGGAACCCTGCCATCTCCCACAAGCCTCTCTGCTCGCCCTTTCTTCTCCGTGTCCATGCTGCCGCGGGCCAAGTGGCTTAACTTAGATGAAAAGAACAACGGCTAGGAGCCCCCTTGGCAGCGGAGCCCTCACGCTGTCCAGAGTGCCAGTGATGGAGCATTGTGTAAACCACATACAAAAGCCTGTTTAGCAGACCTAAGCACAGAGCACCAGGGATTCCTTATTCCTCTGGCAGCCACTGGCACTGGTCAGGATACACCGTTCGGGTGAAGGAATGTCTATTTTGGACTGTCCTGGAAATCATGTGCCGTGAAACAGGCCTGGACGTCCACAGGCCAGAATGTTTTTAACCAGAGTCTGTCCACTTCTCCTTATGACCCCTTCACCCCTAAAAACATTCAAGTTATTGTTGAGCAATAACAACACACGCGCTCCTGTATGTCTCCCTCCAGCCGAGGATCTACTTCAAACCTTCTCGGCTCGTGCACATTACGTCCAAGCGCAGGAAAGGGAGAGACAAAGAGATGAGGACAGGTCACAGGGCCTGTCATTGTTGGAATCTGGTGGTGGCTAATGAGCTAATTCACCAAGGAAAGACTTGAAGGCTGTGGATATAAGCAGCTTTTTCAAAAAGGAAAAGGATGAAAGCAACAGGTGGAGGAGAGAGGCCACAGGAGGAGGGAGTCGCCTCCTGCAGCTGGAACAGCACAGGAGAGAGAGAGAGAGAGAGAGAGAGAGAGGACGGTGGAGAGAAGGGATCGACCAAATAACTCTTCCTCAGTGATTTTCCACAGTTTTTCGTCACATGCACACCATTCATTAAATAAAGTGATTCCAAGTTTACGACACATTTTAAACAGTGCCAACAAATGGTCTGTATTTAGTCTTTACTACAGCTCACAGCACAGACTCACTGTTCATCCATTCACAGCCACACATTCATGCAGTGCATCACACACTGGTGGCCAACAGCAGCTGCAGTTAAGGCCTCGCATAAGGACACTTCAGCACATGAAATGAAGGATCCAGGGATTGAACCAGCAACCTCCTGAGCCAGAGCTGCTGAAAGGAAACAAATATGAAAGCCGACTTGGGCCCCTGACTTTCAGAGATCCTTACAACACCTCTGGTAAATGGACAGAGCAGTGGAGTCGGCTCCTCACCACGGGCTGCAGGTGCACTGCTCCGACCCAGCAAATAGAGGGTCCGTGTTTGGGGAACTTTGGATCAGATCATGTTGAATGGATTGTATTTATGTTGAGACCCATCAACGCAGTTCACACATTCATGCAGTGTCGGGGCAACTTGGGGTTCAGTATTTTGACCGAGGACACTTCTGCATATGCAAAGGGGAAGAGTGGGAATCGGACTGCCGACCTTCTGGTGAGAGGGTGTTAAGATACCTGATGACAACAAGACAACTTTCCATCACTAGTGGTTGTTGATATCTGATTTTCCTTTCCTTTGATAAGATCAGATGAGTCACAAAGATCAGACAGACAAAGATTTCGAAGGATTATCTGTATGTTTTAATCAGTTACAAAAAAACACACAGTGCCCACAACACCCCACTCCATCCTTGAAACAGTAACCACAGACTAATTGAACAAATGTCAGATGAGGGGATCTGATCTTAGACTCAAAAGAGAAAATAAGCCGTCTTTTTAGTGCCACAGGTTTATTTTAGCCGAATAGAACAATGAAAGCGAGACTGTCTGACTGAATGTCCATGCTTAAGTTCCAGCCGTATTTGTTCAACATGGTCAAGTCATCACGTCTCGGCGAGGATTTACATCTCAAAACGAACTGTGACATGAAAGCTCTGAATCTTCAAGAGAAGCTGAAGCACTTCATTTAAAGTTAAGAAGATTTAGATCAAAAGGTTAGAGAGAGAAAAAAATACACTCAAAGGACGACCCTCTGAGAAAAAAAAAAAAAAAAGTGTGGCCTTCACAGTGCTAAGCTGTACAAGTTCACAGCCATGGCAGGACACAGTCTGTTCCTTCACAGCCTCACAGAGATGAAAGGGAAGATTGTCCGCTCGCTTTGATTCAGACTTGGCCAAACGAAGTCTAAAGAATGCCTGGCAAAGTTTGTTTTCTGAAACCTCAAAGTTCTTCACCATCAAGCACCCACCACCCCGCTCCTCCTTTCTCCTCCTCCTATTAACAGCGAGCCAGCAGGGAAAATTTGTACAATGTTAATTGTTAATTACTCTGGCGTGCTGCGATGCTGAGCTTTGCACTGAGATTATATTGTGCTCTTCAGCTCTGTAAGGCAGTGTAGCTCGTTTTGTTGGAACACATGGTCCTCTGAAGACTGTAAACACTGGCTGTCTGGACAAGCAGGCCGTGGAGCACTGGCAAACGGGACGGAAAAGGAGAAATGAAAAGCAAACAACAGCAGAGACTCCAAAGCTGCTTTCATGCATGCACCAAGGTGTGGACATTTTTGTGAAACTGGGGGTGGGGGGGGGGGCTGCTGCACGAGAGAATATAAATATCCGAGGCAGTTGCATTTTTACAGAAGTTTTCCTTCATGCCAACCCCCACTGAGCGAGTGGGTGAAGTCACAGAGAGCCAGTGGGTCCATTGATGGCACATCCAACATGCAATGGATGCAAACTGGGGGAAAAAAACAAAATGAACCCAAATGCTCAGGTGCCACTCTTCACCTGAATGTTTCAGACAGAATTCATACGTCACTTCCTGCCTCTGCCCATTGCATGCAGCTGCTCCACCTCTCATGTAATTCTGCTGGAGGTGAGAGAGGGAAGTTAAGTGGACTCACCTGACGTGGCAATGTGATTATTTGCATTGAGACTGAATAACCATATTTACATCAGCCATTAACCTGTGAACTAGACTATTATCTTCATTTTACTATCTGGATAAGGACGTGAGTCTACATCAGAGTCCAGGAACAGGAACTTGAGTATTTGGTCTGAATACCAAAGCCTGTGAGATATAATATAAAAGAAATATGTTGATGAAACAACAGAGAAGCAAACTCTTCTAAACATGAGCCTGAGATTCCACTCAGCCACAATTCAACGGTTAGTGGAAGACAAAGACAAAGGTATAAGTTTAGAACGAAACTGACCAGATATCATCAACAGTCCAGTGGAGAACTGGTTGGAGTTGCTGACACACATGAGACAACTTGATTCTCAGGTTGTCTTTAACTGATATGGCCGGTAGTTACTTTGGTAACACATACAGTAAAAAGCCAAGGTGGAGGAGCCGAAAGCCTTTGACGGGTTTGGAGTGAGGAAGTGGACGGAGAGTAGAGCAGTATTTGGGAACTGAAACCCTGACAAGCTAGCTAATATGCAGATAGATAGATTAATATGAGCATTTATATAAGCATGTACGTATTAAAGTACAACGTTTTTAAGTCACCGCACAGCAACGATCCAAGACGCACACGTCCACTCTGGAGAGGAATTCTGTGAAGCCAAGATGTGTTTGATTGAACACATGTTGTGGAAAGTTTGAGTTCAGTCTGGTTTGATGATGGCTCTGGAGAGAATCACACATTTCTGAAATTCCAAAGCTTTAGATCAGCCTGACAAGGGTAACTGTTTGAAATAAATCTCTCAAATAACTTTCCATGAGAAAGCCCAAAACCAAATGCATTTGATTTCAAGTTCTCCCTCTGAAGTGTGGCTCAAAGTGATTCAGCGTGAAAGACTTTCTGTATTAACTTCAGAGAAATCTCAGAGTAAACAATAATAGGAAACAATATTTAATCACATGCATTTGCTTGTATTCATGCCTGCACATCAGAGAGGCTGCTCCCTCTGTAGTGGCGGATGATGCGGACTTCAAATGCGGATCACTGTAATTGACACAGTGCTTCATCTTCAAAATTCTGTTGACAATCCGCAATTCATGAGCATAATAATTATACAAATAACACATATGAAAGGGCCGTGCGCGCCCGCAGAGGGTCTGAGACAGCATTATCAGAGAGTACACAGCTCGCTCTGATCACTCTCTCCAGACTCAGGCCGTTTGATGGAGATGCGAAGATTCCAGCTCGACGGTTTCATGCTGCCTCGTTCTCCAACGCGCATTAACATGTATTTCCATAGCACTAATTAACTGGGCAATCACTTTCACGATATGAGCGTTTTAGCCGTGTGATTTTACAACCCTGCCTGAGAG
Source organism: Pseudorhombus dupliciocellatus (assembly GCA_016785235.1). Classification (NCBI taxonomy): domain Eukaryota; kingdom Metazoa; phylum Chordata; class Actinopteri; order Pleuronectiformes; family Paralichthyidae; genus Pseudorhombus; species Pseudorhombus dupliciocellatus. The sequence goes on along the minus strand of JAFBJW010000365.1, from coordinate 2,611,238 downwards.
AATTCAGACCCACCGCGCATGCGTGTGCACGTGTGCATGCACTGGTATGCATGCGTGCCTTGTCTGTTATCACATCTCATGCTGTTTTTCTGCCAAAAATGGACGTGTTGAAACCATGGGAGAATTTTCTAAAGGCACATAAGACTGGGGCGTGTCTGGTGGTGTGAGAATCGCAGACAACAAACGCGGCTCTTTGAAAGTACACATACAAATACATACAAAAACCCAACCAAATAAACTGGGTGCCAATTATTTAGATAAGCAACCAAATACGTATTTGATGCTAAGGTTGTATTCAGGCATTACGTATTGAAAATATTTGAAAATTGAGCCCAGACGTTTTCCGGAGTTTGTTTTTCAGATAAGGAGAACACAGAGGGACATGGTGTTTAAATTCAGCTGTGTAAATCACATGTTTTGACGCATTGCAATTGTAATTTTCCGGACATTTTCTTGCTTCATTCTCAGATGGGTTCACTTGGACATTTTAAAGGGGCCGACATGAAAATGTCCATAAACAGTTTTGAGCTACTGCCTCGGATATTTGCTTCCTCACAAACAGCCCCTCAGGAAAATCTCTGAAGTTCAGAGCATGTCTGAAAGACGTTATATTGACAAGCCACACTTTAGACAGGAGAGTTTTTTTTCCCTCGCTGTGTGAGGAGGTGTCACTTTTCAAATGGATTCATCTTCAGCTGTGGACAACAAATTGTGTAAAGGTACTTTTGGTGTAATATACGTTGACATCCTGCTGCCATATTCACTGTCAGCTGTTGGCAGCACATGGGCTCTTGTTAAAAATTAAAGGTCCGGTCCATACAATGCGGGTGAGAGCGACCTTTTGACAGAAATTGAAAATAAAACAAGAGTACTTTATCTACATTGTACATATTATTGTTTTCTTCACCGTAAGAATGGGACCCGTGTATTCAAATACTTCATCAGGAGCAGGTCCTCTCTGCAGCTTCATCACATAATTCTACACGCTGAATCTTTGAGCACATGCATGAGCTACAGAAAAACAAACCTCAGTGTGAACTGTAGGATTTTCTTCACCTCATTCATACAGCAGAAAGCCAGGTGCTTTCATCAGATCAGGATGAGGCAGATCCGGTGAAACAGACCTTTTCCACAGAGGAGCTCGTAAGGTTGCTCGCTCCGGCCGTCATCAGACATGCTGCTGTGCACGGACTGATTTTTGTTTTGACAGGACTGCCGTGTCTGTTCAGGGTGACTGCCCAGCAGGTTTACACTGTCTGCTCCTCCTCCTCTTCTCTCCGCTCGACCTTCCTGTTCTGCTCTGCTGGCCCTTCATCTCATGATGTGACACACAGGACATTACCCGCATCTCAGACAAGGACGACTTCTGGTTCAGTCACTCTATCGACCCTTGTTAGTTCAAACTTTTACACTAGTAATGAAAATGCCAACATTTAACTTGACTGTTTAGTTTTTTTTAAATGCATTAGCAGCGTATCAGATATTTCAAACTAATATTGGGGGCATGCTTTGTGCACGTTATATGTATTGTTTTAAACACAAAAAACACTGAAATGTGTTCACTATGGTCCATTGCATATGTCCTCATGAACCTTCATGTACTGACTGGACAGAGACAGGGGCCAGACCTTTGTCAGACCCCCCATGAAGGTCAAACACTGAACTGTGGTGGAGAGAGCTTCTACTGTTCTAGTACGAATTAAAAATGCATTCAGTTTCTTTTCATCTATTTTTAAAACTGCCTCAGCTTAAGTCTGTTGGATGTTTGATTGTTTAATCGCCTCACCAAACAGCTTCGACGCCCTTTGTGGTGGAGTACTGTCATCATCATCGTGTTTTTAAGTCTGAGCGGCTCTTGTAGCTCATTAATAGCACCCGTATTTAATGACACAATTAAATCACGGCAACATCGCATTTGATGTGTCGCAGCACAAACAGGAGTGGATCTGCTCTTGCAGCGTTCACCAGCAATGGCACATGCTACGAGAGCAGAGTTGGCTGGGAAAACGACCGCTGACACGTTTGTCTTCATCAGTTAAGCTCTAGTGAAAACACAAACAAATGATTTAAAATCACCTTGTGACTCTGGGTTTATGGGAAATGTAACTTTGAGGGACACAATTATTGAGCACCTCTGTTACCTGGACAGAGTGGATTAACCAGGGTGACCACAGTTTCTGAGACAGAGACGACATGGGCTGACCATCTGAGTACATGCTTTAGAGAATGTGATGCAATTGCATGTTGGATGTGCTCAGATCCACAGTTGTGGGGTTGACAGAGGACAACAGCGTGCCTGTCCCCTAAGTAATCCTGGGTGTATTTTGGGTGTAACCATAGACTGTATGTCGAGATTGATGACATGTCAGCTCGCCAAAAATGAAGCTAAATCATACGAACCGCCCCCTGGTTGTTGGCTGAGATAGCAATGGCACTCACACAAGCGGCCATTTTGTGCAAGTTGTACATGTAAAGTATTGTTTATCGCCCTTTTAGGAAGTTATGCTGTGTTTGTTTATTCGCTCATTCAGATGCACATTCCAGAGCAGCCATGGATCTCATTGCAATTCAGCACATTAGATACGCAAGATATTTTCCTGTAAACACTGCAGATGTGACACTGCATGTACTGTTTCCAATTATAAAGTCTGTGTCATACTTTCAAGAGTGTTAGTCATGTGACAAATCAAATTGTGCCTTTTACACAATATTGCAGTTTCAGCTGTCTGTGCATGTCAAAACATGTGATGGCTGAAACAAACCCAAATTAAACCAGAACACAAAGCCTAAACGTGTCATTGTGTGGAATTCCTTTTTATCTGACAATTGCTTTAGAGCGATCACAAAGGCATCGTGACTAAAACACATTTCTCCAGCAGACGTACATAAGACAGTCTGGGTTGGGTGCAGCGTTGTATAATGACTCAAACATTTACACATCTGTGGAGCAAAATGCTTCCCGCGCCAGAAACGGTGGAGGAGAGTGATTAGCCTTCGCATTGTTTGAGGTCAGGAGGGACAGAAGCAGATTTATGCTCGTTTTCAGAAATAATGAGTCAACTGTTTTTCTCCGAGGCCAATTTGTTGTCCTCTACGGTTGCTGGCACGATTCTCGCTCTCTAATGACGCTCTTGTGTTCCCGAGCAGAACCATGTCCAGGCCTTTGGGGGAGCAGAAATATTCCTGCAGGTGATCTGCAACGTGCAACGTAAAGACGTGGGCCCTGTTAATAGGCTTGCCTCTTTTGCATGGGTAAAGTGAATTAAGCCGTGGCAGGTGCCTGAGAGCGCAGAGTCAGTGCACAAAGAGCGCTGCTGTCCAGGCTTTGTAGACAGGATATTCACAGATGTGGAGCCAGAGCAGATGGCATGTACATCTGAGACAGAGGGGGAAGACGGAGACAGAGGAATAAAGACACACAGAGTTGGAGGGGGACAAGGACAAGGGCCCGACACAGGCCTGCATTAAGCTATGCGAGCATGGCCATGTGCGGCTGACATTTAGCCGGCCCCCGACTCTCCATTGAATCCCTATGCGTAGCACAAAACATGCCTGCGGGCCACAGAGGACAATGGCTGCCTTCTCCTTTAACCAGCATCAAACGGCGGAGATGAAAATGGTCACACGATCGAGCGCCCGTCAGAAGTGTAAAAAAAAACCAAAACAATGTAATATATGAATTCAGCTCTGTGGCGCACTGTGCCCTGAAGACGGGCCTTTAAACAAATTGGCCTTGTTCAACCTCACCCCCCCCCACCACCACCAGTTAATATCTGCAATATAATTTGTCTGGAGAGAAGAGTAAGATGTGACGAGGACTAATGCATGAAATCATAAAGAAAAAAATTTCTCTTTGTACTCTCACTGTCTTTTCATATCTGAGTCCATGCGGTTGCATAACAATGGGACAAAGAGAATATGAGATGAAAGTATTAGAGTGATTTAAATAACTTTGTCAGCTCGTGGAACCGAGATAGAGAGACAGCTATACAGAGGGGGAAGAGAGAGAGAGAGAGAGAGAGAGAGAGAGAGAGAGAGCAACAGGAATGAGTGTCACCCAATTAAAGGTTCAGCGCAGCCTGTGGGAGAGCCAGAGAGAAACTATTACCCGGCTGTTGTCACAAAGCCGAGCGCGCAGAGCTTTAATCTTTAAAAGTGATTAGATGCCCTGTCATGCCCCCGCTAAGGCTAATAGTGTCAAGTATTATTTGGATGTTTTAAAGGTCAAAGATCAGAATCACAATTTAGATTTCCTCCCAGAAACAGGTCACATCCATAAATACCGTCCAACAATAGAACACGTATCTGAGAAACTTGTAATTGATTAATAGCTCGGTGAATTAGCATCTAATTAAATTTTCATCTAATTTCCACTTTTCCTGGTTTTGCCACATTCACTCAATCCTCAAAACATATTACTGCAGTTTGAATGGATAGTTTAGTTTTTTCATATAAAATATTTTATACAAAACACACAATTTGACAAAACAAATTTAAATTAAAATTCCTTATTCTATGCTTCAGCTAATTGCCCCCAGACTCGAGGCAAAGAAACCAAATGATAATATTCCGAATATGTAAAACAGGGCACGAAATCACTATCATGTATTCAATTGCCACTCGCTAGTACACGCACTACTGCAGCTGAAACTACAACAGATGCGTGAGCGGCACCAACCAAAGGGACGACAATAGTGCAAATGTGTGAACTGGCAATAAGGCAAGAGAGCTATATCAAGTAGCAATGGAGATAAAGATCTGTGAACCTGTAATCTTGTGGTACACGCTGGTTTAATTGGCTTGCCTGAACATTCCATCTAGCTAAATATTTTTTCATTGAATTTTGGTATGAGGCGAGTCCAGTATAATCAGCGTAGTGAACCGAAAGAGACGTTGACTGTGGACATAAAGGTGACCACAGCTGGCATCAGCAGATCTGGGGATTTGATTTCAGGAAACACAGGCCGCCTGCTGCGCTGCACCGGCTTCAAGTTCCACTGTCATATTTACATAAACTCTGTAAGTCAGTCTAAGAGACGGTTTCGGCTAAATACAGAAACAACAAGGATGGCAGCAGGCAGACATCTGAGGTCGCTCCGTATTTAACGGCACTTTAAATACGACTCTCCGTGTCTCTTTACTTTAAACTGAAATCCATTGAAAGGGAGATCCATTAAATATGGAATTTCAGTTCAATTTGTCTTCAAAAGGGGTAGAAGAGCTCATTATGTGGGTTCTGCTCTTTCTCGACTATTAGAAAGAGACGTTAGTCATGGCTGCTTATCTCACAACCTTATGAGCACAGGATTAAAAGATCAAAGCCTGACTTAGGTTTAATATTATAGAAAATGTAAGCTCCTTTTTCAGATGCGCTTTGGACTCTGCCTTTTATCCGCTCTCCATGCTTAGATCAAAATACTGAAAATTCATATTCATTTCATCCAGTGTCCGATGTGAAATTTATGTCCACACCTCTCACATCCAGGGTAAGGGTGCATGTAAGTGGCTACTGATCTATTTCAAAGTGGACCCTTTTGGTCCTTCAAGTCAATTCCCTGTTGATTACACAGGCTTCAAGTCTGACAGAAATAAACACAGAGCTAAGTTTCAAGAGAACTTTGAAGTACACTAAGCTGAGAGCAGAGACGTGCCGCTTGCCAGGCCTGGACAGCAACTTCTGACTTAATGAAAATACTCTGTAACCACTCAATTATACACTCGAAGGTTTGGGGGTTAGAGTGATGCAAACACAGTGGCGCACAAAAGCTAAAGTCGGGTAACTCTGTGTTCCCAGTAGCTGTGGACCAGTCTAACGAGAATGTGCGTCTCTGCAGAACTTCAGAAGGAGAGCAGCCTGGCTGTCTGATTGTCTCTTGCTCATTATTCCCAGAGGAGAATGAAATCCACAACAAAAGAGACACTGACTTGTAGCAGACAGTACGCTGCAAAAAGTGTCCCGTTCTAAGTACTTTTCTTTTGTTGTTCTGCCCCGAACTGACATTATTCGTAGAAGATACAAAGATCAGACATCTCTGCTTGTTTCAAATGCAGTTTAGTGGGTTTCATAGGTCAACTCGCTGTGACTGCACAGACAGGCTGGAAGCCGTCCAGCCCCCGACAAGGAATCCAAACTCATTTATAGTTTCAAGCAGCATCTAAACAATGTGCCCACTTTTTTTTAAAGCACGTTCATTCAGTCCAGCTTGTATGTCAGCATCCATATGATCCTCTTGACGGCGTTTAAAGGCCCTTTTTCTTGGTCTTGTTGGTGAAAGCCCCTCAACAACTAAACTAACAGACAGCACAACAGCCATGAAAACAGCTCAGTGCTGGTCAGCGCACATCAAAGTTTTACTTCAAGTTTTTCCTCCTACTCAGATAATGCAATTACGTGAGATCATTGATCACATGCTTCAGTTGAGATGGGAATCGTTTTCATTTTCAACAGAATGTGTTATGTTGAAATGACCAAATTATAAAACAAAAAGCCTGCAATCAGCATTACACTCCAAAAGATAATCAGTTAATCACCATATTCATAAAAAAACATTAATAATTTATATTATTTTAGACACGTATCATCTATTATTTGTGTTTGTTTCTCACAATGTTCCTGCATTGTCGTATTTTTGTGTTGATTGTCATAAGTTTTGTTTTTGCTTGCATGAATCAATATTTTTTACATGAACAACTGTAGCATATTTAAAAATATTATATGTCATCTGTGTGAAAAACACGACTCAAGACAACATTCTAACACAATAAATGAATAAATAAATAAATGAATAACCCACTTAAGAGACACTGAACTGGAATGTGTGCTTCTTTTTGTTTTTAGCGCTATAGCAAAGTCAGGGGGTTGCCTTTCTATTTGTGCCTTGCATGTCATATAGGAATATCCCTGCTGACCAGAAGCACAGGAGATGATGCAAACCTCCCCTCAACCATCACCCAGTTGTAGTTAAGCTCTGGAGACATGCTCAGAGATAAAGGACAGCTCTTTAGCCTCTCCTTGCTTATAGCACAACTTCCTGTGTCATCGTGCTACGGACCAGGCCTTTTCTGTCTTTGCTGCAGGGGAGTGAAACTATTCAGTGTTGATTTAGATAACTGATTTCTTTTTAGCTAAAGATCTCCAACTTCGTCTCATGGGATCCAAACAAAATGTTCTGAACAACATGCCTCGCCAAAAACCATTTTGTAACAAGAAGTGTTTCAGCGTTTCAGGGTGAACCTTTAATTTGTCAGAGTCGGTTAATGTCCAGCGCTGTTAGGATTCATGCCGTAACAGCTCCCAGCCTCGCTCACGGTGACGTGGGAGAGGAACATTCGCTCTGCTTCTTTGGTCTCCGACTGATGCATTTGGCCCGATTTAGATACGAAGCAGACAAAAACACATTTACAATTATCTTCACTCCCTCCAGTGCCTCACATCTGGCCTCTCCTCAGAGGGCTGACGTGCCGGCAAAGGCCTGTACACCAGAAGTGCAGAGAGCGAAGGGGGGGGGTTGAGTTTTCATCATACGGAACATTCATATACCCTCATCCATATACGTTTATCAGCACATATTCTTGGGGAGTGTTCCACCCACCCAGTCCCAGCAGAGGCTGTCTCATCTTGATCCTAAACTGAAAGTAGCTGGACCAGTACAGTACAGCGGGTCAGTGTGCTTGGAGGCCTGCGCTGCAGTTTGAGTGTGAGTGAGCAGAGGAAGAGCAGAGAGACAGCCCTGGCTGGAGATCATTAGAGCTTGTTAGTGTCCCCGCTGCCTGGGGCCTGGCGAGGGGGGGGCCCTCCGTTTTGGGGAAACCTCTCCTCCGGTCCTACAGAGAGTGAATTGGTAAGCATGTAAGGGCGGGGGTGTAGGGACAGCGGAGGGTTGAGGGGGAGGGCAACGGGGGTCGTGCCACTCATGGGACGCCAAACCCCAGAGACGTCGCTGCAGTTCTGCAGGTCTGACTTTCATCCGTCTCATCCCCAAAGGCCATTAGACAGTTTAGCTGGGAAACGGCTGCTAAAATATACATCTGTCTTAGTGTCAGCACATAGCAGCGTTTCTCCGACTGCAAGCCGCTGCAAGTCGATTCAATATTTAAATCATCAGTCTCCGTAAGCGTTTGATGTCAGCTCCTAACGAGCTCTGTCTCTAACACTGACAGGCCCGTGGACGGAGCGGCTGTTTACTGTCAGCGACGGAAAACGCTGCCTTCCGTTGTTTCGTCATGTGTCGATAAGATCCAGCGAGACCACTTTGTTTGAGTTACGGCATAAAAGGGCTCCGAGCAACGCACACTTCACTAAAGTCTATTTCATTCTCTCAGCAATTATGATGACACTTTTGCCAATACTGGATTTCTGTCAGAATCAAAGAGCTGATGTCGCGCACATCACTCGATGCAAAACAGTGGGAGGCGCTCTGATTTCATTGCGGTGCAAATATTCAGTTAATTCGAGGTGAGAGGACGATTTCGGTTTTGCACGGTGGCTTTTAGATTAGTGTTAGTGCACACACGATGGGCTGCAGGTGGGTATGAATTATTTAACAGATCATTTTACTGAATTTCGTTTAAAGTCTGGTGTGATCTCAACTCAGCCTCCGTATCGAAACACGCTTCATACAAAATGACTATTTACTCTACTTCTTTGTGCAGTGCAACGTGGAGCATCAGACTTGACTATTGACCTACTGCTCACTGTATATTATACTGTACACTGAGATGGTTCCTGTCTACAATACCACTGCTTGTGTTACTTCCCATCATGATGTTACCACCATGTGAGTGGAGAATGCATGAGGCTTGAGGCTTGTGTGTGTGTGTGTGTAGTCCAGGGATTGCTCATTTTATTTGGCCTAAATCTGTTTTGTCTTGTGTTGCAGAAACAAAAAGTTACAACCCCAAAAATGTAGTCGTTAAGAGTGTGTGTGTGTGTGTGTGTGTGTGTGAACAGGGAATACCCATCAGAAACTGTGAGTGTCGTCAGTTCCCCTCAGCGTTGATATCCATGTAACCCCCTGTCGCTCTGCTGTCTTACACTACATGACCTTTGACCTTTGTCCATGTAAACCTTTAAGTCCTTCCATTTTCAGCAGAAACTGTCAGCGGGGGTCCCTGTCAAACATCACATACACGTCTTCTTCATGGGTTGAGCTCAGCAGCGCTGCTCACGAAGGAAAAAAAAACACATGAGTCCTCATTAGGGACTGTTTGCCAGCCTGTGTATTTAAACACACTGACAGCTTATAGCATCATATAATTCAACAGTTGCATTTCAATATATCACATGTCATGTGGTGATCGTCTTAATCTTACAGCTGTAGAGCAGCATGAGCACATACATTTTTTACAAGCTGGCCCAGTTGTTACTAGCCCCTGCAGTGTTAGCACCATATTCGTTTAGTTCTACAAGATCACTTTTAGAATTAAAATCTCTCTGCCAAGACTTCAAGGGCAGAGTTACATCCATAAAAGATTCAACTGAGAAATACGGCACAAGTGTGTGTTTGGAATGAGCTGTTTACTTGCCGGTCGCAGAATTCTCTCTCAAACTATAAAAACCTGTTGATTCGGTGAAGTTCAGCGAAGCTCAATGGTTTTTCGGTTTATTCATATTGACTGTATCACTTTTTTAAAACATACCAAACTCATTACCCCCACTCCTTGAACGCTGGACAAAAGCCTGGACCGCCACAAGCGGCTGTGAAGCTTAGTTGTCCCCATGCGATAATTTGTAATAACTTTGTTTTTTGCCAATGTTTGGAGTTGGAGAGCAGATGAACGATCATGTTTCCTGTCTGCTGGATGGGTTTCAAAGTGACAGCTTTTCAGCATCTTCACCCAATCAACTTTATAGGGTGATAATGTGTCAGTGCTTGTTGGTGTTGCTTACATTCACGCAGGTTTCTAAAAATAATAAAAGGGGATGTTTTGAGTTAACCCTAAATGTAAGAGAGATATCTTGGGGAGGTGGCCTCTGGTTTATATCCACGTCCCTTCACTCATGCTCCTCATGCTTTGGCTGGATGTTGAACGCGTTGGCAGCTTTTAGACACAAAGACCCAAAAAGAGATGGAATTGGTCCCTGGAGAAGAGCCTCGTCCCACCTCCCAGTAGGATCTTTCCCTCTCTGTGGGCCTCCCCTGGGCCAAAGAGAGATTAAACAAACAGGACTTTAATCAGTGGGCCCTGCTCTCTCTGCTCAGCTGCCGACAGAAGGAGCCCTCTGCAGGAAGGCTGCCTGAAATCAAAGCTTCCTGCTCGCCACTTGCTGCTTCGCCGATCCGTATCACAACAACAAAACCAGCAGAAACAATTATTTATTCCTTTTGATGTAGGTTTTGAAGTTACCCCACCTCTTCCACTGTGCCCCCCTTTCCTCCACCCCTCCTCTTCCTCGCCCAGCCCCTCCAGCTCTCTGTATCTTTTACTCCCAAGGAAACAAGGTCATGCCAGCTTCTCCGTAAAAAGGAGGCTGCTTTGAAGGAGCAGCAGCTCCAGACTCGACGCATTTATTTTCTTATTTTACACCAAGGAAAGTGTCGTCGTCGGAATAAAATTTGATGGGCTGCTTCATTCAACTTGCCGTCACCCTGCTGAGTGTGACGAGATGTAAATTTCACTTTCATAGTGTAATGTGTTACACATTACTGGAAAAATTCCTTCAGCTAGTTCAGTCTCGTGACATAAAATGATTATTCAGTTACTTCAGAATTAATTTTCAGTTCTTGGAATTGTAGAGGGGAAAAGGAAAATTGCGTATTACTTTAAATTTACATTGCTGCGTTCAAACATGCAATGAATCTCCAGACATTTTCTAATGACCACAGAGAATGTCTGAAGAAGTCTAAGTGAGAATATGGCACAAGATCCTCTGCAGAATCCACTGTGACGGAGTGAGGTATTTAATATATGATAGACACAGAGAATACAAATATCTCTAAATAAAAATGTGGATGTGTATTTCTCCCGAAGAAAACTATGAATGTGTTCAGTCTTTGAGAAATTAAACTCATCAGTTTTAGAGCCAAATGAAAGTTTCATACGACCCTGCTCCGAATAATCTCTTCCTCCTGTCTGATTGTGCAAGCTTTGTGTGTTATTTGAAGGGGTGGGTGCGGCGCTTACAGACGCTGTGCCTGGCTTTTTCGCAGAGCAGAGAACAAGGTGCTGAGATTGTAACAGATCTGAACTGCTGTCAGTGCCGCAGATCCCAGTTAACCTTTTCTTAGATTCAAAGTGTAGCAGTTGAAAAACAGCCTCTCACCAGGGCTGAAACGTCTGAAAGCTGCTTTTCTGCTCAACACGCCACAACATCTGCTAAAGCTGTCGGCCTGAAGTCTGCAGCCTCATCAAACAGCCTGGCAGAGAGAGAGAGAGAGAGAGAGAGAGAGAGCTTCTTAAATGTGCAGATGGTAATCATGTTTTTATCATTTGCTGAAAGTTGTGATCCTCTAAAATTCATTTATGTGTGGGGGTGAGATCGTATAATTCTACCTTCAACGTCTGCCAAGTTGATTTTTGACAGGTCACATATTATATGTTCTAAAGAGACATGCAGGAAAATTGTGGGTGTTTGGGCTGAATATTGCCGTTTTGGAAGCGTGTCTCTGGGGCACATTTTTCATGGCTGGGTGGTTCTGTCTCACATTTTCACCACTTTTTAATGAGTTGAGGGATCCCTGGACCGAAGCTGCATGAAAACTGCCAGGATCTCCACGCTGACTGAGTTAGTCTCATGTCTTCAACCCATGGCTTGGTTCAGTGCATTCCTTTTTTTTATGCTACATCTTCAGATCGCTCTTTAAAATCACGGTGGCAGGGGAACCTGTTTTCATCATTGCCAAAATTAGCATCAGGAAAACCGTCCTTCCTCTAGTCAAAGTCGTGCACAGGCGTGTGCACGGGTTCCGGGCAGTTTGCAGTCAGTGCAGTGATGACAAGGGGCAGAGCAGCTTGAGGCTTTCGGACTCCCTCTGGGGCAATTAGCTGCAGGCTCCTGTTTCTTACTTATTCTGATTATAACTGAGTGAACAGAGGTGTTCCAGAACCTTCCTATGTTTGGACACTTACAGCAACAACCCTGAACATCACTGAATCTCACAGGCCAATGGACTGTGTTGTTTATGGTGGACCATCAGGGTTCAAACCATAGGCTTCCCTGGAACTGACATTCAGGGGATTTTATTGTCGAAGATCATGTTGTTTTACCAATACTGATGTTCCCTCCTTAAGTGGATTGTTGCAACCCTCAGACAGAAATGAAATGTCAGGAACAGAGGGAAAGAGAGGGAGCTGCAAGTCACATGTCACATGCATGTGTGTGCATGTGACATGCTAAGTACTAGCAAAGCCACTGTGTATTCCCCAGCCCTACGCGCCAGACGTTAGAATATATTTAAAGTTGCAGTCAGTGGGATCACTATAAAAACCTGTTGACGGTTGAGAGCGAGGAGACGCTCCATCCCGAGCACTTCCCGACAGGCGCTGTGCGTCATACGCAACAGATGAGCCATGTGCGTTTTATTGTGGTGATTGCCCAACGCTCCTCCACTCTGACCGAATGATGGAATACCGACCTTTCCTGTAGGATTTTCCACCATAGATTTAAGGCAAACTTTCCAACTAAAGGGACAGCTGCATCCAATAGAACTGCCCCGATGGTTAAAGTTTCCTGTCACGGGTCAGATTTCCTAAACAGAAGTGTAGAATTAAAAGTATTACTATTTATTAACACCAAAAATACTGCGTGTTTCCTATTAAAGCTTTAAATATTTTGTTTCAACACTATTCAAACACCTAGTATGCACCAGCACCTATTTCAATTTGCCCCTTGAAAGAAAAAGCTTCTTATTTTTACATTCATATATAATAAATAGATATGTAATGCACCGCCGGCATAAACAGCAGCTTAAAATAGTTGTGACGCAACAAGACTTTGTTATATTCCAATGATAGAATCACAGCTTTGTGGTAAAAGCAACGCCGAAGCCGCACAATAGTAAACATGCGCACTGTAAAGGTTTTGCCAAGTAAATTAGGTCCATGAATGGCGATGCTGAGCTTGTTAAGCATCTCATTTTCTGTTTTACAAGTCTTTAATTTGTGTTTTTTGTCTGTGCCTTTTTTCTGTGCCCCCCCCCCCCCCTTTTCCAAATTGGCCTTTAATTAAACTCCAGCTAATTACACAACTCCTGAATGACTTTCTGTTTCCCCAACTGGGCGTAGGGAGGAGAGGAATCTGGCAGAGCTAAAAGTAAAACAGCAGCTGACACCCAGACATTTAACGCTGCCCTCGGCTTCACGGACACATCCCTCATCTGCTCACGGTTGGAGCTGGTGTGACGTTAGTTAACTCATTGTTGTGCTCACGCTTTGTTCTGCTTATCTTTGACACGTTTCTAGTAAAATAATTAACCATGCAGGGAATGAAAAGCATTTGACCAGAAGGTATTGAAGATGTCGGTTTACTGTTGGTACAGTTGGAGTAAACAGTGGCCGGGTGCTCATCATGAACTGGAGTTACATAAACTACAGTCACGCCAGCGTCTGCGAGGCTGTACTTAGGCCCAGATGTGCTTAGAGCTAAATGCTAACATCAGCGCGCTAACATGTGCACAGGGACAGTAATGTGCTTACGTGGTATTCCGAGTGCAGCCACGTTCACCGTCATTAGCTGATCAGCACAGAAATGAGTAAGTACGCCCTCAATCATTCACATGTGCGCCTCCGCCAGAGAGAATGAGGAGGACCTGCAGGCTGAAAGCAGCCATGTTAGTGGACGGGACATGGACTGAGATCAAATATCAGATATCATTTTTACAGTGGATAATTGACGCTAAAGAAATGCGGTGACATATCATGAGACCGTGATTAACTGATTGTATGGGCAGGATCTCGCCCCTGTTGCTCCCTCCCCTGCAGATGACAGCCTTCAAATCCAGGATATTTTGGTTTAGTCTATGGTCCAAATATACCAACTGTAATAAAAATGCATGTGCTATTTAACTCTGAGAGGATTTGGGTCTGGCAGGCTCAGTTAATCCATGTCAGAGTCAAAATCATATTCATTGTGTCACCAAGTAAAACCCCAGTAAGGCTGTCTGACAAATACAGAGTCAGCAGAGCCTTACATACCAATGCAGTTTATTTATTTATTTATTCATTTTTTCGATGAAATACGTTCTGCATTGTTCACAGCAAGTTAAATTACATTGATTTTATAAGGTTAAATATAGTGATACATTTGGAGAAAAGGGTGGCTGCTGTAATGAACTTTACTTCTTTCGACCGTTGGTTTTTCTCTGCAGTGACTCTCAGCGATACGGTTCACAGTGCATTGGTTTAAGAGATGGATGATATAGGCTGTTGGCGTTCCCTGAAAATAAGAGCCATTCCCAGGTTTTCAAGGCCGACACAGTCCAGTGGCTTGTCAGAGAAATGGGCAGATGTGTAGAAAAGGAGAGTGGCCTGGTTATCCAGAGAGTTTATAACAAATCCCCCAGCTCTGGAGCTCAGTGGGGGGCTGCAGACTGCGGCTGATCCCTGTTTGCTCTGCTGAACCCGTCCATACCCTGTACTGCACACAGCACACTCACGTATGCTGCAGGGACCTGTTAGCTGTCCACATTTTCCATCACACCACATCAGGCGTGTGCAACATCAGGAATCAGACGGTTTTTAATCCCTAGCTGATGTTGCTGCGATGCTGTTTTTTTTCCGTCTTCGCTCAAAACCTGGAAATAGTTTGACTTTACAAGACACCGTGGTGATTTTTTAGCTTCACGCAAAGGTGTGGTTGACTCCATTGTTTCCTGGGCAGCAAAGGGACACGTTGTGCTTTTGATATTGACGCTGTCAGACGTCAGCCTCGCCTGGAACAGATGTGAACCTGCCGTGCGCTGAGATGTCACTAAAGGGAGAAAATTGATTAGTCCAAATGAAGGGATTTGGTTCCTTCCTGGGCGAGAAATGAAAGCAACAAAGTGCGACAAAGAACCAACTTCCTCTGATTAATGCCGCGGCTGACAGCGAGCGCCACGCCTGACTGGCACATCAAAGCTGCCGAAACACTGGCAACTGGTGACATTTCCAACAACAACACAATCTTCATCCTCACTTCATCGTCGGTGACGTTACCCCATACTCAGCGCTGACCATTTAGCTTGAGTTGAGTGAACTCGCTGGGGGAGGAGAGCTTTGAAAATAACTCTTAATCTGTGTGTTGCTGTTTTTCAGGGAACGCAAAAGGACTGGCGAGTCCATTTATCTGTAGATTCTTTTAAAGGAAACAGAAAGCCGAAGGAAAAAAGCCGGAGCCTACCTGATGTTTTCTCTCTCTCTCTGTTTTTTTTTTTTTTTTTTTTCATGAGGAACTGTCGGTCCCTTTATCTGCCTTTCATTAGCGCCTTGCTCGCCCTCTTAGCAGGGTGGGTGTCTGAGAGACAGTCACTTTCTCTCAGCCTGTGATGTTGCTGCAGATTACAGAAGGCCTTTGAAGCCGCTGCAGTCCTCATTGCCAGGGCCTCAGACAGCCCATGCCATCTGTCAGATTGATGGCAAAGTGGCGGAATGGGGCTGAGACACCCTCTGTTGATCCACACTTTTGTCTTTTATGTGTCACATTTGGATGTCAGCCACACCTTTGTAATCCGCTGCCGGGATGCGCCTGAAAGGCCGGCCTCTGCAGCACACAAAGACACACACCCACAGACGGTGGAGGATAATGGTCTTCCGTAATTACTTTTACCTGTGGCATCGGCCTCTAAATGAGACAATTACTGCCATCCCCTCACAGTGATCTCTGGTTTCCTCCCACTTTTCCAAGGCCCTGGAAACGATTGTCATGTGGGTCTTTTTATGCCTAACCAGTGGGAAGGATCTGATTGTTCGTGAGGTTTGGACACTAGGTTTGTCTGTGGCGGGCTGAACAATACTGCACAACAACCAGCCACCAGCAGCTCTGGGTTCACTTTACAGGAAACTTTTCAATCAGAGGAAAATAAACTAAACTGAGTTTTCTGCCAATTGTAGATAAAAGTGACCGACCATTGCCCAGACCCTGCCACCGTTTCTAACTGTTTCTGCATCTGTCAAAACTTTCCCTTCAGACACAAATACAGTCGTTAACAATACAGATTTTTTTTTTTATTTCTTGCAACTAATCATGAACTTTTCCAGCTGCACAGATCCCAGCCTGTGAACTTCACCAAAAACATCCTAAAGACATATTATGGTGGTGCACATGATTTGATAAGTGGGAGACCTGGAGGAAGTGGAACCTCTCCAGCTGTCAATAATAGATTTTATCACCTTTAGCTAAAGCCAGCAAATAAAATTCAGATAACATCTTTGAGTTGGATTGTATCTGCAGTGACGCTTTAAACAGAGGGGCCAGTATCCGTCCAACATCCATGTGCAATTCCTATTTCAGTGCAGTGATGTACAAGTGGTTGAAGATGAACAATATCATCATTTTTAAATCCTTATTAATCACCCGTCTTGGCAGTAATTTGCCAATTTTTCATCAGGAAGGGAAGAATCACAATACATCCAGGAGATGTAACCCTAACCTAACAGAAAGGCGTCCGCTGTATGTTCACAGCAGATTATTAGGATCTTCACGAGCATTAGTGGGTCTGAAACAGGAGTTGTGTTGTTTTCAGGGGGCTGCAGGAGGGAGGATGACAGCTCCCGTTCTGAGATACCTTGTTTATAAGGGCCCAGATTCAACTGAGTTTGGGGGGGAGGAGGGGTCCCTGATAAACCTCTGAAGAACAATGAGATTACAGGCAGCGTGTTTCCACCTCAAACGTTGCCTCTCCCTGTGTTGAGATGATAAACTCTCATTGAGTTTGCAAAGACCATTTCCCAGCGGCTGTCTTTCAGTTTATATGAACTTTTCAAAAGGCTAGGGATCTGACGGAGGCTCGTCACCAAGCTCGCAGGCTTTGAACACGTCTCCCCTGTGTATTTTTCCCACCCCAGGACCACTGTCTTCAGAGGCTGGTGGAGAATAAAGGCTCAGATCAACAGAAATCAGCAGTGCCCCCCCCTTCCCCCCCTCCCACCTTTCCCAACCACCTTGCTTGTCCTGTCACACATGCTCACAGTCACACACCAGCAAACGCATGATGCATGCTATCGTTGCGATACATGTGTTCTGTGAAATCACACACACACACAACCTCACCCAACAAGCAACCCCCTGCAGAGTCCAACATCAGACCAGCCTGCTTAAAGAACTCATCCATCACAAGGGAAGTTTGAAAAACAGAATTATTCATTAGGTAAGTTAAAGGAGAGGTTAACGTTAAACTACACCTACATTCAGGAGCCTGGTGAGATTTACATCGGAGTAATTGGATCATGGGGACTGTGGCTAACGATCGGAGGCGGCTGAGGCTGATCAGAACCCATTTTCAGAGCTTTTTGTGAGCTCAGTGGGCTAATGTGCATCCAGTGAAACCGCAGACAGTAAATAATGGCAAATAATCTGGATTGCCTCCAGGTGCCTGGCTGTAGGATACATTATACAATCTGCCTCCTCCATGTTAGTGGATGAGGCATTGACCAAATTAAAAAGTCTAAATATATTACAGGCATGTATTTTTTTTGGGGGGGGGGTAGTTGTTATCACGTGAAATAATGTAGCAATGTATATTTTTTATTCTGATTACTTATTTGTTGCTATGGAGACTGAGACTACAGTTGGTTGAGTGTGTGTATCAGTGGGACATCATTACCGTGTTGTTCCGACTCCTGATCAGTACCGCACAGGCTTTGAATGACTTTATCGTTGCAAGATGGCAACATGCGTATATTTAGAAGTACAATTACTGCGGCTACGTCCTGGGTAATTGCAGAAGGAGATCAGCACAGACCTTCGTCCACAGACCAAGGTGGGATGTCAAAGGACCACAGAACTTGGCGAGGAAAGATTGATAATCAAAGCTGCACACAGTGGAGTATTTTGGTTGCGGATAAAAATAGAGTTACCATACATGTAATACAGTGACAGCGATGAGTGATTGATGCTCAGAGATGTTGCCATGGCAGACTGGCAGGCGAGAGAAAAACACTGAGGCAGAATGATTGGTTTCTCCTCTTTGATGTTTCCGTCTGACTTACTCGCAATGTCTAGTTACATCTTCAAAACCCGTTCTGCGTTGACAGTTGTAATGACCCCAAACATTTCATCTGTCATATCTGAGCAGCGCTCTGACAACTTCTACTGAAAAGAATAAACTTCTATGACCAAAACCTCATTCCACATTCTCAAATCCGTCCATAAGAAGAGCAGTTATTAATATGCATTTGTCACAGGCTTTCAACTTGATGTAATTACCCAGAGTAACTTCCACTGATACAAGGGTTTGAACAGAGCAGATGTAAAACCTACAAAACCCAGACACTGATATAAATATTCATGGGGAAGATATTTTAGTTTTTTATGAAGTGATTGTTCAAAAAAATCAAACTGAGGTTTATTTTTAATAGCGTTGCAAGTAAAGAAAGAAGAGACAGGACAGTGTAGATACAGTAAGGTAAACCTGGGAGGGATGGAGGTCAGCAAACCTACAATCCTAAAGCTCAGCCTCCATGGTGACCGGGCAGCTGGTTTTATATCAATCGCTGTTGCACCATGTGCGAGACAGATAACACATTAAAAGCCTGCCCTTGTGCGCCTGTTTATGTGTTGTTGTGTTTACACTCTGTGCGGACACCAGACATCCCAGTTCCATCCCATCCACAGAGTGGGAAGCGGTCTCCCATGGTTCTGCTGGGATGTCGCTTTCATGTGGAAACGGTCCCTGGGTCCCTTTAGTCCCTTTAGTCCCTCTGTTGTGACAGCAGATAATGAATTTCACAACATCTGCAATTTGTTAGACCTGTTTGGGGTCGCCTTTTCATCCATGGACTTCCAGCGTGCACGCAGCTCCACAGCTGGAACCACGCAGATGGATCCCAGGGCCTCTGTGGGGCTGCAGCAGGCAGACCCCCCCCCCCCCGGCGGCAGCGGGCACCCCCCCCCCCCCCCCCCCCCTCCCCTCAGGCCCGAAAAACAGAGCACTGACACATGCTGCCTTCTGACCACTGTTCTCAGCTTCTTCACCGTCTCACATTTAAAATGTGAAAGCTCATTTAACAGATTTCCATTCTAAACTTTAAAGGAACAGATAAAGAAAAGTGATTTGCCACCACCTCATAACATGATAAATACAGTGACTAATGCTGCTAATGTTAATGGATTTCACATCAGTGCACAGCTGACAACAACTAGTTGTTTGACTAAATAAGAGATTAATATTATTTCTAATAATACAAATAATTAATTGAAAACTATCACGCAATGCTGGCTCTCCCTGTTCCACAGACATTGGCTTTGTGACGATAACTGCTACCACTACAAAGGCAAAAAAACAAAGCCCCAAAAATGAGTTGACTTGTGTCCTTTGATTGAATCCACCAGACCTCTATTGTAAATCTCTGTGACGCGTTAAAAGCTGCTCTTTCCTGTGAACGGGTCAATTTGAATCCCTGTTCCACATCAGTGGGATCTGTGATCGTACAGGAGGAGAATCCTCAGGTGCATAAACAAGTGGAATGTCTGCACTATAAACTCTGTAATATCTCTGTGGCCTGACACGTCTGCCACACCTGGTACGATCATGTTCCAGTTTGCCCTCCTGTTATTCTCATTCTAACTTTCTCAGGTCTGCATTAGCACTCAGTTGTAATATGGTATGAGTGTAGAGGTTTATTTGACTCGGAGGGATTTTCACTCACTCACTTTAAAATCAAGTTTTGCAAGGACTGAAAATATGCAAATTGACTCAAGTTGAACAATCTAAAAATGTTGATAATGGAAATAATTGCAGTGAAAGGCTCTTCCTTTGGCAGCCTAGCTGTTTAGTTTTGCATGGAGCAGTTACAGAAAGACATCATTACTTATTTCTTGGCATTGTATTTATGTCCACCTGGCAAATGTTAGAGCAGTATGAACTCTCTTTGCTCTGCAGCTCTTGAGAACATGTGTCTATCTGTCTATGTGCTAAATGCCCCTCAGTGTTCACCTGCTGCTCATTTGCTGGACCTGTGCTGGGTCTGCTGATGCCGTGGGGCTTGGAATCTTTACAAATACCAGACCCTGCAGATAAATCACGACCTACAACTCATTACAATGTGAAGACAAGGAGTTCTGCTGGTTAAACTGATCATTATCTATAGTCTTATCACAAGAGCAAAATTTGTCATTGTTAGTTGAGACACTATGAGAAAAGTAGGACTTCAATCTGGTTTACAGCAAACTATGTCAGACTTGTGACTTCCTGCGTACCAGCACCAGCTGACGATCCTGACGTCATGTAAAGATTACACCATGGTGAAGGTATTAACGACATCACGAGGTCATTTGTTGTGGATGGCTCTGCTTGACAGGACACACAGAGCTTCAGAATCCCCTTTTATCTGACGGCAGGAATGACTGAAATGCTGCATTCAGTCAATCTTCATTCCTTTCAAACTTTTTGCCCTCCCCCTGCCCCCCCTCATAAAACCTGGAATGTGCTTCAAAGGATGCACAGAATCTTTCTTCTGTGAATAAAACATCTGTCAATCATCAGCCAGTACAATATGTGCCAATTTAATGAGGCAAAGCAGCTCTGTGCTGCAGTGGAGCTGCAGACTGCACAGTGTCCTGTGAAGCAGAGTCATGACCAAGTGTCACCTGCTGCCTCTGGAGCTAAGTCAAGGTTATTTAAATTTAATCCAGGTTAATTTGTGAACTGAAGGTGTAAATAAAAAACACTGCAGAGCAGCCAGTGAAAACATTTGCATTCAAAGTGGAACTTCAACAGGTGACTGAAAAAATATGAGAGTGTCTCAAGTCAAATCTTCACGCAAATTCACGCAAGGTCACGTGTTCATTTCCCCACTGTGGGGAAATTGTTGGCAATATTAGACTGACACTAACCAACTGATTTCATTCTGTGGCGGATTGGAGCATAAACAATTACAGTTTTGTGCAGATCCATGTTTTCTTCTGTCTTTAAAAGGTCATAATGCTGCAGGATTTATTTGCTATTTTCCTGGAGAATCATTTATGGATCTTGACTAAAAAAAATCAGACATATTAGGGGTAACTGGTGTTTATGTGTGTGTAATTTAGTGCATCTTGTTTGAATTTCAGAAGCCTCTCAGGGGAGCTACTCTCTTGATTGCCATCCTAGTTGTAATAGGGAGGAGCTTTTGGTGAAGTCATATAATCCAGTCTCTAATTGTCTCAGTAAATGTCTCCATACCGTAGCGTGACAGTTAAAGGAATCCTGGTTCTCATGAAAAAAGTTTACTCCGTGAGCCCCACTAGAAGTTTACTTCTTGACTTGTTGCGCCTCCTGCTGGCGAAAGAGTGGCACTGGCAACATGCGCTACTACCGCCAGCCCGGCAGGTGTCGCTGTGACTATCGCTCTGCCCGGGTTCCCCTGTAGTGCTTCCGCCTCCATTGAGCTTCCGGTCAGTTATCAGTTCAAAACACAAACAATGGGCAAAAAGCACAAGAAGCACAAGTCCGAAAAACATGGACATGAAGGTATTTGACTGACGCGCCGCGCAGACACGTGTTGGTTTACACTGCTGGTTGATTCTGTTTTGAAACACCAACGCATTATTCTCATGTTCCGCGCTTTAAGGTTAGCATTAGCCAGGGCTTAGCACTTCGGCTTACGGTTAGGGTAACTTTTAGTGGAGCATTTTGATTATTGCGTGTTCATTCAAACTAAAGCTGAGCACAAATTAGGGTGTTGCAGAACTCGCCACTGTTTAATGTTAGCGCTAGCTTCTCTTCGATGCTTTCGTGGTTGAGCTAAGTAGCCGCTAAAGGCTAATGTGTCTAGTATCTGTCAGTACTCGTTGGGTATTACCTGCTGCTCACTGGGTCAAACTGTCGCTGTGGTGTCTGCAGAGTACGGAGAGAGACCCCTGAAGCTGGTACTGAAGGTGTCCGGGAACGAGGTGACGGCAGGAAGCTCGAGCCTGGACACGTTCTACGACGAACAGTCGCCGGATTACGACAAACCGAAAGACAAGAAGAAGAAAAAGAAGAAGGATAAAGATAAAAGCGTTGGCTCACCGGAGGACGACAGGGCGAAGAAGAAGGTAACGTCACTGAACACCACGCCACCAGGGCGTTTGGCCTTTCAATATATATATATTTATTTATTTATTTTATATATATATATGTTTGTTTGTTTGTTTTGGAATGCTAGATGACGAAGAAGAAGAAAGGACAAGAGGGAGATGGAGATGATGAACAAGAGCAATGCAGAACTCCTATTCGTTCGGAGCTGGATAAACTGGAAGGTAATGAGCAGCTCCTCACACCTCACTTTCTTTGCGTGTTGGTATGGATGCCTTTTGTGAATTTTTTATGATGTCTGACTTGCAGAGAAAGAGCAGACTCCTCTGCAGGAAGCTTTGAACCAGCTCATCAGGCAGCTCCAGAGGTACAATGTTCACTTCCTGCCTCCATCTCTCTTTCTTCATTTACCATATTTTTTTAACCATTTGCCTGGTGCTGCGAAATAGATTACAGCTTGTGTCTATTCTCTGCAGGAAAGACCCCAGTGCGTTCTTCTCCTTTCCTGTGACTGATCTCATTGCTCCTGGCTACTCATCAATTATCAAGCGTCCAATGGACTTTAGCTCAATGAAGGACAGAGTAAAGAAAGAGTGCTACCAAACGCTGGATGAGCTCAAGGTACCTTACAACTTGCATAACTGTCTTCAAAAGAAACAGAGCTCTGGGATTTCTGTCAGATGTGAAAAAAATTATATTAAATGTTGATGCAGGCTGATTTCAAGATCATGTGTGAAAACGCCATGATTTACAACAAACCGGAAACCATCTACCACAAAGCTGCTCGGAAGCTGCTACACTCTGGAATGAAGATCTTGAGTCAGGTATGGAACTGTTAAGAATTTTCAGGAGCAATGTTTTTTTCCTTATTTGTGTATATTTCTGTCCCTTAGTTATTATCATCTCCAAACCTTTATTCTCTTTGAGAACTCAAGCAAGTTTAGGGAGATCCTCCTTCAGCAAAGTATTTTCCACTGCTTTTTAAAGTACTTGTACTGAAGTTGTCTAAAACTCTCGGCCACGAGATGTCGTTGTCTACTCCCTCTCAGTGCAGCTGTGTTCTAAACTGTAAAAGGAGCCCTGGAACAAATAAAAGAGAGCCTGCTTTTGCAGTGATGCAACAGACGATGTCAGCAGGTTCTGTGTTTCCATAATGACTTCACAATGCCACTAGTGTCAGTAACAGAATTATGTTAAGTTTTGTTTCTCTACATGCTCATTCTCTTTTCCAGATACAAAGTTGTGATAAAATGTTTTACTGTTTTTTCTCTATATTTTCTGTAGGAGAGACTGGACAGCCTTAAACAGAGTATAGAGTTCATGTCGGGCCTCGACCCTTCTGCCAAACAACCATGGAAGTCTGAGGATCAAGGAGCCTCCAGCCTGGACCAGAACAGAGAGGGACCCTTGACCACAGACACCAGCGAGAGCTCCCAGACCCCCAGTACACCCAGGTCTTTTAACCTTCATACACATCACACATGTTGCTAAAATAATCCAAAATAGGATTATGCATTCAATACATGGTCACCTTAAAGCCTCAAGTTAATCATTCTTAAGTTTGATGCACATTTGTTTAAGATTTTAAAGACACATACACTTGAAGCTTGACCCAATTTGTCCCTGATCTTGAACAAAAGATTTATTTAACACTCCACCCAACTACAGTTTTCATCTTGTCTGTCACAATCCTGGGCGTTTGAAACTAAAAGATGAAATCAACACTCTTCCAATTTCAATAGTTTCCTCCTTTCATAGCAGTTTCCATGAGAGTGGAAACTCTCTGGTGCTGTGGGCAGAGAATGACAAGAATGCATAACAGCATGCTGAGTCTTGTCTTGGCTCATGGCTGTGCATCTGTGAAATGTGTGTGTTGTTGCTGAATGTTGAAACAGAGCCTGACATTCTCATGTAAGTAAAGCGGCTCTGACTCACCGTCACTCTGCTCACTTCCCTTCAGCTACTTGTCACCTTTTTATCTTCCAAATTATAGTTTATGAAATGCTTGATGCTTAATTATGTCAATAAAATGCTTCCACGTAGTTTATCTGAGGAATGAATGGCAAACAGGGAAGTTCACATACCCCACCACCACCCTGTAGTTTGCTATGTCTCTATTTTATTCTCGCAACAAAAAGCGTTTCTGTTCATGGTCAAAAAGCCTCAGCTGCCATCTTTCAATTTGTGTTTCACTTGCAGACAGGACAAGGACGCCAACGACGAGGCAGCAAAGGCAGAGAAAGAGCTGGAAGAAATCCGCAAGGTCATCCAGGAGTCTGGAGGAAAACTGTCCAACAGAGAGCTTCAGTGTGATGTGAGCATGCAGGGCTCAACAGGAGGAGGTTTTCTGATTGAGAATCAGTATATTAACCACAAAAAAAACAGATGCAAGGAAATAAAATATTTCTTTAAAAAAAAGTATAGTTATGTTTTAGCATTATGTTGGATTTGTCTGTTGCGTGATGATGTAGGAAGTTATTTGCTCTACGTGATCTTTTTTTAATTAAAAATTTTGATTGGCTCTTTCCTTCCATTGAATAATAGAGATGGTTTTGTTTTGTAGTTGGAGTTTACGAGACGAAAGCCTGATGGCTCCACCACCATGGCCATCCTCAACCCAGCAGATCCATCACTTGGAGGTGAGACCACCTAAAAACTTAATGGAGCTCTAACAATCATTGAACTTAATATTATTTAAACTTAAAGAGGCACTGTGTATAAGTTAGTGATATTGCAACTGAATCCCCCTCACTTCACCCTGACCTTCCAAAAATGACAAAGAACCTGTGGCTGCCTTCAGTTCAGATTGCCCAGTCTGGATTTATGTAAACAGTATGGCGGCCTCTATGAAAAGGACCTGTTAGAACGCGTCAGAGAATATCTTCGTGAAATAAATCGATGGTGGCCTAGCTGCGTGTGTGATTCTTGTTCCAGATGTTGGCTACTGTCCTGTGAAACTGGGCATGATGTCTAACCGGCTGCAGAGCGGTGTCAACACCTTGCCAGGCTTCAGGGAGGACAAGAGGAACAGGATCACCCCAGGTACTTTACTGTGTTGATGTCACCTGGTCAGAAAACCCTCAGGGAACACGACTGAACATGTGCCGTCTTGTGTGTGAAACACTTTCCTCAGTGGCATACATGAGCTACGGGCCGTTCACCTCCTATGCCCCTACATACGACTCCAGCTTCTCCAACATCAGCAAGGAGGATTCTGACCTTGTCTTCTCTTTGTATGGAGAGGAATCCAGTCTGCAAGGCTCTGACAGGTATGTACGGTATGACCCTGAATGCACTTTAGCTTCACTGCATATACACAGAAACGTCACTTGAGGCATTCTTGGCTGATGACCCTCCAGATGGTTCTCCTATTCACCAGGTCTGCTCAGTCCGACTTAACTTATGCTTTGTTTTCAGCTTGTTCTTTTGTACCCATGACATTTTGGGCCTCTACGCCACAGAAAAGTCACTCTACTGTCACAGTTAGATGTTTTGGACATATTTCCAAATTACCCCTTTAAGACGTCTGCTTTTTACGCAATACTTTTCTTAAAGTCATTTTTCATCTAGTAGCCTTCTCAACTTTCATTCTGCTGGCAACTTGATCTCTAGCAAGCCCAAGAACTGTCTAGATTCAGCAATTAAGGACTGTTACACAGAGCAACAAGGTCCAATAATATGTGGTGAACGCTTCACCCTAATCCTGTCTGGGCTGAAAACGTTAATTAACAGGGACATTATTACATAAATCTATTCTGAATAATGCCATTAGAAAACAGTGATTTAAAAGTGAGCAGATAATGAGTTCATTTTCTTCACAAATGTTTGGTCAACTTTTTAAAAATTCTGGACAACATACGATATGACTTTATTTCAATGTTTTTTAAATCAAATGAAATATTGGGTAATTTATCTTGTTTGTTCAGAACTAATGACTAATACACAGTAGTGGTATTTAGTTACCTTTCTGAATGTTTCTATCTTTACTACTTATTTGTGAGGTTGTCAACTCTTGCGCGTTGTAAGATGCTTTGTTGTCTTCAGGGTGAGGTTTCATTGTGCGTGTCGATTCAGTTTGAGTCTTTTGTTCCTCCATCACGGTCTTTTGTGTCATTCTGTCAATCCTTCATTTCTCTTCCTAGAAAAGAAGCACTGCCACTGTGTTAGCGATTGTCAGGCCTGTTCGCCTTAGTCTGTAGGAGGTTCTGTTTCAGCAGTGTCAATACAGACTACTCATTACTGAAAACAATTGTGTGCGTGTGTTTGACAGCTTGTCAGAGTTTCTCTCCAAATCCGACGAGTACATGTACAAACAGGCCGACAATCTTCTCGACGCACTGACGAACGGCGAGCATTCCAAATCCCTGATGGAGACAGAGCCAGTAAGAAGTTCCTGTGATTTTTGTAACTGATCCAACTTTACCACTGAGTTTAAGAGGTTTAACAGCACTGTCTGACAACTTCCAGAAAACATTTACCGAGTCATTTGCGTCTCTACCTTTGCAGCAGGTGGAGACGCCAGGAAAAACACAAGAGAATAAGGACGACACTGAGGTGAGAGACAAATCTGCAGCTGCATCTCACATCCACCTGCTGTGTCCTCGGCGATAAACAGCTTCTGCACATTGTCTCCTCCTCTGTACCGTACAGATGGAAACGGACACTGAGTTCATAATGAGAAATATCAGCGTGTGCCATGTAACACAAAACCAGAGGCAGTCGCCCTCGTCGCGTTAGATGGGCTGTTTGGAAGAACGGCTCCCACTGCGCCGTTGTTTCTTGGAAAGCACATGTTCTTGCATAACACCTCATGTGGGGATACTTGATTTCATTTTGTCAGTATAGACGGCCTTTGCAGATGGTTGCCGCATCAACCAGCTGTGTCAACATAGCAGGGGCCTGCCGTCAGCTTTCATCCAGCCATGCATGGAAAGAACATTTCCCTTTCGAAACGCAGCGGTGCTACTCGCTAAATGCCCGCCGGAGAGGCCCGTGTTTTCTTTCGGTGCCCGCTGGCTGCACGGCTGAATCACTCCTCAGAGCAGCGGAGGAAACCGAAGCGCAGGCTGTTCCGCCAGGCGCACAGCAGCCCTCTGTCCCGGCTGTTTGCTGTTCTTGGCCACGCTCCTGTTTGTCCGCAGCATTTATTTACATTTGAAACATGCAGCAAAGTACCAGGGCACCTGAACAGGCTACAGAACTGCCTGCATGTTTCCTTTCTATTTCAAATCTACTGAACCCCCTCCCTCCCCCTGTCTCCTGCAGGTAGCTGAACCTGAAGCCTACAGCTGCAGCAGACTGGACGCTCTGTGCTCCGCTGCAGGCCTGCAGACGGCCGATGAGCTGTCTGGAGGTAAAGCCTTTTAGTTTGTTAGAGTCGGAATAGAAATAGTTTGTTTATTCTTTTTTTTTTTTTTACCATTTTAACTTGAATTTTCTGTGGCCAGCACTGTCCCTGAAAGTCCTCCTGTCTGAGCTCGGAGAAAATCCTTTACAAAACTGATTTTAGTCACACTGCAGCAACATGACAGTCAGATTGAGTCAGTGTATTCATCTGTATGACACAGACAGACAGAAATCCCCCTTTTAATGCAGACTGGCCATTTGTTCCATAACATTGAGCTTAGTAAGGGACATGTTGACGACTGGTTTGGACAGGTGCAACATGTCAAGATAAAAAATGAAAACACTGCCCAACAAACATCGAAAAACAGAAAACTACAGAGAAAGCAAATCACTGACATTATCTTTAAAACAACAACGTTTATCTTCACACAGGTTCAAAGAGAAAGGACGTATTGTGTCTAACGTAACTGTGCACAGGAGGTAACTGTAGAAAAACAGTGGAAGTACTAAGTGTGAGTGTCTCTCCTTGATCTGTCACAGAGGCCCTGCACTTCCAGCAGAAACTGGATGAGACTACAAAGCTGCTGCGCAACTTGCAGGAAGCACAGAGGGAGCGTCTGAGCGCCAAACAGCCGCCTAACATGATCTGCCTGCTGGCCCCGACCGCCAAGGAGATGGAGCTGGGTAAGAGCTGAAAGCCTCTTTGTGTCTCCCAGCTGTAGAGCTCCGACAACACTCCTTTTACCTCTGTGGCATCCATCCTACACACAGGTGGCTTGTCTTCAGGCACATTGAGGCTGTGACACCGACCTCTTTAACAGGGTGATGTGATGGTTAGGGTGACAGGTTGGGTTTGGAATTTATGGGTGTTAAATATTTGCAATTCTGTCTTGTACCCTCTCTAAGTTTACTGAAGCTAATGCTGCTTAAAGCAGCTACCACCATGCACACTAGCAGGAGATTGTGTCGGGTCGGACGTGTTCAGAACAACAGGAAAATGTCCAAAACATTCAGGAGAGGCAGCAGAAATCACGTGTTTTAGCACAACCTCCTTCATAATGTTCCTTCTCTCAACTTTACAGCTGAGAAGGTGACAGGGAATCTGGCCGAACTGACTGGCCAGGTGGCGCCGTGCGACGTCACCAGCATCTACGGCATCAGAAGAGCCATGGGCATCTCCATCCCTGCGGGACCACCCCAGCCCCTCACAGACCTCACTACAGGTGAAACCCCCTGTCCACATATTCAGAGACACATTCCACATGAATCGTTCATTTTAACCGTCCGACTCACCGCTTCTCATTTACTTCTCAGTGGAGGATACGACTGAACCGATGGAGACCTCGTCCTCATGTCAAGACGCAGCTCCAGTCCTGGCTGTGAAGTGAAATGTCAGCCGCTCACATTTACTTTAATAACTTAAGTTTTGTACGAAAAGGTGCTTTTTTGTGATGTTTGTATGGATTGAAATCAATAAATCATGTTTTTATAAAAAGAAAGCTCAGTGAAATATTTAACAGCAAACCAGACTTAGGAAAACATTTATTACAATCTGTAACTGTACAAAATCCAATGTCACATTTGTTCACATAAAGGCCAATACATTATTATTATTATTATTATTATTATGTCACCACAATAAGAGACAAGTTGATGGGTCTCAAAAGACAAGGCCATGAGACAGATCAAGTTTTCAGAGGCACAGAGATTCAGAGCTGGAGAAACATCGACAGCAGGCGGGTTGCTGAGGGCGCAGCACAGAGCGTCGCACGGTTCCTGCATTACAGCGTTGATGCAACAGGCAGCAAAGGACATTCTCAAACAGATGACAAACGCACAGCACATGGATTCGTCTACCTCCTCGGACAGCAAATACCTTGTATATATTTTCACATGAAGAGAAGAAGCTAAAGTCGTGAGTCTGTCACAGAGGAAGAGGAAGCTGGGATGTTCAGCTGGAACAGAAAGAGAACGTTGTTCCACATACGTCCTGCTCGTTACACAGTAACACAGCAGAGTGTCGAGCAGGAAAACCTACAGAGGTCTTCAAAAAAAAAAGGGACAGCTTCATTTGGCATTAGTACAATTTGAATTTTTCTTTCCCAAAACACATCTAAGTTAACAACAAAAGAAGGGTAGAAAAGTGACAGAGCACTGGACGTAAATGTGTCGGTGAATAGAAAAGGTTGTGATTGTACTTACTGACCAAGTCTCCAGAATGACGGCCACATCCTGATCTGACTAAAGGGCAAGAGAGCAGCGGTGCACCTTTTTTTTCTTTGTTTGTCCTTTACACACTTCAGTATTTTCATCGAGTGACATCATAGGAGCACGGCTACGTTACAGTCAGGTCTGAGGTGCGTGCAGGACGTTGTAAACTCGTTGACTAGTGGGCAGGAGTCTCCAGTTGGGTTGGTCCGCGGCAGCCCGGCCTCAGCTCAGCCCCATTCCCTGCTGCTTGCTCATGTCAGTGCACACAAAGAAGGTTTTCAGCTCCCCTTTCCCTTTGACGCTGATAAACCCTCTGCACTCGCACGAGTAGCCCAACCTCTGCAGCACGTCAGATGTTTCCTCTGTTACCTGTCGAGGTGACGCAGTAGACACATCATAACATGTTCACCTCTGTCAAGTACTTTGTTTGTGTTGGATCGTTGGTTGGAATCCAGAACACAAAGCAGATCCAGAAATTTTTCCTTTCATTTTTCTAACTTTGACTTGTGTCAAGTCAAATCATTAATTCAAATCAAATCCACATAAATGTGATTCGGACATTAGGTGCAGTTGTAGAAGAAACTACAATACAATGTTCATCTCATGAGAAATTCTAATGACCATTAATCTTCTTGACACTCCGATGCAGGTCAGAGTGAGAAAGGCGATCTTTATGAATCTGGCCGTGATTGGGTTGACATTTACAAAACAAACTCTGTGAGACACAACCCTGACCTTTCACAGCTCTGACTGACATGTTGCTGTTTGCCTTTGGCGGACCGAGCTGGATGTACCTGGATCTTTCCGAGCTCCCCGGTGCTCTCCATCCTGCTGGCTACGTTCACCGTGTTGCCCCAGATGTCGTACTGAGGTTTCCTCGCCCCGATCACTCCGGCGATTACCGGGCCGTGATTAATGCCTGTGGAAAAACCACGAGGCCACACGGTCATAAATCTGGCTCCGTTTTACGATAAATGATGTCATGCACATAAACAGAAATTACAGGAAAAATAAATCTCGGCTCAGAAAATAAAGGGGACGTTCCCCAGAGGAGGTGAAACATTTTCATTCACGACTGGAATGATGTTGGTCTGTAGCTTGTCACTGACAAAACTGACAACAGCAAAAGCACCACGTGTTGTGTGAAGGGTAAAAATGATAGTGATGTCACATCTCACTGGCCACGTCTCCGATTTTATCGCCACAGAAATGTAAATGTTTGAACCAGGACGTCTCTGCTCAGAATCACCTGCTGAAGGAGGAGTCTGCTCAACAGACAACAGCGCTCTCTCTATCTCCTGCTTACTCACACAGTCGTTTCTCCTCAGCTGATTGCTGAGAATAGGAGCCACACAGCTCTGTCAGAGGTCACAGCACATGAGCTTATAAAGATGGCTTCCCCCTGATAAGAAGCTTTTAGTGGCGACCCGACCGTGAGCATCTCTCATTTCATGGACGCAGCATTAATGGCATTCATGCAGAGCACAGACAGGGTTATATGACAGCCGTACTAGCGCAGCGCACAGCGTTCAAGGAGTGAAAGGTTGGGGCCGAAAGCAGCTGAGCACACTCACCCACACGCAGCCTGAAGCTGTTGAAGGAATGTCTGTTGATGCCGTCCAACTTGCCGATCAGCGCGATGGCGAACTCCACCATGTTGCCTATCTGGGCCTGTTGTCTCTCCTTGTCCTGAAACAACAGTAAGTCAGAAAGATGTGCACGGCACCCACACGCAATAAATGGTGACGTAAAGGAGAGGTGATGAATTGAAGCCTCTTACGTCGAGCACCTGTGTGAGGGGCTACAATAAAGATCATTCCAAGGATATTTACTCAAATATCCCGGTTGTCGTGGATGTGTGGCTACCCCACCTGGTTCTTCTCCTGTCCGGGCGTCCCACTGAGCCCAGCAGCCGCCATGTAAGTGCTGCCAATGGTCTTGATCTTCTCCACGCCGCTGAACTTTGGCTTGGACAGCAGCTGTCGGGTCAGAGCAGAGTCAAATGAGTGATGTGTGTCCCTGTTCCTGCTGGCACTGCACGCAGGGGGGGGATTTAGCGCGATAATAGCACTGTTCTGTTCGAACACAATGTCCACATGGTTAACATTTGGAACCGGAGGAGTGCGCGCTAAAGAATTAAAGGATGAGGATGAAAGGAGAGGTGGTTCTCCCTTATTTGTCTCCCTGACCTCGTCAAAGTCGGCGATGATTTCGTTGAGCAGCCTCAGACATTCCAGACCCTCCTTGTTGATGTCACACTCGGTGTAGAATTCTTTGAAATCCGGTACCGAGGCAAACATCACACACACACAGTCATAGGACTTGTAATAGAGGTCCTGTTGGGTGAAATACAAAACTTTAAAAAATGAGCTGTTAACACTTTTGCTATGACGGAAAATAGTTTGGCTCTCACACACGTTCTAGACTGTTAACTGCCAAGTTCACTAATCCATAACAAAAACATTCTCAAGAATATAATAAACAGCTTCCCCTCATATCAGACATCACAGCAGACACTCCATCTAAAATATATTTATTCTATTTTGGTGACCCCTCCACCTGTGTAGCACGTGCGTGTCTGTACACAATAACTCAACAACACATGGATGGAGTTTCACCAAATTAAGCACGAGTGTTACTTGTCTAGAGCTTCTCCAGACTTTTAAAACTGATCCGAGTCAGTGAGCAAAAATATTTTATCATTTCACAGGACACCTCGGCAAAAATGAGAGCGAAGGTCCATCAAAAACACGTTTCTTTCTCTTCGCCCTTTGGACGCAGACTTAAAAATAAGCAAACTGACGGGTGCTATGTATGAACAGCGAGGATTATTACAGGTTTGGTGGAGTGGGGATTTCTACTGGCTGCCAGCTCACCTCGTTCTTTTTATTCTCCCCGACAAACAGCGTGGCCACGTGGGCCGGCAGCACGTTCTCCAGCAGCAGGCGGTTCAGGTTCTCCCTGGTCTCGATCTCGTCCTGCTCTGTGCGGTTCTTGTACTTCAGCAGGAAGTCCTGACGGAAGCAGGTCTCGTTCTGTGGGAGAGAAATCAACAGTGAGGTTAGAGCGATAAAGAAACTGATAACCTCATAACTTATCTTAATCAGGGCTATTAGCAGGGAAACTATGAATTCATTCAGAGTTTAGTACTTGGTATAAGATGATAGCTGGTGAACAACAGGGAGAAGTAGAAGGATATGTCAGAGCTGATCAGATGGATTTATAATCCGTTCACCAGTTCAGTTTGAGTCGTTGGAATGTGAGGCATGAAAACACGAAACAAGGAGCCGGAAGCAGAGCGCGTCACTACCTGTTGTGAGATGATGAGCATGGTCACCAGGAACAGGGTGATGTATATGCAGCTCATCACCTGAGGGTGCTTCACCAGACCGATCCACCTCAGGATGGACTCATCATCTGTGCTGTAGAACAAGAACAAAATATTTATACCTGCATGTGACTGTGAATTAGGTCACATGACGACAATGTTGGTGCACTCTTCCACCTGTTGATTATCATTCTATATGAGGATATTCTATCATTCTACTATACTGGATCCTACCTGCTGCAGTTCCAGCTGCAGTTGGTCTGAGCAAAGAGGACTTTCCCATAGGCCACAAAGAGATTGCTCTTGGTGCTGAGGATGAGGATGTAATACACTGTGGAGGCCAGGGTGAGGAAGAGCACTTTGAGCTCAAAGCTCACCCGCAGGAAGACTCCACATGCAATGAGGGACAGGATACAGCAGTAAACAGAGTACTGGAGGAGAGGAAGAGGGACAGGATTTAGAATTAGACCTGAGACAAACACCAGAAATAAACTGTCCACAACGTCCCGCTGTGAGAGAAAACATCAACTGTCACTGTACATAAAGAGAACGTCTTCTGTTCCTCCCACTGTCCATAAATCAAACCAAAATATCCTGGAGACAAACGCTGTACTGATGTCATTTTAGGCCATAGTTTGTGCATTGGAAAGCTGGGGGAGGAGCCACAGTGTCGAGGTCACACTGATGTGCTTGCTCGACCAGTTGAACTAACACTGAGATCACATGACTTTTAAAAACCTTACTATTTCAGATTGGGTCTATCACCAGTGTAAGGACGAGCTCCACAGATATTCTCTATAATTTGAAACATGTTCCCACAACAAGATTTGGAAATAATGACAAACAGCATATCATTATTATTATTATTATTATATTAATTACACCAGACTTTCTGAATTTAATTCGGCCTGAGCCCAGTTTAAAACCAAGCTGACAAGTAGGTGAACCACTGTATCTAAACAAAACCATCTTTGTTTGGTCTATGTCCCATCCACTAACATGAAGGAGACAAGGCCTGTACTGCTATCAGCCACCAGGGGGCGATCAAGACATTTGACAGGGGGGGGGCATCTATCTTTAAACACAGTCTATAAGGAGGACCCCCATGGAACATGGAAAACAATTCTACCATGTTTTGATCTGTATCTCAAAGAAACTCTGGCTCTCCATTAAACACATAGCAGGACTACTTGCAATTACTATATAATCCCCTGTAATATTATAAAAACCTTTTATATGATTATTTTTCACGATTAACCCATCCGTCACTCACAGGCAGGTAGAATAGGCCACCGTCTAATCCCTGCTCATGGGAACAATTTGTGGGACACAGGTCGGCCATTTTTTCTGCCACACGTGTCTGGTCGAGGCACTGCAGGGGGATAAAAAAAGACCTTACAATCATGCACTGGACCAAACGCTTTGAAGTTTGGCATGGTGGCCGTGAAGTGTAGGACAGCTAGAAATAGCAGACTGTATAGTGACCCTCTTCACATGTGATTGAAGTCTTACGAGGTTGAACACCGCCAAGATAATGATGACTGTGGTGGTGATAGCGGCCAGAGGGAGACGCACACACGGCCGCTTCACCACTGCCTCCGACACAGCTGGCAGCCACTGGCACCTTGAGAGCTTCTCTGGAAACAGCCGCTGCAGAGGACAGAGAGAGAGAGAGAGAGGTGTGAGGGGAGAGACAGGTACTACCTGGCGCATGTGACTCTGACATGGTAGTAAATCTCCAAAGGTCATGTGTGATTGATGGTGGTTATTCCAGGGAAGGAATCTGTCTGGGCCGAGAAAACGCAGCCTCAAGGCCTGAATGTCATGTGTCAGTGGGTTAAGCTAAAGAAAGACGCAGGGGACGGATTTCATGTGTTCACGCTGGCTAAACCTGGCACCGTCAAACACATGGACCGACACCACACAAGCCACCGTCACGCTCTGCCAAGTAAATGTGCTTTCTACGTTCTCCTAGTGTTTCACTCTCCCTCATTGACACACACACACACGGTGGCGGCGGAGCTGCAGATGTAAGGTGCCCGCCTGCACGCTCAACCACCTGAATCAGAGCCACAACCAAAGATGAGTTGGATTTCTGACTTGTGTTTTCACCTCTGTCTGTTAGCTGGTTGGTTTGTAAGCATGATTACTCATCACTACTGGAGGGATTACCACACAAGCTGGTGGTGGAATGTGGTTTGGGTCAGGGAAGAACACATGGAGCTACAGCAGAGGGTAGATCCAGGAGAGATGAGATGATTTTTTTTTTTTTTATGTTTTCTCAGAGAATAATTAATGGAGCATGATGAAAAAAGTATATTTAGGGGAATGATATCTGAGTGTGTGGAATCTGAGGCAGCTTGGTTGGCAGAGGTATGTGATCCGAGTGACCTTCCAGTTGCAAACTCTTTTGTTACCAGTGCACTACTGCAAACAAGTGAAAACACCAGCGTTACATGTATTAAAGATTTTTCCTTCTCAACCATGGAAACAGCACCTGAACACACCACAAGGTCAGGTGACGTTCTGGAGCTTTTGATTGTATCTTCTTCTGTCTTTTAATAACATTTCACCAGTGCATTTCTTGTTGGATTATCAAACTCACATCACGGACGATAAGAAAAGACTTTTCTTCCTGAAGATTTTTTTGGGTGTCCTTCAAACCACAGAAGAATTTCACACTTAATTTCCTCTTTTTAAGATGAAACAAATTAAAGCACTTGTAATGCATGTCAGGGCCATGTCAGCATCACACAATATTCGACTTCAACACATGCTGCTGAAATAAAGGCCGACCCTCCCATAATGACCTCTGACCTGCACTGAGTATGAAGGAGTTGCTGTGACGCATTCGTTTCCACATTTCCCAGATATGAAACAACACAAACTGCCTGAGAAGACTGAATCACCTCAATATCAGGAACATGACACGTTGAATGAGTCTTCAACACACTGACCTGCAGGTGACCCGTGAAGCAGATGGCCAGCGTCAGCAGCAGCACACAGGCCAACACTCCGAATGACATTCCCAACATCTGTCGGCTGAGGGAGAGAGCTGGTCAGAGATTGTCTTTTCCTTTCCCTCCTCAGGACACGTCCAATTTTCAATTTTGCTTTAGAAATCTCAAAAACCCATGGACAAAGCAGAGAGCTTTGGCCATACTCACTCCTTTGTGACGAACAGCTGAATCACAAAGATGCAGAGGAAGATGAAGGTGGCACAGCCAACATAGCGTTTGAACATCGGCAAATCCAGAGCTCGGTACTTAGGAGAAGAGACAGAACACACGTGAACCTCGGCACGAGGTCTTCAGTCTGTGCAGATAATAGATTCTGCGATAAAGTGCCACGTCTCAGCTTTAAAGTGGGACGCTCAAACTAACCTGCTTTTCCAGATCTTTCTTTGGAAACCACAGAGCTAAACTGCTGCTCTCCTCCGTCTTAGACCACTGCCTGAGAGAGGGAGGAGGGAATTATGTAGAAAGAAACGAGGAAAGGATGAAGGAAAGAAAACCACAGAAACAATAGATTGGTCTGACATTTGTAGAGTGGCTGTTTTAGGGTAGGTATATTTAAGGTATAAATACCGGACACACTTCTTCCTGTGAGATCACACTTAGTCTAACTCATTGGATGTTGACAGTAGAAATAAAGCTGCCATTGTGGCATTCTCCTCCCTTTTACCTTCTGACACTGATCAGGTTTTGACAGACATTCAGAGAAGCTGATGGCTTGTGCAGAGGAAGAAGAATCATTTTTGAGGAAATAAAATCATATACTATTATTAATAATAATAATAAAAAAACAGCATCCTAACATGCTCTCATCGTTGAAAGGCAAAGGGGAACGTACTTGCTGCTGAGCTCATCTATGGTTGTGGTCATCTCATTGTGCAGCTCCTCATCAAACTTACTCTTCTGGGATTTGTTCCTGCAGCGGAAAGCACACGGACAATTAGGATGAGGCAGACACTGACAGGCCAGGCCGACAGGAACAGATCCTGGAAAACCAGATCAGGTCATGCAGGTTACTCGGGTCCGGTTAAGATGTGCTGGGACGTAACTCGGTTAATGCCATTCTGAGCATTAGTGGAGTTATGGGGAAGAAGAGTGTTGCGTGTTAGAGGATCTCTGTGAGGATTCAGCAGTACCTGTGCTTGGAAAACCCCGACTCTAAACAGGAAGGAAACACACCACACACACACACAAGCCCCAGTCAGTGATGTTAATAGCAGCACATCAGTCTACGGGAGTTACAGCTTTTTCTCATGGCGTTTCAGATCGCACGGTGCCCTGTTAGGAAGAGGTAGCACTGAGGGACGTTGAGGTTCAGGTTAGTGTTGGGATGGCAAGGCTCTCTGCGACAGCAATAGTTCTCACCCTGAAGGACGAGACGCTACATAGGATTATCAAGGTATGGGGAGTCAAATATTCGGATTGTTTTATTGGAATTTCCTGTAAAATGTGCGTGTACTTACAGACAAATGACAGAAATATTCTTAAAAAGGGGGGTTGTTTAAAATGTTGTTCATGATGTGAAAGCTCGCCATCTCTTAAACAAGCGAATATTTATTTAGATTCAGGGCGCCACAAGGTGAAGAACTACTGCACTGAGGGGCCTTGCTGGCCATGGGGGCCCCACTCACTTAGAGCTGCTGAACGGAGGTGCAGGCAAGGAGTAAGGTTCCTCTAGAGACTCATCAAAGCTGCCAGGGCCCAACAGTGAGACATAAACACAAAGTCATCATAAACACAATCTTAATGAGTCTACATACAACAGTTCCATATCGGCATGAGGACGGGAGATCTGTTAAATCACAGAAATAGTCACTTCTTGCTCTGCACTGTCACAAAGCTTGAGCAGGTGCATCTCATTTCACTCGCTCCTCAGCCTCAGACGTTTCCAGCAGCTGCTGCAGTGAATGAAATTAACTATTTCAACAGAATAAACCTCCACTTTCCTGGTCGGAAAAGCTTGTGCTTTTAGGCACACACTTGTCTTGTCTAATCACATTAATCTGGCCCACACTGTCGGTGTAGGTGAGTCCTTCTCACTAATCAGCAGCTACACTTCACATATCAGTCCGTGCACTCGCTGCCTGTGCCAGACTTATGGAGCCACACTCAGCAGCTGCTCCGTGGCGACAGTGAATCTGTCAGTGAACGTGTTGCTGCTGTGACATTTGGATTTGGGGACTTGGACAAATGTCGACCTTTGACTTTAAGCGCTGTTTCACCTGGTGTAAAGATTACATCCAGGTTTTTTTCTGTGTCTCGCAAATGCAAATTAATAATGACAATTACACATTAAACTACAAATGTCCAACACCATTCCTACAGTTTTGTAGTAATCTGTTCTGTATCTTTTAGTGTAATGCTGCTAATCAACAGATAAATAATCAATGTTGAGGAAGCATAACCTTTTTGGCAGAGGCAACAACAAAGCAATCCTAACCCGACCACGGTCATGACGCAAAATAACTCTAGCTTCATCCGACCATGCTGCATCTTTCAGTCTCCTGTTTACTGCATTGGAGCTTTAGGTTACTGTACTTGGCAACTGGAGGAAGCAGCACTCTGGCCTCCTGTGCTGCTGACATCCATGGACCTCAAGGTTTATTGTGTGTTTATTCTGAGAGGTTTCCCTGCTCGCTGTAAACAGTGTGTCCCAGGAGATCAGCTGTTTCAGAGACAATCAGACAATCAAACTGACCTGACTGGAGGGAACAATCCTGCAACCATGATCAAAGTCAGCAACAGCACTTTGTCACCACTCTGATGTTTGATGTTGCCATCAACTGGGGCTGTTGGACTGTCTGTCTTCCTTCCACACTGACCGGTTCCCCTGCCTTCCTTCCACTCGCTCACCACCATCTCATCCTCCCCGTAGGACCAGTGATCAGACACCAGAGTCCCGTTGAACTTTCCCCTCTGACTACACGCCGCTAGGCTCCAACTACTACAGTTTGTATTGATCAATGAGAAGTTATCAGATTATTTGTGCAAAGCACAGGGATTTTCACAGAGGCATTCTTAAATCAAACACATTAAAAAAAATGGTTTTCAAGTGTGTCATGTGGAAAATGGCAACCAAACATCCCCTCTCCGACCCGTCCCTGAATATTATTTTAACAGTAAGTGTAAGAAAGAACAAGGCAGACTCACATATAGCAAGTAGAATGTTGAATCTGAACTTTGGCAGAAATGTACTAACTGTGAGATTAATTATAACATTAAAATGGTCTGATCTGACCAAATGTACCGTATTACATAATATTATGAATAAGATGTAACAGAGACCATTTCAGATTGTTTGAACAGATGGAAACATCCTGGCGGGAGGAGATGATGGAGGACACACGTTCCTGCAAAAGCAGTGACTATCACGATGCCGTTGAGCAACAGGGGTATAACGAGGGCTGACTTCCAAGGTGATTATGCGTGAGAACATTCTGTCTCTTTAACTCAGCCAAGTTGCAAACGGACTCTGTTTAAATTTGATCTGCAAATTAAAAAAACAAAAAAAACAAAACACAAGATGGAGGCTTAAAGAATCAACACAACATCTGAGAAGAGTCGTACCTCTCAGTGATCTTGGAGCTGTGTGCTGATCGCAGAGGGATGTCCTGGAAGACACAGATACAATAGTTTTCCTTAAGGTGTGGAGACACATTTGAGTAACACAGTGAGTAACACACACCTGCTATTTACCAGTGGACCCAATATTATGACATTCTGCAATGAATAATAAGCACAAAGACCACGCTTCTCTCTGGTAAGTTGTTGGTATTCAATGACATCACAAGAGGACTCTTCACCCACCTTGCTGCGAGGCTTCCCATTGATGATAGTGTCGGGGGTGAAGCCCTCTGGGCTCTGCAGGTGGGCAAAAGGTTTGACAGCCCCCCAGGACTCCAAGTAACGGGTCATACGCACCGACGCCCGCATCTTCAGACCATCGTTCACGCGATGTTTCGGTGCGCTGCGGGTGTTCATGGATGGCTCCTTAGACTTCAGACACAAAGACAAGACATTTGACATTTACTCTCAAGAATGAGGACATCCCTTCAACACACACACTGACCTGAGGACTCACCCGTGGATCGATGACCAGGTAGGTGCAAACATTGAGCTCTTTGAGATAGGGATCTCTAATGTGGCCGTTGCCCTCTTCCACTTCATACGCCTTGTTCAGGTGGTTCAGGGTGGCCTCTGTGATGTGGACTCGTCTTACCGAGCGAGGAGCAGACAGACAGTCAAATACTGGACACTGATAACGGGAGGTGTTATTTACAGAAAGGCTGCGTGGACCTAAGGCGACGTAAACTTGTGTGATGCAATCTGATGATGCATATGAAATACAGCACCACCTACCCTGGGAGGCCTCCCGACTCCATGTGATTAGCCAGAGTGACATCATGCGACCACACGTCGAACTGCCACTTGCGAAGGCCTATAACTCCGCAGAGCACATTGCCTGAATGCACGCCCACTCGCATGTTGATGTCCACTCCTGTGGCCTCGCGTACCTGCCTGAAGGAGTTACAGAACAATTCCTCAGGTCGTTGATTGTCACAGGTTGTTCCACAGTCTAATGATGACATCACAACCCGGTCCTCTAGCCTTTCTATCTCTGTCTATGTGACGACCTGTTGTTTCTTTGTCTAAATACCTTGTTGAACACATCATCCACGAGGGCCCAGTCAGAGCTGCCTCAGACTTTCCTACTGTTCAAATACATTCCTGAAAAGACTTTTTTCCAGCACGTGCAACCCTAGGAACAAGCAGGCGGTGCTGCTGAGCACAACTCACTTGATGGCTTCGCACATGTCGAGTCCCATTTTCACACAGTTCTTGGCGTGTTTGGGCAGAGAGACCGGCAGCCCTGACACACAGTAATAACAGTCTCCAAGGATCTTGATTCTCATGCATTCGTTCTCCTACAAGGAATGATGGACACGAGACAGGGAAAATAAAGGCTGCAAATGTATGTCAGCGGTTAAGAATGTGAGCGTACACATGGCAACAAATGGAAGCTGTCCGTTTCAAGGCTAACGGTTTTGCGCCGCTGAGACCGAAGTGCGTCAGACATCTGTAAACATGACAAAAGGACTCACCTTGGCAATTTGGTCAAATTTTCCAAACAGTTCATTGAGCATGATGACCAACTCCTTAGGAGAACAGTCA
This sequence comes from Pseudorhombus dupliciocellatus, assembly GCA_016785235.1. Taxonomy (NCBI): domain Eukaryota; kingdom Metazoa; phylum Chordata; class Actinopteri; order Pleuronectiformes; family Paralichthyidae; genus Pseudorhombus; species Pseudorhombus dupliciocellatus. Next base: position 2,570,034 of record JAFBJW010000365.1, on the reverse strand, counting down.
CTGGCCAACCGTGTGAAGCCAACAATATCTGCATAGAGAATACTGAGGCAAAGAGAGAGCAGGGTGTTAGACACGTGTACACAAAGTATTTTAAAGTCTGGATTGTGTAAAGATCAGCAGGAACCAATTATACAGTTTTCAACAATAAATCATCATCAATATAGCTGCTTTCAGACATACACCGGCCACTGGTTAAATAACTCAAGTACCTCAGGATAAAACGAAGACACAGATGGAGATGTCATGTGATTAAGTCTGTCACCGATGTTGATGAGCTGTCAACAAAACAGTTCATCTCACAGTAGAAATCATCAGCAGTCTCTAAATGTCATCAGGGCCATTCAGCAGTGGGACAGGCTGAGCTAAATCTGCACCAGAAATAAATCTCTCAGGTTCAAATTCCACACCAGGGACAACAGCAATAAATCAATGCAACTTCTGTCTATTGGCAGTTCTCTCATTCAGTGAACCCACAGCTGAAGGCCCAGTTCAACAACTGACCAGACTGGAACAGATAAGGGCTGTAAGGGTCATCTCATGGACGTCCTATAAATTGAGACAAAATGCAGCATTTCCCTGCCCCTGTTATGACCATTACAATTCTTGAATTGAGAAGTAGGTTTTCAGAAAAACCTACTTCTTATTATTAGCCCCCGAAGGACCTGATCAGCAAGTGATTAAAAGACCCGTCTCTGTGATGCTCATTAATATCTTGGACATCATTAAGGCCAGTTAGTGCCCATGATATCCCATCTGACCTCTGAAAGAACCAGACACCACGTGGAGGAAGAGGCAATAGGCCAGTGTGCAAACACATTGTTGTGTTGTGTTTGCCCAACACCTGACACCTGACTCCCTGAGAGGAGCTGGCCACAGAGGGGAATGAAATTCTAAGCCCGTCTTTACATCGTGCTCATCACGCTGAACCACAGGGGATGTCAACAATGGCGTGACGAATGCTGTGCATGTAAATAGTAGATTGAAAGGATAAATTCAATGTGGCATCAATTGTAAATATTTCACATTTAACATCTGCAGCAGGCTGAGATAACAACCATGAATCCATGGATCTGTGAGCAGTGGAATTTAGCCACAGAGGCCTACATGGAATCAGCTGGTAATGAGCCACAGTGCACGTAGCTGAGGCCGATTACAGGCTGATGACTGAGTGCAGCTGTCCATCAGTCGGCCAGCAGAGGGACAGAGATCTGGCACCTGACCGAAAGTGCTGCTGTCTGCCCAAAACTGGCCAGGTGCTCTGTGAGATGGACAACGCAGCTAATCACATGTCCTACCGAGGTAATAACAGGTCACTCAACGCCTTCATACACTGGCCTGAATAAACATGGCAGCACACGGCCATTACTTTCAGCTTTTGATTAGGTAAGAAGTCAAATCAATTCATGCTATCTTTGCATTTTTAAGCCTCAAATTTGCCTTTTTAAAATGAATGTGATCATTCTGAAAGATCAAAGTATGCCTGCAGTATATTCTTATTGTTCACCATGATCCAATTCCCTGACTGTGATAACGCAGAGACTCTCTTGTTGACATTTATCCCTGAAAAAATGAAATGCTGTCGAGCCATCTGCCAAAGTTCACTTTAAGCTGACGCAATATCTGTCAGCGCTGGTTAAGTTAATGAAACCCTCATAAAACAAAGAGCTGGAACTGGGTCAACGCTTTGAAAACAAACAGGCATACTAATCTCAACCATCATGACAAGTGAACAGCAAAATCTGCTCCTTTTGTTTTCTAAAAGCATCCAAACCTGAGTTCACATGAGGCCGTGACAAAGAGTTCACCATTTAAAGCCAGGGCTCAGTAATAAACCAGAAACATCGGAGGATAACTGCGTATTTCAAGTCACCTGACATTCTCGTGCCTCTTGACATAAAGGCTGTGGAAGTTATTGTCTTTGACAAGCCGCTGTTGCTCTGCTTTGTCTTTGCAGTCCTGCAGGCGCTCCATGATGGCCAGCTTCATCTTCATGGAGATGTAGACTGGCAGCACAGACTGCAGCAGGTTTTCCTGCAGGGACACACACAGACACACAAACATGGACAAGAATACCACTGGTTAGTAGTCGCAGTAACTAGTACAAATACATATTCAGTGAACAGTGAGGAGTCATAAAGACCATATCATGTCTACCTGGTCCACACACGTGTGTACTTCTACCTTATGTAGGACACTTGTTGATGTAAACATTCCTTAGACCCTTACCCTAACCTCACCCACCCAAACTAAATGTCCCACCTTAACCTTAACCATAAAACCAATTGTTAACCCTGTCACAGCTTGAAATGGTCATCACACATATTGAAGTAAGGTTAAATACACCATGGCAGGGCCAACACTGAGAGATAAGCATTCACACTAACATCCACACCTAGGGCCAGTGGAGCCTCCAGGTAACCCTGCCCGCAGAAAGGAACATGGAGAGCATCCAAACTGCACTTATCAGATAATCTTTTGACCCAAATGAAATTCTGTCTCTTCTTCCAATGCTACCACCCACTGATGCAGGACTGTCCCAGGAATCTAGGGTAGGTGGAGGTTGTACAGCTCGTCTGTAGTACATGTGACCAAATACTGTACCGCATAATTTAACATGAACACAATGTCACAATGCTGCTGTCATACTGAATTCCAAAGCTCAACAGTTTTAATGAGACAGGAATCTGAAGAGGCAAGTTCTGGTGAAATGATTAATCCCTCTTCAAACCACCAGAGGTTGGATCATCAGACTCCACTGGCTGAGTCAGGGCGAGTTTAATGTATCTACAAAATGCTTTTTACATAATTCAGGGACCACAAAGTGCTTTGCTGAGCACAAGTGGATGTGAACACAGCGATTACAGCAGAGAACAAATATATGATATATTTTAAGATATGAACCGTGAGTTCAGTTTGTGCGTGTGTGTTTTATGAGGTATGAATAAAGTAGCACTTATAAAAATAAAGTGCTTTAATTTTCACCACCAGTTTTCTGACAAATGTTTTAGAGATGAGCATACACATCTCATTTAAAGACACGAGGAAACAACTCATTTTATATTTTATATTTCTTTAAATACTCTTCATTAAGCATTTGCCCCAAAAGGTCGGGAGGAACTAAATATAATAATAGACATTTTCTCGTGGGTTTCCAAGTGTGCGGAACTTTAAATATAAAGTTCATGTGGCATGATAATGCTGCAGCTATATATGGTGTATAGTACAGTAACTTCCTAGTTCCCTGTTTTGACTCAGCAATCACCATGTTTTGCTTTATCACGTCTGAATTTCCCATGAGAGTTTTTGCAAGAGCCCAGTGTGCTGTCATGAGCTTATTTCCCTGGTGAGTTCCTGGACTCTCCACAATAACTTAATTTGGAGTTGTATTGCAAAGAGTTGAAGATGTTTGGATTCTGAAAATCAAACCTTTTCACTTGTGATTCACTAAAAAAAATATATACCTGAGAGGCAGGGTATGTAAATAAATGCATGTTGGGACAACACAAAGCGCAGATGGCTTTGTGGTTAAGAGTGTTAACTACTCTCCTAATGCACTGTATTTAAACAGTCCAAATGTTTCTGCTGCTCCTGAAACTTGAATTCAGTCTGAATGACCTCTTTCAAGGTTCAAATGATCCTTTTAGTTTCCCACTGAGTCTGAAACATGAACGCTCACCCCTCATACAATGGCCTTTGTGCAGATGATGGTGTGCAAATGTGGGAGGGAGTCACATAATATAATGCTGCTGCGAATGTAACCTATTGTGTATTAGTGTTGGTTGCACAGGGGGAGACTTGATGTCACACTGTTCCAAAGGGGGGGAACAGTTTTGCAGTCAGCCAAGTAACATGTTGGCTGAGGGGGAAATAAACATGGGAACACAAGGCGAGTTTCTCATTGGTTGGCCTTTTGGAAGAGTTTTAGAGTCCCTCCCCCCACCCCCCACCCCCCACCATGCCTTCTCTTTGAGCACCAGGCAGCACAATTCAAATACTACAGGAGGTTTAAATGTTTACGATGATATCATTCCTTTCTCTCCTGCCAGGCAACAGAACAGCTTCCTTGACAGCATGTTTTATTATGTCTCGCAAAACACCAGTCACAATAAATGGAAAAAAAGGGGGAAATTAGTTTTAAACAAAAACGCCCTGTGAAGTCAAAGCAGGTCAGCAGCGACGCATCTAATTTAAAAGGCATCACAGGGAAACCTAATTTTAGAAGGATTTGCTAGTTGCAATGAAAACATCCATGGGAGAGTCAGCACAATGCCAGCCAAAGGCAAAGCTTAAAGATAGACAAACATTTTTACATCGGTTGCACTGATGAGCCACAGCTTTATTATTTCGGTGCACCAGCAAATGATTTAGGGGAAGCCCAACTTCTTCACTGCTCCTTTTGGCACATGAACTAAAGAAGAACTTAACGTATAAACCAAACAACACAATATCTCACCTGGTGCATCATTAAAAATATTAAGGTATTTCAGTCAAGAGAACACATGTTGAAAGTCTTGCTATGAACAATGTTACTGTCATGAATTGGTCGCCACTGTTTGACGTATACCAGCTGTTCACTTTCTCTCTGCTGCTGTGGGTCAGTGTGTCATTGAGTAGGCGTGGGCCAGTGAACGCAACTTGCCACAACACAGACACAGACCTCTCATATTGACCTGCTTATTATGACTGGATAAGAATGAATACGACACTTGTCATTTAATCCTCGTAATGCGGTGGTTTCCATCATTAAATGAAGAAAACTGCTTTTACTCTCTTCAGGATTTTATAGATGATTCAATACTGGGAGACTAATCTTTGAAAGACATTTGTCAGGCACACGGGTTTGGGCCAACAAGAAACCATGAACTTTGAAATTAGATTTGACAAGGGCGGGGGATCCAAGATTTTTTGGCAGTTTCTCAAGAAATAATTAGAGATCCTGACAAAGAAAAAAAAGAGACATAGAGGACTGAGTCTATGCAAGTTGGCCAGCTCACTGATTTTACAGAGACTGTTTCTAGTCTGCACTCTGCTCCTCTCAGTGCATTACACTGACCTGTTGCCTTTTTTCTATCTCCAGCTTCATCCGCATGCTCAGGCACCTGAGCGTGTCCTGGAAGGTCTGCCTCAGGGTTTTCTCCATCAAGACCTTGTGGAAGGCTCCCACCACACCGCCGCACACAAACACCACAACGTTGGACAGCAGCTGCAGGAGCAGACACAGCAAACAGCGTTAGAGCTCAAAGCAACTTACACTGGCAACAGCATTACTTAAACATGTCCCTTTATTGATATTTCTCTGGCTACACTGTAGCTTTATTTTGCTATACACAATATTTTGTTACTGTTTGGCCTTTACTATCAAGAGAACTAGATTAGCAGTGACATATTAAATATACATATCTCTCAGTTTCAGTGATCATGGATTTATTGTCTCATCTTGTTGGCTGAAAAAGGCTTCAATACACCAACAACAACATGCCTAAAACAAGCTACCTGGTTAGCGAGGTCAGGAGCGGGCCTGTTGCTGTAAAGGGTGAGGTGCACTGTGAGGGCTATGATGTGGGACAGGGAGGTGATGACGCTCAGCACCACAGCGTACCACAACTGGAATGGCAGCATGGTGTAAACGGTGATGATGATGAAGAGGAAAAAAGGCACCTGGAAATAGAAAGGTCAAAACATTACACTTGATGCAGCCTTCATCTGATACCTTGTTTAGTTTAGTTTAACACAATTTACTGATGGTACTTACTGAGGAGAATTCTGTGTACCATCTTTATGTGTAAACCTCATGTTATAATGTGGACACCTGCAGCTTATAGACAATTCAGGTGTGCTCAATATTCTGGAAATTACGGTACAAATAATTTAGAGAACTCATACTGTGATAAGGGCCGGCCGCTGGCGTAAACACTCTATGCAGTTTTTTATGGCCACAACCACCAGAGGGGGGCCACACAAACAGTGTGTGTGTGTGTGTGTGTGTGTGTGTGATTTGGTGGTCACCCTATGAGTGTTTTGGGGCCACACACAAAATCTTGTTTAGGGCCCCCAAAATCCTAGGGCCGGCCCTGACTGTGATATAGAACAGAACTGATGCTGTAGCTGGCGTCGTTGAAAGCTGTATTTATTGCTGAACAGTCACCAATAAAATGTATACGTAGACTTGCAGTACAGTACAGAATCATATAATCCCAAGTAGAGGGTACCTGGTCCCAAGGCAGGATGATGGGGCTGCGGAAGATGAACGTGTAGCCCATGATGAGGTGTGTGGCCCAGACGATCAGACCCAGTAGACGTCTCCATCGCTGTGAGAGTACCTCTGTACACACCAGCACAAACACGGCCAGGAACACACACAGGCTGCCGCTGACCACGCTCACAAAGGCACAGTGTTCCTTTGCACTCTGGGAGAACAAATGGAAACTGATATAACACTGTAATATAGAGAGTATTGAAGTGATACAAACATGTACATGTATACTGTACATATAAAAAGGTCACATCAAACCACAGTTAGTAGTGCATGGGCAGCACAGAGCTGGTGGGACAAAGACAATATAAGCTATAACGTCGTCACTGCTCTTCTTTAAAGATTAGTTTGTGTGCAGTACTGGTGAGCTTCTGTTTTTTATGTTCACAGCCTGTAGGAGATGCTCCTGAGAACCACTGATATTCAGTCTAAGCATTGCAGCTCATGTAAGATTACTCAGAGCCTTTCTTCACATCTGTCTCTGCATCATGTTCTACTTGCTCCAGGCATCCGTCTTCACGATTGAGTTATTTGACATTGAGAAAGAAAGTGAGGGGAGACATGCTCTGGAGTCCTTTTATGTGTGAATATCTGTATTTTTGGTTAATGCATGAAAGCTACAACTGTTTTTCTGGTGCACGTGTGTGACAGGCTTGGTTTTAAATACGAGACAGAGTGTGTGTGTGTGTGTGTGTGTGTGTTAGAGGGACGAGAGGAACCAAGGGGTTAAATGAGCGCTCAGGAGAGAGGCAGACACACAAAGTCAGCGTTAATAGATCTCTACTCAGAGAAGGCCGTCTCTGCATTGTATGTTGAGCTTTCTGGTTACCATGGCAGCATCGGAAAAGGCCAGATCTCAACTAAAGCACTTTCTGGTCCCTGAGTAGCTTTTGTAGGCGGAAAAGAGAACAACTCCATATGAACAGAGGCTGAAACCACGTGACCAGATGAGGCTATAATGTCCAACATATGGCACTTAAATAAAGATCTCATGTGTTGATAGAAATCTTTATTTATTCAAATGGTTTAGGCTGCACTGTATTTCTACAGGGTCTTTACACTGCAGGTTCACTTCCAGATCCTTGTTCATACTCCACTACCATCCTCCACAGCCTTTACAAAAATGGACCAATGGACTCCAATGCCCTTCCTTAAATGACACTGTCTCTCCATCCACTCAGGGCCTGAGCACAGCAGGAAAGTTTTCCTCTCATGTGCACAACTGTAGAGGAGTTATATACGTTGACACTGACTTTCTGTCACCGGTCGCCCCCCGCCCCCTTCATTGGAATGTACCCCCGTCAACTGTGTGTGTGAGAGAAACAAAGAGAAAAACTAACACAACATGCATAACAATACAGATGTGTGTATTTGTTCCTTTGTATTTAAGAATTAATCAACTTGTTGAGCGTACACGTGCACGTCCACTTCATGACAGAGGACATCTTACAGAATGATGATAAATACATCAGTGTCAGAGATTTAGCAGCAACACAATGGAAGTAAAGTTGTTTTTTTCCAACAGAGAGAACGTAATATAATGCGGGGCAACAGAATCAGTCACTTATGAGCACATATGAGCACTATGGGCTGTCTCACTGTCCAATGCATGACTTCACTCACTTCACATTGCTTTAACCACCACTTGGCTTGAGTTCCCTCTGGATTCATTTTCTGCCATTTAGGATTCAGACAAAGCCAATAAATATGGTTTTAGCATCAAGCGCAGCAGAGCAGGAGGAGTGTGCCTTGGTGAATTCACTCATACTTAAACCCACATGTCAGGAAGCCTGGATCCAGGGGTACAGTTCTATAGCTGACCATGACCTCTGACCTCTCTGTCCAGAAAGGGAATTTCATTTCCCGGTAGAGAGGCACCACGTGCACTAATTCAACATGTGCCTGATGTTGTTTAACAGAGGTGTTCTATCACCCGCCTCCTCCTCTGGACCAGGGAGCGCAGCTGAAATACTTTACTTTCATGTCTATTTTAGCCTCAAGTCCTTCGTGTCCTTCTTCATATTCAAACACTCATTCATGCTTCTCAGCAGCTACTGAGTGAAGGGGTGGGAAGTGTTTTATCTAAATAGTTCTCCTGAGAGGTGAGCAGAGGTTTACCGTTTTCACATCATCAAAGACGGCACAGGGGTTCAATCCCATCATCCTATGTCACTTTATGAGGCCCATCATGTCCATATTACAGTACATTAAAGACATCATATATGTGGACTTGTATTGAAGCAGTTGTATTGATTTACATTAGAATGTACATGTGTGAACCCGTACATCATAAATACTTCAATACATTTCTAGCATAATGACTGGGATTTATTGAAATGCAGCTACAGGGTCCTGATGTCACACTTACTGTCATGCTCATTTTCTGTAACCTGTATTTATTTCCCTGCTATGTCAAGTTAAAAAAAAAACACCTGTTGTGATAAAAGTAAGATGTTGACATCTGTGATTTGACCACTCATGACCTGATGTTGTGATTTGGATTTCAATTTCATCCACCCCTAATTTATCCATGGACTTTTGTGCGATGCTCTTTGTTCTCATCTTCGGCTAAGTGCTATATAAAAAGGTCTTATTATTATTTGTATTATTGTGAGCATGACTATATGCCAGAACAGGTCTGAGGTATTTGAAAGACAGCATCTTTATTGTATGGTTTGACCACCAGACCACACAGACAGTGCTCTATATTATTGATGTGTATCTATATACAGTACACACAATATTGTATATATTTCGTGTGCTGCTGAACACTGAGTTTGATCATTTGGACCGTCCTCCTCTGTAATTATATTTACTCTGAACAAAATGGTCTTTGCTTATCTGACATAATTTTATCAATGGGACCAAAAAAGGTCAGTTATCTGGGAGTGTGACAGAAGAAAACAGATTAGAACTGCTTGATGTAACTCTGATCTGGGCTGTTATCATGAGGGCAGGTGTGCATATGTGCCATACAGACCTGTGCGTGTTTCAGGAAACATAAATGTAGCTGTAACACACAAATCATTTGGTGCACAGCACTTAACTAAGTTACTGCAAAGATGTCCTGGTATTTAGTCTGAAGCCGTCTGAAGCCTTTCACAGATAACAAGCTATTGTACAGTGTAATTGAGTCGACCCGCATTCAACTCCACTCCTCCGATAACAAGCTTTAACATCAGACAGATACCCTGTTCCAAGATGGAGGCATGCCAGTGAAGGCACCTGAGACTTGAATTTACCTTGTAACTCAGACCAGTTGGGAAACATTTGTAGTTTCCTCCGTTTTTCTGTGATTACCCCAAACATTTCAGAGACCAGAACCTCTGTTTGCACCCCTGCACCATGGAGCCCACAAGGGCAAGAAAACACAAGGTAAACATACAAAGTGCCTTTTCAGGGCAGGTACATGTGGCATCACAAACTCCCCCCTCGCCATTTCAATCAGAGTCGGATTCCATGTCAGAATGACGTCGGATAAAAAGTAATATCACATCAAAAAGGGCTAGAATACCAGGAAGGAAGTCAAAACACATCAAAAACAAGGAGTAACAAGATATCCTCAGATTTCCCAAAGAAGTTATTGCATTCTCTGACTTTATATGGCGAGAAACTACAGACAAGCTTGGATGGGAACTCACCAGTCGAAGGGCAAAGAAGAGGATGAGGAGGATTCCACAGGAGAGCATGGAGAGGCCCAACAACAGCACCAGCGGCTGATACTGGCTGATGCAGGAGAACTTGCGGTACAGTGCCTCATTTTTCAGCTCCTGGTCATTTAGCAGGTACTTCCCCTTGGCTGGCATGGCTGTCACTTCTTACAGAGGAGGCATAGCAGGTGCTAACAAGGATCCCCAGAGAGCAGGAGTACGTGTCTCCACAACCTGTCTTGAGTGTGGGAGCAAAAAGAAAAGTCCACAGTTCTGTATCTGTTGGGTGGGGGGTGGGGGTGGGGTGGGGGGGGCGTGCTAGCTCATGACGCTCAAGTGAAACTTGTGTTTTTCCTTCGGTGAGGCATCTTGAGCGCTGTCGTTGCTTCTCACAGCTTTATTGTGGCTCTCTCTCTCTCTCTCTCGCTCTTTCTCTCTCCGCTCGTCCTCTTCTCTGTCTCTCTCCCCTCCGCTGGTCCCTTTGTGTCTTCTATCCTCTGTCTGGTGTTGGCAGGCAGACCCGCTTCATCCTCTGCCAGCTACTGTGTGCTCCCTTCAGTGGGTTTGAGTAATAAGCCGGGGGCCGGGAGACACTGAATAAGAGGGGAGGGGAGCTTAAGAAAGGGGTGGAGAGGGATACGGAGGAAGAGCAGGAGGAAAATGGGAGGCGAGGGCAGCAGCAGAGATCATCAGTGATCCCACCACAGTTCAGGATATGACAGACTGGTGAGGTCAGCAGCTCCACTCCACAGGAGGCACCTGTGAGGGCAAAGGGAAAGAAATACTGAGATTTTGGTGGAGCACACACAAGGGGAAAAGGCTATCACTGCTCAGGCTAAGACATTTAAAGAAGTAGAAACAATTTTAGAATATCACATCGGTGTGTTAACATGATGAACTTTTAAAGCTGAATATCTGCATCCTTTCATGAGCACATGCTTCTGCATACTTGAACTTCTTGTTTTCCACAGTCCACAAGATCCTGTGTGTGTTTACCTCCTGGCAGCAGCCATAATGACGGGTTACGCTGCCACTGCAGGCAGCTGCTTTGGGGTCATTTACTGAACAATATGAAATGTTGTGGAACCACACAAACAACTCCGACACTCCCCCCCCAAAAAAGTCTCTTCAAACTGTTTGAGACCTTTGACAGGAACAAAAGAAGCTAAATTCTTCTAGAAGTGCACAAAACCAAAAATGAAGATACTTGTGGAATAACGATTGTCTAGACGAGGAGAGGAGACTCTGACTGGAGGCTCGATAGAAACATTGTGAACTTTGCACTGCTGTCAATAGAAACCTCATTTCCTCCTGCTGATACCATCTCTGTCCCGGTGTGCACTGAGCGTAAGGCGCTGCTCCATGTTTGAGCCTCACGTAGCAACTGTGACAGATGCTATGTGCCATAAAAATGCGCACACACCCACACACGCCCACCTGTTGCATTGTGTGCAAGCGAAGAGTCTGCCGTTAGGCGTCAATCTTGCTTCCACAGTAAGTAGCGTAATCATGGGCCCGACGGTCGTTAACCACCATTTTTAACTTTCCCTTTCACTGCTGCTGCCGCTGGGAGGACGAGGAGGGAGGTAAAACAGAACACATTGTGGTGCTGGTGGTGGGGTACTGTGTCCTCATGCTTCAATGAGAACCAGCTGGTTCTCCTGGTGTTTACTGGCTGTTTACACTGGGGGGAATCATTTACTCCACATATGTACTAAATACCATGCGTACACAGAAAACCCAGGAATGAGCACACAGCGCACTGATGTTCAAGACGTTTCACTAAATGTCATCAGAAATGTCAGAGGAGCCAGGGAGGAAAATTTCACGTCCACATTCCCGCATATGTTTTAAGCTCAAAAGCACGGGGATGTTCAGTCAAGGTAAAAGCACTTATTCCATAGTCCAGCGTAATGCAAAACACTCCACTTCAGTTCCTTTTTGCAAACAGTGGCGTATGAAAGGAGACATTGAGAGAACTGTTATCACACCGACGGCAGATCTCAAGGACACTAGTCATCAATGGACCAGTGCATCTGTTTGAGGATACGCACTAAGAATTCAAAAACAAGAAAACATTTGTTTATATTTTAGATAAAATGAATGTTCCATCCACATTTGAGTCCATTGTGAGCCAATCTAAGCTGCCACCCATTTCCTTAAATCAGGTTTTTACATTTATTTTGTATGTCTGCCCTTTTTCTTAACTGTTGCTTACATAAAAGGTTAAGGCTTTGATAACATCTTAAGAATGATCTATCTATGTATGAAGAAGGGAACAAATGGTTTAAAAATAAATCATCATCGATCATCAATTCAATTATCAGTGTCAGACTCCTTTGGCTTTAACAGCTGTTTTTAACCTACATGACCTCTCATAAGCTCCATGATCCTGATGATAACTGTCAACTGTGAAGCAGCCAAAGAGAGAATGTGGCAGCATCGGACCTGCGGTTTACATTGCAGCACTTAGCCAGGACCACAGACAGGGGCAGGGATGTACGCTTCAATAGAGCCGAGACTGTCAGCGAGCGGGGCTGAATAGCTGAAACTGTGCTGCTTTGGCTGCCAGGTCTTTCACTATGGAAGCTTGGCAGTTGAAGGAATCACATAGCAGCCTTGTAAACTGGCGTCACTGAATCCTGGAACGACAGCCGTACAAAAACCAACTAACGTCACCGGGCTCCTCGTGTCAGAGAGAGACTGCTCCCTCTTTAAGTTCACTTTCAGGAAACCAACAATGTGGCTGCACGTTGACACCAACAGACAGAGATGAAAATGATACAGAACAGTTAGCACTTTCTTTTGTAGTATTTTAACATGGAGATGAGTCAACTCTCTTTAATACATTAGCCATCATTTCTGTGATGGCCCTGATTGTCAGGTACTGGAAAAACACTTTGACCAATTTGTTTTCACACACGGCCCAGATCAATGTTTGATGTAAACTCTTTCTATTTACATTCAATTTATCATTGTGAAACAACAAAGACGGATAATAGGAAACATATCACGCTGTAAATGAATCATAATAGAAATACAATAGCTACATATGGTGTGTGTGTTTTTGACCCTCAGCTTGAAAAGGGAGGCTATTTGTCAGGACACAGTTGAAGTTTCTCTCCATTTTACATTCAGTTAAACAGCAGGAGATTCTAATTTCACATGAGCATGGAATGGTCCTCATTTGGGACAGCGATCTCCTCTGGCTGAATGCAGCCTGGGAATCATCTATTCCTTTCCTTTATGCTCAGTAATCACCTCACTGGTAATAAACCAATCTTATCCGGAGATCTAGTCAAACCTACACCCAATTTCAAAGCCCTTTCACACAGAGCAAATAGGCAGGGCTAGTTCAGACGCACATCGCTCTGATATTTATGGCCGCCTTTGTGTCGGGATTCAATACGTCTGGACAAAAAAAAAAAAAAAAAAGGGTGACCTCTGTTAAAGAAAAGGAAAAGGACCACATTTCTCAGCTTGTGCGGCACAGAGCCAGGGTTAAAGGTGACGGGTGAGTAAAGGCCAGGGTGACCAGACATCGGCTACAAGTATATTTTCTTCCTCAACCCTTTTGTAAAGTTGATGCTCAAGCTCTGAGATGCCAATTCATCATGTTTGTGAGTTTGAGGACGAACAGTTAGTCTAAATAAGAGTATGTTTATTGCACCATCACTAATTTGGACAGATTCTGTACAGAACTGGCTTTGTGGAAGGCTAAATCCATAATCCTGCAGCAGTTTACTAACACAGTCTTTCCATAACCGGATGACTGATGTATGTACAGCAATGCACCAGGAAGATTAGATTATGCCTCCTGTCCTTTCCAGTCCACCCCCCCCCTTCCCCCCCAGTACTGTCTACTGGTATTGAATTAGCTGCATTCACCAGCAGGAGCTGCTGAAACCTAACAATATTAAGCGGATGCTTCCTCAGAGCTGATTTAGGCTATAAAATGTAATTGCCTATAATAAATACAGGAAGTGCAAGTTGGAGCACAGTGTACTCAAATTCGGGTCATTAGTGCTCAAGTGTTTCACATTTCCCCCCAAACTGAAGCAGCATCATACCACCACCACGAAGCCATCAGCCCCGCTGCACGACACAACAGCAGTGCAGAGGGTTACTGATCGAAATGTATGTGGAATTTTGAATTTAACATTTCCACCACAGGGGCAAAACCAGCATTTGAAAAGCATTGACTGAATTAGTTGTTTCCTTGATTTTCTCCCTCGCTATTTGCAGACTCGCTCCTACATACGGGGGGGTTGTTGCGGAGGTAAAACAACAAAGTGGAGGCAGCAGTGGTCACATGGTCAGAGTGAGAGAGCTCTGACAGCTGAAGGATCTGCTTTTAAAACCAGCTAAGGTCCTGAAAGACACACAAAGCAGAAGCACAAAGGCTGACGCTGTGGGGCCGTCAGAGACTTGAGTCCTTGTGCTTTAACGTTTGCAAATCCAGGACTGCAGCCGTGGCCCGTGATCGTACAGTTTAGATCATGACGGTGGATCTGTGATCAAAGATGGTGATAATGGCACCTGATTGTGCTAACATGCCAACGCACACATTTCACCATTACTGACAACAACTCAGTTCAGTTGCCATTACTTCAGTTCCAGCTAAACAAAACATCTGATTGATTTATTGAATGAGAGGGAGCTCAGTTTTGTCTTAGAAACTAAAAGTAGGTATGTTATATGGAGAAAAAAAACTCTAATATAATGTGGTGAAAAGAGGCTTTAACCAACAACTTCTTCAAGGGCAAGTCTCTGTTCTTTAACAGACACGACATGAAGAAACATATATACACAACCCATCAGTCCAATGTCTGTAACCGCTCACGTACATGTGAAGTTATGCGGATATGAAATAAGATACATGGAACCGGTGGTTTCTTTTTGTCCCATTTTTTTAATTTGGAAACAAACTTGAGAAGAAAAACACGGTGGAAAGAATGTGCTGCAGTGAGAGGGACCATTGTTTCCAGCTGCTGCAGTCAGCAACATCCCCATTTCAGGTTTCACAACTAGACCTGCTCCATCCTGTGACCGTGGAGCGCTGGGGCCCCGTCCACCACCACTGCCGCCGCCACCGCCACCAATAAGAAAACCATAAATATCCCTCGGTGGTATGGCAGCCCGCGTACAACCAGCGCTGCCGCTCAAAGAGAAACCTCAACATCTGCAGCCAGCACAGTAGAGAGCTGTTTGCACAGATGAACGAAACCTTAGGTTATCACGCAAAACTGCTGTGACAAAAACGGTCGGGAGCTGCAACTCACCCTGATGACAGTGATTTTCCGGGCAGACAAATAAAGCCCCTGCTGCTGACGTGACCATCTGCTGCATGTTCCCTACAATCCAGGCATAGCTCGTGTTGTTTTAACTGTGCTCAATTACATGGACATGTTGTTGCACTGGTGAACTGTAAGTGTGGCATGTTGTTAATAAGGATAGGATTCCTCCTGAGGTCAGTTTGTGGAACACGCCGCCTCACATAGGTGGGCACACAATGGCCTTATCAACCAGGTCATCTGGTGCTAAAGAGACAGGGATTAACCTATTCCCAGTGTGCTGCTGTCAGGCATTAAAGGAAACATATTCCATCATGGAGTCTTCATTCAACAAAATCCCTTTTGCAGCTGCTGGAAAATCCCTGTGTTACTGTAAAGGTTTGACCTGCGTGTGTGCATACATGAGCATCACCACCACACCCTCACCAGGGCACTATGTCGTCTGACATGCATCCTGCAGTATGGTCACTCAAACGTTTAACCCTTTAATGCGAATGAGAAAGATGTCTCCTCTCTTTCTGTTTTTCTGGGGGGGCCTGAAGGAAACAGACCTGGGTGTGATCCTGGTTTGCTCATAATAAACATCAGGAAGTTGACATTATGCATATTGTTAAATATTACCATCACAATCCACTATGTCTGTGAATGAGTGTTTGCACATAGGGTGAGGTCCTCCAGGTTCCACATACACACCAATTGAGGTCAGCTTGACAGCTGTGATTAATACTCTACTGTTGATAACTGAATTACGTAATGACAATTACATAATCTTTCTATATGGACTCTGCTTGCAGTGCTAAGACTTGCTAAAAATTAACTTGACTTGAATAAATAAATAATCACTCTTTTTAAAACATTAGACGGTTTTGATGACTTTACCTTTCCTAGTATTCATTTCACATTGTGGTTTGTGGTGGTTTTATTAGTAATATGTTGTGCTGGCTCTATAAGGAACTCACTATTTGTCACTGGGTAAAAATATATAAATATATATAGAATTTTATGTTACTGAGGTGTGCTGTTTTACACTTCTCAGAGCATGTCTGCAGACATCACTGAGATCAGTGTGCATGGTGAGGGCTCATATCTGCTGATTTTCATGTATCAACTAATACATGAGTCAACACATTACATTTTCTTCGGTGTTCTTGCATTGCTCTCCATTTCCATTGTATCCTCTACTGCTCAAAGGATTTTTAAAGCATGGTTTGTTCTTGTGTTCTGCTGTTAGCTAACTGGTCCACTTCAGTTGTGTGTAGGAGGATAAAAAACGGACTGGTTTATGTCTTGCACTCTTCCTTCCAATGCAGATAAAGTTCTGTTGTTGTCATATTAGATTACACTATGTGTAAATATTGCATTTGTTCTCTGCCGGACAGTGGGAAATTTAAAGTTTGGTGAAATCGGGTATCTAAAGAAGTAGTTAAGCCCCAGTGAAGATGTTCTCTGTATATCATATGAGATGGATTCCTGCAGTGTTTACTGGGGCACAGAGCAGCAACTCTCATACCAACCAATTTAATGTTCAAATACAGTGTGACTTTGAGCTAAAGCTTTTAGATCGAGGGGATTAAAATTCCCAGGGTGAGTCCATGTGCAGAATGTGATCCACTGATATTTAATTCCTGTGTTCGGATAAATCAAACAATGTGGCCGTGATAGGATTCCGGCTCATTGATGCACACCATGACCTCCTCTCTACTACTTGAAGGTCTCCAGCCAAATCACTGCAAATGGTGGGTGTCAGAATATGAACCAGAGTGAGTCATGTGTCAGTCAATTCATATTTTTATTTGTAATCAATGTGTAGGAAATACGATTTATCTTGTGTCTATTTTATGTATTTGGATATTTTCCCGTGCAACACATGGAGTGGCATTATACATGTTGTTGTATCACCAAACAATGAAAATAAAGGCTTCCTCTTCTAAATATTCTTACTGAGGGGCATTTCATGCACTGCATGTGGGTGTGAGGCCAGGAAGGATGCACAAGCATGTTGTGCAGAGGAGGGTGGGATCAGGAAGCGTATTATGAAGTAGAAGTCCTGTGGAGTAGTGAGAACCTTACCATAAGAAAAATCTGATTTTCAACGCTAGTGTGCTTCTAATGGCTGCATTTATGTCTTTGCTCAAGTATTTCATATATACATACATATATTTCATTTAAATATATTACTTAATGGACTACAATGAAACTATCAGCCAGGGCATTTCAATACAACTGCCGACTTAGGCTCAAAAGTAGAGGACCGATGACTGCTACTAAAATACAGTGTGTATGAAGACCCCCACGCTTACACACACCGTCCAACCAGAGCTGAAGTGTTCATGGCAGCCAGCAGTGCTTTTACATGCAGGGTGAGGTGCGCTGATGTGACAGGAAGGGTGTTGGGCAACAGTCTCCATCCCAAAAAGAACCACTGATAAGTTGCCCTTGAGCCAAGCAATTAGACTGCGTGTGGCCCAGCAGAGCGTCTCAGGCGCCAGCAGGATAACACTTTGATTTGTGGTTCACTGGCAGCTCAGTAATTAGCAGTGTTGCACAGGTTTTCTCTCACACCAAAAGACCTGCACAATAGGCATTAGGGGTTTAGGAACAGTCCGGCCACTACCCTTGATCAAGGCATGACCCTCACGGAGCGGAGCCACTGACTCAGATCTGCTCTCGGCACAGTGATGTGTTGGGGTGAGTCCACAAAACATGCAGACAACTTGCAGCGGTGGATCGTGACCGTGATGGCGGTGGCAGCGGGTTCTGGGCTGATTACAAGACTCACTGCTGCTACCACCACTTCTATCAGACTTTTTCTTATGTATTAATACTTAAAAAAGTATTTAAGTTCTTTCAATTAATGTTGTCGATAGCGTTTATTTTGTTTGTGTTTGGCTACAAGTTGTATTTATTGTATTTTTACTGCACTTTTCTGCTATTTCTTCATTAGTCCTGTTAAAAGGTGAAGAACAGAAGATGCTGCACCTTGTTAAGCCCTATGAGAAACAAA
The DNA here is from genome assembly GCA_016785235.1 of Pseudorhombus dupliciocellatus. Classification (NCBI taxonomy): domain Eukaryota; kingdom Metazoa; phylum Chordata; class Actinopteri; order Pleuronectiformes; family Paralichthyidae; genus Pseudorhombus; species Pseudorhombus dupliciocellatus. The sequence goes on along the minus strand of JAFBJW010000365.1, from coordinate 2,551,833 downwards.
TACAGGTTCACTGATGGATCAATCAGAGGATCAGTCATCAGAAAATAGGAATTTGAAAAACATTGGGTCGGTAGTTTTATTGAAAGCCTACTGGACATCAGAGATCTGACAGTGGGCACTGGGCGGGTGTTTTTTCTTCAGGAGTAAAACATACTAAACTGTTTGAGTGTCACCTTAGGCAGCCTTCTGATACCTCGCTGCCTCAGCACATGGCTGATAGTGACTCACTACTGTACATGTGTGGAAGAGAGGTGCCACAAAAACACATGTGTACCAGATATGCTGACTGCATTGTGCTGAGAGGACCGTATGGCAGGGAACACTCTGCTAAGCCTTCAATTGCAGCCGTGCAGCAGCCGAGAGGTCAGACGACGGGAGTGACGCAGGAGGAGCACAGAGGGATCTCATTACCTCAGATTCCTCCCTGGAGCTATGGATGGCTGGAGGAAGGGAGCCTGAGGAATAGACTAATAGCATCCTAGTCTGTCCACTCAATGTCTTTATTAGCACTCTGACGACGATACTGGTCCCCGAGCCACACGCTTCTGACATCCAAGCTGAAAACTTAGTCGGGCCTCCCCATCCTGATGGTCTTTACATTGGCTGTGCGGCCTCCGGTGGCACATTACTCTTCCTGACTCTCAATAGAAGCCTTGTCTGTGGTGGCTGACAGTATGGGCCACAGCTAGAGTTACACATTTTTGCAAAAGCCATTCCGTGTGCTTTGCCAAGGAATGTGCATGAAAGCGTCGCCGCTGTACAGCCACACTGCCTGAATGTCTACGGAGAGCAGCAGCCTTCCAGGGGTTTCTGCAGCTGAGTGGGAAGAGGAGATTGGGTGAGAGCAAAGTTACTCCCACTGAGCATCTGTCTGGAACTGGAGTTTCTGTGGCCCCTCCCAAATATGAGTCAAAGTCTCGCTCCACGCTGCATAGACAAGGTGTGGAGAGCTCATCCTATGAGTGTATAACCATGAAAGCCTTCATTGCAGATGGAATCAAGGATAGATCTTATACTGCTTTTAGAAGCAACTTGTGGAAAGAGGCAGTATAGATAGAAAAACACTGATTCAAACAAAACCTTGGACTGAATATCAAACTATTAATTTAGAAAATGTAAGCACTTTGATGCTGCGTTTTTGTTCCGGATAACTTGGATAAATCCAATCCCATGCAAGGACAAAAATAAGCTGAACAATGTAAAAGCTTATATAAATACGATCCTAGAACAGGTGGGTGTTTTCCGCAAGTACTGCAGGGATGTGAACTGTGGGGGATCGAGATCAGAGCGGCATTGCTGGGCGTCCCGTGCAATCAGCTTGGAAGATTCTGGAACTTCCTAATTCAGTGAAAACCTTCAAAGCCAAGTTCATGACCTTCACGACGCACCTTGTGTTGAGAAAAAGGAAACCTCTCGCACACGCACTCTTGCGTCATCTGAAAGAGGATCAGAGCGAGCGTTTTGTCCAATACACTGGCAGCTGTTAGCAATCATCTCTTTTGAATACAATTACTTTTGCTGCACTATGCTAATAACAGTCCACGGCCAAACGGTCTGGACTGCTCCATAACCTTAAAAACCTGTGATGGAGACTTGCATATCTAAGCAGCCCCTGAAGACACGTCTCTGGTAAACGTGTGCTTGACAGATTGATCCTGAACTTTTAGAATATTGGAAATGAAGCAGCAGCAGAACGACAAACACATTTTTCCACTAATCCAACAGGTTTTTATCCCACCCACTCTTTTTGCACTTTTCACCTTTCCTCTCTCGGTCGCTCTCTTCATTTCCTCAAATCTCAATGCACCTCTGAAGAACATCAAAACAAAGCACAGGTTTCCGAGCTGCAACAGCTCGTTTGAGTGAAGACCCACCGCGCCCTGTGACATACAGTCGACCGCACACCATCTCACTTCCTTGGCAACAGTGACTCATTTCCCTAGCAACGCAGCAAGGACAGTTTCGTAAAAAAGGGAACCTGCCTCCGCTGCACATTTTGTCACAGATGGAAGCCGTTATGAACTCAGCCATTGGTTTAAGCCAGGGCAACCAAACTATTTACAGTATATGGTTTAGCCCCAGAGGAAGCCATTTAGCTAGGAAATGAAAATTAAATTACTGAGTCCCACAGGACACAATCAGTTCTTAGCACTTAGCTACGTTGCCTTTCCATTCTAGATCTTTGCTTGTGTTTGTATCTATCGCCTGTACGTCACTTTGGACAAAAGCGTCTGCTAAATGACTTTGTAGAAATTATTAAAGTTTGATAATTATAAAAGGTTTAACTTTAATAAGCAGGCAAAACGTGAATATATCTGTCAGTTTTTTGTCTGTTTGCCTGCATCCTCCAGAAATCTGTGGAGAGATGTTCTGCTCCGTCTTAAAAATGATTATTTTAGCTGCTCTGTGCTGGAGGGGGTTTCACATCTCAACCTTCCACTTTAAAATACTGTGAATACTGTGGATTCACCATCCAGAAACATTCTTGGCCAGTTCGTTTTTACTGTTATCTCCTTTATAAACTCTCGGTCAGTGTTTGCAATGTGTTTTAGATTATTGTTGTGTTGAAAATTCCTCTTCTTAGCTCTCACCTATTCATTCAGTATTTAGGAATAATAACTTGTGCAATGTAATATAAACAAAAATGTAGAAATGTTGTGTTCCCCTACACCTCTTGCACTCATCCAGGCCAATCAGCACACTTCCACTGCACTTTTTTCGTGGTCAGCACTATGCTTGCTCAGGAAATTCCTCATCATGTGCAGCCATGCTGCCTGAGTCACAGCCCGAGCCAAAACTGAAGATGCCAACAGGTTATTTTTTAACCTTGTTCATTGCTATTAGTCTCAGCTGACTTTTGCTGCAGTGGCCACTGATTTTCTCACTTGCTGCATTGAGTTTTCAGGCCTGTATGTTGAATGTCGTCTAACTGGGGACAGGCTATGCTCTCTTCAGATTTCCTCTTTCCTTTCGAATGCTTTTAATTATTTGTAAAACATCTGCAAAGTTTTACTTATGCAAAATCCCCCACAGAACAAACTGCTCCTGCGACGCCTCGTCAGCAATCCACCCAATACTGCACACCTCGTTTGGTGCACTCCCAAACCAGATAAAATGAGAGCAGAGGTCAACGTTTTTCTACAAGCCACAAGGGGTTGACGAATCACAAAAGTGTGCGTGAGCTGATCAAAGAGCCAGCTGAGCGCCATTATGAAAAAAGACAGGCGCTAAATCCCAAGCATTTCAGACTGAAAAGAGGTGCTGCAGCCATGAACGCTGTTATGTCGTGTACTTTGGTGAGGATAGATCAGCACAGGTAGGAAGGAACATCTGAGCCTTGAGCTTTGGGACGCGCCACTGCAACACTGCACCCCGAACCGTGACAGAAACTGCCCGCGTGACTCTCTCACAAAGACGTAATGAGTGTGTATTGTGTGTCACTGCATATCATGTTTATTTCCACTGTGTCTTCCATTTTCCATCTTGGCAGCATTCAGGAGTATAGAAGAATATGAAACTTCGTTCATTACTCAACCTTTTTGGAGGAAGGTGTGAAATTTCATCAAATATTGCAAAATGTCAAACACACTGAACTGAGCTGAAGCATTTGACTACTCATTAGAACGTTGAATGTTTAGCAGCAATACTCGGCTAACTGTTTCAGCATCGTATATGCTGCATGATAGAGTGCACGGGCCTGTTGCACTTGTGCACCTCAGCCAGCAGCTAGCCTCGATTCCTGTGCATCTCTCTCCTGTGTCTCATTGTCTCCACTCGGGGTCATCTCCGAGCTCCTCTTCTCAAATAGAGAGCCAATCCTGGCTAATCACTCATTAACCAGGCGAGCACAATGAATGGCTTGTTGAACCAGCACAGCTCCCCGGAGGCATGCAAACACTACACATTTCTCAAAGAGAGAACGCACATGCGCAACACAAAACAGCATCAACCATGAGCATAAATAATCAACTGCGTCACATCGCTGGAGCTCCACATGAGAGACTAAAGACTGACAGGACATTTTGATTTGATAAGGAACAAAATACATTCGTTACATATTTAAACTCACGAACCTAATGCTGACAATGAAAAGATTCTTTGAGCCTGACAGCTGTTTATCTCCTGCTTTATGAAGTCTTCTTTTCATCCAGTGTCCTCCGTTACTAATGTCTTTCAAAGGTATGTTTTTCAGCTCTAGAGTGAGTTCTGCAAACTATGCGTCTCAATGGCACTTTTCCAGATGGGGTGCTCTCATAAGCATTACATAATGTCCTTGAACCACAAAAAACACAGAATTTATAAAAGGGGAAAAGAGCGAGAAAGACAGAGAGTGAGAGAGAGAGAGAGAGAGAGAGAGGGCAAGACACCCACACATCATCATTATCCCCGCTCAAAAAAAGCGTGCAGCGGCTCATGTTGCCTGCTGGGGATTTCAACATTCGATCGAGGAGCTGGACAAACATTTCATGTGGCTCAAAGCACTTTTAGCTTCAGCATGCTAATGCATTACAGGCATTATACGCTTTATAAGATTCTGAATGTCTAATTGATTCTATGTTTTGGGTTATAAATAAATGATTTGCTTCTGAGTTTGCGCCGCCTTTTAAAGCACATTTTATCTCCGCAGGGCTGGAGGCAGCTTCATTGTAATTAGTATTTTCACAATAGGACCGTAGGCGTAGAAGGTGCCCAGGAAATGGAACAATTCAACAGACAACAGGGTGAAGAGGCATTTCTCTAATGGCCCTCCAAAAAATCCCATCTCATCGCGGCGGCACAGATCTTCTCCAAACAGCATAAGTAAAAGAGGGCACAGCCCTTTTGTGGCACCTGCGAGTTTCTCCTGGGTAAAAAACATTAATGCTCTTGAAAAATTATGACTGGAAATTAGAAACAACATGACGCCAATACAACAGGCAATTAAGAATAAATTTCATATACTAACAACCTATACAAATATGCTGCCGTCATTTAAAGCATTAATGGCAAAGTAAAAAAAAAAGTTCCATCTTTTCATCACTGCAGATTAAACATACAATAATTAATTATCTAGACTGTGGGGGCCCCCGATAACCTAATTTGCCCCCCCACAATATCACACTGAACCAGAAATATGTTTATACTGCTCATAATAACATAAGAGATCTTTAACGTGGCGTGAGCCAATAATCAGACCTCATACAGTTCTTGCAGTGTCTCATTCAAAAACTTGTCCTTACCTGAATTAATTTCACAAGAAAGGCTCAACGAACTGTAAAGTATCTGTTGATTTTCGGCAGAAGTAATTAACTTCAAAATGAAATTCACTCATCTGCTCAGCGCTAACTGAGGGGGATGGTGAAGGCTAGCAACACACGTCCACTTAAGTCGATTTTAAATGTTCGAGAGAGAAATCCAACTAACTGATTAATTAATTAGCACCTTTCTATAATCTGATTCCCTAAAGCAGAGACAGAAAAGTGCATAAGTAAAGTAAATATAATTCATGAATAGATTACCAAAATGAAAGGTCTCACTACCTTGAATAAAATCAGGGATTCCTCTGGTTTTGAATAACATTGGAAACAACAAAGAGGTGGATAAGTGCACAAGCCAGCAAAATATAGAACAGGACTAGATCGTTGTAGACATTATAAAGGAGGTCACACATGCACTTCTTTTCTTAAGGACATACCAGTTTTGTGACTCAGAGCTGAGAAGCCATTGCTGTGATGTTTAGTGGTGGCAGGCATGTACATGTTGGGCTTATAGGAAGGCAGAGTGGGATCCTATAATCCCCGTAAAAACAGTGTTTTCAAGCATCCCTGGTGGTCTGAACAACAACGTGGCACTTTGTGTCAAGCCGTGGATTTTGAAGCATCTCTCCACCTATAGCTGTGGAACAATAATAATTAGCAAAAATGAATAATAGCCTAGTTCTCCCCACCATGATGCACTGGCAGCGTGTAAACAAAGGACAGTTGTGAAAGTTGTCCAGGAAGTGCAGTGATGTGTGAACAAATATAAAGACAGTAGACTGGGAGAAGGTCTGCATTGTTAAAAACAACAGTTGCCTGGTGCTCTACAGTTTGCGGTGACTTGTTTTTACTTTAAAAGCTTCTGTTTGCTTCTTTCTGGTTCATCCATGCATTCTTGAAAAAGTGATGTCACTGAAACCAGCATGTCCGCACTTGAAAAAAAAAAAAAAAAGAAAACAAGACACGAGGATAACATCCCCACAGAAATACCATCAACCTGTCGAGTCAGTGTGAGCCACTGAGTCACTGTGCTGCCTTCATGGAAACTCACTGCCTTTACCTGTCCTTTCACTAATTGGTGCTTTACTGTAACACGTCTCTTTAGAGGCAGCTTTTGTCCTGTTCAGAAATGTGCCTTGTCCTCATGATTTTAAATCAAACAACAAGATGAACCTTCCAGACACAGATCTCAATATAAAACCACCTTGATTACCGGCAGGTTATCTACAGCGGAATTGTCAAAGGGCTGACACCGGACTTGGCACAGGAAACTGAGACATCACAAATGAACAACAACAACAAGTTTGAAAATATCTGAAACATCCAGTAAAACCTGCATGGAAACAAAACCACAGCCATGGTCGGGGCTAATTGTGCTGTTTGTTGTAGCTGCATCAACCACTGGCCGTGGACGCTACGGTGATAACCCTCATTACAAAAGAGAACCGAGAGTGAGTGGCAAAGGTTGCTATGGTGTGGCCTCATTACTTCAGCACGGGCCTGATTTGTACTCTTGGTACAGATTGGGTTATCGCTGCGGATCATTAGTCAGAAGTGTGCAGGTTTTCACGAGTGGCTGCGTCATTAAAACTAGACTCTTAGCTCAGGTTCAAGCTTCACATGCTATCAGCTTGAATTTGAATTGGCGTTTGTTTAAATTTCAGACAGTGAAGAAGCTAGAGGGAGAAAATTATGCATTGAGCAACATAGAGAAAGATAAAAGCGGTTACTCAAAGTTTCCACTGGGCAGTTAACAGTGAAGAGGAGTCTCCTGCAGATTTGATGACATCAGTGACTGAGGCCTTTGGGCCATTAAAGCACCTGGTCCTGATGGCATCCTGCTAGTCTGGCTTATTTTTCTACAGTGGGGACGTTTCCTACAATTTCATGACACAATATGGAGGAAATCCTGGGTGTGAGAGACGGAGCGAGGCATCACTCGTGTAAAGGTCACCTCTAAAACACTCAAACGCTCAAACCGGAAGCTACAGCGATGAAGTTAGCTGCACTATAAATAGACCCAGCGAGGGTAATCAGTAGTAAAAACCTCCCTGATGAGTTTGGTGGTTCCAATGAGCAAGGCAGTAAGTGGCCTGAATCACAGACCAATGATCTGATGACTGATGAGTGAGGAGTGATGAGCGCATTTGCACGGCTCTCTGAGATCCTTTCCCTTTTTTAACACCGTGACTTGCTGTCAAAAATAGAAATTCAATGGGTCAGAAACCATTATGAGGTTTAAAGCTAAAAGGGAAGTGTACAAAAGACAACAATTGATACTAGAGAATCCCAGAATCATCACGTTCAGGTTGCTCTCTTCATTTGCATGAAAATAAGCAGTGAAAAGAAAAGGAGTGTTTACAGCATGCACCTCAAAGGACTGTGGTGAAGAAGGATTAGTGCTGCTCTCCGGCTCAAAGCTCCAGAGTCGGAGTTAATGAGTCCGATTAGTCTCCAGAGTGTGTTCAGGGATTAGCGCACTGTCCACTAAGAGGACCCTTCTCATTTCAAGCCTGAGGAGGAGTGGCGGCGGCAGGGGTGAGGTAAATAGCCAGCTCGAAAAGCCGATGAGGGAACGTGAGGATGAATGATTAGGGACAAAGGGAGAGATTGTGGAAGAGGGGGAAATCATCAGGGTTGTGAGTGTCTGGGTGCATTTGGAAACATCAGAGGGACTAATGACAACAGAAAACGCCTATTATGTGAGCAATCAGCCACGCACTGTGTGTGTGTGTGTGTGTGTGTGGGTGGAGATGTTTCTCAACTCAGATAGGAAGGAAGTCTCCGACAGCAAAAGGTGAAGTGGGTTTTTTCCTGACACACACACACACACACACACACACACACACACACACACACCCCAAAACCAAGTCTCACTTTCTGAAATGTCCTCACTCTGTACAGGTTACAGGCTCAAAGTGGTCCCCACAAGACATCTGAACAAGAACACACAAACACACCTCCGCAAAGCTTTTTCAAAGACAAATGGTGCAGAATCTTGGTGCAGTACTGCAGCACAAATAGGGCTCATGTGACTGTATAGGTCGCATTTATGAACGGAATATTCTTCTTGCTTTTAGAACTGAAAAGCAATCAGGACGTTGGCTGTGGACTCAGTGAGATAATGAAAGCAGCACAAGTGCGTCTCTCCGTAACAGGAGGTGTCAGCCCTCGCTCTATAGAAAAACCTGCAAGATGTTACATTCACATTTCCTGTGGAAGTTCTCCATGCTTCCTGTCGAGGTCGACGTTATTGTCGAGCACAGGCGAGACGCTTGCACACCCAGTAGATGTGTTTTGGTCTGTTACACAAGACTGTCTCTGTAGCATCAGCGATGAGGCATAAGACCAGAAACTTTCTCACTGATGAAGATAAATTAGATCTTTAAATGCTCAGGAGACATGAGACTGAGGAGCAGTTTGTTCCTAACCAAAGGCCAGTTTGAGAAACAGTACAACTAAGGAAACAGACTGAAAGGAATAATTCCATACACATGTATCCACAAAATCCCAAAGGAAAAGATTCTCTCTTGTCCCAAATAATTTGTTTTGGATGAAACACGAGACAATTAATATAAAAAACTAACAGATGTTCCAATACAAGCATCAGAATAGCTGTTTTTTTACCCAGAAATCCCCTCTTCTTTGCCATCCTAAAACCGTAGTTGTCTTTGTACTGCCACAAGCGATTAAGTGCTATATAACCCTTGCGAGTAAAACAGCGGCATGCATCGTGAGCAAGACTTGTTTGGGACCAGTGTTTCCAAATAACAACACCACCAATAAACAGGCCATACAACAATGACAATTGATAAGGGTATTGCTTTTTGTACAAGCATCAGATGATACAGAAAGCCCAGGTATCAGAAAGGGGAGCATGGTATTGCAATACCTGTGCTAAGTTAACTGTTGTGGACAGATTCTCAGACGAGTGCCTGAAAGTACAGACTTCACTGTGGAACCGCTGCTTTGTGCCGCCTACATCGTCAGCTTAGGCTGCATGACGGAGGGAAAAAAGAAAACCCAAAACAACTCGACCACTGGTTATTATGAGTCTGGTCACAAAAGAGCGATGAGGATAGTCGACTCCGTCATCACTGCGAACAGTCCCAGAGCTATTCACGGCTTTTATGTTTGTGTGAGCATGCGTTTGTGTCCGTGCTGTCCAGCCTCTCCACAGACGGGCCCTGTCCAGCTCCAGCAAAGTGTAAAATCAATCTATTAACATGCACAATCACAACAAACTCCCCATCTTCTCAGAATGAGATACATCACAGTGTCACAATGGATAATTGCACACAGATGGCAAATGCCAATGTATGTGTCATAATTTCGATCACAGATTTTCACTGAGGACCCCAGCACCGCAGCAGTGCACTGATCCACTGATCCATGACCAGGAATTTAACCCCATCTCCACTGCCATGACACTTTGCTGTCTTATATGCAGAGAATACTCAAACAAGCCAACTCCTGTCTCTCTCACTTGATTACTGACAGTTCACAGCTGTGACACAACTGATTTGCTTTAATATCTTATGCAAGCACCATCATATAAAACAATGTCATCATCGCAGAATCGCAGCTACTGCTAAACCCTGTAAGCTCGTCTATTTACTAGAGTAGAACTGACAAATGGATTAATGACACCAACCGCACACAAAAGCTGTGTCCGTCCTCCGTGTGCAGGACGTCGCGCTGCTCCGTGTGCTCGATGAGATCAGACACACGAGGCCGAATGTATCTGCGTGCCCAGCCCTAGGAATGCAATTAACATCCCATCACAAGGTTTCCAGTTTGGTGTTATACTGCCATTGTTTGATAACACAATGCGAGGACTTCAGTTCACAGTTCAAACAGCTTCAGCTAACAGCTTTAATCAGCAGAAGTACACTCACAGGTATTTCTGGTGGAGGAACATAGTGCAATATGTTTTCACAAAATGTTTGTACAGCTACACTATCTCTGTTTGACTCAGACGTTTCTTTCATCCAGTGTCTGAGCTTCAGGACGATGCCAGGAACACTCCACTTTAGGAAAAGTTACAGCCGACAAACTGACATTACGTACGATAATATTTACACGGTTGCCTGGCAGAATATTTGCAATATTCAGACAAATGGAATCGTTTGAAAGGTACTATAGAAATAACGTTCCAATGATTGAAAGAAAAGTCAACATTTAATTCCATGGTGAACTTTGGCCATCACCTCCAGCTGCAGGTGTCACAACAAGGACTCATAAAAGCCATAGCTGGACACCATGACTGCATGTATATAAAGTCAATGTGCTGTTATCCGCAGCTTCGGTGAGCTGTTATGTGGACGTCCTCGTCCACAGTGGTCACATCAGCTGGCCCACATCATTACAAACACAGAGAGCGGTGCAAACTGCAGAGTTATCAAAAGCACTGGTGGTTGACCATGACATCACCCATCACCCAAGTTCACCATTTACATATCAAAACTGATTCACCTCTGGGGAGCCAGTGTGATGCACTGACACAAAAGACAAACAGCATCTCAACCAGTTCTTCACCAGTGAAGACCGTCAACAGTGAAACATCTGTGACTGATCCAGAATCATTTTACAGAACCACAAAAACCATCAACAGCATTCAACTGAAAAACAGCTTATGGCAAAGCTGTGCAGTTAAATGCAACAGCACAATGACCGGCTCTGTGGCCATAGCTGTCAGCTATTAAGGCAGCAGGGATGTCTGCATCTCTTTCAGTGACATGTTCAAGGTCGGACTGTTTGATTGGTTGAAGTCCATCACAACAGTAATTTCTAAAGCCTTTCTTAATGAAAACCATCTGTGACGCAAGGACTGAAGGATAGAGTGGTAACATGACAGCCACATCTTTTATAACGCGAAGAGATTGCAATATGTTTAAAATCTAGTTTGATACTGCAGACCTTTTACACAGATTTCAAATCATGAGTCAGTCAGAACAGAGGTGCTCTCTGAGGAAATGCAGAGGCAAACTACTGCAGGAAGCTGAACTTTTACATGTTTCAAAAGAGGATTCACTTCCCTGAAATGATGATATTTTGGGGTTGGCCTTCTTTGGAAGAACACACAGTCTGACGACAGACATCACAAAGTGGCAAGGTGCGTGCAGGAGATTATCATAGTTCAACGGAAAACCATTTTGGTGCCAAAAATCAAGTCATTGGTATGAGAAACTTTCACAAACTAATGATTTTCCAAATTAAAGATATGAGCCACTGACAAAAAACACGTATATCAAAAATATTGTCATAGTATATCAAACTAATGACCTAGTAAATTCAAATAATGCCTTCCGAGCCTAAAATAACATTTTAATAGAATAAAATATGAACTAACTAAATAATGAGGGACTAGCTTTGATGACTGTCCTACTATCACAGAAAGGTGAAGTAGTGTCAAAATAATGATTTACTACGACAAAATATTAGGCTACTCAAAATTAATTAATAGTCACATTAACATAAAATAATGAATAACTGGCCAAAATAATTAAATCGCTTTCTCAAGAATAAATGATGTTTTTAAAACTAATGCCTGTTAATCAAAAACAACGAGTTGCTTTTTCAAATAATTAATCACCAGCTCCAAATGACTTTGTAGCTCAATGTAATGACTTGAAAATGATGACGTGCCAAATCAAAAACTTTCTACTTCAAACACTTTCATCTCGTTGCTTTGATTCGGGCTTCCACGTGCGCGTGTCACTAATGACCGAGGCTCCTCTGCTGTGTTTTTTCCACGCGGACGGGACGGCAGGGCCATTAGACAACACACGCACGCACACACGCGCAAGTTCAACATCTGTGACTCTGAACGGAACTCAACCACAACCGAAATCTGTCGAAAGATTAAAAAAAAAAAAAACACTTTCCGGCGAAGTGAACAACGATTTAAGTGTTTTTTCTTTCGCCCTCAACTAACCTTCCGCTTCAGGCTTTCACGCCCTGTGGCGGGTTGAATATGACGGGAACTTGGAGCGTCTTACCTGCTGGGTGCGGGTCACATCCCGCGGACAAACCTGCGGGAGCAGCTGGAGGTGGAGGAGAGCGAGCTGCCGTCCCCGCGCTCCCGCTCCTGCTGCTGCCGCCAGGAGCGAGCACGCCACACCTCTATCTGCCACACGTGGACGCGCACGTCACCACCGTGTCTGAAGGTGGTGTTGTTGGTGCTGTTGATTGGCGGCTGGCATGCTGTTTGTCGTTGCATGCCGCCACCTACTTCATTTCAGGTTCCTCTATAGTTCTTCTCTATAGGTGCAAAGTCTCGGTCATTGTAGACAAAACGTCAGTTCAATCGCACACATTAGTCACATCACTCATGTTGGTTTCAATGGCAGCTGGCATCCTGTTTGCAGTTGCACTGCCTCCATCGACTTCATTTCATATGTAGTTCAGTTTCTTCGGCTCTTCTCTATAGTTGCCCTCCAGTTTGAAGGTGAGGGTGGAAGAATGCTGAGTGCACGCGTGGATTTGTTGTACTGTTTTTTATTGCATGGATTGTAATAGCTGCAGAGAAACAACGTTTCAGATGAGTACAGTTGGGTTTGAAGTCTTCCTACAGTGAAGAAGAAATGGGTCAGTGGACATTCATGTGCTGCTGCTAATCTTACCTTTCTCCTAGTCCTGCCTACAACAAGACCAGCCTTTATACACCGCACAGCTGTAGCAATGAGGGGTGATGGGGAGGGACCTTAACATTTCAACACCATCGAAATTGGCTGCGGGTCTAATGTGCTTCACTGTCTTAAAACACGGGACGCAATGGACACCGTGCAGCTGCAGCAGCCACTGTAGTGATCATAAGGTGGGTAGTTATTGCTGGCTACTAGTTTTCACTGTGGGGGGGGGTCTTGTTTGGGATAAAAGGTAAATGTGACAGGGGGTTGCACTGTGCTTTGGTGTGACACTCCCTCTAGCAAGCACCCACCTTATTGGCTTCTCTGTGTGCAACTGCCTGATCACTTCAAATATCAGGGTATTGTCAGATAAATGATGTTGATAAACCATCCAAATGCAATGTACAAACCCACGCTGTGTGGATCAAGACTCAAGAGCAATGACTCCATCTACAGGGTAGCTGTTGTACTGCAGAAAGGGGGTCGACATTTTGAATAGATTTGTGTTGCTATGACTGTTTTATAAAATTAAAATAAAAAAAACATCAATCCGCTCCCTTTTTAAGTAAGTAGACCAGCCACAGATTAAAATACAATTGCCACTGTAGGACAAAGTGGTCTCTCTCAAGCTTTGCAAAGTAACTTGGTCACTCAACTGTCACGGAAGAAAAATCAAACAAAAGAAAACAACCCAATTAAATTAAAAGGTGGCATTTTGACTGTCCCTGAATAACAGTTTCCAGCCACCTCCCCAAATATATCCTATTTCAAATATAGGACTCAAAAAGATATGGGCTCTAATGTTAATAATAAATGTATCCATACTATCTTCATATAATTAATAAAAAAATAAATACATTTAACAAATACAAATGATTTTTGTAGTCAGCAAATTACCAAAGGAACAGATCATCATCCACAGTTGTATTTTTAACACTTTTTTTTTTCAAGTGTAGGATTTTTCAATAAAACCATTTTCACCCCCATGAATTTAAACCCGTTGTCTTAAAGCCTCTACACTGGTGTGACTGTGCTACTGAGACCAGATGACGATCTCTCAACCAGTCATCTTAAGGGCTGTATGCGAGCTCCGGCTCACTCAAGGCTAAACTCTTTTTAACACTGTAGCACACTCACAGAGAGCAACCGAGAGTAAAAGTAGATGCTGATGATTCATGTTGGCAATGGGACCCGAACCAGCTCTCGGCTTTGACCGAAAAGCTGCAGGCGCAAGATGTGCATGTTTACATGTCTTCAATCGGTATATCTTGTAAAAACGTCATAATAAACAATCTTTTCTTACTTGTATTTTTCAAACATTTTTTTCTGGTGCGTTTTTGTACAAATCCTTGTAGAACCTGTTTAGACAAAACAGATTAAACCCACAGAAAAATCAACCAACATAAAGAAATTCTCATGCATAAGTTATGTCTCACTCTCACTGATTGCATCTGTTACCAGCTTAAAAAGAAACTGTGTACATATTTTTCTGTTGTTAAACATATTTCTGTTTTTGATACATTTTAAGCCATTTGCGTTTTTTTTGGGATAACATTTATCCTATTTTTCCAGCCAGTAGCTCCAGGTGTCACTCCAGAGTATATTCCATACAAACAACCTCTACTCCTGGACAGCAGGAGGCGCAAGAGGCATGTTTTGTTGGCGAAAGAAACTGCTCCTTAAAAGAAGCTGTAAGGGAAGCAAATGAACATCCTTTGCGATTTCAGTTCAGGTCCATGAAATTAAACCCCATTTCCTATAACGATTCTTTTTTTTTTTTTTTTTGTTCTTATTTTTTTCTGCTAGAAATAGTTGCTTGTCATCTCAAAAGGCTTGATAGAGACAGATGCTGAAGAGGTTTTAAATCTACTAACAACCTCCGAGGCTGGAGTCTGGCAGCAGAAGTGGGACATGACAGGTAGTCAGTTTGCAGACAAGGACGGGGGGGGGGCTGGGGAGGGCCAGGTGAGGTCACCCCTATCTGCAGAGATCATCTTGTGTGGAGTCCCGAACATTTTTCCTCTTCTTGCTGTTGCCCTGGTGATGTGGCTTGTTGCTCGGATGACTTTTGGCGCTGGAGGAGGAGCTCTGCTGTCCTTGGTGGCCACTCTTGTGGTTGGAGCGAGACATCCTGGCCTGGGGTCAGAGCACAAAAGCCGGATCAGTGTGTCTGCACTATTACAGTGGTGAATACTGTTTAAGTATTAAAGTTATTGTATGTTATATGTGTATGGTTTAGTTAGGGCTGTAGGTACCTTTCCTCCCTTGTTGCTTCCAGATGGAGTGCTGGTATTGTGGCACTGTGTTCGGTGATTACTGACGGTAGCTGTCTTTTCTTTGTGGGCACTGGAGCCACGGCTGGGCTGCTGCTTGGCTGTCTTACAGGGTGTGCCATCAGAGTCCTGAGGAAAACCAAAGAAATGCATCATTTATAATTATTTAGAAGATATTTCCCAGAAATATTTTTACTCTGTATATTTTATATATGTGTGTGTGTGTGTGTGATAGACTGACCACATCGCTGGAGCTGGAGGATGTTGAGGATGGCGACAGCAGAGAGGAGGAGGGAGAGGAGCGCAGTGAAGGGGATGGAGAAGAGGAGTTGGAGGAGTTTTTGCTGTGGGGCGTCGACGGTAGAACTACAACAACATCATCGTCGTCATCGTCGTTGTCATCGTCTGGAACATTGTTGTTGCACTCATCGAGCTGCTGGGACTCAAATAACGTGACGTCATTTCCTAAAGGAAAAAAGACACATGCACACAGTGAAGTCAGATTCACCAACTGCTGAGTTTCATCCCTCATTTGGGCAACATTTCAGCTTCAAGCTGACTTGACGAAATACTAGATGTTGGCGTCTGAACTCACTGTTGAGGGGCAGGTCATTCTGGGACGGGCTGACCCAGTTCTTTC
Organism: Pseudorhombus dupliciocellatus; assembly: GCA_016785235.1. NCBI lineage: Eukaryota > Metazoa > Chordata > Actinopteri > Pleuronectiformes > Paralichthyidae > Pseudorhombus > Pseudorhombus dupliciocellatus. Next base: position 2,536,052 of record JAFBJW010000365.1, on the reverse strand, counting down.
GGATCCATTCCCTGTATTCATCCACTTCCTGTGTCACTCGGATTATTCTGCCGAGTATGCTGCGATGGAACAGAAAGAGCAGTTATATAGTTTACAGAGCTATTAACCTGCTTTGAAGAGCAATGTAAAGGATCAAGCACTAATACAAATCAGAGCCACAGCTCATCAACAGAGTCTTTAATAAGCTGCTCACCTCTCAGTCTCATTGTTGGGGTAGTACTTGGCGATGGGGGACACAGCGTGGCTGAGCACTACATAGGCATAGTCGAACGCCTGCTTCACCTGCATGGCACCATAAGAACTCCGGCCGACATCATTGTCTGTTGGACACAAGACATACAGCCACGGAGTGTGAGAAGCTGAAATAGTGTAATAGTAAAAGCACAACAGTAAAAAGTACAAATTCCTTTGTATTTTGCTCCAGTTCCTACCTGGCTGCAGTGGGTCCTCGATGTAGAGCATGGAGGGCCTGTAGCCATCCATCATATTCTTCTGAACCTCATCTTTGGCAACGTAGCATCCTCCATCTTTTATCCTGATGCCAGTCTTCAGATAGTTGAAGTGACGGCCATAGAGCTCGAAGAATTCGATGAGCAGAACACCGATGTTGATGTTGCGACTGCACACGTCCTCCCTGTAGTGGAGCTGGAGGAGGACATGGCAAGAGTGGACGTCAGAATCACCGCGGTGGTAAAGAATGGGGATTTCAAAGTTTATGGGGTAATACTATGATGCTAATGTGATAGTCTTGATATTGTTAATATTCAGTATATGGTAACTTTAACGGCTTTTTTTTTTATTGCCAGCAATCCCCATTTATTTCATGTACATCTTAATAAACTCAAAGTTTTCTGCTTGGGCCTCATGTCTGCTGTAGCTATGCAGAAATAACACTGTGCTAACTACAGTAGTTAAACCAAGCTCCAAACACATATGAGCTGTTGCGTGTCAGACCTGCAGGAAGCTGACAGCCATGAGGAACAGGCTGTAAGAACCAATCCCACCAGTAAAAACTTCATTGAGGTCCCTCTGCAGTAGGAACTGCTTCAGCACCAGGACCAGGTAAGGCAGCACAGGGTATTTCTACAGGATCAAAACACAGAGACACTTGAGGCACATTAGGAGTAGATGCAGATGTCGACAGCACCCTCTAGAGGAAAACATCCACACATTGTACATTCTTATAACTAATACACTATAGAAGAACCTCATATGTTACAGAAAGTTTTTGCTTTTCTAACTTGTCCACAATGTTGTGTGCAAAAACTCTGAATATGACAGACAAGGATAGGATAGTGTTTTTAACTGAATGAAACCCCTGTCGTATTAAAGGTTGGGTTGAATGTGCTGATAAAATTACAGAAGCCCCTATGCAGCAGTGTAGATTCCTGAATGTGTGAAACAAACCTCTTTAAATTCCTTGATGAGGCGGGCAGCTTTTACGCCACTCTTTACATTGAAGCTGATGTCCACTTTGACCTCAGTGAAAGAGTCTGTCAGTTTGATGATGGGAACCTGAAAACACACACATTACACACATCAGAGAGGAACGACGACAAACCTGACACCGTACAGTTAAAGCTTTGTCAGGATAGCTGCCTCCGTAATAGTGATTAGCTTCTTGTAAGTAAATAACGGTTCAGAACCCATGTTTACTGATCTAATCGTTCTACTGCCTAATCATTAGCCAAAATCCTTGAGCAAAGATTTAAAAGTGCTGACTTGATCTATAAAATCCCAAACAAAAATCAAACACAAACGAAGCTTTAGTCAAATCCTATTATTTCCTAAAATATAAAAAAATAATATAAAAAATATAAAATAAACTCAAAATGGTTGGAATTTTTCAAAAACAACAAATGGCCTACAGAAGGTTGGGAGGGGTTTGTAAAAAATGATAAGGAAGTCATGAGGCATCTAAAACAAAGAGCCGCTCGCAAGCTCACTACATGATATGATTATGATGTCACTAACTCCCAAGTACAGTAAAGTTGAGAGGAAATGATTTATGATGCATTATATAAGGTTTTCCCGAGGGGCATTTATTTTCATAACAGCACAGTAAAGGCACAGGACATGAAAGACATGCAGGGAATGACATGCAGAATCAACCAGGGCGCGGTATGAAATCTACAAGTGGAGTCCCAGCAAGACATTACAAAGCTGAGCAATGCACTCCACATAAAAAAGTTGTTTTTGGAGCGATAGTGAAAAAAGAAAATTTCACATGACAATAAATATTCACAAATAGACAGATACGCAGGTGCAGATGACGACATTCCTACCGTAGCCTTGTCCAAAACTTTAATAGAGTTCTCATCGGCCACATTCTTCTTACGCAGCGCCTCTTCCAGCGTCCAGAGCGGCAGCGTCTCCCACTTCCCAAAAACCACCAGATCAATGTCACTGGTGGAGAAAAATACAAGAAATATTATCTTACTTGCTCAAGACAAATTACAGTGTGCACATAGCAACAGTTGCACGTGAGAAGCACATGATTAATATATGAAATGTTCTACTATGTTGTTCAAATTGGGTAGAGTGAAACAGCTGTATTCCTCATGGTAGATCACAGCTCACAAGGACTGGACTCCCCTTTTGAGAAAAGGCAATATGTACTTTAAATCAGAGCTCAACCTATACTTGTGTTATTTAAAACACAAGAGTTTAATATAGTGTATCCTGAATTAATCATATTCTGAGGGACGAATTCCAGGGACAAAAGAGACACAGGCACATCAACCAATGTCATGCATGCATTCACAAAACAGATTAGTCCCATTAAAGTGCTCAGTAAGGTGTCAAGAGTCCACTAATCCAGGTGACGTGTCAGTGATTGGGGGGTTATTGTGTGGCTGTGTGTAGGCAGTGGTGCATTTCTTGGTTTATCAGCCGTCACAGGTCTCTCTAAGAATACATTTTTTAACAATGACTGATGAGTTAGTAAGACAGTTTTCTCCACTGGGCTGCAGTCACGGTTTGGCAGAGAGAAGGAGGAAACTCAATGACTCACCTCGTTGGAAGGTAGAGACCGGTGCTGAAGCTCCCGAACACTTGGACCTGAGGGAGAGAATGCAAGCAGTTACACCCTGTAGAATAACAAAGAGAAATCTTACACTTCATTGCTATACTATGACATGGGTGGAGCGCATCAGCATGCAGGGTAGCATTCTTAAAATTTCCATCTATTTCACCAATATAAAATGTGTTCTCAAGATGCCAATATAAAACCAATTAAAAAATATAAAAACAATTTAGCCACAGAACCCAGTGTTGGTGTAAAGACTAAACCAAATTCACAGGATTAGTACACAAACCTAACATGACAGGATGTTTACATACAAAACAATCCCTTTAGCCACTGATCTCAATTATCTGCATGCAACTGGAGACTAAAATATCCTCAACCTTCCACCTTCCCACGTCCTGAGGAGCACGTAAAAATTGGTGCTCAAACAGAAATAGACATAAGCCTTGACCCTTCCTTCGCTCTCCTACACCTTGTCCCTATGTCACACACTGAGCAGTCACATGTCCCAGGCTAAGCTGATTGCAGAACCATGTTTACAATCGAACAGGAAATCCTAAATACTTCTGTGAAAAGTGAAGTAACTGCAGGGGAGGTAACCATCGAGTCAAACCAATATTTGACCCATTCATTAAGTATGGCCAAGAATTGGCAAGCCATGAATGCGTGAAGGGGGAATGGTGAGGCTTGGATGAAACCGTTGACTAAGACCAGCTTCAATAAACCTGGAAAGCAGAAGTAGGCAGTAGTACCACAGGTACAAATTCATTAAACTAGAAGCCGGCAATGCAATTGGATCTGCAAGAAGCTATGCCATCGATCAACATACCAACATTCCAGCCATGGTACTTACAGGATTCTCTGTTCAGATACAGTGCTACCTTAATATCACCAGAGTTCTTAGCTAATTTCTATGTTTGCAAACGTGTTAACAAAAGATTGTTTTCCTGCTCTATTCATGAATACCAAAGTGTGTCGTTTTTACCCAGTCTGAGTTCACAGGTGCAGCCAATTGCAGTGGTTGTATAAGTGTGTGTTTCAATGTGTCTAAAAGACAGAAAGTGTAATCAGGATGGAGGGATGCAGCTGTGGAGAAAGATTTGACCCATAAATAAAAGTACCAATCAATGATGTGAATGTCAGTGCTACTGAGAGACAGGAACTAGAGAACGTACTTCTATAAAATAGCTTTTCTTTTCTTTTAGTTGTGTTTGGTCACACGGCCTGAACGTCCACATTGTCCATACTCAGTCCATGGTGGAAAAAGGAATCAAGGTGGCCAGCACTGGTACTGTGCTGTGCTCCTTAAATAAGGACCTGTGAAGCTTGAAGCAGGCACAACTTGGAGCACACTGCTCTATCAGCGCCATCAAAATCAGTGGGTGCACAAATGCCTGAGGTGGCCCTGATTAGCATGGCCCAAAAAGATTATTGTGCAGCAATGCGATAACGGAAAAGGAATTTTGATGAAAGGCTGTAGCTTATAGCCATTACGTCAATATCACACACAGCCTGGGCTCTTATAATAACTGTGGAGCCGGAGAGTCGTAAATTATTGTCCCTTGTTGAAAGAACTCAACCCGGGCAAAAAAAAATTGTGCTGTATAATTTACCATCTATTTAACAAATTCATTTCTGGCAAAACAACTTTACCTCCGGAGATGCGTTGTTCCTCACCTCATAGCTTTCAGATTACAGGTAAGATTTACATTCCAGCAAATAGCCGGTGGCAATTCTGACTCTGTTTATCAGCAGTGCATTGAAAAAGAAAGTCTGCTGCACTATACTAATACATTTGGGGGAGGGGGGAATGATGCATACCTCAGCGCTGGGCCATAGGGCGTGGATAACTCCCTTAATTCTGTCCACCACCTCCAGCCTCATCTTCTCCTCCTCTGGTCGTGGGGAGATGTAGTCATAGAAGTCATTGATCTCCTCGTTTAACCTGCAAAACACACAGACGACAGTGTGGTGAGAAGAGGACAGGGAGACACAAGCTAACATATAAACTATATGCATACATTAATAGGCATTTAGCAGGTGTTATTTGATTAGATAATGACTGAGATGAGAAGAAATAGAAGAAGAAACAGAACAGGCAAGGCAAGGAGTCAGATGTGGAGAGTCACTCTGCACAATCCTGGACACATCATATTGAAGGGTTAACACAGGCTGTTTTCAGACATGACCTGTGGCTAAAATCCAGCGAATGTGCCTTTCACACATGCACACACAACAGCAGCTAATCTGTGGTTCAGGTGAATAACCATTTACCGTTCACACCTTAATTTCTTCTATGAGTTTGTCACCAATTCATGATGGTGTTTGTTTTCTGATTTAAGCGACCGCAGACACAGACACAGGAACCATGTGTCTGAAATATATTGAACAATATTGGCTGCACAGAGACTGAATACCAACAGCCAGAGCTACAGATGCAGAGGCTGCACTAAGTCAGACTGACAGGCCACTGCTACGAGCCATCTAGTCTCAATTCTTACACATCTACACACAAAACTACAGTTGCAGTGGCTTAGTTAAATTTTTAGGCCAAGTACAAAGAAACTTCAAAAGGGAAGCGCAGACATCATAGTCCTTAGTATTAAGCAAGAGAAAACATGCTTTCTATCTCACTTTCCGATTTATACCCCTGTATCCTCAATAATCAAAGCTGTCCTCAGATAAATTGCCTGTGTTTGATTAGGGGTGCATTCTCCAAGAGGTTGTCGAGACATGAAGTGCCATTGACAAGTGACATAAACATCTTTTCTTTGCCCTCTGCCATGTTAGAGGTGTGGCAGTACTACAGGGATCTGAACTCGTCTGGTGAAAAACCAAACTGAAGCCTTTTTTTACGATGCAAATCTGAGATATGGATCTTATGTAACAGCAGCAGCTTTCTCGTGGAGATACAGGTAGATTTATGCGCTTCAGTGAAACATAGGCAATCACATTTACTGATGTCTGCAGGTACAAATATCTTCACAAACATAACATCCCTTCAAGCAGCAGCTGTGGCCTCGCAAATATTGATAGGGCTGGTAGATAATTAATTTAAAAAAAAAAAAACACAAATGTCCAGGAAGAAATCAAAAACTTAGAGGCACACTGAGAAAACAAGCAGTGCTCAAAATGTCACCCCCACAAAACAACTGTGTCTTTTTTGTAAACTGCAAGGCTGAGAGGAAAAAAACAACTGGGTCAATATGTAATGTCAGTAATAAAAAAGGAAAAGGGCAAGCTGGGTAAGAGAACCACATTTGTCCTTGGAACAGGTCACACTGCCCACACGTGCTGACTTTTTCACTGACCAGCTTGTCTACATACACATACTCCCTGGGACAAGTCTCTGTGGACAGACAAATAAGAGCACAGGCGCACACCCACATGCACACAAACAGCCGATGTAATCCCAGATTAGGCCAGTAACAATCTTACCCCCCTGGCAAATTGAAGAGAGTACTAAAGAGATATTTATCCTTGTTTAAGAAGTAAAATAAGGCAACACACCATAGAAAGTTAGACAAGACAAACACTTGCAGCTTTTAACAATGACTGACTGTTGTTTGGACTACACCCCAGAGCACTGCATGTGCACGTTTCTGGGTTTTAAATACCTAACATTGTTGAGAGATTATTTCCTGATCATTTCTTACAAATGACCAAAAAGTATTAATATTAATACAAGAAAAGGAGAATAGTAAATCATATCATTTTAAAGACTGAAATATGAAAATATTTGGCCTTTTGATTGAAAACAAAAGGCTGCTTTAATTCTAATCATTACAGCTTTATTCTTCGGCACTGACAGAGCTCATGTTTGACAGAAGGCCAATGCATTCAGGGGGTGCCAAGACAGTGGCTTCATTGAGGGCGTGTATTAAATGCATCTATGTTGTTGGTGTGAATATGGCTCGGCCAAGTTGAATGTGCCGGACATAAAGGCAGGATGTTTCTTACAAATGATGAAGAACAGACGACAAAGGAATTTGACAGGAAACAGCTGGCCGTTGCAAACAGTCCATGACTCCACCAGATCTGTTGTGCAGAGTATCAGAACTTTTCTCAAGTGTAAGCAGGACCAAGTAAACCCAGAGACTCAGTGATTTTTACCTTGGGGAAGCCACAAATAAAGACGTGAAGTGAACTGATTTCATTTCATTTCAACTTTGCTCGGACTACGACGGGAGGCCGGAGTTTCTTTGTCATGGTTTTATGTTATGTTACATTTGTGCATTTGTCACATCACAAAATGCTTTGAGTGGTAATCTCACATTACATGAAACTTACATACATAGCATGTCAGATTTACTGACACTTGGATGACACCAGAGAAGCAACATGGAGGCATGCTGTGTTTTTTTTTTATGTTAAAAGAATCAACACATGCTTAAATTGTACTAGATTTGGCGGCGGCGCTGTTTACCGGGCGAGGCTGGTGTGAAAGTGTCAGTTTGAATAAGACAATGAAATGCCTGAAATGTGATAGATTTGCAAGAGAACCACAATTATCCATGACTACAGTTATTGTCTCCCTCTTTTCAAAAGACGGGCAGGAAACATGTTTTACTTTGTATTTGTCTGTCACTCATTCAACACGGCAGCCGACAACTGCTCCAAATCTCCCTGCACACAGCAGACTCCACCCCTCCTCCAAATCATTAGGTTTCATTTAAGAGTAACAGAAACTCAGGAACCAATCTCTCACACAGTTCTGTGATCTACTTATTAGATCCACTATATTTGCTGAGATTGAACTGAATGATTTTATGAGTCTGGTACAGTCATGAGCCCATTTGACTTCCATTACAGGACATTATAACCAAAGCCCATTCCAAGAAAGGCGAGTGGAACTCCTCCACTGCAGCACCACTAGGTTTCATTTCACAGAAAACAGCTCCACTGTTGCTCCCTCGTCATCACATGGTGAAATATCTTGTGCCCCACCTTTCTTGGATCTAATAATGTCTCAGTCTAAGCCTGCCTAGGAAGCACATGTACCCTTGGCCCAATCAGATTATCCCACTCGCATGCATTGTAGTAATGTTATGTAATCTTGTGGAACAGGTTTCAGACAGAACATCTCTGCTGAAGCACTGCTTCTTTCCTAACATTTCCCTCTGACATTAGTGAAACGATCCCAGTGAGTCCAATATTTGCTTGTGATTTTGCAGATAGGGCCTCCTGCACACTGGAGGATTTTCAAATCTTGACTGATTTAAAAAAGAAAAGTGGGAAACTACAGATATAATGACACATGTATCTATGTTTTAATCTTTTAATCTGGACAACTGGTACAGGGAATAAAAGTCATATTTAATCCGTAGGCAGCATGTTTTCACTCTAAACACAAGTATGCAAAGTCCATTTGGTGGAGCTGGTCAGCTGGCTTTCATTGCCTCGTGCACTTTTAGCACAAAATTCTGTTTCTGTTATTCAGATAAAGAGGCTCTGATCCAGTCGGGGACTTTAAGATTATGTGTGTAAACCCCTCTCACTACAGGAAAAGAGAAAGTAGTGTCCGTAGGGTTTAATCCATTTCAAAATTATTAGTTGTTGCACTGTGACTACAAAAGAGACTTGTGTAATATCAGACAGCATTATGCATTCATTACACACCGTATCATTTAAAAACACAATCAATACACAACTCAGTTTAAAGCAATCTGCTTTCATGCTACTATTAGGTGAACAAAGCCATTTCTTTTCTTACTATTTCCAAGTATTGGCCTGTCCTCTGAGTTCATGCTTCTATTCAACCGTATGAAGGATTTCATCAGGTCTCTGCATAATGAGTGTGTTTTAATGAGCCACAGAGGGATGCTTGACATTATTAGTGATGCACTTCATGAAGGCCCTGCAATACGTCAATATAGGAAGCAGAATTTGGCCTCCAGGTGACTGAATGGAGGAGGAATGGGAATGTGGTGGAAAGAGAAAATTTGAGCATATGTGTCAGGGGGAGAAAGCCAGGTAAAGTTTGAGAGGAATGAAAAAAGAAACGGGACCTGACTCAATCATGAGGTGAAAGAGGTGAGGGGGAAGGAGGAAGAAGAGGAAGAGGACTGGGTGTGGTGCTGAAATGCCTTCATGTGAACGAGAGCCATCTGTTAAATTGGGCAGGATAAGGTAGAGAGGCTGTGCACCACTCGCTGACTGTTCAGAAAGGCTGGCCCAGAGGTACAAAGGTGTTTGAAATCGTAAAAAAACACTGACGTGTTCTAAGAGCATTGAGACATGCTCATATGAAGCGTGAAACTGTGTATGGGTAACCGACTGGTAACTCATTGGTGTCTGTAGTGGATGAGAGGACGACAGCTTAGCAGACAATCCTTCATATGTGGCCTGGGATGCATTGAGGACACACGTGGGTGCGTTCAGACCTGTACTAAGCGCTCACCACTTGTGATCAGATCACTCAAGATGAATGATAATTCCAGGTCTGAGCCAAGGCCACGTTCCACTGCGCTGCGTTAGGTCAGAGTTCTACAGTTGTGGCAAACTAACTCTCCAGCAGGACTCTATTTCCACTGTGGCTTTAAATTTCATCTTCTGCAACAAAAGTGAATAGAGTGTAATGTGACACTGTTGTGTCCACAGAACCTTTACACTGACCAGCAACAGCTTCAGGTTGTCAGAGTAGCCGGGAGACAGACAAGTGCCACAACACACGCGTTTATTTTGTAAATGGGAACAGCAACAAACTGCGGTAGAGGTGTCAGTGTCTTGCAGATGGCAGATTCATTAATGTTTCATCAATGAACTGATGGTGATGGTGGGGGGGGGGGGCAAAACAGCTCTGGTTACATCATAGCCAAAGTACAGATGACTGCTGTGTTGATGGGAGAATGTTCTGTAGGAACAGGAACACTAGGAGCAGTCCCTTAACAAATTTACAACACGGTTGGAACGCCCTTGTTCTTCATTTTGCTGCACGCACTTAAAGAAAACAATTGGATAACAATACAAGGTAATTTATTGTAATTTGTACCGCTCATATTTGCAGCTGTTCATTTAGCATTTTAAGATTAGAGGATTCGAAAATGCACACTAATCAGAAGTTGTTAGGATCCAAACAGTGCTGATGTTTACTTTAGAGTTGAAGCAAATATTTAATGTGTGCACCATGGACATGTAGTTTATCTGCTTCACACAGGCAAGGCAGCAGGGTTATACTGACCGAAAAAACAATGTGGATTATAATCCAATATCATTGACCACCATACTAACTATATACATGTGGTTATCAGTATATATGAGCAACAGAGACAGGCACCCCTATTTGAAATGAGTGATGTTATACTTAATCTTATGGCAAAACCAACACATTATTAAAGAAAAGAAAACATGGATTGTGATAAAAAGCAAACAGTCAAAGCCCATTGGTTCAGTCAGAAGCATGGGGAGGGTTTGTATTGGCCTGGAGGAGGAGGAAGAGGACAAAAAAGAAAAACACATTCCACACTACACATGGGAAGGCGGAGTCATGGCTAGCTGCCTACATGTGCCGTTTCACCTACAGTCCAAAGGAGCAGCATGTGGAGCACTCCTCTCTGCACACAGGCTGACACATGCTATGGCCTAAAGCGAGCCAGCCAGCAGAGAAATCATGAGGGGAACGTGACATAGATGTCAAACACAGCAAAGGCTGAGCCACAGTTCTAATAATGGCGCTTCAGTCACAGAGGTGTTATCTTTGCGCTTGTGCTGGGAGTCATAAATCTCCACAAGACAACAGCAATAAATGGCAATAACACATTGGGCCAGGGCTGCTCATCAGTGAGCGATTAACCGCAAATTTCATTAGCCTGCAAGTGATGTTCAGCTTCACCACTCCAAACTAGCTGCCAACACCAGACCCTGCAAAAATTAATCAAGTGCAGGCCAACCCTGTCATTACGACCATAAAGGCCTGATTGTTTCACATTTCACAGAGTGTGAAGATGTGTGACTAATGTGAAGAAGTCATAAGCAAAGAGCAAAGGCAAAGGCTAATGCTTCTGTACTCACAGACAGACTGGCAAAACAAAGCAGGAGCTTGAAGAAGTGTCTGGGATCTAGGAATTAAGTCCAGGCGTCAGACTTGAGTTTAATATAAAAGTCTTACAATTAAAAGAAAATTATATCTCTCAGTAAACAAGCAGCTCACTATTCATGTCTCATACCATAAAGCAGGACTCATGCATGCATTGTGTTAATGCTGATGGTGTAATGTTGTTACCAGCACGGTTGTCAAACTGGGGACTGTGAGGTACACAATGTGTGCATTGGACTTCGAACACATGGTCACACTTGGAAACACGACTTCAAACATTTTGACTTCAACGTTTTCAGCATTTTGGATGGTGCTTCATGATGACCGCCCATCTAAAAGCTGTTACCATGAAATTGTGTGACAAAGCAAAGGAGGTTGAACATTTACTTTGCTATCCTGAGCCAGTACCCTACTTGGAAATATCAGTTTACACTCCCCAGCTCCAGTGAGGTAAAACAGACCCTATAGTACATCCACCATCACTCTGCGTGGATTCTCTCACAAAGCCTCTCTGTTGTGAAATGACTGGAATTTTGCATCTTGACTACACAATAAAAATCAACAAGCAGCTCAGAGCACAGTTCAGCGGGGCAGAAACAGGCCACCGCTCTCCGAGGCTACGCTGACTTCCTGTGCCTATTATGAAGAATCTAAATAGCTGCTCTACAAGGCCAGAAAACGTGGGGAGAAAAAAAACACTCCCTCAGAGCTCCCAACCTGATTGGACAGACAAAGAAGGGGCTCTGGTTTCTCTTCGAGGGTTGGCTTTGTTTTGTGGGAGTGAGGCCGTGTGGAGCATATAAACACTGGTCCTTTTCCATCCTGATGTGGGCTGTTTGCTTGGGCCTACTCCTTTCCAGAAGACTGGAGGAGCATAAAACACAAATAAGCACATGCCTGTGTCTCTCGAGCCAACCCCCATGGCCAAATATAGTGTAGACTGTCTCTTGGAAAGATGCATTTCAACATACACCCCTCCTTCACCCTTTAACTCGTCAGGATTCTCAGAGGGTTACATGTGCCTGCTCCCCAAGTCACTCACTGTGACAGGGACAGCACATTTAAAGGTACAGTGTGTAGAATGGTATAATATAATAGTGCTGAAATGTAAAGTTGCAGCTGATGACTTCACTTCACCCTTTCCCCCCAAAACATGAAAAAGCTCACTTGTCAATCAAACCCATGCAAAGTTGCTGGACTACCAACACTAACAAGCAGGCAGCTGTTTTATTTAGTTAGTGAGGGAGATCTCCACCAGTCGTCCGGCTACAGGACTCTGGTGTTTTAATTCTCTCTTTCCACTCCTGCTTGGCACCGCTAAGTAAAGCTGCAAACCTGTAAATCAACTGGAACTATTCTTCATGCAACTGAACAGTCTTCTGCACATTTCTCACACCCCATTGCCCAAGAAACAAAAACAACACGATCTGTAAATCTATCCTGTGGTTCTATGCACATCGGAATGGCTTTCCTTAATGCTATGGCTATAGAGTCCTCAGGGGTGTAAGCTTGATCAATGCTGTTAGGTTCAAGTTCTGGTATTAGCCGAGCTAATCACCAAGGAATGTCCTGAAAGCAAACACAGGGCTCCCATATTACTATAAATGAGGATTAGCCAAACACTCTGGTGTTCAGCTTATTTACACATCCAGCAGAACAATCTGGGGGAGGGGGATCTCTGCAACTAAAAGGCTCTTACAACAGAGCCACAAAAATATTTTTCTCCAATTGTCATGTCTAAAATAACATAGCTGACGAAAGGACACAGTTATATTAAGATCATTTCAAACTCCTGCCTTAACTACCATTAATGAACCATTACTGGACAATCATCATTTTCCAAAACAGGTTGATTAGAGGTAAAAAAAAATGTTTTTATTATTATTTAAACTGTATCATCTCTTAATATCAAAGTCAATTTTGTAGGGATCTACATTGATGGTGAGTTAATAAATAGTAACAAAATGTCAACACTAGATGTTTGTCGAGCCATCTGTTTCCTGAGTCGGTCCACACCTTCCCTCTCCGCCTGAAGAACGCCTGACTTCCCTTATTCTGTGCTGCCTTATCACACGCCAGCTGATTGTTTAGCACTGGGTTATAGGTTATACAGTTTTGGTGAATTTCCAGTCTGAAATGTTGTTATCACTGGTAAGCAGTATTACCATTTGCACTCAGGCTGGCTAAGCAGGTTCAAACTGTAATCCTGGTGCCAGTGGCGACATGTACAAAACTGTGAGCAGAAACACTAGTTATTGTATACAAGCCACTTTCTAAATGGTTAGTGGGGTGTGTTTCTCCCATGTTTGTAATTTCCACCTGCTACTTTATTCTCCTGTTCTTGTAGTGAACGTTGGTTGTAATTATATGGATGCTGGTGGAGGAACAAGTGATTGGGTTGATAACACTACAGATGAATGAAGATGGCAGCGGGACCCCCTCGTCTGAATAATACGGACGATTCGTTGCTTATGTGATTGTGTCCGGAGGAGAAAAACTCCTGGTACCCCATGCACGTGAAAAAGCAAAAATATGGGTCCCCAAATGTCTGGAATTAGGAATCACACATGGGTCAACTGGACTGAGCTGACGTCTGGGTAACACCCGGATTCTGTGACTGCAGGTGATCTAGACTAAACGTTAACTAGGTGCTGAGTTCATGCATTTTGCATTTATACTGTACTGTGCCATTATTACCTTTAGCTACACGTCTTTTTCAGGATGTTCTGACAACTTTGTGGCTATCACCTGACTCAGTATGACTGTCAGAACTGGATTTCTACTTTTTTCATGTACAATGCTGAAAAACAAACATTAGCTCATAGCAAACGTGCAGGCTTTCACTCCCAACACAGAATGAGTTAAGTTAAACTGCTGTGAAATACTGCAGGCCCAATATATGAGGGTCTAAGGAAGACTGATAAAGCAGTGGCCTTTGTTGCCCACTTAATAAACACATCAGTCAGCTAAGATTCATATACAGAGTTTTACTGTTCCATGTCTATAGTAATACTCAAAGGGCAGTAACAATGGCTGCATCCACTCTCATAGCATATATTCAAAAGCTGAAAAATCATTTTTTTCTATTTTATGCAGTAAAACCACTTGAATCATGGATTGTCGATGAGTTTTAGTTCACAATGTTGTTCATTCAAAGACCAACTTATAAAAGACAAACTCCTTTAGACCTTTTTCAGTGGCATCTCCACGAGCACTCTGGTTCTGCTCTTTTACTGGTAAGAAACTGATGAGCACCTTCAACCCACCGAACCAATCCCTGACGCTACACTTTATGAACTGGTTATTTTTGCTGCACAAAATAAACGAAGTTATACAATTGTGAAATCAGTGGGTGTGGTGACAGTGACAACCGTCCCCATGTGTTATGTCAGCCTGTAGGTGTTGAAGAGTGAATCAACTCCCAGTTCTCATAGGATGCCCTGTTAACAGGCTGACACACCCCACACAGGGGTCCACTGTGCGCCAGCTCCCCACAGAAGGTGAACTATGAGTGGCTGCCTCCACAGCCAGTGACGTGATTCAGACCTGATAGACACGGAGAAACTTACCCAACTATGCCCTCCGAGTAGTTCCTGACTTTCCACGGCGTGCCCGTGTAACCATCGTAGCCTCCCGTGTCGGGGCCGCTGTTCAAGAGGCTGGCATTGAATCCGAAAGTGCTGGCTTTGTTGTCTCTTTTCCTTTTGTTGGGGTGTCCGTCCGTCAGCCCCCTCCAGAGCACGGCGACCCCGCTGCCCTGCTGCTGTTGCTGCCCCCCTCCGACGCCGACACCGCCCCTGCCAGGGGCTCGGTTGTTGTAGTTGCTGTTGTTGGTTTCCAGAGGTATAAAGTCCCGCTGTTCCGTTACTCCTCCGTCCCCCGTTGAGGACGACATCCCCTGGGTCCTGGCTCCTGTCTCCGCGCTGCCGGCGGTGTTGGAGTCGAGCGCCCCGTTCCTGCTACCGAGGACGGTTCCGTTGACGCTAGCTTTCTGCGATCCGCTGCTGTAACTGTTATTGACGTGCAAGTAGCCGAGCCCCTGGGTCGTCTCCCAGATCTGCATCCACAGGTTGTTAGCGGGTCCGCGTTGTTCTGGTTGAAACCAGGCGATCCTCGGATCCATCAAACGACACTGTAGGCACACCGCCCCCCGCCCCCACCAGCGAGCGCTGCTCAGCTCGTGTGCGGCTAGCTAGCTAGCCAGCTAGCCAGGGCGCTAGCTAACGTCAGCTAGCCTGCTGGAGCCTCGCCGGAGCCGCTGCTGCTGCTGCTGCTGCTGCTAGCCGAGCTGCCCGTTACTCTCACAGTCCGGTTCAAAAAAAAACAACACACACGGTACACGCCACTGGCGAGACTGTTCACCCACGGGAATCACGGCGAGTGCCAGTCGGGTTTTGAGAAGCGGCGTCTGGAGCCCGGAGTCGCGACGTGAATGCTGGAGAAGCGTGCGGCTGCGGGCGGTCGGAGAAGAAGTGCCTCTGACCCCGTCCTCCTGATAGTGGCTCCCTCAATGGCGGAGCGGACAGAGAGTCTGCGCAAGAGCGGATCGAGGGGCGGAGGCACCGTCGTTACGCAACAGAGAGAGCGTTGAGTTACATAACGACGTGACATTTATTATCCATCAAAGTGACACGGGGGAGATGCAAAGCTGCAACCGCACACACCACGGTGGTTCTGTTCGGACCCGGTGCTGTGCGTTCGGTCCCGCTGAGCTCTGGCTGCACGGAGGGCAGAGGTCACGTGGCCCAGCCTGGCTTTAAATGTAGCCCTGGACTCATGGTGCTAATGCAGTAGCTCTCAGTACACGTTGTACTAGTTGGTGTACAAATCACAAAATACTGATGATGACAGCACTATAAGTTCCAAAGTGTTCACTGATGAAACGTTTTTAAAAGAGTTACAATTTCCCAAGGTGCATTATGGGGACTTGTCTTCCTAATGAGACCAAAAAGAAGACAAATCATGACATTTTTAGGTGAAGATATTTTAAGTTTAAGGTTTACATTTAAGTTAGGTTAAGGAAAAAAGTTACTATGGTAACAGTTAAGGTCAGTCTCCTGTGTGGCAGTATGAAATGCTGGCATACTGAAATTTAATTAAAAAATAAACTATTTCTGTCTTGGTTTCTTCTTTTTCTGAAAAAACTGAACTGTTTAAATATAAAATTGACAT
The DNA here is from genome assembly GCA_016785235.1 of Pseudorhombus dupliciocellatus. Lineage (NCBI taxonomy): Eukaryota > Metazoa > Chordata > Actinopteri > Pleuronectiformes > Paralichthyidae > Pseudorhombus > Pseudorhombus dupliciocellatus. The sequence goes on along the minus strand of JAFBJW010000365.1, from coordinate 2,519,817 downwards.
AGAAACAAAAAAGAATAATCAATTCTTCGGGTTTACACATCCAACAGGCTCTGTTGGTCTGGATTGGCCCTCAGACTGCCAGTGTCCGGGATGAAAATAACTGAGCACATGAGGGTCTTTTTCTTTTGTTGTATGAAATGTCACATAACATTCAAATTAAAGCCGCAAATCCACATCAACTAGTTTTCATGTTATATGAGAAACATCTTAGTCTCTTTAACAATCATTATCACAAGGTTGTCTCTTCTGGATTAAAAGACAAAAAATCATTCAAATGAAAGACAAAAAATCATTCAAATGAAATCAGGAGTTCTGCTAATTAGCCAAGTGATGACCAAGCACAACACTCTTGTATCTCTGGTCAGATACACTATCTTCACATCTACTCCAGTTAGTTTGTGATTTAATCCTGATTATAATCATTTGATGTGTCGACTCATTCAGGCCTTTTGTTTTGTGCCTTTATATACATTAAACTCAAACTCAGCATCATTGGGGAAAAATATAAATAGTAAGTATTTACCCCAATACACTGTTGAAGATACAGTTAACTCCCTTTTAATTCATTGCTCCAGCATTTTCTTGGAGACATTAAAATCCTGAGACATACAAGTTCCAAACTTGTTCACAGAAAGCACAATCGACCTCTTACAGAAACCAGGATTTATTTAATATGGAAAGCATTCATTCATAACCTGATGACATTTTCTACCTTAAATAAACCTGACACTGCAATGAAAGGCCAAAAACAGTGAGATTAACAAATTCAGGAGCCTAATAAATGAGCCAACTCTGGTTGTTCCTTTTTGTCAAAGCTGCTGTGTTGTTTCAGCGATACCAGATGCTGGATGGTCATTATTGGTTTCAGTAATGACAAATGTTCACTTTAGCAATTATTCTATAACCATACTCAGTTGAATACTCTCAGTAGAGAGCTGGTTGCTGTGGTGACCTGTCCAACCTAGAAAAGTTACCACTTCATCATCAGTAGAGTAGCATAGCGCCTATTCCACAGGCTACAACCTCAGTCTTAACAGACTGTAGTCTTATATCTTTTGCAGTGAGCTTGTCAAACACCTTCAGGTCAGTGAAATGACTAATAATCTGGTTTCTCTTGACCAGGCCCATACTTTAACCAAATAATGAGTCCATATGGGAAAATGTCCTTTACATGTAGCAAATGTCACTCTTATGAAGTGTGATGTGTGATCACATTTGTATTTGAAATATGGCGCTAAAATGGTTATAAAAAAGGTAACCAGGGAGATGCCTGCCGTCACCTCACCACACCTGATCACATTCTCATTCAAAATCCTTTTCAAGTTGAATGCAGTCTAAACAAATCTTTCCTGAAACACACAGTGAATAATAACGATTCGGTTCTGCTCTTCTTTCTTCAAAACATTTAGTAAAATAGTAAATCATTATTAGAGAATATACACATTGAAACCAAGCACTAACAAATGGTTAATTACCAGCATAATAAATACTTGATGGTTTCAAACATTTTCTGTTCCATGCTATGCTCCTGCTAGCATACAGTATCCGTCCAGACCACACATGTTCCACTGGTGCTTTAAAAAGTCCTCATTTCTTCACCAGCTTCTCCAGATAACCGATGAATCTCCTCAGGTTCACCTTGATGTTGTCGAGCACACACAGCTGCTGAGGGCTGTATTTGCCTCTTCCCTCTTTACGAATCTAGGAGGAAAATTGCAATTGAAATGATATTACTACTTTTTAAGTTGTAGTTAGCACTGGAGCCACAGAGCAACAAGATTCCTGGTTTGAAAACCGTGTTCCTACAGGGATTATCTCCTGCTGTGCTCTCACGTGAGCTTCTTCCAATATCCTGCAGATTTTTACCAGGGAGCTGGAGAAAGTCTCACACTTGGACATTTGTGTTTTCATACACAGCCCCTCCGGATAATGTCAGGAGATTATCCAGAGCTAAGTGCAGGTCTGAATACAGCTTTTGTTGGCCCTGTAATATGCTGGCCACCTGTCCAGAGTTTACAGAGTTTGCCTCTTGCCCCTGGTGACCCTCATCAAGATAAACCTTTTAAATATTGAAAAAAAAGGGGTAACACGAGAAAGAAAGCCAGCAGTGACACCATTTAGAACAATATTCAATTTTCATGTTAATGCAGAAAAATATTGACTGACTATAAATTTGAGTTTATATTTGAGTTCAGTTAGTAGACATGAATGTCTGTTACCTTGGCCTTGAACACAGGATGAAGTGCCTTCAGCGCAGGTAGCAACTGGATGTTTTTAGCAGCCGTCTCCGCCTCGTCTCCGTCCGCAAACACATCAAACAAGGCGTCAAGGGCTTCCCCGTTCACCACCAGGTCGGCATCCCTTGTGGCGACTTGAAGTAAGGCATTTCCGATCATCTGTGGCAGCACAGTTTCTCAGAGGAGGAACAAATACTCCCAAACAGAAGAAAAAGGGAGATGGCAGTTTACCTGAAGGGTTTCAGCAGTGCCTTTCTCTTTGGCTAACGTGCTGCCAGTGATGCCCAGGATGGCGACAGCATTGACCCTCACGCTGACGACATTGCAGCGGTTGGCCGTTTCGCTCAGGCTCATGAGCTGCTGGGGGGTCATACACTGAGAGAAACAGAACACAAGACGCTTAGTTGGAAAACATGGGCCAGCGTTTAATATCAAGTGACAAAGGAGGATTTGGACGAAGTAGCTTATGTCAGCGATGCCTCCATGCTCGCTTGTTGATTGCACATTGAGCAGCAGTGACACTGACTATAAACATGAAAGCAGAGTTATAGAGACCCTCCAGCTATGTTACACAAGGACAACTCCTCACACTGTAACAACAGTCATCAGTTCCCTAAAATCCCTGAAAGCAAAGTAACCATGGCCACCTCAGCTTGGGCTGAAAGAATTCACCTTTCTAATGTTGCCACTTCATTACAAACTGAAGCACTGGTGTGTGTCTCTCCACTGATTCCCAAAATCTCTGCCCAGAGGAATGAAGATTTCCAACGCTTAATCTTATCAGCTTCACCCTCGGCATGTGTATTGTTAATGACCCAAGGAAAGTGCAAAGTCAGATCGATTTGGAGTCATGATACGTTCAATATTAACAAACTTACCAGCGGCCACCAGCTCTGTAGCGGCGGCGGCGGCTGGATGACGCAGACAGTGCAACTAACTCTCCAGTTCTGCAAACTGAGTGTGAACCTCTGACAAACTGGTGGTGCAGTCTTTATCTGACCAGACTCAATTACTGCAGGTCACTGCAAACAGCCCATTGCTGTCTGACATCGAGTTTGATGTAAGATGATGCAAATGATCATGACCCTTGCTGCGGTGTATTCTGTACCTGGGGGATATTTTTCAAGGCAATCATCTGAAGAAGAGAGCGCATGGCGCTCATGACGGACTCGAGGAACTCCTCATCTTTGGGTATCTCTGAAAACAAGGAGGGACATTTTGTTTATTTAGCAGATAAACTTTAGTTTACATCTTTACACCTCTCCAACTGCTCTTTCAATAAATACACTTTCAAATGGCCTTTATGATTCTGATTTGACATATTAAAAACACTGACAGTGAATGTGCTGCATTTCTGTAACAGGACAGTAAATGTGAGACCTGCTGCACCAAAAACCAGAGCAGAGATGTGCTGTGCGGCTCCCTGCAGGGCTGCTGCTCCGCCCAGAGACTCAGCATCCATGGTGGAGAGGATGCTGTGTAGGCACGTCAGAGCCCGGGACTGTACGCGCTGCATCCTGCAAGAAACATGACTTTTATCAACACGTCTCAATCATCACAGACAGAGAGAAGCTCAAGAGAAGTGTATTACTTCTTTGTCAGGCCTCTCCAGGACGGATTCTGGCGGCACACATCTGTGGCTTCTGTTCTGGGGAACTCTGTCTTTTTGAGGACCTTGAAAAAAAAAAAAAAAAATAGAAAAATATTTACATTACTACAAAACATCTTTACATTCTATCCTGGATGAGTCCTTAAAAGACCCAAGATGATCAGTGACCCTGTACTCAGTGACGACTTGCTGCCCAGGAAAGTGTTTGACATCACTTGTAATTTTCAAAGTGAAACCTCGTGGTGCGATGCGGTGGGTATTTGCCTTTTCAGGGATGCTGTGGTTGATTAAGGCTGCGTGAATCTCCGCTGACAAACACAGTGGAGACATCAGATTGGACACTCCGTCACAGATGCTGTCGGGACACATGTCGCTTTCATCGCTGCTCGACTCCTCCTCCCACTCGTCATCAGATGGGTCTGAACACACACACACACACAGAGGACTGATCAAGAAAACAAAACGCATCTCGAGGCACACACACATGAACTTGCATATATATTTCTTGTTAAAACAGGTTTTCTGGTAAACACATACTGGGGTAATTGTGTCAGAGGGAATAACGTTGAGGAAGAGCCCCGAGGGTCAGCACTGCTGTCAGTGCCCACAACACTCACCGTCAGAACAGCACATGTTGACAATGATCTCTAAAGACGTCTGCTGGGCCGTCAGCAAGGCCGTTGCCTCCCTCAGCTCCTCTTTGCCCCTCTGGAAACAACAAGCAGCCACGTGAGTCAACCTCCCACCAAAACGATGACCGTTAGCACTGTTATCACCCAGAGTGAGCTCAGCTGCCAACTGAGGGAATGACAAGCTCTGAAGCCGGACATTTTAACAGTTGCACTTGTTGAAAACAAACAAAAAAAAAGATGGAGATCCTTGTTGTATAATACTTGTTTGGGGAGATCTTGGAACGTCACACTGAATGTCGCCTCCAATCTTGGGGCTCTGGCTGTGGCTGAGCTGAGAGGGACAGCTCGCCGAGGTCAGATTAGGGGACAGTCTCTGAGGGGTGGAAGCCAGAAGCTTGTTCCCGGTTGAACCTTTCCAGGGCGTCCCCACTCTCCTCCACCCAAACCCAACGCGCTGTCTGCCCCGTCAGTCTGGCTCGCACTCAGGGGTGACTCATACGCAACCTTTTCACCTGCGATAACATGCGTCTCTGAAACACTAAAGTGCAACACTTCCTATGCACTTTTAGTTTGCTTCCTGTCTGCTGTGTTAAATGATCTGAAGCCGGAGTAAAATTAATACAGAAATCACTGTCCTCTGCACTGTATTAATACAAGATCATTATACAGTCTGTCTCAGTGCCCAGTGTCACTGCCTTTCCAAATGAGACTCATCTGCGGAAAAATGTCATGTCTACCAAAATAAATGTTTAGGCATTTCCCCAAGTCGATGTCAACAAAATTTGCAAAACATGACAAATAAGAATCAGTTGAATCTGAAACTTATTTAAAATATAATAATTTATGTTAGCCATTCATTAATTCTCTTCAGACTTAAATGAGGAACATCAACACTTCTCTTCTGTAACACCAAATGTTAAAGACTCTTTAAATACTGCCCCTTTACACAGACACAATGGAAATCAGTTGGGTAGTTTGTATAATTCTTCTTACCATCACACAAACAAAAGGAAAAGGATGAAAACCTACAGTGTGGAGGAAACTAAGTTCAGGGTACAAACACTAAACAATCTGCGGTGCCTCTTCAGAAGGTTCAAGGAGACTGAACATTTGAGGCCAGGCAGTGTCACTGCTGCTCTATGTGCATTCAACAAGCGAGCAGGATTCTTAATCTCTCTGACAAATGTGATTTATTGTGTCCAAAGGTCAACTTGTATAGCCACAGGATCACATGGCTTTCTTCATGAATAACATGAGCCAGCGACGTATAGAAATACCACTTACAGGCAGCAGGTCGGAGAAGTCATTATCGACCTTCGCAGCTTTCCCATTCTTCTTCTTCTGTGGGGGTGCCTCCTCCTCCTCCTCTTCCATCTCGTTCACTGCGAGCTCCCCTGCAGCCTGGTCTTCTGCGTCTGTCGCAGCTGGTGCGTTTCTGGTGCGATCCTCTTCTGCTTGTCTGAGCTCAGGTATGAGTGTCCCTGCATCTAGATCCAGGCACTTTGACAGGGTGGCCACCACAGCGCTGAGAGCCTGGGCCTGGCGGGCGGCAGGCAGGCCGCCCTTCATGTTCCACAGTGTCCCTGAGTGACAGAGTTACCCCTATATAGCCACCATCTGTCCACACAAACTACATCACCATGATGGAAAGTTACAGGTTTACAGTCATGAACAAGACAAACCTGCAGCCAATGTCCTGAGCAGAGTGTGCGCCATGCTCGGCTGAGACGACATCAGCACGCTCTCCAAGGCGCCCAGCGTGGCGGCGTTCATGCTGCACAGCAGCTCTGGGTTGTCCTCAGTCACAGTGTGCAAACAGTGAGCTGGGAGAACACAAACAGGAAACTGTTTCTGAAACACTGCTTTCCCAGCCACAGCAAACTAAATGAGTCTATCTGCAGACAGAGCCCATAGTACCGGGGTCCCTGTCAAACACATTAGAACCAGTGTAGCTATCAGTCCTACCTGCAGAAATGGCCAGTTCCAAGTTGTGAGGGTGTCTGTCCAGACACTGGACAACCACGTCCAGGAGACCGGCTCTGTTGAACATGGACAACGCCTGGCTGCTGCTCTCACTGGCAGGAAATTATAAAACAAGACGGATGTGGGAGCATATCTAAGATGATGATTAGGGTCAGGTCACAGTTACAGGAGTCATCATCTAATCGATGGGCTTATAGTTTTCTGGACCAGCGATTAAAATCAAGTAAGTAGAGGGTGGTGGGGATCGGATGCTCAGTAAGCCATCACTGGGAATCACAAGTGTGAAAGCACAGTGTGAGAACCAGAGGCTCTTGTCTCACCATAGATTCCAGAGCAGGTGAACAGCCTCATTGGCAACAGCCTCCACTGGATTCTTCTGCTCCTTCATCTGCACCTCAGCACTCTCAAAACCAGCACAGCACTGGACAGGACAGGAAATAACAGTGGTGCCGATGAAAACAATAACAACTTCATACATCTTTTATAGATATAGGAAAAGGTATGAATTTTCTCAGGCAACTACTTTATCATTGGGTTTATATAAAATATCCACATGATCCGCAAGCATTGCTTTGTCACGTAGCACTTAAAGCCCCAGCTTCAAGTTCAATATCTGATATTAGATAAACACCAAAAAATTAAATATTTGTCCTCTTAAAAGCATGTCATATATATTATTTATACATTTTAATATCACATTTTTAGCCTACCCTCAAATCAGTCCAGAACAGAACACATATTTTACTTCAACAGTGTTCTGGGATGAAACCTAATTGCTTCTTCACTGTCTGAAGCAGCTGCTGAAGAGGAGGAACTGAAGTGATGGAGTGAGCTAAAAGCAGCGGTGCAGTCTCACCTCTCTAAGCAGTGCTGTCAGAGGAGTCATGACGTCGTGCTTCACCATGTCCTCGCACACCTCCTGACCCCCGCATGCACTCAGATTCCTGTCGCGGGGAAATGGACCCAGACGCAGAGTCATCAGTCAGACTGAGGAGACGCACTGTCAAGAGAGGCTGTTTGATTTTTTTGGGTGTATCAGGGGCAAAGGGAGAGAGGCTGGAGATGCACTGTGAGCAGCAGGGCTGATTTTCTCCATCTCGCATCCTGTGACCAGTCGCTCCCAGCTGACACTCGATCGAGGGTGAAGAGCAATCGTGTGCTTCCTGAAGCATCTCTGAATCCTTGGAGCAGTTAAATATTCAATATCAAGTGCTCCTCAGTTAAACTAAGGATCTACATTCTAGTGCATAAAAAGAACACGTACATCTTTTTTCTATATAAATAGCATGAAATAATCAAGACTGAACCTGAATATATCATGAGAGAATAAATAAATAGAACACAAATTATTGTCTCTTCTCAGAGCCAAGCATTTCATATTAGCATGGCGCCCCCTGTTGATCAACCTGACAAATATTTCTGTGCTACATAGCCAAGATGACCAAAGATGTTTTTATTTGCTTTCATTAATTCATGGGTTGTTTATGATGTCTTTATGATAAAGCATTGTACAAGATGTCCACATTGAAGATATATCTTTTTTTATTCTTTTTTTAATGTTCATTTTTGAGTAGCTGCTACACTGCCTTTGCCTTCGAGAGCTTGGGTCCAGGTCCTATCCAAACCACAACATCCTTCACTCCTGACTCACCTGAGTGCTCCTGTGGCGGTCTCCCTGACAGCCAGGCTGCTGTCCAGCAGCATGGGGCCCAGGCGTCTCACGGCATCCCTCTGGAGGAAGCCTGGGATGGTCTGGCTCTGCTGCACCACTCGAGAGATGCTGGCACACCCAAGCTCCCGCACATCCGCACTCGGGCTCTGCAGCTGCAGAGAGATGTTTGAAACTATTAACTAAATACCTGGATTGATTTGCTGTCCGCACTGGGTACTAGGTTTTGGTGATAAGTTGATCCAAAATCATCTCAATATGAGATGCCGTCACTGCAGGACATGGACATGAACTAATCCAGTAACAATACTTGGAATATTGCGATGTAACGCCAACATGTCACTTTCATCATTGATTATCGGCCGATATTACTGCAGTAACAGTACTAACAGTGTCCGGCCGGAGCCATTATTAAACATCAAACTAAAGATGCGGGACATGTGTATAAGACGTAAACACACGAAGAAGGCTGGTTAAACAGGGGCAGAGGGTGTTCCTACTTTCTCCAGCAGCTCGGCAGCAGGACAGCTCTCCTCCCCGTGCTCCTCCTGCTCAGGCTCGGCTTCCTTCACCGCGCTCACCGGCAGACCGTCGGCGTTAAACTGCGGCCGTTTAAACTTCGTAGTTCTGCTTTTGCCCATTTTACCTTTCTGATTTTAAAGTGCGTCCGGCGCATATGATGTTAGTTTGTTGCGCTCTCTCAGGGCTTAGTAATGGAACCTCACACACTCCCTGGGTTCAGCCTGGTTGGTCGAGGCCATGTGGAAGAATGGTAGCTACCGTAAAGCAGTCGCTGTTACCAGAAAGCAGACAGGCTGTCGTAAAACCACGACTGATGCAAAAATCACCATAGCGAAAGAAGCAAACGAACCACAGGCATTGGCTTATCATTGAGCTTACATAAAAAAATAGCAAGACATATTCGGATCTGGAGAATTTATTTGGTAAATAATTTTAAAAATAGAAACATTTAGATAAAATACATGATCAGCAACAGAAATAAACACATCTGAAATCATCCAGACGGAATAAAATAAACCATGTGAGCAGATCGGCAGCTTCAGTGACGACATGGACACAGCAACACTGTTTAAAGGGACTGTTCTTTTCTCCTGTCTTCGCCATTTCACTTCATTGATCATGATGACCAAACCATAATTGGGAAAGACCATCCAAGACTAAGTCCCGTGTGTGAGCAGCTCACAAAAACCAGTGGTTATTGGATGTTCGGCCTTGGTTTGAGAATAAGTTTCCCTGTCTGTGAAGAAAAAAAAAACACACAAATAAAGAAACGTTTTGAATAATTCCTCCTAATCACAAGCAGAGGGAAATGTCAGTGTTACTTACATCATCACAGGACATGTTGTATTCTGCTAAAACTGTCCGACATCGAGCAGCAATACTGAAGAGGCAACGGTTAAAGGCGTTCACCAGTAAATGAAACACATGAACAAGATATGAATGAGAAACTGAAAGAAAAATAAATACTTCCTGTATGAAAGTTGTCAAATGATCAAATAAGCTGCCATCATTCAGTCTTAAATTGTGCTTCAATATATCCAAAAATAAAAGTCTATCTTTTTATCTTTTATAACAATTAGAATTTCAATGGCTTAGTGCATTGTGCAATCCATCAATGTTTTGAACAACAGCAGACTGAAAGTCCACGTGACTCCTACAAAAAGCTCTAGGCCACTGGTAAAATGTGTTTGCACCAGAAAGAACAAAATACAAGAACCTTCATGAATGTTGTAGTGCTGAAGTCACTAATGAGCCACCTAGTCTGTTTCTACAACTATGCCATAAAAAGGGAGTAGAAACCATAACCATCACAGCAGATTCAGTGCAAATAAATTTGAAGCTTTTAAAATGGATAAAGGATACATTGATGGTGCCACAACTCGTTTGTGTATCCCAGCAAAGAAGAGAGCTATTAAAGTGATGCAGCTGATGGTGAAGAAGGGATGATTCCACAGTGATGAAAAGAAAGAGACCTGAGGAACAAAGCAACATCAATCCCAGATCTGACAGCAAGACCTACAGATCTGATATACAGCAAGCTACGGAAGTTAAACTTAAGTGAATAGAAACTTTAAATATATGTATAACTGGATAATTGGACATCATCATAAATCTTTATTGGACAGTATAAGGTGAACTAAACAAATAAAACATGAAAGATAAATTGAAAGACACAGACAACAGGATCACATCTGTGTCATAAATCCCAGTATTTGTGTGAATGCGTCTGTTTTGAAAAAGTTTTAACTTGAACTTTTTATTTGAAGAGACACAAAAATACTTGATTCTTTCCCACTATGACATACCTTCTGTGTGTCAGGATCTATTAACCAGTTCCACGCCCCGGTAGCCGTACATACAGACACCACTATCAGAATCACTGAAAAAACAAAAGAACAGTGAGATCCAGTAAGACATTTATCTGACCATTCGCATGTATTTAATCTGAAATTTGAAACCGATGGACAGAAACAAATAATATATATTGACAAATAGAGGCACCATTTTTAGCCACAACATGGTCTCTACCATGGTTTTGATCATAATCAAATACTTACTTCTCCACCGGCCTGTTGCAGGTTGCAAACAGGATACATATTCTGTCAGTCTCCTTTCAAAGGCCTTTAGGTCTGAAATAAAAGAGGAACATTAACTATGTGACAGGAAATTATTTAGGAATTAAGTTTTTTCCCTAGACATCTATGATGTCTGAAGCAGAACAGCTAGCTATTGTCATGGCAGTGGGATCTAGTCACGTTTACAGTCTTTACAGTGCGGTCTGCGCCCCCTGGGGTGTTTAGGTGTGTGAAGGTCGCATGTTTTCCTTACTCAGATCATGTCCAACGTGTGTTAAATATTCAGCACGTTCGCGAACGCCTGGCATCACTTAAGCTAGCAAACGTGCTACGTGACGAATGAGGACCAGCTAACACACCGGGGCAGCTAAGTGTGTGACTCCACCTTAGCACGTCTGTGTTGAGGTATATTATGTGTTTAGAGCCGTAACGCTGAAACAGCCGGGCGCTCAATTAAAAATAAGGACATAAAAGTTGCCTGAGTTACCTTCGGCCTGCTCCAAAGAATTCATGTCCGCTTCTCCCGGCAGCCTGAAGCACTGCTTCCGCTCTGCTGAAGGACAGGCACCACAGCCCAATCCCCATTGGCTGTGAGGTTACTTCTGATGTGATTGGACCTCAACCAAAAGATGGGAGGTCCGGCAAAACCCGAAGCCCCGCTCCTTATTGGCTGAAGAGCAACAATAGCAAAAAAATTAATAACAATAGTAAGTAAGTAACAAAAAATATACACACGAAGCATAAACATATAAAAAACATGTTTTTGAAACATGCAGCTGATTTGTCGATCTGGACGTATATAATCAGGGGGACATAGGATTAATATATTTGTTAGGATTTATGACAATACAGTATATAAAATAAACATAATCATTGCTTCTACATACTAATATCTACGAAGATTTTAATGTTGCAACTTGATGATAACAACTTGTACTTGACCCACTATTTCCAACAAAATACCAGTTCCATTCTCCTGCTGCCTGCGTCACAAATGTACTTCAAATATACTCTAGAGAAGACAAATTTAATTTTAATGAACACTGCAATCATGACAAATAAAGGATATTCATCAAAAACAAATAAGATCGCTGCAGGGTCACCCCAAAGTTGCGTTTGTAAGATTTACAATTTCCGATTATGGCTTTCAAAGTAAAGTATCACTGACGCGACATTTCTGACACATTATACGTCTTTTGCCTATAACAATGTTCAATAACCACCTGCATATTTTTGAACTGAGCAATCCGCATTTGCACATAAAATCACGGTCTTATCAGTTTTTGCTATAGTGTCGATTTAATCATGAAGGTTTTCATTTCCGGGTGTACTCTGCCTCGTTGCACGTTACCTGTTCCATACGCGTCCATTTTTAAACAACGTTTTTGCGTAATTTTACGTAACGCACGTAGCGCCCAGAATGAGGAAGTACACGTTGAGCAGTCGGCGCTGAAGTTGAGGTTGGGAGAGGCGACATTGTGCAGATCCTCGTCTCGTTTTCTACCAGCACGTGCACAGGTTGGTACTTCGTAGGGTTAGCATTTGGCATATATGCCCTGCGCATGTCTAAACTGATGGGCCTGTGAATGTGTTGAATCAAGCTCACAGCAGAACATGCGTAGCCTATATAGTAATGTTAAAATAATAATAATAATAAAATTACATATTCGTATATGATGCATAGTGTATGCAGCTGATTCCCTCTGATGCTTAGCGAGTGAAGTTCATGGTCAGAGACCGTGACGAGTTCACATCGCTATGCTGTTAGTCTGTATGCTGCTTTTTAAATGAAGGGTTTACACATTGCACATTCTGTGTGTGTGTGCGCGCGCGCAACCACTCTTACCATTGTTTTTCTTCTTACAGATTGTCCTGCGATGGAAAACAAACAATCAGAGAGGTTTTTGATAACTGGAGGTTGTGGTTATTTCGGCCATCGGTAAGAACCATGTCCTATAGCTTGTAGCTACAAATCTACAAAGTCATTTATCAGACGCTTTCATCCAAAGCGACGTACAGGCGATAGACGCCAACACAAGCAAAGATCTAGAATGGAAAGGGAACGTAGGTAAGTGCTCAGGGCTGTTTGGGCTATTCGGTGCAGCTCAATAAGAGGAGGTATCCAGTAGCTACGAGTGAAACACTGCACATGCTGACAGTAACCCTCATGGTGTCTGTGCGGTGTGTCCCGTCTTATGCCCACAAGGTGGCGCAGTCTCATCAGTTATCTCAATCACACTGACTGGTCACTTTGAAAGTAGTAATGCATTTAGTAATTGTATTTGTATTCACATAATGTTGATGTATATAATCATCAGCTGTTCTTTTCCCCTACAAACTGGCATCAATAAAAACTTTCTTTATTATTGCACCCTTTTTTTTAAATCTCTGCAGCCTGGCGTGCTCCCTGCATAGAAAAGGTGCACAAGTCATTCTCTTCGACACGGTCCCTCCAACACAGGAGGTCCCAGAGGACATTGTGTTTGTGCAAGGGGACATACGTGACTATGCACAAGTGGAGAGGGCCGTGGCCGGCGTGGACTGTGTCTTCCACATTGCGTCCTACGGCATGTCTGGCCGGGAGCAGCTGAATCGTCATCTGATTGAGGCAGTGAACGTCCAGGGTACGCAGAACATTCTGAAGGCTTGCGTCCAGCACGCCGTGTCCAGGCTGGTGTACACCAGCACCTTCAACGTGGTGTTCGGAGGCCAAGTGATAGAGAATGGTGACGAGAGCCTCCCGTATCTACCGCTCCACCTTCACCCTGACCACTACTCCAGAACAAAGTCCCTGGCAGAGATGGCCGTGCTGAAGGCCAATGGCACCGCGATGCAGGGCGGCCCGGGGCTGCTGAGGACTTGCGCCCTGCGTCCGGCAGGTATCTACGGGCCTGGAGAGCAGAGGCACCTCCCCAGGATAGTCGGCTACATAGAGAAAGGCATCTTCAGGTTTGTTTATGGTGAACCCAGCAGCCTGGTGGAGTTTGTCCACGTGGACAATCTGGTATCCGCCCACGAGCTAGCTGCGGAGGCGCTGACCTTGGAGAAGCAGCACCGCTCTGCTGGCCAGGCCTACTTCATCTCAGATGGCAGACCAGTCAATAACTTTGAATTCTTCAGACCTCTGGTGGAGGGCCTGGGCTATCCCTTCCCCAAACTCCGTCTACCCATCTCACTCATTTACTTCTTTGCCTTTCTCACGGAAATGATTCACTACCTGGTCGGCCCCTTTTATAACTTTCAGCCGCTTCTGACGCGCACAGAGGTGTATAAAACTGGTGTGACACACTACTTCAGCATGGCCAAAGCTAAAGCCGAGTTGGGTTACGAACCCCAGGAGCAAAGCCTGGAAGAGGCCGTGCAGTGGTTCAGGTGCAGAGGTCACGGGAAAAAATCTCACAACTCCTTTCTCCGTCAATTTCTACTGAACATCCTGATTGCTGCGGCCTTTGCTTCTCTCGTGCTCTCTTTTCTCCCGGTTGTTGGCAGTTGATGATGAGAGGCAAAGTAAAAAGATCTTTTTTCCACAAACGTACTGTAATAAGACTGGTCCATAATGTAGCTTGTTTACGTGCATGAATATGTTGAGATACATGTACACTTCTAACCTCACAATGCTGACCAAGTAAACACAAAGAGAAATCTTCTCTTTCTCAGGATTCACATTTCAAGGTGATATTGCACTGTATAGATATAACTGTTTACTTAATCATCCTTCTTGACATGATATATTCATTCAGAACATCTGTGCACATGTCTACCTCCTAATGGAAATAAATATTTTTAGAAAATCTTTTGTATAAACATTAAGAGAACAGAAGCAAAACTGTGAATTGAAACTGAATTGAGTTTTCTTTTACTTGTTTCGTTCTGAATAACAAAATTAAACAAATGAAACTGTTTGCTAGTGTCATTCTTTTTAGAATATATGACAATATGTCCAGAGAGTATCTACTCAGTCACATTAGCACAGCCTCAAAGTAAAAATTCGTGTGACAAACATCACAAAAAAATTATTTGATTAAATTAAATCCCTTGAATTCCTCTTACTCTTGCAAATATAACCTTCAGAAACATTGAAGGATTCATTTGACACTGAAATATCTTATTCAACTCCTTCGGAACGTCTGGACACCCCTCGCGTTCTTTGGAGGACCCAAGGACACGTTTTATCATCCGATCCTTAAAGAAAGTGGACAAACGGTGGTTTCAGCCCTGTCCTCTGCAGTGGGCTGCTGCGGGAGCAGGAGTCGGACCAGGTGAGGCGTGCTTTGTGTGGTATGTGAGTCTGCCCGGGATGAATGCAGACGTCCCCTTCTCTCTAAACTCTCCTCTTTTCAGGCCGGCAGCCCCTTGCTGAGTTGGTCGCAATCATTGTTTCTCTGCAGCATTAACCACATTCCACAGAGGCGCAGCGCATCCCGTCTACATCCCCGCATTCCTTTTGCGCGAACAAGTCCCCGCAGTGAAACGGCGTTTATTCCTCCTTCCCCTCCGCTTGTTGAGCTCGGACTTGGACATTAGTGATATTCGTGGCGCCGCAGATTATCTGGGGAGGTTTAATTCACGGAGGAGCGGCGGGAAGAGAAATGTAGAGGAAAAACCAACAAGGGGAAATTCCTCCGCGCAGCGCGCCATTGACTGTAAAGACCTTTCAACTTAACAAAAACTGAAGTTGACAAACGTTTCCCTGTCGGCCGCAACTGTGAGAAAGAGTTTGTTTTATTTCCGTGGAGCGGCGCAGAGCAGGCGGAGACGATGCGGGACTCGGCGGAGGGCTGCGGCCGTACGGCGGTGTGTTTAGTGTGAATGAGAGACGGCAGCACCGCGGCGTTTTGTTTTGATTTCCATGTGAAACGCAATTAGTGCTCCGCCGCGCTGCTCGGAGCGGAGCGACACCGAGAGTGAACTTGTTTCTGCCTCAACATGGAGCACTACCAGGAGGAGCTGGGGCTCCGGATGGACGACCTGTCCCTGTACGACGCCTACAAAGACGGGATGTACAACTCCAGGAGAGACTTGGTGATTAACCCCGACTTGGACTTCTCGGCTCCGGCCGTAGCGGAGCACAAAAGTGCGCCGATGAATGGCAGCTCTGTGCTCCACCAGCAGCATCACACGGTGGAGAATTTCACGTCGGGAAACAAAGTGTACAACGCGGCTCCGGTGAGACCCGTCAACTGCAACCGGGCCGTGCCGGTGGATTTCTGCGCCCCGCAGAGAGACGCGGGCTACACCGAGGAGGGCTGCTGCACCAAATCCGAGGTGGCGCTGCCCTGCTACACCGGCGCTGCCGAGCGGCACCGGCGGTACTCTCTGGAGGTGCAGGGCCACAGGTACAGCACCGGCTCCGCCTTCGACGGCGTGCCGCTCAACAAACCGGCGGCTCTCCCCGGCAACAGGTGCAACAGCGTCTGCATCAGCAGCAGCCACGACGGGAGGTACAACGCCACCAGCCCCCGGTCCAGCCTGGCGTCCTCTCTGTCCTCCCAGGAGCAGAGCAAGCATGCCAGCCCGAGGTCCAGCATCAGCAGTCCGCGCACCAGTCTGGTGGTGCCGGGTCAGGACAGGTACACGAGCCCCAGGTCGAGCTTGGTGCACTGCGAGGGCAGCAGCGTGCTCAGCCCCAGGTCCAGCTATGCAAGCACCGCCAGCGACACGAGCAAGCACTCCAGCCCCCGGGCCAGCCTCAACAGCTGTGACTGCTGCAGCAAGCCCAGCAGCAACCGCACCAGCGGCATCAGCATGGGCTACGACCAGAGGCACACCAGCCCCAGGTCGAGCACGGCCAGCCAGTACTCCTTCACCACCAGCCCCAGGTCCAGCTACTCCGACTCGCGGTACGGGCCCGTGGTCAACCACGATCTGGAGGGGGCGATCCTACACGCAGCGCCGCTGGCGAGTCCCCGCTCCAGCATCTGCAGCCAGGACGGCAGCGCCAGACCGGGGACCGCCGCGAACTGCGTGGTCAGCCCCCGCTCCAGCATCTCCAGCCACAGCTCCAGAAGTTCCCGCAGCTCCAGGGGATCTATGAGCACCTACCCGGACCTGCAGCTGCCCTCGCCCAGGTCGTCGATGCTGGGGAGCGGATTACACGAGGACACGCTGCTGCAGGAGTTCGGAGACTCCAACGGGATCCACAACCGCATCCACCTGCAGGGACTCTCGGCGGTGCCCGAGCCCCAGCTACAGGCGGCTCAGACGGCAGGGACCCCGGAGATGACCGCAGGGTCGCCGTCGTCGTTTAGTTACGGGGTGTCCACCAAGGCAACTTCCTCGGGCCAGAGGTTTAAGTTACCTTACCAGGTGACCCCCAGCAGAGAGAGCGGGCCGAGCCAGGCGGAGAGGCGGCTGGAGGCGCTCACCTTGGAGCTTGAGAAGGAGTTAGAGATGCACATGAAAAAGGAATACTTTGGTACGTAATGATAACTGCTGGTTTGTTTGTCTATTCCTGCTGGGGATAATCAGAAAATAAGACTGCAGACTTTGCCCATTCATTACACAGACCAGCATCTGGAGGTCAGAGAGATCATTTAGGGTTTTTTAGCAAAAAAAAAAATTCCCAAACCTAAATGCCAAATATTCAGTTTAAATTGACTTGGGCCCAGATTGACTTGAACTTAAAGCAGCTCAACATGTTTTCACCTGGCATTAAGTTTCGGCTCAAGTGCTTCAAGTGTGAGGCACCACTGATGCTCTGACTCCTTCCCTCACACTGTCTATGAACACAGAGGCCCTCAGGTATCAGGGCGTCCTTCACAGAAAGGGTTTGTTTCTTCAGGCAGTCAGTGAAAGTTTAAAGTCCAGAACAGTGGTCCAACTTTAAGGTTCCAACTGAATAGAGCAGCATTTGCCTCCATTGTCTCACTGAATCCTACAGAGTATGAATAATTCTCTGTAGCACCAGCTGAACAAACATGTATTAGCTCCGTCACGTTAAATGTCATGCGTAACATTCTCTGTATAACACAGACATGCCAAAACTGGAAGTGGAGGAATTGGTTTGAGAGTATTTATAGGTGTGCCGTGTGTGCGCGAGGTCTATTTGCAACATGCGAATGGGTCGCGTTTCCCACTAAGCGGTCCCTCTTTGGCAGATGAGAGTGGCTTTGCAGGGCAATACTAATTTCTGTCTTGGCACAGCTAAAAATTTGCACAGCGCTGCACCTCGCTGAATGGAACCCTCTGTTCTGCCAGAGCAGACACCCAGAGCGGCGGCATGGTGTGGGCTTGTTGGAAATACAGTTATCCTCTGGAGCTTGGAGTAAAAAAGGCTGTGGTCAAGTACAATTTGATGAGTTACAGCAGGGATGTGAATCTCACACTGGGGGCCACCCAAAATGAAAGTGTTTGCTGTTATGGGATCTGAAAGGCATTTTGGAATGAAAGCACATGTTGGCTCAACTTCTGACGCTCTCTTTATTTGGGCTTTTTTTTCAAAGATTTTCTTTTGCGCCGTGGTTCGGTGTGATAAGGGAGTTAGAGACCAAATATGTTTGCATCACCAGCAGCAGCAGCAGCAGCAGCTCCAGCTCCACGGAGGCTGCTGGGGAAGTCGCCATCCACCTTTATTGAATCGGCAGCCCCACAAATGGCAGAGGCCAGAGAACAGTGGCTTGTTTTATAGCTGGTGCACTTGCTCGGAGTGAGGCTGACACAGCTGTTGATTTGTTCCAGAGGAGCAGGTGAGAGGGAGGAGGGAGGATGGAAGACGGAGGCCAGAAAAGGAAGGGTGGGAAGGGGTGATGGAGAAAGGCAAGATGGGTGGAAGAGGAGATGGAGAGAGAAAGAAATGGGAGGGAGAGGGAAGAATGCAGTCAGACACTCCTCACACACACACTGAGCCCCAATACAGACCGCTCTGTTTCCGTAGCGACACTGAAGAAATTGATCACCAGGGCTTTTTCTTGGGAGGGTGTGTGTGGGGGGGTCAGCGTCCCATACTGCCCGGCTCTGCCCTGCTCGGCTCTGCCAGCGGGCCGTGCCTTGTGTGGGCTCTGTTTGTTGTTGTGGTGGCGAAGGAAGGAGCTGTGAATCAACAGCTGGCCCGATACAGGCCCTGGAATTGAAGTGGCAGAGTAGTGAGGCCCACCCCACCCCCTTAAAAGTCCCCCTCCTCTACACCGCCTCCCCCACCACCCTGCCCTGACTCCCCCGCGAAGCCCTTCATTAACCAGCCAGTGGGGAGCGGGAGCAACACCAGACACTTGGCACACGATCTTGGCTGGCGGGCCAGACGTAGTTGGTGGGGGTCAAGTCTGATCACCTGCCCTGAATTATAATGGCAGTAGTCATGCACATGCCTGACGCACGCACGCACACACACGCTGGCTTGTGGACAGCGGCGCATTGGCCCCCTCTGCAGTCTCCTCTTGACTCTGTATATTCTGTGCATGTACACATTACGTCTGATCTCAGATTCGATCTAAAATATATAAGTCTCGCGTTTCATGATGAAGGACCCCTCAGGCTCTGATGCTGGAGAGCCTGTCCCTCATTTATTATTTTGTCCTTCAGGGATACATGGACCTGCTGCCCTTGAGTCACTTCGACAAGACGTGAAGAGGTTTTAAATAGTTTGGCAAGATCTCGATCATCAAACTTGCAGTCTTTTTTTCATCTGTCTATAAATTCAAGTCTCCTTTTTGTTTGACGCTCACGTAACCTGCTCGTATCTCCTGGGGCTGTTTGATATTGAACTGTAAGGGACAAAGTCACACAAAGTGGTCAGTAGAGCTTTGTGAATCAGGCTGTGCAAACTCACAGTTCAGCGAGTGTGGAGAGGCAACGTCTCTACGATGGCAGCATCAAATCAGAAAGAACCCACAATGCTGTGTCTAAAAACCAAAGAGGAGTTCTACTTTTCAAAGGTGAGGTGCATTCCCTTCATGCTGTTTTAATTTTGCCTCTTGGGAAGACACAAGACCCTGTCCTGACTGCATGGACATTCTATGAAATCTACACATGAGGGATTCAGCATCCTGTTTGAGCTGAATACCAGAGATTTTTGAGCTGTCCTGTAAATGATGATAACCACATCCTCGCTCATGAGACCCTTTGGGACTCCTAGCATGTGTGGAAGTCATTACAAATCACATTTGGACTCTTGTGACCATTTATCCCCGCTTACAGTTGATTTCTGTGGCTTTCCCATGACAAAGAGAGAATCCCATGTTGATATAAAGAGTCTTGGTGCATAGTTAAAAGTCCAATATTGTTTCAACTATGTGAATAATACATTGACATGTATAAATAAATCATATTGTTTTTTCAGTGCAGCTGTTGGGTAGAGTCAGGGAGCCATGTGAGTAATGGCACTGCCATGAATCAATTATTTCAAAAGAAATAAAAATAAGAGCGGGGGAGGGAGAGGTTCCTTTTGAACAATACCACTTGAAAACAGCAATTAGAGTAGGTCTTGACCCACATGAGCTTTTTGGAGCATATGCTAATACATTATTAGGGACTAAAGAAAAATGCCAGACACTGCTTTAAACAGCCACTGAAAGCATTCTAAATTTAAGCTTCATTCACATAAGACATACTATATTCAGGTAGCATGTCCTGTCATCAACTGAGGGAGGTACAGTCTGAGGACATGACCTGCCCCATCCCTCACACCCAGGATGTTTGACTGGAGTAGATTCACCGCTGCCATGTGTTTGGTGTAATTGTTGTTAATTAGCTGTCGACTGAGAAACAGAGAATTGGCGACTTGACTTCAGTGGCAATTAGACAGATGTTGTAATGGTCGGTCTATGTGGAGCCTTTGAGTCAAGGCCATGTAATTGGCTCAGTGTTGCAACAGGTGGTCAGACAGATGAATCATTACAGAAAGATAGAAGAGATTTTGGTTTGGTAATTTAAGTTCAGAGTGTTCATTTCCCCTGAGTGGTGAATAAGAAACACACTGTCTACAGTGACTCTTGTGAGTAATAAAAATGATTTCTATAAGAATGAATCTGCAGAAGTAAATGATTCATTCTTTGTTGACAGCCTTTGTCACTCAGGTCACTCCTGCTCCCGACTCAATCATACTGGCCACGGGAACCTTTGTTTGTCATCATCGACTTTTATTTTAACAATTTCCAGTACTTATGGTCACTTGAAGTTTACTTGTTCATTCATATCGCTGATCTTGTTCTGTTATCTTTGTTAAGTGCAGTCACAAGTTCAGGTTACTCCAGGAAATGCCAATATTTACCTTTGATTCAGATTAATGAATTTGTACAAACACGTCTGGTTTAAAGGGAAGACATGTAACCTTCGGATGGTTTTCCTGTACCCTTGTGCGTTATCTGTTCCTTTACAATGTCACCGTTTGCACCGGACGTGTGTATGGAAGGGAAATGATTGCCTCAGATAGCCAGGGAATTCCACAGTTACGTCACAGACAGAAGTGAATCCCTGTTCTCGATCTTTGTGTGTTTACTCAAGTAAAATGTAATAACGTCTCTGTGGGAGGAGGTGGGGCTGTTGGTGTGCTGCTCTCTTCTTGGGATCTTGTGTCCTGTGGGCACTGTGACCCTGGACTCACCCCACCAAGGCTTTGACCCTGCACTCCCTCAGGAATGTGACCCCGGTGGAGGTCGTTTGGAGATTGTTGGTCTGCTATACTTCTGCTGCTTTCAAATACTCCTTAGCCACTGTGTGTGTAGTTAGATGGAGCTGTGGATCGCTGAGTCAGGCATCAACTCATCTGTGTATTAGGACTGTTGGAATCAATCCTGGGGTGACCCACAGTAAATTGTTTATTGAAAATAACCCTTTCATGACAACCTCTGTTCCCTAGTAACACACACGAGTCCGTCCCCTGTCCTGCATGCTCCACTGTACTGCACTTACACACAGTTATCATTTTCACTTGTGTGCAATTACGCTGCTGGATTTTATTGAGGTTGCAAATATTTCAGTCAAATCTGACCGACGTGGTCAATTAGTTAAATGGGACAGAGAAAGTCTAGAACTTTAAATAATCATAATTAATAACAATATACAATAAGAGAGGCCGCTGAGGATGTGTGGACTTTCACATAGTCAAGTTTAACATCAATACTTGCAAAGACCAGGTCTTGTAATAGTCAAATGTTGCTGTAACAAGGAATTTAAGTGTGTGGAACAGTCTGCGCTTCCTGGCAATCCCCGCACATCCGTAATAATCAGCTTTCCTGAAGTCGGCTGCCCTCAAACAATATGATGTAATGCATGGAAATGACACAAGTTAAGGTTACACAATAGAAAACGTTAAGATCTATCTCCAAGTCTGTTTCATGCCTTTTGTTTGACACAGTTTGGTCCCAGCATCTTTTAGTTTCATAGCCATTTTCGTTTTCAAATAGCATCAGAAGACGCAAAGAGAAATTGCCTGTGGAAATACAGCAGCGATATTTGTTACTTCAGCGTTTTCACATTTCATTGAGTGATGCATAATTAAAGGAATGCACACAGGCTTTGGCGGAGTTCTGGGTTTGTTTTCCACCAGCTTTCAAGCAAAGCTCCGACAAAGCCTGCAGCATGTCCAGCCATTGTTCGATTCTTATGGCGCAGCACACGTGAACTGTAGCAAACATCTCTTCACTACATTCACAGGTCTCAAACAGGTTTTAACATTTTGCGTAAAGCAGAAGCAGATCACTGCAAACAGAAAGAATCAGACAAGTTAAAAGACTACACAGTTTGAACCATTTCCAGTTTTTCACCCCAGGATTTAGTGAGTGAGTATATCAAGTATTTTTTACCATGCTAACTAACTGTGTGTGTGTGTGTATGTGTGTGTGTAACAGGTATCTGTATCAAATGTGGGAAGGGTGTGTATGGAGCCAGCCAAGCATGCCAGGCCATGGGGAACCTGTATCACACAAACTGCTTCACCTGCTGTTCCTGTGGTAAGTCCGACCTCATGTGTATGAAACAAAAGGAGAAAGTGTTTTAAGTGTTGCCTCATCATTTCTCTCGTGATACTGTGTCAGTGCTGCTGACAAACAGATATAATATATCTTAACTGCAATGTTACTGATCCTAATTGGAAGTGAACTTCTATGAGATTGCTCACCCCTCATGCCAGGAAGTGATTATCGGGGGAAAGAATATTAAATTTGTCTTAACAAGTGCTTTTGAGACAGGTATCATAGATACGACAGCTCACCTGTTGGACAGTTCTGGTATTGATATCTGAACATCTCTAAAAACATTTTCCCCGTCCGGCCTCTAACTGGGCCTTTGTTGGATTGTTGCGTTAGTGATTCATCTTTATGTCTTATACTTAGATCTAAAAGTAAGTGCTTCTCAGAAAGAGCTTTATTGGGTTCAATGTTCCTATTCAATAAATCAGCAACATGTTTGATGCAGCATATTTGCAGCTTTAGAGAAAGAGAGAGCTCTGGCTTCATCCATCCATTTTAGCCCAATAATCAAAGCAATTTGTTATTTTCCTTGAGTCCTTTCAGTTGGTTTGATGTGATGCTCTGGAAGTTGTTACCATTAAACATGTGCTGAATTATGAAGCTTTGGATGTACACAATTCAAACCAGTGACTCACTTTGATGTTAAAGAAGCTGTTACGGTTGTCAGGTTAGTTCTGAGGTTATATAGAGCTCATTCTTTAATAAGTGGATGTATGTGCATTGATTCCGTATGGAGACTGGGTATAATGTCCCTCAGAAGGAGCGTGCTGCACTGATCTAAATGCAATAAGTGTAACATATCTGTGGGTTCAGACGCAGATGAGGAGGAATGTTATTCAATTTGTGACAACGGCTCAGTGCCCTTGCTCCTTTAGCCCTCCTGGCTGCGACTTGTCTCTTTCGCTCAGAGTTAAGAGCAGAAAAAGCTGCTATGGTTTCTCTAACTGCCACCTCTGAATCTGAAAAACATGTTGCTTGTTGAACTTGAACCTGTTGTAGTCCTGTGGTCGGGGGTTTAGACAGTGGTTGCTCTGTGCCATAACAAACAAGTGAGAATATTTGTAATTTAATTTACTACCAGCTACACAGCAGTCTCAATGGCTTCCACCATAATCACACTTTTTTATTTTGGTGTCTTTGCTTTTCTGTTTCAAGACAAATGATGCCCCTTTATTTATTTCACCTACATCTTTGATTATCGGCTGGTGTCTCCTTCTGCTGCTCCGCCAATGAGTGTCTCACTTAGATACAAGTACGAGAGTGTGTGTGTCTGTTTGGCAAAAAGAAAACAAAAACATACCTGTGCTGTCTGGTTATTTGATTTACACTAAAAGCAATATAACCCTGGATTTGTTCACCTTTTCAGGATTGATGACCTGCTTATAATGTAAATGAAAATGTTCTTAATGTAAACATAAATATTTTGATCATGCAAGTTAGACGTCACCCTTCATCAGTTCCATTTTGGTACTTTAGCTGAAACATGCCAAATGAATTCACATGGGGTCAAACTCATTCTGGGCCTTGTAAGTCTGTGTTTTTCATACACCCTTGCTCTTGGCTGCAGCCGCCGCTGTCTCTTCTGAAATAGTCATTAGCTTCAGCAGCTTTCTGTCTGGGGTGTTGTTATAGTCTGGATCAAAACATGTGCTCCTTACAAAAGACAGCCCAGCACAATAACAGGCTAATAATTCCACCAAGAAGAAACTATAATTAAATCTGTTCCCCCGCTCTAAGTACAGTATAGATTGTGTGTGTGTGGGGGTGTGTACGCATGTGTGTGTGTGTGTGTGCGTGTTTTTGGACATCCCTGTCACCTGACTCCAGTCCTCCTCTCCTGTTTCCCAGGAAAACAAGAGGGAGAAAGCTTTTTAGCTAGGTAGCCTCCATTCATATGTGCACTATGCATGGATAGTGATCCTCCACCCCACCCACCCTGGCTCTGGAAGAATTGCCTATAATTTACATGTAACCAAAGCCACATACTTTCCGATTTATTGTGTGTCTGAAGAAAGAGGGGCCAGATGCCGAGTGTCCAGTTGCTGAAGTTGAGGGGTTTGTGATGGAAAAGTCACCTCTGACCTGGTATAAGGTGGAACTGCTGTTCCCAGAGGGTTCATTATGTACTGAGGGTTTAAGTAAAAGTAAACAGTCAGATGTTTGATTATTTCCTCTGAAGACTGAGGCCACATCCACACTTCTACATTTTCATTTAAAAACAAATCAACTCTGCTACAGAAACCCGCAGGGTCCACACCACTAATTCAGCCGACTGTAGCTCAGTAGCAGTGGTTCACACCTTCGATTCAAGGCGTGGCTCCTTACACAGTTCTATTTGATGAACATGACCCACAATATCCACATTTGTGTGTCCTGGGGGTTGCAGGATGGGGAATGGAGATGTTTATGAAACATGACATAGACCCTCACAACCACCTGCTTATTGAATCTTTTCGATCAATGTAGCTTTTGCTGACTTGTCACGCTCCTGTCACATGACCCCTTTCTGGATGAAAACAACCTGCATCGGCCTCGGCTTCCACTGTAGAACACAACATGGATTGTTAATTACAAGCGTTGAATAAGAACTGTCTTTGCTTACAGCTATAAAATTATGCTTTTTACAATGATGCAAACTATTATTGGAATGAACTCTGTAAATCAACACAGGCCAGTGTCATGAGTGGACACGTGATGTGTTTTCAGGCATGTTGGAGATAAATGGACACAGAGCCAAAATACTGGTGTGGACAAAGATTTAGTTTGAAAATGTCTTCCTCACAAACGCTGAAGTACAGTCGAAGTCTACAAATGCTCATAAAGAATGAGTGGATCACTTACAGGGCGCATTTATGTCATTAGAGTATTTAATGTGGTACTTTAGTCCTCCCCAGCCGGCTCCTGAGTATTGCTCATGTGTATATTTGAGAAATCGAGTTTACGAGTCGTTGAGTCATTTTCACAAGCTGCTCGCCTCTTGAGGTGGTTTATTGTAAATGTAAACTCTGCGATGTATCATCTGACCTCATGTGAATGGAAATGTTTGCTTTTAAGCACAGTCTTGAAGGCCTCTGGGAACTTGAGTTTCAGTGTGCCTGCACTTGTCATAACACAAAAGTGATTTATCGGGAGATAGGTTTGTACGTCCCTGTTTGTTTTCTTTTTCTGTTGTTGTGTTATTCCCTCTGTGCCATTGAGAGTCGGGGTCCTCCTGGAGTCTGGAGCTCCAGAAAGAGGCAGAGAGTTTGCTGAGACATTGCTCGCTGGTAGCCTTGGGCTTTGTTTAACCATGCATAATTGAGCCCTCCTCTTGGCTTACTCCCATGGTTGCACCCTTTTTTCATGAAATGGCCAAGAATGCAAACTACCCCCTCCACTTCAGCCGGGCCTTCCCTGGAGGACCTCAATCAGACAGTCACAAAGTGTACCAGACCTGCTTATCAGAGGGGGCAGGCTTGGCATGGGCTCACACTGAAGCAGCACATGCTTGGAGAAGGGCACGTGTATGTACACAGACACACATGCTTCTGACACAAATGGATGCGCCTTCATAAGTGTACAGATTGTACATCAAAGTCCAGATATGTCTCCCTAGGATTCCTGAAGTGCCATTGAAACAAGGCATTTGTGTCGCCCTGCACCCGAAACTGTATCGGAAAGAGATTTCCCCACATAATTGCACATTCGTTGCAGAGAATATATATTTTCCCTCTGTATTGGAGGGTCTCAATAATTGAGCAACCCTTAAAAAAATTAAAATAAACACAGCTTGGGGCTGGATGAGCAGACTGCCAACCATACGAGCTGATGACTCATTTCTTGGTTGCAGTAATCCAGGCTGCCTCTGAAAGCACAGGCAGGAGCAGAGATGTCAGAGGCTTTCAGCACCACCAGTTGCACCTGGCAGCCAGTGGAAATGAGAACGAGGGGACGTTCAGTTCTTTGTGTTCCTGCAGTCACACACTGTTTAAATGCACACTCATTATAGCATTCCTATTAGAAGTAATTGGATCATGATTTAAAAAAAAATCTGACAGTTATAAGCTTGATATTAGAATGTGTGCAATGTGTGTGTATATAACAAATATTCTTGTTATAGTGAGAGTCTTGTTGGAAACAACCAGGCTCTCTCATTATCCAGTGGTCAGTGAGGTGCCAACAAGCCATTAGCAGTGTTTTATTTTTGGCACTCTTTTCTAACCTGTCCACTTTCCTTGTGCCTGTGAGCCCGTAGTTGAATTCCTCTTCTATTAATTAGTAATGGTCAGATGGACTGCTGTGGCAAATGTATCTAGAATCTGACATGATTAGAAGAGGGTGTGTGTAGTGTGGTGAGCTAATTATCAGAAAACAAAAACAACCAAAATTATTTGGACAACTGTTTAACAAGCATGTGTTGATCCATGCGGTTGCATGAGCTGAGTCTTTCTGTGGCAGGCATGGATGTCGCACTTTAGCTGAATGTGTGCACCTCATGCCTCTGTGTTGGTTTGCTGTGTGGACGTGTTATTCTGCATTTCAGCTCCATTACCAATCGTCACCTTTACATAGACGTAATAATTATCACAAGGATGACTGCAGTTTTTAATAAAAACATTCAAATTCATCAGTATGAGTTTCACAGTTCATTAAATGCATTAAATGTGAGAAAATTACAGAGCATCACAGTCTAGAGAACATTATTAGTATTACGTTACCAGCGGGAGCCACGTCTCTCTCACTCTTCCCCACAACTCCTCTTGTTCTGCACACAGCTGATGACATGTCAGCCTCTGCAATTCTTGCCAGCGCCTAAAGCTGGACGAGCTGGAGCTGCTTTTTCACAGCTCTAACCAATGTCACTCTGCTGGAACTCTGTGCTTTTCCACTGCAGGGACTTGGGTATAGATCAGGTTCTGGGGAAATGATTGTACCCCTTAGAAAGTCCCTGCACTGTGGATGGCATCTAATGTAAGCACAGGGACCTTTGGGGTGTGGATTGGTGCCTGATTGTCCAGGTGCTGTTTCACTGTAACTTTCTGGAATACTTAGGAATACATTGGTACCAGTGTTTGACTCATTCAGGTCAACACCTGCGTATCTGTTTCTCCTCCATGTTTGCTGTTGTGTTGCCCAATATTTGTTGTTCATATGTCAGCAGGCTGCTTTTCTTTTATCTCCCAGTCTTTAAACTGCAGTAGGAACACATTTCGACAGAACGCCCAGTTTGTTGCAGCCTCTGTGATTGCACCTTTAAAAGTCTCCCCTTGCTTCATCTGCCCACTGGTCACACTCTGGTCCCTTAAGAAAGAGTTAATGTCTCACCACATATATTTTCCTGAGCTCAGAGTGGAAGATGAGGAGGATTCACCTCCACAAAGAAAAACAGTTGCCACATGTTGAACCACATCAACAGCCATATGACCAATAGGAAGTTGACAAATAACAAGCAGTGTGACCTGAACTTCTGACACAGCAAAGGGGATCTAGATGTGTCAAAGGTAGGACATTGTTTCAACAGAAAATCTATGGGGGAGTGGGAGTGTGGTCCGATAAATCAAACACGGACATATTGCTGTTCATGCTGTGGACCAATTGGACCCAGAACCTCCCTGTGACTACCTGAAATGGGTAAGAATGGAAAAATAAAAACAGAACCACCACACCCCCAACTCAAAAGGAAACAAACAAATAGTAAACAAACCTTGTATGTTAGCTGCATCAAGTAATGTGACTGTATATTTACAGTCAAAGAATTTCACATTTATACCAAGAGTGACACAAACGCATTGTGTTACAAAAGGTTTGGTTTGGGAGTGATAAAAATGGATTGTGTTCATTTTCTTTTTTGCGCTGCTGTCGAGTGACAAAAGGCCAGAGGAGGGGGGGAGGCAGGCACGGAGCCCTCCCCCTCCTCCTTCTCTCTGTGAGGGGAGCGGGCAGAGAGCGGGTGTTGGAGAGGTGCGGGGGGTTGAATGGGACCAGCTAGTGACCTCAGGCAGAAAGAATGTCCCCGTTTGCTCAGTCGGCCCGCTCCCCGAGCAGCGCTCCACACAGTCATCAGCGCTGAGGCCTTTGTGTTCACCTTCCAGACCCCAAACTGCAGAGTGGAGGCCACAGACGAGCACACAGTAACACCTCACAGCCCCTGCTGCTGCTGCACTGTTCACTGCAGCCCTGCTGCTCCGGCAAGTTTAGCCTCTGCAATGTCCGAAGAGTTGAAAACAGTGTCTCCTTAGAGTTGCATCACACGGAGTTCCTTCCTTAGTTTTGCTTTTCTCCTTGCTGCACGCCACCAAAATGCTAATTGCTGCTCAGTCTCAAAGTCTTAAAAGTCTCACCTATTGTGTGGGCAGCATTCCTCAGCCGCTCCAGCCATTTATGTGGGTGTTAATGTATTGCCATCTCCCGGCATTGTGACACTGTGTTTGTGTGTGAAATACAGCGATTGCATAAATTTCAGCGCTAAAAGAGAGAGAGGGAGGGGGCACATCTTTCCCATGCTGGGACACCCATAAAATCAGTGGTGGCTCGGCACAACAATTAAATCTGACTATTCCAACAGATTTATGAGGTGTGCGCTTCATCTTCCCCGGGCGAAGTCTTGATGCTGCCAGAGAGACATGGCTGCTGGTAAATGAATTTGAATGGGCGAGCTGTGAGGGATGCGTGGCAGGGGGCTGCAGGAGCCAGCTCGCTGCTGAATTCCCTCCGATAGACTGGAGTCTGATGAATGAAGGCTCGCCCAGAGGAAGGATGCCTACAGACACAGCTCTTGAGCCTGAGTACACTGTCGTGTAGGCAGAAAAATGGCAAAAGAGCCAAAGAGGTATATCATAAAAGTTGTTAAGCAGCTCACAAATTCTCATTCTCAAAATAGACCCTGCTCTTGTATCATGATAATCATGATTGTAGTTTATTTAAGTGGCTGATCACATGCGCTGATGTTCGGAGCCCTGCCTGTGTTCATGCATGTGTCAGAGTTGAGGACATCCTCCCTCCAGTCTGCTATTGTTGGTCTGTCTGTGAGTGGTGCACAATGGCAGTGCAGGGAAGAGGACAGAATCTTGGGGGCGGGGGGTGGCTTTGGAAAGCAGCTTGCTGTATTGATTTTGTATGAGTAGTGAATGGATTCCTGTTGGGATCAATGGTTGAAGTAATTAAACGGGGGACGGGCAAAGCGTTGCGTAGCCTTGGCCAGCCATATGCTCTGAGCTGATGTTCTGCAGGGGCCGCAAAGACACAGAGATGAAGTAAAGGCACATACAGTATTTTGCTCTCCTCTGTAAAGTGACAAAGAGTCACTCTGTGTGCTGTGGTCATTGTTTGCGGCCATTGTTTCCAGCTTTCTGCCAATTTAAAGGTCAGGACTGTTGAGATGGCCTCCAACTAGTGCTGTAACGCTTTGTGCTTGTAAGAAATGCCAACCCTAAACAGACATAGTCTGTTCTAATATAATGATGAACATGTATTGTCCTTCACAAAACATACATAGAAGGGCTGTCCTCATACTTTTGACCATGTGTGTCTGTAGCAGCACAAGGCCAAGGAGAGAATGGAGATTTAATTTGATGTCTTTCTCTTCAGGGAGAAGGCTGCGAGGGAAAGCGTTCTACAACGTCAACGGGAAGGTCTACTGCGAGGAGGATTTCCTGGTGAGTCACCTATCCGGGAAATACTGATTTTGTTGTGGGATGAGCAGATTAGCTGATCGGACAGTATCCCGCCTCGTGGAGAGGTGAACAAGGAGCTGGTGGAGAGGATAACAAGGGATTAGGATCTCTAGCTGCATTTTGTAACCCCCCCAGAGGAAGCAGACATTGCCGCTACAATTAGGAGTTTAGCACCACCTCTCCAATTCCCACTAATTTCCCACAAATTTCCCCAAGGAGCTCAATTACCCCACGTGCTGCTCCTCAGCACTTACCACTCAGGGGTGGAGGAGGTGCTGCAGGACAGCTGTTGCTCTCCTTGCCCTGGTCCATCTGCTTCAGGTTAACAGGGCAGATCTGCTCTCACTGTGCCTGTAGTGTTACTATGTCAAATGTAAAGTTCATTTTACATAAAAAGAAAATGTTAAGAATGCATTTTCAATCCAATCAATGCATTATGTGAAGTTAGAAACAAGATCCAGGAAGAGGAGGAAGTTGCTCCTAAAAGGTTCCTGTAATATAATTTCTTCATAAACACGCAACACATGCACTAATCTGCTGTCACAACTTCCTGTTTTTAGGCAACTTCCCCACCCGACAATCTGTTAGGTCATCCCAAAACTGTTTCTGTTTTGTACAATCAGAGCCCCTAAGTCATAAACTGATGCTGAAGGTCAGGTGATGGGACGAGACTAATCTCCCTCCACCTTCCTCTCGCAGTCTGGCGTGTCACCCCAGGGGTGTCTCAGGGGTGGGGGGGGTGGTGGTGGTGGCAGATGGTAGATCTGGACCTAAGATATCAGGGTTAGGGGGCGGCCTGCCCATCAACACCGCCCACCTCCACCTGGTCACCATGTCAGGACCCCAAGGAGCTTGTTCGCTGCAGATGGTCACCTTCATTATCTGCTGCAGGCCTGGGTTGAATGGACAGGGGCCGATAATGTTTTTTTTGTTTCCTGTCATGCACAGAGGGCGCTTCACACCCACATAGTAGAGGGGTCACTGTCCAAACATGGCAGAAACTAAATATGAACTGATGTAAATGTATGCATGTGCTGTCAAATCAGAAATAGATCACAAACCTTCTGTAGGAGAATGAAGATGGATGGACTGTAAGGTCAAATGCCTTGGGTCACTGCTGCTGAAATACAAAGGATGCTAAAAGAAACCTCCTGTTATTTTACCATGCACAGCAGCGCCCTCTGTAGACCGGTCAAACACAAACGCGTCCTGAAGCAGACCCCCTCAAATGATTTTTCATCGTAAGGAGCCGAGGAACATATTTCATCTGTCAGACTGGTCACTGCAATGAAAATAGCAGTTACTTAGCAAAACAGCGTTACTTACATAATGCAGCACTGGGAGGAGGGGGAAAGAGAGTGATCACAAATGACAGGAGAGGGTGGGATCTAATAATGTGGGAAAAATAATTGAGGGGGGGCAGGTAGAGTGAGAGTGGGAGTGAAAGCTGATTGAATCTATTCCTATTGCAGAGTTAAGCCAGATGTTAGTGGGTTCTATTTATGAACTCATGTACTGATTCTTCAGTCAAGTCTGCTGTAATAAATCCTGTGTCTTGTCGCACCCACAGTACTCTGGTTTCCAGCAGACGGCTGAGAAGTGCTTCGTGTGTGGTCACCTCATCATGGAGATGGTAAGAGTCCTGCCGTGAGAATCCAGTGGGTTGGTCGTGTGGAGAGATTCTGCTAGTTTTGAACTACACCGGAAATACACTGTGCTGGATGCATGAATTATATTTATTATTTCTGATTCCGCCTGATGTGTTATTGTGCTCATCGTAAGTGAAGCAGATACTGTGCAGACATAGTCTGCTTTCCAGCTTGGTGCGTTTCATTCTGTTGCATCTTTCCCTCAATCTGATTCATTGCAGGAACTTCTTTGATAACAAAGCTCCTCCTGACACATGATGTGACATCAGCCTCTCAATGTGCATGTTTTTAATCTCGACTTTAAGGAAGATGGCAAGCCGCTGTACGATACTGCTTGAACTCAGTGCCCTCGCTCCAGTCTCACACTCGTGTGTGTGTGTGTGTGGGTGTGTAGATCCTCCAGGCGCTGGGCAAGTCCTACCATCCGGGCTGTTTCCGCTGCGTGGTTTGTAAAGAGGGTCTAGATGGAGTGCCTTTCACTGTGGATGTGGAGAACAACATCTACTGCGTTAAAGATTACCACACGTAAGGAGAACATCAAAAATGTGATCAATGCTTGACAGAGCATGGTGAGGAATTTGTAAACAAGCTGTTTTGAAAAGACAAAGTGCACAGTCGTCCCTTCGCTCCTGTGGCTGTTTTATAATGTTTGAATTGTTATTGTACTGGGGTTCATTTGAGAAAGTGTGTGTAAAATATGGAATAACAATTGTGTGAATGTTAAATTTCTAATTTTGTTGTCTCCTCTGTTACAGGGTTTTTGCTCCCAAGTGTGCCTCCTGCAACCAGCCAATCCTTCCAGCCCAGGTCAGAAACACATCTGAATGAGTGACTGTGGCTCACGTGCACGTTAAACGAGTTCATCTTTCATGAGCTGGTCAACAGAAGAAAACATTTCAATAGCACCTGCCAAATGTACTAAGAGGTGTGGTGTATGTGGGACACCGTGGGTCCAGACTTGTCTTAATGATAAAGCTGTGTACTGCAGTGAGGCTGGGCACACGGCAGCAGCTGGAATCAGACCTCAGATCAGCAGGTTGTTGGACCAACACTTCAGTGAGTGATGTCACGTGAAGGTCTGACTGTTTGACTCGTCTCACCAGGGCTCTGAGGAAACCATCCGGGTGGTTTCTATGGACAAGGATTACCATGTAGAGTGTTACCACTGTGAGGTGAGATGATCCCCAGCACGTACACACACACACACACACACACAGAGGGTATGAGTAAGAGATGCATGTGATATGACGAGTCTATTTATCATCACTGCATACGATGAAACTTTTTACACTGTTGTGGTGCAGACAGCACATATTTGTACACACACACACTGACACTCACTCAATCCCTTACACACAGTGAACCTGGGTCAGGGCTACAAATTGTGTAATGAAACAAGACTTTGTACTGATAAGTGTGATTCATGTCTCCTGTGGAATAAAAGAGACGCACACAGACACACACACACACTCCCTCAGATATCAACCCAAGGTTACAGCACAACATTCTGACTCACTGACTAAGCACATTCCAGCGTCGAGGTCTAAACTCGTCTGCGGACTTGTTGCTTAAACGAGTGAGATCCCAGTCATTTTGGCATTTGACTCATGCAAATTGCTCTTCAAGTGTGTTAATTGACGCACATCCTGCAGTTCATTCAGTTATTTCTACTGAACCTAATTTCTTAGGATGGCTCAAATGCCACTTCATAGGAACGGTGCATGATATCACGTAAGAGGTGGTTAATCATTCAGCCGACCCCCGGGGGACAGAGGAAGTGTAAAGTCCAGTGCTGAATCATCCTGGTGAATGTAAATCCATGATAGATTTAAGAAATACAATAACACATATGAAATAATCCAAGGGGAGAATAACAAACCTTCATGGTTTAAACACACTTTACAGTTAAATAATATGGGGGGGGAAAGGGAGAGGAGTATAATGAACTGAATAAAACTAATGTCAGTCCTGACGTGAAGATGTCATCCAGACTTCTTCTGCTTCTTTGAGATAAGCTCCATCCCAGAGAAAAAGGGCTTTGAGCAGAAGATGCAGGCAGGGTCACAGTGTGAGAACTCATTGAGTGATGGTGGCAGCAGAGTGGTCCAGGGTCAGTCGGTCTGTGTTGTCCCTGCGGCAAGTTCAGCCCCAAACAGACCTGCTCTTGACTTCTCAGCGTCTAAGCATCCATTGATAAATGCATAACAGGCGTTTCCATCACTGTCAAATGTACATAGACATCCACAACATGTACTCAGAGTAATGCACAAGACCACAGGTCAACATCTGGGGCATGTCTGCTTGTTGCTTCTGGACAGTTGAACTGAACCACGTGTTAAGATCATCTCGCTTGTATCACAGCTTCGCCTCAGGACTCCACAGCCACAGCACCCAGCACCCTCATGACCGCGGTCTGTGCGTCTCACTGAATTCTTCAGGCGCCGTAATCACCGGACAACCATTCCGCCTCACCAGTTTGAGTTTAATGCAACAATCCATCAAAGACACAATTCTTTGTCAGTGCTCTAAATTGTTTCTGTGAGAGAGTTGAACGAAAAGATGGTTGACACTGTCACGTAAGAAAGACATGTTCAGCTCTGTCCAAAGATACGAAACCAGGAGCACATCCTGTTTATGTTAACACTTTTCTGAACAAAGGACATGAATATTAAAGCAGGCGCAGCATGAGAAAAGATGCAGCCATACAGCAGAGGAGAGCAAGACGGCTAACACCCTATTTGACCAGACCCTGTTAGAGAAAGTTAAAAACAAAAGCTGCATCCAAAATCTGCTCCAAAGGTTGTTGGGTTATTCCTCCACGATTCCACATTTCAAGATACTTAGTTTAAATGATTTTTTTAAAGAAACAAAGACACACACACTACTGTTGTTGTCTTCATGTCTTCTTGTGCACGTTTTCAGGACTGTGGTCTGAAGCTGAATGACGAGGAGGGCCACCGCTGTTATCCACTGGAAGGCCATCTGCTCTGCCACAGCTGCCACATCCATCGGCTCCAGTCACAGGTCCCCGCCCACCCACCTCCCAGTTACCCCCTTCATGTCACTGAGCTGTGAGGGGGGAGTAGGGTGGGCAGCAACCAAGCCCTGCCTCCCAGGTGATGTGCAACTCCATCAGCAGGTTAAAAAATGAAAAGGCCTGCGTCCCCTCCAGCAGTCCCAGAGAAGCCCCCATGTGACCATCCAAGCTCCCGCCCCTGTCCTGGACCGGGTAGCCAGGGCCGCGGACTAGCACACACAGTGCAGCTCCCACCACGAGCCCTGCCGTCACATGACAGGGCTGGGAAAAAAGGGTCCCCCCCTTCATCTCCATCTGCAGTTCCCCCCCCCCCCCTTCCCCTTGGGTGCCTAACCCTGAAAGCCAAGTCGCTGGCTCATCCAGAGGCCCCTAGTGACGTCACACCTCCTGACCCCTGCACATTCATCAAAGGGAGGGGTTTTTGGTTTGAAGGAGAGAACACAAACTCACTTTTCTCTCTCTCTCTCCCTCCCTCCCTCCCTTGCTTGCTTACCATGTTTTTCATTCCTGCACTCTGACTGAAGTGGTTCACCGCAGAGGATTCGCCAGTGCTGTCACGTCTCAGAACTCGGTGGCAGGAAGACCGGGGAAACAAGGCACTACATTCCAGGGCCGACAGGGCCGGACAGGCCCCAGGGGTGGGCATGCTGTGCCTTCAGGGTGGGGCCCTCTATGTGCAGCTACTAACACTGAAATGGAGCCCCGCTAAAGGCTATGCAAAGGGCACCCAGCCTCACGATGCAGAGCTGTGAGAGGAAAAATTTGACTGTCAACTCATCGGCCCTCTCCTTGCACCACCCCAACAAAAGAGATGCACCGTAGCACCGCGAGCCCAGAGGACCGGCTGACATTCCACTTATAGAAATCCTAGACGAGACCTCGAGAGATTCACAAGCAGTGTCTTAATTAATGATTATATTATGACAGAAAAAGAAAATTTTAGATGCACATAGATTGTCTTTTATATATGAATATATATTTTGCAGATGTTTTCCACATAAGATCCTAGATGTAGATTCTCTCTTTTGTTCTTACTGCGCTCGTGATAAATTCAGAGGAGAGACGCGGCGTCTGACACCTCAGAACGCGCTGGGTCTCTCGCATCATTTCTCGTCCAGGACGCAGAGCCTGTTCAGGTCTGTCAGTGGGTCAGAGATCCACAGTTTTTAAAGCAGACTTGGCTTAAATCGTATTTGCCTGTAGTTGTTTCATTTCACTCTGAGCACCAAATAGTTCGTTATTAATGATGAGTAGTTTTACACAGATGAGCCCTCCCTCAGCTGTAACACACAGTGTCAAACATCTCTGCTCTCTTTGATTATTTTTGACAAGTGTTGCATTTAATTCTCATAAAAGAGACAAATATGCTTTCAATCAGTGGTGCCGCTGTGTTTACAAACAATCTCTCTGCGAGATTTCCCAAGGAAAAAGCAATTTCTATGTCTTTGCTTGTAAAATATCTTTCATGGTTGTCTTTTTCTCCACAGAGCATTGGTAATTGTCAGCAGTCCCAGTAAGCGATGGCAGAATGTACAAGTGCAGGCTGGGTAGAGTGGAAAGAGATGGTGCACTAATGAAGAGACACAACTGCATAAAAATACTGAAAGTAAAGCCTGTGTGGGGAAAGGCTATATTGTGTTATAGTCTATATTTATATTTGCCCTGGCAATTTATTGATTTGCAACATGAGTACTATGGAAATCAGTCAGTTACGTTCCTTCACTAGATATTAATGGCCTCATGTGAAATTTAAAGCGTTTCTCGGTTAGCGACGCCTCCCATGCTGCCATAGGAATTTTGCTGCTCAAAGAGGAATGAAACGCTGCATGATTTTATTTCCAAATACCTTTCAGCTTCAGGTCTGTCCAGGACAGTGACTCCTGGTATGTGTTTATTTCCAGACACTGGTTTTGTCACACTGAGAACACAGTGTTCCTATAAGGAACCTCCACTTGTCCGCATGCCTTAAGACAGAACAGGTATGTTTGTGCGTCTCGCTCTGGGGCCTGTACCATGAAGCACCTTCAGATGAGTCCCGGCTCCACTGAGCCTGACGCCGGCCCTCCTGGATGAACTGAATGACAAAGCTTAGTTATCAGCTGGCTCTGTTAACTCTAGATTCACTAATCTGGCTATGGCACTGTTCAAGTTCCAGGTATTTGTCTCCTCTCCTCTTGTTAGTCTGAGCTGCTGTGAGTGTAAAACATCAACACTGTCAGATCATCTTTGTTCAGTTAATTTAAATGAGGCTGTAGTCCTCGTAGCAGAACAGTTCCAACTGATCTATAAATCACATCTGATGACTTTAATTATTTATCATGGTCACTCTGTCGTTTCTGTCAGGATCCAGTAGAAATGTTTTCCCAGGTCGCTGACAGCTTTTCTTCTCATCCCCTGATGTTAACCTGCTGCAGATCGAGTTAGCCACGCAGCCTGGGTAACCATGGCGATGTACCCCGGTATAAAAGAAAAATGGGCCAGCTTCATAACATAGACAGCCCTTATTTAAGCCCACTGTTAGCTGGATAACCCCCTGAACCTGCTTTGTGGTGCAGGCTCCTGGTCCAACATGAAGTCTGCTGTTGTGATTTTTTGGGGAACATCCCTTAAAACCTGGAGCTGCTGGTCCCACCCACGTTTTGAGGAAGCCCTCCCCTCCACCAACCATATTTCCCCTGCTAGTTATGTGCGTCTGAGTGTGTGTGGATGTGTGTCTCTGTGAGTCGCGTGTGTATATGCAAAATAAAAATAAATCTACAGGAGACAGAGAACAACTTGAAACTGGGAGCTGTGGTGGTGCTGGTGGGAAGCTCTCTTCACCTCTCTCCACAGGGTTTCTGTTATTATGCCTGTTTTAGGATCAGCTGCTCGTTCATGGGGCCAGATTGTAGGAAAACCTTTACTCTGGAGGTAAAAATCACTGCTTCATTTCTGCACAAACAAAACTCGGAATCATGCAGATAACACCCAACTGTGTGCGTGAGTGTGATTGTGTGTGTGTGTGTGCACCAGTGGCAGGGCCATGGCACATGCACCTCACTGTGTTTGCAGGGCAGCACAGCATCCAACACAGTGACCCCCCCCAGCACAGCATCCAACACAGTGCCCCCCCCCCCCCCCCACTCGCTCTCTCAGTGATGATTCTGATGTTGTCCATCACGTACCTTGACGGGGGCAAACTCCACCCGTGCGGTTAATTCCACAGAGAATAAAACAACGGCCAGTTGTGTTTTCCCAACTCTGGCACAGCTCTTATTCATACTGTAATACTGTAAAATGGACACACGTGTGAATAAATACTACTGAATGTGTCAAAGACTGAAGCGGAGAGTGACACCAGGGGTCGCCACCGGCAGAAAGTGCTTTTTTTTTTTTTTTTAATGTAACCTGATGTAATGAGATTCATTGGAATGTAATAATGTTTAGTGTTTGTTCTCCTCCTAGATGTATATGTGTAAAAGCAGAGACTGCATACTGATACACGAAACATTCCCCCTGTTGCCAGTTGTGTTTTTACCTCAGCTGCGTACAAAGGTTCTGGTCATGAAGAACGAGGCATTTTCTGGACTTAACCTGCACAACCCCCCCCCCCCGGACTTAACCTGCACACCCCCCCCCCCCCACCTCCCCCAAGGAAACCCTGAAAGACTGTAAAGAGTGTATCCCCTTTAAAAGATGTCTTAATCCACCTGTTCCCAGAGTGCTACTTCAGTTTCTATTGCATAGCACACAGCTAGTTACCCTGTACATAAAGAGGTTAGTTTTTTATTTTATTTTTCTGTCAGAAATCACTTGGAAAGAGAAGAAGTTTTTTTTCTCCTACTGCTAGTTCCAATAAGCACATGTCAACACCTGTCACACAAGTTTTGTATCTCTAAAATGTTTTTTTTTTTGATTACCTAGATGGTTCATAAAAAAGGAAACTAGATCTATTTATCTAAACATGAAACAAGTCTAAAGTTATTTAATGTATTAAAATCGGGACGTATCATTTAACTGTAGATGACATAATCTGCTTTTTCAATAAAGTGGTTTTGTAGCTAACTGCAAACAGCGTCCATTCAACTCTCTTTAATCATTCAATCGGGGGGTGGAGCCAATCCCAGCTGTCATTGGGCGAGAGGCGGGGTACACCCTGGAGGCCGCCAGTTCATTGCAATTTCATCTGACAGAAAGGCTCTGCTGGCTCGGCCCAGGAATCGAACCCATGACCTTCTTATCGTGAGGCACTGGCGTCAACGATCAAATTCAATGTCTATGAAGTGTAATGATAAAATATATCACAAAGAAGTTTCTAAATTCATCAAAAGCCACAATGTCCCACTACTGGTAAAATGTATTGATATTGCCTGATATAAAATTGAATGGAAATACGGCCCCAGGTTAAAGAAATGTTGACGTTTGGACAAACAGAAGACACCGTTGTTGGAGCAGCTTGAGCCGAGACACACTGAACTGACTCTGTTTCTTTTGGACAGAGCCAGACTAACTGTCTCCCATTGTTTCGTGTCTTCATGCTAAGCTAACCATCAGATGTAGCTTATGTAAGTCAGTATCTGAACTTTGCTCCAGTCCAGTTTTTTACGAGGCAGTAAATAAGAAACGACACATCTCAGAAATCCTCACAGCATTGTGACCGCTTTTATGAAAGCAATTAATGCATCTTTTAATTTGAGACAACATTTAATCTCAGGGCCTGTGGGTTTGAAAGAAGCTCCCACGAAACACTCAGAATAGCTTCATTGAAAGTGTGCTCAGGGCTGGTGATCTTCACAGTTAGTCAACTTAAATCCAAGCATGCAGCCCTGTTCTGCAGCCTGTCATGTGACGGACCCTCCCTCCTGGGATGCAACGCACTGATGGTCAAATTACCACATGCTTGGAATAGACAGGACCATTGGACCTTAGGATGATGAAGGTGACGATGAGAACAAAACCCCTGATGAGCAGTGATGAGATGTATTGAAGTACAGTTACTGTCTGTACATAAAATAAAGCAGATTTGTTTTTGAGTACTTTTAACTTCATTACATATCATGGGAAATATAGTGTATGTACTTTAAATTGCACCGTATTGTTATTGCATTATTTTTATCCTGGGATTGAGCCAGCAGGGCCTTTCTGTGTGGACTTTGCATGTTCTCCTGGTGCTTGCGTGGGTTTCCAGGTACTCCACAGTCCAAACAGGTTCATTGGTCAATCTAAACTGTCTCTGTGTGTCAGCCCTGCGATGAACTGGTGACCTGTCCACGGTGTACCCTGCCGATTGGCTCCAGCCCCCCGTGACCCAGTCATGTACTAGCGGTTGAAGATGAACTGAGTGTGTTGCACTGGGAATAAGACTTTTGCTTTTTAGTACTTGAAGTTCATTCAAAAGTAAATAGGTACTTGCGTTTATTCCAGTAGAAAAGTTAATGGAGCTCTTGAGAATAAATAAAAACATTTGTGCTGAGTACGAGTCACTTCTTTTAGTAAACTTCATCCCTGAAAAGGCCACACAAACATCATACTTTGCATACCGTGTGTATTTAAATCAGGGAATAATTATTCGCTCACATTTTTACATTAAAAGTCCTCTGGTAATTAGAGGAATTATATACAAACCCTGAATTCTCTCCCACCACTAAAACTCCACATATTAAAGTTGTCTCCTGACGATGTTTCAATAGACGCTGAATGGCTCATTTAAAAGTTGTTTTTGTGACTTGTTAAAAAGGGCTTTTGATTGGGGTGAGGAGACGTCTCCCCCGCGGGGCTGCATTGTTCAACGGTTAGATGAACTGGAGCATAAAGTGGATTAGTTGATTAAAGGAATTATCCATCAAATAGTAAACACATCCTCCACACACACACACACACACACACACACACTCAGGGCCGTGTTGTTTTTCTGTATATGTAATGTGTGTGGAAGCTTTAAACTCTCAGGAAGCTTGTACCTCCAGGTCAGAGCGACAAACAGTGGGGCGACGACGTGGACGTGTGTGTGTGTCATGGGGGAGTGTACGGAGCGAGAACACGCCACTGGCAGTGCAACCACTGCATGCGAGTGGGTGGGTCCAATCAGCAGGGGTCTCAAGTTTTCACTAACCTGCTCACTGAAGAAAAAAATGATGCCTGGCTCGACCACAAGACAGTTAACATTAGCCAACGATACATGGAGCCAGTGATTTCTGTCAGTGACAGTGTGTGTGTGTGTGTGTGTGTGTGAGGGAGCAGGGAGGGTGGATAGAAGAACCAGGTGAGGAAAATGATTCCTTTTGGTTTGGTTTGTACAGGGTCAGTAGTAAAGAAACCCAGTTTTCTTCCATGGGAGGTTTTGTAGCTGCCTCCTGAGGTTGTTGGTCTCATCCATCTTTAAGTATATTTAAGTGTATAGGAATCCTGGCTTCAGAATTATGCCCAACTCCTTGATGATCATATGCAAAAGCAAAGTTTGAGGACTGGAGGAGTAGCAGAGACAGCTCTCCAGTTATAACAGTACAGTATGACTGCAGGATGTAGCTGGCTGGAAAAGTCACAGCCTGCAAAGGCCCCTTCCACCATTTTACTTTCAAATTCCAATTCCACCGAGTGCACCTGTAGTTATAAGGCACCGAGCCACAGATTAGCTGGAGATACATTTTTGTGAGGGCGTACATAAAAGCAGAGTCTGCCCACTCTCCGGTGAACAGTGGTGTTCAGTGTGAGAAACTGGCTGGTGTTGGTTGACAGCTCCATGAGTTGGGGCACAAAGCTCCCTTTATGTGTGTGAGGGTTCCACCCTGTGACTCAGGGAGCTCGCTGTGTGTGTGTGTGTGTGTGTGTGTGTGTGTGTGCCCCCTTGAGGGATCTGCTTTGAGGTGAGCTCTGTTACAATGCACAAAAAAGCACACCTTCCCCACGGAGCACACAGGTCCCGCCGCTGCCAGGAAATGAGTGCAAATATGCTCACCACAGGATTACCTCACTCAGTCTTTGGTTACTGACACTCTGTCCCCTTCCTGCAACCAAAATATTCAGCCTCTGACTTCCGTCTGTGTCTGAACCCATCCGCACACCCTGAAACCCCTTGTTGAGATATTTAATTGTCCGGCTTCAGCAGCAGTAGCAGAGGATATTTAGAGCGCCTCGGGAGGAGAATCATATTTCATCTCCAGGAAGCGCAGGGGAGAAGATATTACAATAGCAGATACTTGGAGTCACCTCACAAATCACTGCGGTGTCGAGGCACCAGAGACTGTGTTCAGTTGGTTTATCAAAGTGATGAGCTGTCCATTGGATTCCTGTTTGCTCCTGAGACCATGAAAACAAATGACATCCAATAAAGTCTGAACAGCAACATGTTTCATGTCCTGGTTCAGATGGATGCTCCTCTGTCTCTCCTGAACCATTCGATTCCATGTCAGTGGAACTAAAGTTCTTTTACAACTCCATTTTATAAAAACAATATATAGAGTATATGCTGTAATTACTGGACTGTGCCGTGGATTGGGAGGATTAAGTTTCCCTGTTCGATTCCAAACCAGCTCCCCACTCTCCCTCTCCCTTTTATTCTTTATCAAAATAAATCAAAATCCAGTCTTGCAAAAAATGTATGTGGCAGTGTGTGGCTTGGTTGCTAAATTGTTGACCTGAAGGTGCGTCCTTTAACCATAACAGACTCGTCAGGTTCTGCATATAATTGTCGATAAAAATGAGAAGGTGAGTCATTTATTTGTGGATGGCGGTATTACATGTTCTCTCGGTCACGCAGAAGAAAAAATCGTTTTCGTCTGACTCACTTTCATCAAGAAGCCTCAAACAACTGCAAAGGCTAAGACGTGTGTGTGTGTGTGTGTGTGTCCACTGCTGCACAATGAATACACTCCTCAAGAACACACATCAGCCCGGTCCGACACCAAATATGTCTCCACAGCCTTGATCTGAAAAATGTGAGATACCGACCGTCAATCTCAGTCCGAACGCTTCAATGTATTCTTATCGCCGGCAGAACAACACAGTGTGGGAGGACTGCTGCTGTGTTTTTGTTGCTGAATAGGAGCCAGATGTTGGTCAGTATATCTGCGGCTCTGCAGATTCAGGAGAGGTTGCATGGACAAAAACACAAATGCAACAGTGGATGTGCTCGGTATTGAAAAGGCCACACAGATAAGAAGATATGTGACCCGGAGCTGCGTCCCCGGAGCACAAACAAGTCCAGCTGTCTGCTCGCTTCACAGAGTCACAGCGCTGGAAGAAAACCTCTGGCTGCACTGTGAGGAATGAGAACATTTGAAAATGTGATATCTTTTATCACAACATTAGAATACAGTGTTTTTCTTACTCGAGGATATTTCTAAAGTTGTCCTTCACCACGTGTTCGCAATGTCTGTCACCATGGGAGCCTAACCCTCACCCTAACCACATGGATCCCAGCAGAAATGTGCTTTAAGATGGATGCAGCTTAACGGGATCTGTGGATACTGAGAGGACATCGAGCAGCAAGGGGTCAGCTAGAGCCCCCTGCAGCCTCCAGGGAGTACTACTGGCTTCCTATGCTGCAGTGTGACAACTTCTGCCCACGTACTTAAGTTAATCTTTATATAACTCCAGTAGTCGTGGGAAAAAATGAGGCTGGGTTTTTTTTTTACAGCCGGCAGGGTTGCTGTGTCACTGCTGTCGATGGCAGCCTCAGACCACAGACTGGGAAACTTGACAGGCTCCGTCCAGTTGGCTTGATA
Organism: Pseudorhombus dupliciocellatus; assembly: GCA_016785235.1. Lineage (NCBI taxonomy): Eukaryota > Metazoa > Chordata > Actinopteri > Pleuronectiformes > Paralichthyidae > Pseudorhombus > Pseudorhombus dupliciocellatus. The sequence continues at coordinate 2,476,147 of JAFBJW010000365.1, read as the reverse complement.
TTGGGAAAAATGTGCGTTGTACGTCATGTTGTTGCACAGCCACTGTTTAGCCCAAGAAAGTATGTTTCATGAAGGTACCTGGGAGGATCGGAGAGTGGACTTGTGCATTAATAAATCCAAGTTCAAGTGAGAAACCAAACTGCAGGCTGCTCCTCCACCTCTGAGGCCAGCTCTCCGTGCTTGTTGACGCTCCCGCTGCCTCCAGCACGGCGCGATGAATGCAAATGAGCGGAGGACGAGCTCCTGAAGAACATTCACATCATTTCTTAGCAACAAGGTGTAGCTGGTCTGTTTCCTCGCCCTGTCTGTCTAATGCAGCAATGAACTTGGGACTGCACGGTCAAAAATGTGGCAGGAGGGGTGAGGTTGCCATAGCAACCCCCGGCACCGAGGCCAGGTTGGGACCCCGATCGAGTCAGAGGAGCAGCTCCATAACAGCCAGAGAGGCGGGGAGAAAAGAGTGACTGACAGTCCCGGCCAATAAAGCATGGAGTGGAATGTGAGGGTCTGTGATGCCATTGTGGGACAAACATCTCAGGAACGCACACGGAGGCTTTTGAAATGAACCGAGGCAGGTCCTCATCACCTATTTCTTTCTTCCAGCATCACACCTCAGGCCTTGGCTCTCTTTAGCTGCAGGTGCAGTTCATTCAGGGATGCAGTCATGTTTATTTTGGACAGTTGTGTTAATCATTTCCATCGCCTGGACGCTGGCTGTGAGGAGGCTCCCTGTCCTCGCTTTCTTCTCCATCTGGTTTCCAAGCCACAGATGAAAAGAACAAGTTAAATATGAAGAAAAGTTGTTGCCTGGCAACAGCATTGAAAACCCAGCAGTGTCTGGGGGTCTAGGATTTTTTTTTTCCTAAACTTTCTCTTTGTCCTTATACACACTCTGAAATTGTACCCGGCAGCAAGTATGAAGAGAATAAAAAGACGGCGAGATATATTTTTGGTGCTTTGTGGTTGACAGCATCACATGTTGTACCCTGCGATCTGTGAGCTCCTTGTACCGGGCGCGTTTGTGATTTAATGGAGGAGCTCGCACGCCATGTTTGGCACAACGGTACTAAATCATGAATTATATTCAGTTTGATAATATCTTAATGCCGCCTTACAGTCCAGATGCTGTTTGTTTTTTCTCTCTTAATGGATGATGCCTGGGGATTTGTGGATAGGAACATCGCAGATGTACTGACCTTTGACCCTTTGTTCCACTGGATAAGTGGGAGATGGCTGCTCCGCGTCACTTCATCTGGCTCATCACTGCCATCTAGTGGATGTTACTAAAACAGGCTCATTAAGGCCTGGTTGTGTTTGTGTAAAGGAGGGGGTGGGGGGTGTACAGAGTACTCTGTGAAGATGTTTATTCCATTTCTTGCGACAGTGGAGAGGCACATTTCATATGTCCATCCACGACACTCTAATACAAAAAGCTTTTTTGTTTCTCCTGTAACACACACAGAAAAAACATGACTGTCAGTCGTGAGATCGTAATGAGGCTGCGAACACGCAGAGCGCTGCTGCGACTCTGTGTGGGAGGGACGGCTGCCTCTGTGACTCCTGTTCACGCAGCTCATGAAGCTGATTAATGTCGTGGCTGAGACTCGGCTCAGGAAAAATTCTTCTTCAAGAAGTTCATAAGGCCGTTGGTAGAGGAGTCGTGGGAGTGGACCTCGGCCTTGTCCTTGAGCTCGGGCTCGATCTTCTTTGCGAGCTGTTTGCCCAATTCCACTCTGATGATGATGAGGAGGAGGGAGGAGGAGGAGGAGAGAGGGGGCAGACAGAAGAGAGAGGAGGGGGGTCAGTGATGTGGAGGCTCAAAGGACATGGAGCTCACACAGTTTCTCCTTAACGTCTTAGCATTTCCCCCTTAAGTGTCTACTAGTTCAACTGTGTCAAGTGTCAACTAATAAACAATATAAGAACGTCTGAATCAGTTTGTTCCAACCGCCCATTGAAGAAACAAACATGGCTCAGAGAAATATTCAAATCCAGAATGTTTCCATAAAAATAATCAATGTAGTAAATTCCTGGTTGCACAGCTTCAACATGAGGAGCTGATTAATAAACCAATAGATGTAGCAAAGACCAAACTCACCCCCACTGGTCAAAGCTGTTGATCTCCCACATTAGACCCTGGATGAAGATTTTGTGTTCATACATCGCTATTGGACGAGACAGAATAATGGTTATTACAGCAAACACCATTATACCATTATATAGTAGATGAAACATAAACCACTGTCACGATTCATAATGAGAAACAAAATAAACAAACGCTTGTTACCTATGAGAGCTCCAAGTGTGTACGGTGTCAGCTTCTTGAAGATGATTGAGTTGGTTGGTCTGTTTCCCTGGAACACCTGCGTGGAACCAGGACACACGTTTCCTTACACGCCAGCGTTATGTCCAATATTCAACAAGGAGTTTGATAATGTGAAGTATTCTGAACAGAGTTTGGTGCCAGGGATCGTGGGTAACATGCTGCACTAAGTCAGCGTACCATCAGTGTTGTTCAGGTAACACAGGTGCATGGTTTGTTATGATTCTTATGAAAAGCCTTCATTCACTTTTAACCAGTCACGTGAGTCGTGGTCTCCTGATGTGACTCACTTTATGAGGCAGGATCTTCTCCAGATCATCTCCAGTCACACCGCTGGCCTCCAGCTCCCTACGGGCCTCCTCTGTGGTCTTTCCCTTCATCATAGCCTCGGTCTGGGCCAGGAAGTTGGCCAGCAAGATCTACGGTCCCATCAAACACACAGCTTCAGACACACTGCAGGGCACTGCATGCTGCACAGTAAGTGATGTCATCCACGTAGGTGTTCCACACTGATTTTCTATTGAGTTATGCAAATCGTTATTTCTTGAATAGCCTTTTTATGACTAATAAAGGCACTACAAAGATAAAGATACTGCTGTAGGAGCACAGGAACACCTCAGCTGGCAGTAGCGGTGGAACAGCCCGTGACCTCTGTGATGATCTCTCACGAGTACAGTACAGTATGTATACCTCAGGTTTCCCTGGTTATTATTTCACATGCATGAACATGTGCACAAAGCTCAGTGCTGGGCGTGAAATTCTCCTGAGCGCACAAGACCGTGCTGTGCACACTACGATTAATAATCCAGGAAACTTCGCTACTTCACTATGTCGTGGGCACATACTGTTATGCATTTGATGTACCTGGTGTTTTTCCAGCATCCAATAAAACAACACTCCCCTGAGTAAGCAAGTAAACTGAATCAGTGCTTGGTGAGCCAAAGTATACAGTATATTGAAGTCTACGGTACCTTGTGGTGCAGGTTGTCTCTGATGGGATGCTGGGACTGAGCGGGGATCAGGAAGTCAGCAGGCACCATGCGTGTTCCTGAGGTGAACACCAGCGACATGTGTAGGCTCATAGCATGAGGCTAACCCCTTAGCAAGGCTATTGGTAAAACTGAGATACTAGAAGAATAATACACGTATTTTTGGTAAATTCCCTTAGTCTGTGATGGTTATACCTTGGTGGATGAGTTGGTAGAATGCATGCTGTCCATTGGTTCCTGGCTCTCCCCACACGATTGGCCCAGTGTGGTAGTTCACACGTGCTCCCTGGTTGGTGATATATTTGCCATTGGACTCCATGTCTCCCTGTGGTAAACAAACATGAAGATAGGACATGACATGGTCTCTGATCATCTCAGATAAAGTGTCGCTCTCTCCATCAAACAATGTTCTCAAGTCTCTCAAGTGTCGTGCTGAACAACTAGAATAAAAAACGCAGTTTTGTTTTGTCGGGGGCCCACGCGGAGACCTGAGATGTCTGCGGAGGTGTCAGACCTGTTGGAAGTAGGCGGTGAAGCGGTGCATGTACTGATCGTAGGGCAGCATGGCGTGCGACTCAGCGTGGAAGAAGTTGATGTACCAGATGCCCAGCAGAGCCAGCAGGACGGGCGCGTTCTTATCCAGAGGAGCCGTGCGGAAGTGGTTGTCCTGCAGGGGAAGGAGTGAGGCTGATTTACATTCATGTATTCTGTGTCCTGTCCACAGCAGGACGCAGCATACAAATAACTCTTGTTGCACGAGAACAGTGGGTTAGTGGAGCTATTAGCAATCATCCCGGTTCACCCACCATCCAGTGAGCGCCTGAAAGGAGCTTCTCAAAGTTGTCGAAGCCTGATGAGGAGAGGAGACAGAAAACTTCACTGAAAACCTGTTGAGTATTACTGCAGTTTATCTGCAATCCATGCACTGATAAAGTGAACCAACTCAGGTTTAAATTAGTCTTCGAATGTTCCCTTTGCTATTAGAAATACGGTGTTATTCATTGTGACACTGGGAGGCACAGAAGTCAGGATTGTTCACTGTACGTACCGATGTGCAGGGCAATGGCCATGCCAATGGCAGACCACAGGGAGAAACGACCACCAACCCACTAAAGGAGAAAACAAACAGGAGCGCTGAATGTGTCTCATTCAAAACTCAGACAATAGTAACAAGCTTGGTGCATTATGAAGGATGATTAGCAGAACATGAGCACTTCAGTGTTCTGTGCATTGAACTTCTCTGTGTGATGAAGCCCATCATATAGCTGTTGCCCTTTAAATACCGACAATGTAACTGAATGCAGCTCCCTGACCTTTGATAGAACCCAGCCTTTACAGTGACCTCTGCAAGAGAGAAGGTCGCCTCCAATAATAACTGTGTCTGAGGAGAGGGGCTTCTAGTTTCCCAGCAGCTGCCGTGCCAGAGCGTCTGTCCCTGCACCTACTTCACAGGTCAAAAGGCTTGTTTATTTATAGCTGCTGCCTTCAGTCCCATCACACACCAGAGGGGATGACTTGCACAGTGATAGCACTCACATCCCAGAACTCGAACATGTTCTCCGTGTCGATGCCGAAATCCTTCACTTTGGGCTGAGGGAGAGAGAGAGAAAGACAGGGAAGCATGACGGTCAGGGAGAGACAGAGGGAGGACTCAGACTCTGATCGTGTGGGTTGAGACTTACGGCGTTCGTAGACAGGGCCACAAAGTGCTTAGCAACAGCAGCTTTCTGTTGAAGTAGGCAGAGGATTATGCTAGAGAACATATAGACTGTGCCGTAAACTAAGTCCAGTATCTACTTTGCTGCTTTCTAAAGACACTCACGTCTTTAGCGTGTTCCAGGAACCATTCTTTGGCCGACTCAGCGTTGGTGATGGTCTCTTGAGTGGTAAATGTCTGTTGAAAGATGTTCATGCAAAAACTATACATAGATACACAGCAAATACTGATATGAATTGATGATGGGCATTAGTGTGTAAAACTGACTTTTAAAAAAGATTTTTTATACTAATGAAAATCTACCTTGGAAGCGATGATGAAGAGGGTCGTCTCGGCGTTGAGCTGTGCCAGGGTTTTGGCGATGTGTGTTCCATCAATGTTGGACACAAACCACACCCGAGGGCCACCCTTGGAGTACGGCTTCAGGGCCTCGGTCACCATCAGGGGGCCCTGCATGTCAAGTTTAGGTTCACTTCTGAACGGACTGTGCTGGGCAGATCACATGAATGAATGAAGTGTGAAGAGCAATAAAACACTCACCAGGTCAGATCCGCCGATGCCGATATTAACGACATCTGTGATGGCCTTTCCTGTGTAGCCCTTCCACTCGCCGCTGCGGACTCTCTGCAGACATATGAATGTGATCAGCAACTGGTTTCCAACTGGGTTTCATCTCCACGTTCCTTCACGGCTGCATCAAAGTCGGTGCTGTGTTTGACTCACGTGGCAGAAGCCCTTCATCTTCTCCAGAACTTTGTTGATGTCGAGCATCACGTCTTTGCCACCAACCATGACAGGAGTGTTGGAGCGGTTCCTCAGAGCCACATGGAGCACAGCGCGGTCCTGCACGTGCACACAATGAAACGCTTGATCCTGAACTGCTGCCAGCGTATTCTGCAGCTGATCACGATTTTCCAGCTGTTGCAGTCACTCATTCATTGTTCAAACAAACGCAGATGAAGCTCACGTGCAGTCTCTGATGTCATGTGGTGTAAAACGCTCTCTAGGTTTGTATGGTACATGTAAAGAAACAAACACTGTCAAGCTGCAGCAGGAATGTGAAGCACCTCAGTGAAGTTGATCTTCTCCCCTTTGAACATCTTCTCTCTTGCAGCATCAATTCCTCTGGACTTGGCCTGAAGAAGACGACACGTGTCACAGTACCTTGTTCTGACTGGCAACCCAAGCTTCAATCTCATTTCAGATGGAGTTACGAGTGAGTTATTAATTCAAGCTGGGGAGCCATTAAAAAAGCCCAGAGTCATTGAGACAAACAGGAATTTACCAGATCAACCAGCATCTTCATGACATCATCTGTGACCAGATTCTTGGAGTAGTCCAGGAGAATGTCTCCATCCTCAGTCTTCAGTGTGAGGCTGTGCAGACAGGATAAAAAGGTTCTCTTTCTAAACATCATCTAGTTTTTGACCATTATATAATAAATTGTGTAATATGAATGCATCGTCTTTCATACATTCTTTGAACAGGATGTATACCTGAGCTTGTTGAACCTCTCCTTGTCGGCCTCAAACATGTGCCTCATGTTGAGCTGCAGGGCGTGGGCTGTGTACCAGTCCTGCAGCTTCATGAAGTTGGGGTCCTGTGTGAGTGCCATGATGTCCAGAGGGGGGTCTGCTGTGCTCCGCTGTGCTCAACGAGCCGTGCTGAGTGGGAGTGAGTGGGTCAGAGGGAGAGCTTTTTGAAGGGCGTCCAGTCCAGATTCACAGTAGCCCCTCCTACAGGAGACACACTATACTCGGGACATGTGCTTGTCACACCTCCACAATGTCCTGCATGGTTACAGCGCACGTAACCCCTGGCAGAGGCACGCGAGAGTTTCACCACGACTGAACACCCTTGTATCTAGCCACGTCTTCTATTTGTCATGTGTCTTTGCTCATGGCGCAATGACACTGCAGGTGATTTTTGTTAATTTATGAAATCTGTCTGCTCTGTGTTTACTAATGTTGCAGAATAATTTGCGATACACAGGTAAAAAAAATGACATAAATGAACAACTCTCAGATTATAATTGTTAGGGTAAGATTAAATCTGTAGTTTTCCATTCAAGTATTTGTGGTCATAACTCTATATCCGATCTTCCATATCACACTTGCATTAAGGCCCCACAATTATGCAGTTTAGGGTGAGGAAGTACTGACACACTCATCTTGACATACATTCCATTCGAATTTAACGATATATATATATATATATATATACTTTGATAGACCACTGAACTACAAACAATCCAATCCAGACAAAACACTGGACTGTAAAAGTAGAAATCCATACAGTGTTGCATAACTCATTGCTTTCATTTGTGCACATCATATTTAGACTCAGGGCAACTGAAGCTTTCTCTGTCTTTCTGCCTGCATATGTCATTCTGACATAAATGACTGACAGGAAGTGTTGGCTGTTTCTTGGACGAGCTCAAGAAACTCCTCAGACACAATTCGTGACGCTGTCATTCAACTTTGAGCAAACCAATGCCCCCCAACGGCCGTTCATCAAAACATGTAGCACGGGATGTAATACTCGTTATCACACGTTGGGAGGCGACACAATCTCAGCCTGAGACAGAAAAGGAAAACTACAACAATAACAACTTTTGCAAAATATTTGATCAGAGAAACCAACATTAAATTAAATTGATGTTGACGTTGAATGTGTCAAACAAATTGATATTCCTTACATACAGGCGCATATTTTACTACATCTTTAAGAGCAATATCACTGCATGAAAAATAATGAACGTTGTATTGAATAGATAAAAAACCTTTGTTTTATTAATGTGTCCTTCGCTCTGCATTCATGCAGCATTGGTGCAGATAGCAATGAATCTAAGACTATACACGTCTCAGACATAACATACTGACAATACGTTTGTAAGCTCAGCTTCCGTTTCTCTGGGAGCTTTACTCTGAAGGTCTAGGCGGAAGTGTCGGTACGCAGTGCCGGACGCAGGGATTCGCTGTCAGGAGGGTGGATGCCTGAAGCTGGTGAGCGATGCGCTGATTAACTCAACGTGTACTAACATTTTCCTTCTGTTCCCACTGACGCTGCTCGGTTTTCTCTCGGTTACCGGGCCCCTCGCCGCTGTTAGCCCGCACCGCAGCAGCGGCGGGCCGCTCACACCAGCCTGTGCTCTCCGCCAGCGCTCACTACCGTGTCGCAGAGAGCTAGCTGTGAAGCTAAGGCTAGCTCAGTCGGCTATGTTGGTAGCTAGCCTGCTTGGAACCGAGGAATCACGGATGCGCCCATCATCGGACGGAGCACACTGACGTGACTATTACTCACCCCCCTTCGTTTTTAATGTCACCCCCACGTAGGCAAGAGGGGAGATGCTCGTGAAGCTGTCCGGACATGGATGAGACGTGTTGTGTGCGATCACAGGTCAGTGTGCTGGAGTGCAGATCGTGTTTGTGGTGCGGTGATGAGACGCATCTATGGAGGCAGGCGGAGAAGAAGCAGCAGTCAGCGGCATCGTCTGTTTCTGCTCTCGCTGTCTGTCACTGGCTCGTGTTTGTGGGCGCTGCTTCACACGGACTCCACACCTTTGTCGGTGGGCAGCAGCGTCAGTGCAGGTGACGGAGAACAGGGGGGCTTCGTGGGCTGGAGGCAGAGACCCGGTCTGACTGCATGTCCGATAACGGAGCTGGGCGTTCGTGGGTTTTCAAGTTGTACGGCAGTCCGTAATCGCTGCTGCACGAAAATGGAGTGTGGCTCCATGTTAGCGACAGAGACGGGCTTTGCAGTGTAACTTATGGCTGTGGTCGGACTGCCAGCACCGGGAGGCTGCTTCGGGGCTAGCTTGTTAGCCAACAGGCGAGAGTGAGTGTCTGTGGCCGCCGGGCGAGCCTCGAAGTCTGGGGCGCAGCGGAGCCGGGACACCGGGGTGTCTCCCGTCTGTGTCATTCGCTGGTCTTACGTCTGCCGTAGTTTTCAACGGAGATGCCACCGCAGCCACACCGGCGACACTGCATTTAGAGCTTTGAAAGGCCGTATTAATAGCTGCGACATAATGCTTCCACGACTCGAGCCATGTCGCCCCGGAGAGTTTCGATAAAACCGGCTAACTGCGCCTGTGTGGATCCTTCCTGCTAAAGAATGTTCGGGTTGTAAATAATCCCTGCTCGAGTTCAAAACTGATCCACTAGTTCATGATCCACCTTTTTAGTTGTACTGTCGAGCAGCACACATCGTTAGATTGCACTGATAGCAGTTGGATCAGGGATACAGAGCAGCTGCCATGGAGGGGTTCTACCCTGGTTGCACACATTGGTTGTGAAGAACCACACACAAGCAGTGGTGTTGGTAGCATTCCTGTATCTCTCTCTACAGATGGGGGATATCTTGAAGTGTATGAATAAATAACACTGCCCCACTTCTGGAGAGCTGGTGTAGGCATCTCCAGTCTAGCCAGGGGTCTGTCTTTTGACGTCATGTGTAACGTGCTCCCTGTTTTGATTGTTGATAGGAAGTAGATCATCTCTGGGTTTGATCGTAATTAAGGGGATCGCATCTGTCGCTGGCAGTGATTGTGTGATGGAAACAAACACTGCCATTAACAGCTGATCTGAGAGCAGGTGGAAATCTATAAGTCCTGCTTCCATTGTCCTTCCATTTGACAGGTCAGATGGATGAATTTGTTGTTAACAGTGTTGACAAATATAACATCAAAAAACATTCCCCGTTGTAGGAAGTTGTTTGGGATGTTTTCAGTTAGAGGCCTGTTTATGTGTTCTTCATGACTGAATTGACAATCGAGTGGCAGTCACTGCCTTCCTGTTGTTGAGTTTTGCAGCCTCACACTGCTTTCACTGAAACGGCCCTAAACCTATTATGTGTGTTGACATCTGTGTCAGCTGTGTCTCACTGGAAATTCATGCAGTTCTCTGCAAACTACTCTTCCTTTGTTTATACTCAGTCTCCTCAATAGCTTATTGTACTTCAGTGGTCATCACTGTTGGCAGACTGATACTGAGGCTCCAGTTGTTTTCCTTTTTTCCCCTCTGTTGTCAGTATTTGTCCACATATGTAATATGACCGGGAGTGACATTTTTCCTTAGTCTAACACTGAATCCGGATGCATGTGTGAGGAAGTTGACCTGCAGTCACAAGATTACTGTTTGCACTTGCCTCGGGTGGAGTACACAGGGCTGCGCTCTCCTGGCTCAACTATCTCCAGACTTGAACCATACTTCCTTCTAAAAAGAAGCTTTCTAGTGTTTCTCCTGCTGCACAGTTTTACACAACTCAGATCAGTGTCACACAGGAGCCCCTACTGGGGGGAGGGATCAGATGGCCCAGACAGCCATGGTATTATTAGAACCTGGGAATTCAAATGTTTTGTGCACTGATTTTTATTTTTTACTTTTTACTTTCTTCTCTCATGTGGTGCCAGGTAGATGGGTTGAAAATCTGATTTTTGTTATTTTGTGATATTAGTTGTCTCGTCTTCCTGTAGATAAATTCAAAGGACAGGTTTTACAAGAAGGAATCTAAATGTTACCCCAGATAACACAGACACTTGTCTACCAGAATATTCTTAGTTCTGGCTTGATTCTTATTTCATTCTTTCATTTTAGGGATATTTCTACCATTTATGCTTTGGCACACTTAAAATGCCATGTAAGCCCAATAACAGGGCTCAGACAATCAGATTAGTCATAGCTAAATAAAATAACTTGGCCAACATATTTGTCAAATTTGCTTAATTGGCATTGTTTTACACCCCTGATACTGGAACCCAACATTTAGATACTTTGTGGAGACATTACATTTATAGGAATGGTTTGTTGTCAATCGGAATCTAGTGTTGCAGTTTGTGTTGTTGATACTCACAGTAACGCAGTATATGGTTTGAATGCAGCTCCATCCTTGTATGTTAAGTAATCAACGTGTTTGGCAGCACATGCCTGGGAGATATGCAGACGTGTGTTTCGTCTTTATTGTGTAACAGGATTTACATGTGGATGCACAAAATTAACATCACTATTTACTCTAGTTTAGGGCGGGAGGCGAAGGCCTGTACTATCAGGAAATGTTTCAACTCATCTCATCCAATGCAGTTTCATCCAGTCCTTTTTTAAGCAAAGCTTATTTTGCACAATCAAATCGTGGCTGTTTTAGAACTTAACAAGATGCAATCTCACATCCGAAGAGAAACCGGCCAGTGGGTGGGTATGGGGGATATGTGTGGAGAGGGCCTGTGTTGTGTGCATGGTAAATAAGCTGGGTTAACCTTTGGAAACCAGTTTAGTCTCAACTTTTACTCAGTTATGAGTAAAACCTCAGTCAAATGCTCCTACTGAAACATGTGGATGCTTGAGATGATCAAATAAAACACTAATCAAGTCTAACTCTGCAGAAATGTGATACCTAATCCTTGCAGGAAATAATTTTCCACGATCAAGTCAGATGTCAGGGTCAGTTACCACACAGCATGGAATCGTGGAACTAATAGAGATTTGATATCCACTCCGTGAAAGTGTTGTTTCTAACTCCACCACCCAGGTATTCGTTGGTTATGGATATGTCCTGCTGGTCAACGTATTTCACACATAGTCTCTTAAAGCCACACTGGTAAGGAAGACTAATCATTTGCTTGAGTGCAGTAACTTGTTGGATCCTGTGACTCATAAGAACTTAAAGTTGCTGCACTTCTGGAAGTATATGGCTTGAGGTTTATTGCAGAAATCCACAGCAACTGTTCAGCTATTTGTGTGACCAGGCCTGACTGTGTGACCCCCTGACACCTCCACATCCTGCCTCTATGTGCCTAAAGTGGAGAAAGAATAAATTCTTACTTTTGTCCTGGCTAAAAATACAGCGGCCTGGTGGCTGGCATGCTGCACAACCTGCAGCCTGTACAGACTGCTTGATATAGGCTGAGGGAAGCTCTTTCATCCCCACAGGTTGCCACTAGCCTTTCATGAATGGAACTTACATCGGAGCCTTTCATCACTGCTCTCACTTGTTGAAAGCCACCGGTTGGGTACACTGTCTGTTGTTCACTTCTATTCTGGAGAGGATGCCTGAGCTAATTTTGTTTGCTTACAGTCATGCCCTGAAAGGCATACTGTGTGCAAAGGCTCTGATTAGATCAAATTAGATGGGGATTTTTAAAATTAACTTATGTGCCCATTTAGGACATTTTTTTTATCTTGCTTCCCTGCAGTGAGACATCATACATTTTTAGATTAATTAGTACAGTTGTTTCAAAACCGATGAAAAACATTGGCCACACCTCTGATTAGGGCTGAATGATTAATTGCATTTTCAATAATATCGCGATTCCTAATCGCAGAGGCTGTGATTTGACCGGTCACATGACTTGCCGAGCAAATGGAGTGGAGCAGGGAGAGAAGTCACTCGTGAGACTCACACATTTACCTGGCTTCACACGCTCTCAAGCTGAAGTATGCAAGATTAAAAATGCAGGGCTTCAGTTTTATGGGTTGTCAATGGTGTTGCCAAAAACAACAGTAGGTCTTAAACCACTAATACCATGCAGGGTTGGTAGCATACGCCTATTTATATAAATAAATAATGTGAATAACATAGAACTGTGGAACATAGAAGCGTTTTTTAATGCACTGGTGTTTAGTATTGGCAGATATGCAAAGACCAGATATTAGAGGTAGTGTTTACATTAGTCGGGGATAAATGGTTTCGGAACATTAATAATTTAAATTGATAAGTAAATTAATAATTATTTTGTATCTGTGCTTGTTAGAGCACATTATCAGATCAAGACAAAGACATTTTGAAATGTGTGTTTGCATATGTGAGACAGACATGAGAGGCCCTCAAGCATGTCCTTTGTTCGAGTGGCCTGTCTGCTATTTATATATATGAGCCATAAGCTACTTACAGTGTCTCTTATGACAGCACAGGTTAGCCTAATATTATCCAGCCCGGTCACCCACTGTATCGGCCTCTTGACTGATATGAGTATTAGGTTTTGTCCTAACTTAACTAGGGGTTTGCTTGAGCTGCAGGAAAAGTTTGACTGCTTCTTTAGAAAGTGCAGACTTTCTTAAGAATGTGATACGATTTTAGAGAAAAGTGAATAAGCACAACTTTGTGTTAATATTAATCATGTATCAGAGTAAATGTATTTTTAGTTCCAAACCATCAGCACAAAAATGGAACAAAAGTGGGACAAAAGCAGGATTAGTTGTGGGAACCAAACCAAACATTACCCCCTAAACCACCCAAAACCTGCAGCAAAATAATTCCAGGAGACACTCTGTATTGATGATGGAAAATCTATTCTTGCGGTTAATATTAAATCACAGCCAAGGCCTTTATTTTTCTCCTCCTTTCACAAAGTCATGCAGCTGCATGTGTGAGGGTTTTTTTCAGCCTGGTGGTATGAGGAGACCAGTGGCTGCTACAATACTCTCCTTGTGTTCTGTGGGCAAGAGTAGCCTGGCTCAACTCCTGTCACACAGTTGCTCATGGCACTTGTCCTGTCATTTGGACTGACCTCCTCGACCTGTCTGCTGATTCTCAGACTGCTCTGCAGCTTATCTCTGTCATGGAATGTCTCCAGGAGCCTCTACTATCAAATACATGCTGAACAAAGTTGTTTTTTTTAGTCACTTGGTAAATGTATCCTCTCTGTCCAGCTGTGTCTAGCTGTTGCAAAAAAGCAGGTCCGGAATATTTATGTATTAATTTTCCTGACCTGCCTTTTTGCATTTGAACCCACATTAAGAGGGTTCTGGGGAAATGCATTCCTTTGCTTCATTGGCAACAGATGTAGAGGAGAGCATTTTTTCCTCCTTCTTCTATGAGCTGAACCTTTTGGAGTGTCTAAAAACAGTGCAGTGTGGACGGTAGGGCAGCTGTTTTGCCCATGGAGGCTGAAATAGACTTCATGAGCGAGCTAATGTCAGGCCTGTGGCCGGAGCGTCGCAGGGTCCCGTGTTTGCCTCACAGCGGCAGATGGATAAGGAGCTGTCAGCATGGGTAACAGCTGCCCCATCCATGGCCATTAAACTACCTTAGCTGCGATGTGACAGCCACACAAAGACTGTGGCTGATCCAAAAGTAACTGCGACTGGTGGCAGTGCTATTCAAGTTACAGAAGTCGGCTTGTGACCAGAGGGATGGCTGATTTTTTTTTTTTTTTTTTCAAAGCTTTGTGGATGTGAATAAAGCAAAGTTCTTCTCAAAAACTGTTGTGGCGGTGCTTGAGTGGTGATGCCCAGCAGCCAGCAGTAGAAAGGTATGGTTTTACTGGGCCCCATCCCAGGTGGTAATGTGTCACAGAGCATGCAGAGCAGTTGTTGAGAAAGAGTATATGTTAAATAACGTTTCTTAGGTTCAAAAAATAATTTAGTTTTCTTTTTAGTAAAGATAAAATAATGATGTGACAGAAAAAATAAAGTCTTATCCCATTCTCATCGAGTTATTGGAATGCTGCTAAAATAAGAAAGGTCCTTTTGTAGTTCCGATTCTCACTCGGGGGCTTACAGGTAAATTCTACTCGCCTCTGTGATTTACTAGCCATACTCAGTGGCATACTTGGCCTGGCGTTTTTGTTACTGGCGACAGGGAGCTTGCTCCAGGAAACCTAAACCCCCTTCCTGTTGCAGTGTAGCAGCTGGCACGGTACGGTGAGTGTGGAAGTAGAGCTAACATTAGCCCTGAGCTGCCCCTTCTGAAGGAAGGACATTAAAGTGGGCTGGCACATCTCCAGTGCATCCAGAGGGGCTCTCTTATAACGTGTTTGTTTGGGTGCAAACTCTAATACCGTATGCCCTGCAACAGGAGGCTGGCAGCCAACACAGTTACCCCAAGAAGCTTGCAGGCCTCATTAATATTGATGCCATGTCTGCTTCTCTTGGAATAACCTTTGTTTACCAAGTGTTATAGCCAGGAAGGAAACATAGACCACTGACGCTCTCTAATAATGTTTCAGAGATAAATTATATCTACCCGAAACAACCAGGAGAGTAGCTCACAAATATCTCTTCAGAAAGTAAAAATGTCTCTGGTTTTGTTGTTTGGGCTGAATGAAGTGTGACTCACTGCACACACTAATCGTTTCCAACCTCTGTTGCCTCTGAGGAGAGTGGAGTCATAAAACCAATGCATTGTTTACAGCCTCAAAAAAGTCAAACTCCACTGTTTTATTATTATTGTTTATTATTATCAAACTGTGAACACCATTGTTCAGAAGAACACCAAAGAACATGTGATAGTCACAACAGTTCTGTAAAGGTAAAACAGATGATCCCTCCGAGCTCCACACACTGCTCTGAAGCTACTAGTCACTTCTAAGTATCGGTTCAGATTATGTGAGGTTCTAGTCCTGGGGTTGTGATTTGGATTGGAATGTGACTGGACTCACATGCACACACTCAGCAAGCGGCACCTGCTGCTTTATCAGTGGGATTGGGCAGGGAGATGTGTAACAGTTCCATCGTGGGAACAACAATTGTCGTCCAAAAGTCTAAATGTTGACATTGGTTCAAGAATCGATACACCTCTAATTTATTCATATATCAGTCTATGTGCTCTATCCCTTCTGCAGTTCACTGGCACTAATTATTAAGTGGCTCTTTCTTCAGAGCAACAGCTAATATCATAACTCTGTCATGCAACATGTCAACAGACAGTTCAAATAGTCTGACCTACTGTACCTGTTTGGTAATGCAGGGCAGCAGTGACAACAATAACAAGTCATTCATACCGTATGTAGAGGACAGACGGATTCTGTCCACGAAACGGCCTCTGACTCAGTTTCACAAACGTCTAAATGTCTGGTACCTTTTTTCATCTTGAGCTGATTTTCAAATTTTGTGTCAGAAAACCTCATCAACATGCCCAGTAGTTCAGAATGATTCAATATGTACAATATATAGCAGTGCACTGTAACTTGAACTATAACTATATGGTGGTCTCACTGACCTGTTGAGTCTTCTGAGAACACTTAGACACACTCACTGTGTTGCTGTACAATCTGTTATTTAGCCCAGCAGTGTGCAAGTGTGAGAACTATAGTGATATTAACGTCAGGCCAGCTAAGCTCAGGTTTCCTGTTTACCTTGCACAAGCTATTAACCGTGTCAGCTAACAAGCATTGTGCACCACCTGGCAGGTTCTCACTGCGGCTGTAATCCCTAGGATTTAGAAAACTGCACTAGTTAGCCCCTTTCAAACACACTGTGTGTCTGAGTGGACACTTTGTACGTGTGTTTCACACTGTCACTTGTTCCCCAAAGGAAAACCTAACTCTAGACGGGCTGGTAATGTTTTGTTCCTTCAATGTGGTTGCAGTCACAGTGCAGAAAAAATAATATTCAGCACCTGACTGTTTCCATAATACTATATATGGAGATGTTCTCTCTAGGCAACAAACCCATGACACCAGGATGTCTGATTGCACCGGAGATTCACAAGGAAAGATGTGTCGGCTTAAAATCTGCACAGAATTACTAATATTAGATTTCACTGCAGATAGGGAAGTGCAATTCTAGGCGTGTTTGTCTAAGTGTTGCCTCCAGATGCTGCAACATTCATCAGATTGCCTCGTCAAGGTTTTCAGCTTCCCCTTTGCTGTTCAGATTAGATCTGAAATATTGACCAGTAAGTGCCTTTGATTCAAAACAAGGGAATTAATTAAAGCAACCTACTGTGAATTAATTTAACTTAATCGTTTTGAAACTTTATAGATAGATATATAAAATAAGCACAGTACATAGATCTAGAAACAGCTCCATGTAGAAATCATTACAC
Source organism: Pseudorhombus dupliciocellatus (assembly GCA_016785235.1). Taxonomy (NCBI): domain Eukaryota; kingdom Metazoa; phylum Chordata; class Actinopteri; order Pleuronectiformes; family Paralichthyidae; genus Pseudorhombus; species Pseudorhombus dupliciocellatus. The sequence goes on along the minus strand of JAFBJW010000365.1, from coordinate 2,459,358 downwards.
AACCTAAGAAAGTTTCAAGCTGCAATATTTTTTTTTCATCAAACCCTTGAGCAAGATATATTTGCAGTAACTCATGTAGAAATGTGTATGAACACCTCTGTACCCTTCAGCATAACCTTCCCTCGTAGCTTTCTGATTGCCCTGTAATGTAAGGGTTAAACTTTTTTTTTAAGCATGCCCCTTGATGAGGAGGTCACTAGTTTCCCTCAGCCCCCTTTCTCTCTCCACTCTGTGTTATAGGACAGATGAGGATGGGATGATTTTTTTCTGGGCGTACCCCTCTGTTTGTGAAAGGAAGTCGGGTTTGAAGGTCAGGACAATGTTGCCGGAATTGTGTAATGGAAGTCCTGGTCGTAAGGCCTCCGTGCAGCTGCTTTGCGTACAATGTCATCATGGATGGTGTTATCTAAGTGGGCACAATGTGTTTTTCCCACAAGTTGCTTTTCCTGACTCATCCTGAAACTGGTGCCACGAGATAACAGTGTGAATGTGTGGCACAATGATAGTCCTGCTGTGTATGGAGCAGCATATCTAACCTCTTAGTCTGCATGTTGCAGTCATTTGCAGGTCGCAGGTCGCTGGTCGCTGTCACTGCCATCACTTTACACATGTCTTACACATGAAATGTGCCGACAGTCACAAGCTGACCTTTAGCTGTGTCTGAGCTAGGCTACTGTTAGTTTTATTAAAAGATTAGTGAGAGCCGAAATTCCCTTTGATTGTCACAATGTAAAATATTGTAGTCATAAAGCAGCGTAAAAGGCCAAAGGGAGGAGGACAAATCACATAATGTTTGGGTATTGAATGAGGGCATTGTGACTCCTACTATGTGCAGCGCAACAGACTCTGCAGTGTCTTCCAACAATGGCTTCTTGCAGGAATTTCTCTGTGCAGCTGTGTTCTGCTAAACCAGACACTGCCAGATTCTTTTCAGAGAAGCGCTCTGTGAGGTATCGCGTTAGTAATCGTCTAGAAATGTGCAACTTTAAGCCACAGCTCTTTACCAAAGTGTAGATGATATTACCAGTAAGTTTTTTGGGAGATCTAGCTGGAATCGACCTGTCATGACATGACAACAGATACTAAATCCAAAAACATCACAGATTTATGTGGTGGTTAAAAAAATAAAACAGTGACTTCAGAGTTTCTCCTTTTTAGTTTTATACAAATGTGTCCCCTTTTACAACTTATTTAAAATGTGAATTGTAGAATGTTAAATGAGGAACACTGTAATAAATTATTAAAACCGATTAAAAAGAAAAGGCCAGCAAGTGCAGGCTACACCAATGCACCCTATTACCTTCCACTGGCCTCCTTTGCTCCCAAAACATGTACTGATGCTCAAAGCTGACCTGACATATGTATCACTCTCCTTCATTTCTCAAATCCAACAGCATGGACTGATAGACTTGTGAAATGTGAAACTGAACTGGTTTTACAGCTTTATGTTACTTCAGGTTTCGGTGTGAACGAACTATCAATATTGACTGTGAGGCTGATCAGTGCTAATGATTTTTCAGTGGTGTACTGTTTGAGAGTTTGTATTTGTTTGTCAATAGTATTCAGTTTGTCTCAAAATACCTAACCACAGTCTTAACATGTCTTGATAAGGATATGAAAATGCTGTATGTCAAGTGTCACTGAATCTGTATGCACAGTGGTGCAGTGCATTTTATTTTGGGTATGTAACAATAAAACAAAGCTCATCCTTCCTCCTTGACATGGTGTTAACCCTCGTCTCTGTGTCTCTGCCCTTTCCTCCCTTAGGAAATGACCTAGAGGCCTTACAGATACATTTGTGCTTTTGTCGCTCCAACCCTTGGAGAACAGCAAGATCTGGAAGCGTACTTGTTTACGCGGTGAGTAATATCTACCTCAGCCAGAAGAGAGGGAGAGACCAGGAAGCTGCTGGAGACTTGAGACAGGCAGACAGAGCTATCAGCTGGCCGCTTGCTCACTGCCCACAGAGTTCTGCAATTTGAAGAGGATTTAAGACGGACTGGATCTGTCTGCCCTTCTCCCACTGCTCCTCTACCAGCCAGGGTTCAAGGCACATCCTCTGGTTCCAGAATCATTTACTCACTTGTTTTTTTAGTTGTTGTTTTCCATCAGTGCTGTTGACCAGTGTCTCATTATCATTGGATTCATTCTTCGTTTTTGGTTTCAGCTTTTAAAATTATTTTCTATTTTTATCAGTGCAGACTGGTATAGGTTTATATATATATATGTGTATGTCCTCGATAGATGCTCTATATACTGTATGAAGACTTTTTCTGAAGGAAAGTCAAATACTCCTTGTGAAATTAAGGTGTGTTTTTGACTTTCCTTCCCTAGTATGATCATTTTGTCCGAAGCTGGAAACAGAGGACCTGGAGGTGTGTCTGTGCTGTTTTTTAAGCTGGGTCTGACGTATCTGCAGCAGGGCTGCATGTAAGAATTTTGCTCAGCCTGCCAGCCTTTCCCATCGCCCTCCGACCTCACCCCTTTCTGTGCAGCCTCTCCACAGGGCACACTGAGATGACCTTCTGGAAGGTGGAGTCCTTAGGCTGTCTTTTTACGTAACTTGAAAGGTTTCAGGATTGTTCGATTTGCGTTTTTTTTTTCTATAAAAAAAAAAAGGACAAGAGTACTTTGTGTGGAAACAAAGTGAAAACAGGAGCTTCCGGTGCTGTTGCACCACTTATGTATTGTTGTAGTGCACAGGAAAGTAAAATGGACTACAAGCGTCGCTTTTTGCTCGGCGGGTCCAAGCAGAAAGTGCAACAGCACCAGCAGTACCAAATGCCTGAGCTGAGCCGGACCCTGAGCGCCTCGCTGGCTTCCACTTGTTCGGCCTCTTCACCCATAGGCACTGGTGTGGGCATGCCTGGCAGCTGCCACCCGCCTCCTTCCGCTGCCACCACTGCAGTCGCAGACATCCAGCAAGGCATCTCGAAATACTTGGATGCCCTCAACGTGTTCTGCCGGGCCAGCGCCTTCCTCACAGACCTGTTCAGCAGTGTGTTCAGGAACTCTCACTATTCCAAAGCAGCTATGCAACTGAAGGACGTGCAGGAACACGTCATGGAGGCGGCCAGCAGGCTGACTGCAGCAATAAAGCCCGAGATTGCCAAGATGCTGATGGAGCTGAGCGCCGGTGCCGCAAATTTCAAAGACCAGAACGACTTCAGCCTGCAGGACGTTGAGGTAGGTGCTTGCACAGAACCACGCACCATCTCACAAATATTAGTTGCGCTTGTTCACACAGTACACCAGCGATGACTTAAGTAAAATGACTGTCCCATTTCTGCCACTTAATCAAAATATTATTGACACTGAAGAACTGTTTGCTCTCCTGGAAAGAATTAGCTGAGCTCACAAACAGAGGCACTTTCAGTGAAGCATCACGTGCCTGATCATATTCATTTACCCATGACTCGTCCTCTAACAGTGGTGCTAAGATGCTTTGCTGCTTTCTGTCGGGAGGCTGGCCGTATGAATCAGTGCTTCCTGGCTCGGATGGGATCCTCACGCCCTGTGTTAAGCTGGTGTCAGGATGTGAGAGTGAGGTGTGAAAAACACAGTGGACTTGAGAAGAAAAGTCATCTTTTGTCATTCAGAATACTACACCAATCTTTTCCAAAGCCTCTGCATTTGCTGATGTGCAAAATGTAAAACAGTGTAACTCAAGTATTTGGAGATTGACACACTACTTTAAAGGCACCGTCCCACCTCTCTGCCAATGCACATTTGGTTTTGTCTTTTGTCAAAACTGATTACTCAAGATAGTTCTAGTATCTGTCACAACACAGAGATATACAGTATATTCATCTGTGTCTGAGTATGACTTGAAGGCTAGTTAACATATTTAGAAAGAGCAAGAAAGAGACTAGACATCATGCTTGAGATAATTGGTCATTAACAATAATCGCAGTGTACTAATCCAGTTGTTGTTATAGAAAACCCAGTTTACTCAGGCTAAATAATTCGTGCTGACTTTGTCTGACATATAAAAGCAGTTACATTTCAGGTTATAGCTTCAATCTTAAAAATCTGAACAAGGAAGAATTCAAAAGTTAGGACTTGTATTTGTGCAAATTTGATCAATTCATGATTATTACTCTTCAAAGGAGCAGGTTTATTTCATTATTAATACATTTCTGTTGTCACAGGGCTGAAGCATGGTATTGGGCCCTGCAACATAGAGCAAAAACAATCCTCATCATCAATGCTTACATAGTAGTAATGAATGAAACAGGGAGCGGGTTCATGGCTGCAGCCAAAACACTGACAGGATTGTAGGACCTCAGTGGATGTGGCAGAGCCCAAAACAGGAAACACTTCTGTACCACAGTTGGTAAATCTGACTCTCTGTGGTCTGGGATATGCACAGATGAATATTAGCGGAAGCCCAAGTCTGTGAAAGTTTAGACCGCATGGCTTGGCTGTCTGGCCCCAGGCATAAAGGGTTCATCTGTTAAAGCAGAGAGGGAAACACACTAATACTACCAAACATTAGCCTTATTCCAACAAGTTGGTAAAACTAACCTGAAAGTAAAAACTGCACAAACTTCCTCGGCACAACGACTTGTCCAAGGAGCCGAACGTGCTGACTGGTTCTCTTCCATGCAAATGCAGGCTGCGTGTGATGCTGTTGTTGTTCTTTTGTTTATGTGAATCGGTTCAGGACCAGTTGTAGGGGAGTGCCCACCATAGTGGACTGTGTTACAGTTTTGTCTCTAGTTTTTTTTTGTTTGTTTTTTTGTGGAGATTCAACACAATATTCAGAATAGAGATGCAGCCATCCAAAATAATTCCAGTGCACCGACAACAGTAAAATGGAATTTATTGGTTAAAGCTAAATCATTGAAATGTCGCTGTGCAGTCATTTAATCTGCAGCAGCCTCTATGCTTTCTTGATGACTCATCTATGACCTAGGTTCATTGAAGTGGCTCACTGCCTTTGATTCAGTATCTGAGCTTGTATCTCTCATAGTTTTATTTTGGTAGACAAAAGCTCTGTGCACACACAGATTCAACTTGTTTAGACCCAGCTTGTGATAATTGCCACCACTCCAGACCGCCTCTCACGACGAGATGTATTCGTGACTGTAAAAGGTATCTTCCTTTGTCTGCATGAGTCGAGGAATGCTGTTTGGCAGCTGGATTTATTATGAGCTCTTCAAAAAGATCCAAATGCATTTCTGAGTTTGGGGAGTTGTGGTATGTGAACCCCCCCCCCCCCCCCCCCCCCCCCCGCCCTGCTTGCGTCTCCTTCTCCTCTTTCTGTCTTTTGCCCAACCCCTTCTTCGTCCTCCTTTTCTTTAAGGAAGAGCCTCCAGAAGTTCAGGTCAATTCAGTCTGCACAACAAACCACTTCTTTTTTCCAAACCAGCGCCCGGCTCCCTGACTGCTCACAGTCACTCCCCTGCCAGATTTACATAAAAAAAACACAAAATGTCTTGGCTTGTTCAGAATCTGTTTTGCCGAGCTTGTAAGTTTGAACTACAAAACAAAGACCAGTGGCAGTCCCCACAACCAGAGAGTCCTTCATGGCTGCTCCAGTCAGACGACCGGATAAACCCCAGCGAACGAAACATCTACTAATTATGTTGTTAAAGTAGTAATTAAAGACATTGTCGTCACCTTTTATTTGTTTGTAAGGAAATTCAGTTAGCCAGTCTGAATATGTTGTGAAGTTCTTATTAGAACTAAACTGAGAGATGTCATTTCCATACGTGTTTATGCTCTTTTAGCTGAGTTTGTATATAGAAGTACTTTTAATGTGCCATGCAGTTTCGGAGTATGCAAGTGATTTTAAGACCTTCCTGTTTCAGAATGATGATGAAAGGGGAAGATCAAAAAAAGAAATGGAAAGAGTTGAGAAAGGACAAAGACTGACACAAACAGGTTTTGGCTGCTTTTTGTTTTTCCCTCTCACAGCCTCTCACTCGCTTTCATTAGAAGAGGTTTGGGTCTCAGGAACCCTGCTCTTCTAGATTCGGTGCACTGATACTGCAGGTGTTCTGAGAATATGAAAATACAAACGCTGATTGATTCACGATTTTGCCTTGTTTGGGCCTTAGAGGGACCCACTGTCGGCTTGGCTCTGCTGTGCTCTTATTTCTCAAATTTTCCATGACTGTGTAGGGATACTGCACAGCCAATCACATGTGTTATCCATTATCTCGTGCTGCAGCCATGTCCTCATTTCTTCTCCCTCACTTGTTTATTGTAGATGACTCTCTAGCATTCGGGTCAGTATTTGATCTCATCAGCTTGTGTTCATGCTATTTTGCCATGTTCGTGCAGTATTTGGCTGTATATGATTCCTCCTGGTTTCATTATCAGGGTTTATGTGTCTCCTGCTATCTACTTCTTTTCTGCTTTACAGAAGGAGCAGAATTTTTTCATGTTGTTCGCCCTAGAGCCGAGTCTGTGCAAAGCTCGTCTCAGACGTTTGGAGTAGCCAGAGGAATAGGCAGCATATGTTACTAAAGTTTTCAGTAAAGTTCTTTTTTTCACATAATTTTGCAGAAGGTATCTAACACTACTGCAGATGTACTACTGCAGCAAACACTAGTTTTAACACAAGTTTCATTTTTATGCAACTTATAGAATCTGTGCTCTTTGCTGCCTGTTCTTGACAATTTAATTATCATGGGCTCCCCAGAGGATAAGTCCTTATACTTTGAAAGTTCTTGGTCCTACCTCCAGGTTTGTGGTTCAACTATGTCATCATTAACAAAGAATTTGACCTAACTTTTATGGCCCCAATAGGATTCATGTGACTGTTTTTAACATCTGAATTTTACTCACGTGCCACTTGCAACTTTTCAACTTTTCATTCTTTATATGAAACCTATTAACATCCTTTTTATTGAGTGTCACCAAAAAAAAGATGTTTTTTTTAAAAAAAACAAAGACCTCAACAGATATAAATCAGAAAAACTATCCCACTGGCTTTGTTGATCGCCTGGCTTCTCTAGCAGGAGGTTAGGCTTTTGTTTAAAAATCTTGGCAACTATTGGACAGAGTGCTGCAACAGTTGGTCAAAAACATTTACGGTCCCCAAAGGATGAATAACTCAAAACTCTTTCAGCTAAAACCATATTTTCTCAAAATCCCAGCAAAACGATTGTAATACTCAGCTGTACTACTTCCTAATGAGTAATTGTTCTAATGTGCGATTGTTTTCATACTTATACTTAACCAGCATTGTCATAATGAGCATGTCTGAATGGTGACTGGAGTTTTCAGTTTCTTTTCTATCAAAAAACACCCAAAACATCCAGTTTATTTGCAGTATATGGAATTTCTGAGTTGGGACTCATACTGATTCCAAATCCCTGAGGAGGCTGTGATGCTTTAGTTTTCATTTTTAATGTATCATTCACAAAAAATGTCTCTTAAAGACACATACACAGATACCTGTATAGCACAGGAAGAATCAGGGTTTTATGATGTTGACAAAAACGGTTGGTGTCAATCCCAAGACCTTTTGGTTTTCTGGGAGAGTCTCTGTCCGACAGTCAGCAGAAAGAGAAAAACAACCTCATAGTTCATTGCCCTGAGCTCGCTGCAATAAAGCTTTTATTTATCCGCTGGGCACAGTGACTCAAGGAACATGTTTATTCATATAATCACATGTACAGTATATGAGGATCCCAGTCACTCACTTGTTTTCGTCCCAGGACAAGGCACTGGCCCAGCTCAGATAGACAGTGTTTACTAAAACACAGAGGATGTACTAAGTTACAGCATGATGACAAACAAGAACTCTGAAGTCATGTGAAAAATTCAACATACAGGACGATTCGACCTTTTGCAGATGGACTTGTTATATTGACTTGTTTTGAGCATTTTCCCTAACTGGAATCAAACTGGGATGTTTCAGCTAAAGTTCAGTATGTCTCAACCATTAGGCCACAGCTAGTTTGGTGTAGCATTATACTTGATATCCAGAACAAGTAGTTTTTCAGCAGCCATGCAGAATGAGGCCAGGAGGTCGAATAACAAAACAGTGAAGCAGCCATCAAAATTCCAAAGTCATGGCTCAGACATTCCCAGAGCAGCGACAGATTTGCCACCACGTCCAGAGTTGTGGTTGTTATGAAACCAGTGAAATGTCCAACAGTTGGAGGTTTCATTGCTTCCATCATTTATGTAGTGGACTTTTGTTTTCCATGAGGTGTGGAGCTGGTGAGTGAGAACTGTGTCCAGTTGTTCCCGTCTGCCAACGGACAGCAGCAGCACGTTTCTGTCTTTACACCTCACTCTCCCCCTAAGATATTTTCAGCAGGTACCTGAAAAAGAAAACCCTGTGACCATGATGGACCCTGTGGTGTCCTGTTGCTCTTATTTTGCTAACTGGACAACAAATGGTCTCTAAGCCTGGACTATTCTCCAGAGATGTTATTAGGTTATATAGGCACTGATTATATCTTTGAGACTTTGATATTCTCTCATCAAATGACACATCAATCTTGATCATTTCCTTAATGTTTATTATTTCAGAAAGCCTTGATAAGGTCAGGAATTAGGCACAAAGGGCCTTAATTGATAATGTGATGTTGAAGATACATGTACGAAGGTTAAACTGGTTGATAAATATTCAATAAACTATGATGCAGATATTGTGTAAAAATGACTTTGACACCCAAAGAAAAGGTTTTAACAAGACCATTGTACTTTTGTCTTTTACACAGCAACTGTATCAACAAATTGAGTCTGACCTGTTAAACCAGATTGTATAATAATACGTTTTTATTTTGATGAAGATGACCAAAATGACCACACTCTTCACATTAATGTGCCTGCAGGGCACAGTCTCACTTTTACTCCAACTGTGATCATTGGATCATTTTTAGACTTTTGCAGAGTAAATTAAGTTAAATGTGTAATTTTAAAATGAACATGGCCTTTATTATCACAGTTTCAATGTGTGTTTCTGAATTGTCACATCCCAAGTATCTATGTTGGCTCAAGTATTCTAGTGTGTTGCTGATGGCCCTGTTATAACAATGATGCCTGTCTCTGTGTTTCCAGGTGCTGGGTCGGTGCTTCCTTACTGTGATGCAGGTCCACTTCCAGTTTCTATCACAGGCTCTGCAGAAGGTCCAACCTGTCGCTCAGTCCTGCCTGGCGGAGGCTCTTGCCCAGGCCCAGGAGCGCTGCGCCAACGCCCGCTCCCAAAGTTCAGACCTCGGGCCCCTGACAGAGCTGGAGGATGCCTCCCGCTCATGGAAAGGTGCAGCTGAGGTATGCAGTCACAGGGCGCCCCAGGACTCTTCTTGGGCTAGGTCTTTTTTTTTTTTTTTTAAAGGTGAAAGGCCGACCTGTTGCACATTCTTGAGAAATGACAGCCGTTTATGATTTCCAGCTTCAATTTCCCATTTCCTCTTATTTGGGGCTGCAGTTGTCTGTGAACTAGCGTCGCTATGCTCAGCACCCCTCTCAACACCTACCCTGCTAGGGGAGGTTATTTTGTAAGAGGACCTACCTAATCCCCAGGCTGATCAGTCCCTCTGGCCCATTTTGACCTTTGTTGTGTACAGTTAGTGAGAGAGAAGAATAGTGGCTCGATTGATCTGTTAAGCCCTGGCATGCAGAGTGTTAGCCCTGGAGGGGACTGGGCCTCGATAGAGCATAGTAGAATGTGCTGGGGGGTTGTTAAGGCAGAGGGAGGCGGTCAGGACTGCTTTTGTAAGCCATGTTTTTTCATCATCTAAACAGTTTCCAGTGCTTAGCACCTGTTGTGTTCAAACTTTCATTATTCCCTGAGCTTCCCTAGCATAATAGGAGAATATGCCTGTAAAATATCAACATAGCCACTGTATATTTTATGAATTGTTAGATGTCTGATTTTATAGAACAACCTGCTAATTCTGAGGGAGGTGTTGCTCTCTGTGAGATTGTTCTGCAGTTGTGTAGCTGCTGTCGCTCTGACCCACCGCTCTGTTGTGTGTTGCTGTGTCCTCAGGCTACGGCGAGGCTGAGAGAGAGGGGCCGGGACGGCTGCCTGGCAGGCATCCAGGTTCAGCAGCTCTTCTGCTCCAACAACACCATCATCCCTGAGCACCAGCTAAAGGAACTTAACATGAAGATTGACAATGCTTTACAGGTACGGCCAGGACAGTTCCAATTGCTTGGAGACAACTTTTGTAAATTCAAGTAAATATTACAGTTTTAAATGAAGAATTCAAATGGAAACAGATGGTGTTATCCATGAACCTCAGTTTCAACAGGAGTTTAATCCCGTTGTTGATGATTACTTGATAATCAATCATAATTTTATAATTTTCCTTCTCCAGGCCTATAAAGCAGCACTAGAAAGCCTGGGCCATAGTGAGTATGCACTGAAGGCTGGGTTCCATCTTAACCCCAAAGCTGTGGAGGTAGCCTTACAGGTGAGGTCATGCTCATGCAATCTCAATTTGGCTTGTTTATCATTTGTTCCCCCCATTTAAAGTCTTGTATTTATTTGTAAAGTATTAAAATGATTTTACTTCCAATGCGGTGCATCACTGTCTTGTATCAGTGTTTGTTGTGTTTTGTGCTGTTATATGTATATATGTTAACATGTGTATTTGTGCATGTGCAGGGCTGCTGCAGCGAGGCGGAGGCGCAGCAGGCAGGGAGGATGCAGACCACCTCCCAGCCCATCCAATGTGAGCTGCCCACTATCCCTGTGCAGATCGGCTCGCATTTCCTCAAAGGAGTGTCCTTCAACGAGTCCGCAGCTGAAAACCTTAAACTGAAAACGGTACCATCCCTGAGCTTCCTCATTCCTGCACCAGTACAAATTACCTCTGGGTCACTGGTTTATTTAAATGCTACCTTTTTAATTTTTTTTCTGGATTGAGTAATAACCTAAAACTAGATGTGAATTAGTCGAATGAATTCTCGTTTGTTCCTACGAATAGAACAACATCAGCAGACACTAATGGCAGACTGTATGGTTGATGTTTTGTGTGGGTTTCCTTCTCTTTAGCACACGATGCTGCTGCTCATTAAGGAGGCACTCGGCCAGAACGGAGTGACCCCAAGGGACGACTCTCCCGTCACTGAGGTCCTCAACCACGTGTGCCCATCCAGGTGGAGAGGAGCCTGCAAGACAGCTGTCCAGCTGTTGTTCGCACAGGCGGGTCTGGTGAGTAATTCTTCTGTAGTGTCACTACACAACTGATCTTTGGATGACAGGACTTTCTCCCAGTGAGCTGAAATATGTCGTTTCTTTGTAAGTTTACTCAAAATATTTTATTGAAGAGGGTACATCCAAGGTATAGTGATTTGGCTATGAAGAGATGTTTTTATGTGCATGTGGTCTACATGTGGTCATTTCATGCATACTTTCAACAAGACCAGTTTCAAGTTGGCATAAAGGTAATACAAGCCACAAATAACTCTATTTGATGTAAATGGAGGCCAGAAACCATGTGAGATAAATTCCTGTTTCTCTTTGTTGTTTGCTTGATTTACTTTGCTTTAACTCCGTTAACAAAACCAACCAACAACAAGACAAACACTTGAAATGTGGTTGTGTTAAATGAAGTTTTATAAACAGCTGTGCCTGCTCAGTATTTTGATTTGCTAATGTCAAAACACCTCGGTGAAGTTGATGGTGCCGAGCAGTAGAAAAGGAGTCGACATGCTAACGTGAATAGGCCTGTTGTAGTTCACTTACACCTCTGCTGGAGTTACTGAATCCCCTCCTTTGGGTTTGGCATCCCATTGAGTTTCAGATTTGTAATTGATATGAGGAGATCTGTTCACTTGCTTTGAGTCAGGAGAGAGCTGTAAACAAACACCAGAGACACACAAAAGGGAGTAAACATGCCTGCAGCATGTGGCTGAAGGATGGGCTGTCACCGAGAGGGGGGAGGGAGGGTCAGCAGCAGGACGCTCATCAGAGCAACACCATTGTGTTTATGTTTCAGTGTTTATTTCCTCTGTGTGGTCTGCTCTGGTTTGTGTGTCAAACCAAGGGAGGCTTCCCAGTCTGCCCTGCCTGCCCATGTAACTGTAAAACAATCCCTGGGTGATGGATGAGCGCTTTGCGTTAGCTCCTTATCTGTGCTTCTCATCACATTTAACCCATAATAGACCCCACAGTGTGAATAGACACTCCCGCAGACATGGTATCTTCAAATTACTTTTTTGAAACATGCATATAAACACTCGCTGCCATGCACCATCCACACCTACACAGCCTTTCTCCTCCTTATTAATTGTTTTGTTTATATTCCAATAATCACCTCTGTTCCTGGCTTTTTTCCAGCTCAAGCAAAGAAATCAACCTCACTTGTTTAGCTGCCTGCTCCTTCGCCCTCCTGCTATGAATTGAATCCTTCTAGACCTCCCTCCTGCCCCCACTGACCTTGTTATATATACTCCAACATGGCTCATAGACCTAATGTGTGCAGCCCAAGGTTTCCAAGGATACACCTGCTTTTTAAATAACAATAGGGTAATTTCCTGCAATACCGGAAATAGACTCCTCCCACCTTCCCTCCTTCTTTGTGACCGAGCAGCACGAGGAGCCAAGGCCACTTTCAAAGAACTTACAAATACATTTGGGCAGCAGCAGGCAGGAAGGCTGGTCAGTTTGTCTTCAACAGCTAGTTGAATGTGTTAAGTTTCCTCACCCTTAACAGCTTCTTGCTGGCTTGGTGGGAGATTAATTCTAGACATGAGTGCTATTCTTGTTCTAAGGCTGTTTTACATAATGTGGAGAATAAACCTATCCAGTTTAAAATAGACCCTCCCCCTTGTTTAAAATGCCTGTATGCGCACCTTAAAGGGGTCGACACACAGTAAGCTGTAAACCTTTGTGGATTGCTTGCACAAGCAGGATTCACAATAAAGGAACAGATGGCGGTGAGGAAAGCTCTTCTGTCAGGACATGATGATGATGCAGGTCCGTTTCTGTGCCCCATCAGGTGGTTGTTGACACAGCTCAGATTGAGAACAAGGAGGCCTACGCTCCTCAAATCACCCTGGAGGGCTCCAAGGTTGTTGTCCAAGTTCCTTCTACATGGTGAGTACATCACACATTAGGAGTTGGTGTCTAAATTATATAGCTTTGATTTCAGGCAGTGATGGAACAAGAAAATTGTTATTCGTAATGAGTCTCATTGCACTGCTGTGAAACAATCGCTCTGCAGATGTAAAAATAAGACATAGCTAATGAGTTTTTGTTCCCTTTACCCCGACTGTCATGAAATGTTTGTTGCTATGGACACAGCTTGTCTGCGTACACTGGTTGCACTGTAGTCAGCAGATATCAGATTCTTGTAAATGACCATCAGAAGACGTTCTATTTATAGACTGTTTCAACATAAGCAAAGTTTGTCACACATATAGAGGGCAAGTACAGTTGTTCACTTAGATACTTGCAACCAAAGAAGTTGAGATGTTGAGTACATGAAACCATTGTAATTAGGATTTCAATATAAAATCTTTGCTGTTTATTCGCTGTTCGGTCAATGAGACTGAACCCAGTCCCCACACATCATTTCTAAATTTCTCTCCGAAGTATTGGCAGAGCCTGAGCCAACCCAACAGATATTTTTCTGTCACAATTTGTAGTCCGTGTTGATCTTTCCACCAGACTGTATGTGAATCTACTGCACACATTCAGATGAGGGAAAAAGCAGAGTAGACTTCAGGGACTGACAGCAGGTTGTTTATTCATTGGTTGTACACTTATTATTTCCATAAAGCTGTCAGGATGTTCACAAGACCCTGAAGAGAATCTGGTTAATAAAGAGGGTTTAATTGACACTGATCGCTGCACCTTCTTAATGTAGTGTTGACACATTTGTGTGAACTGTACTTCAGTCATTTATAATTACACTGAGATACTGGCATGACCACATCTTGAAATAGAAATGTTTTTTGTGATCGTGCTATTTCCTCTGCGTGGCATTTCACAGTCAGGGCTCGAAGCTGCTATAGCTGGAACAGCAGCACAAACATCAACAGATGCCATTCCAATTTGGATCAAGTCAAGCTGCCCCTTGACCAAATCATACACATAACTTAGGTTTATGTTGAATAAACTTAAGTTAAATCAACTTAAAATGTGCCATACAGGATGTCAAGGTTTCACCCGTTCACTTCTGTGGTTTTGTAAAAACCTTGTATCTGACTGTGCTTAGGTGTCTGAAGGAGGACCCAGCCACCATGTCCCTGCTTCAGCGGAGTTTGGACCCAGAGAAAACGCTTGGTCTAGTGGACATGCTCTACACAGCTGTGTTTGACCTCAACAGGTGGAAGGAGAGAAAGTGAGTGAGGTTATATTAGTATTGATGCACTGTTTAACACATGTTCTGAACTTTGTTTTTATACTTAACACCTCTCAAATACTATTGAATTGTCAGCTAATGGTATTTTGCTTCCTCTCCTCCATAGAGAGCAGGCCTTGCCCACCATTCAGATCCAGCTGCAGCGGGAGATCCCAGACTATGGTTCCCATGTAGACCTTCCCCTAGGCACCAGCTCCAAGACCTCCAGTGGATTACCCAAAACCATATCCAAGCTGACTTCCAAGTTCACCAAGAAGGTCTCATCTAGCTCGAACAGCGGGGGCAGTTACTCCATCCCGAGCACGCCCTCTCGCAGCATGCTTACCACCAGTAGCTCTGAGGACAAGGCCAAGAGCCTGGGCCACAGTGACGGGAGGCTACAGAGTATCCTGCAGATGGGGAGCCTGTCCTCCACCCCTGACCCGATGCTGCAAAGCCAGCTGGCCAACGGCTTGGTGTCCGAAGACCAGGGAATGAACTTGCCGACTGACCAAGAGATGCAGGATGTCATTGACTTTCTCTCAGGATTCAACATGGGTAAATCTCAGCAGGCCTCGCCCCTGGTCAAGAGGAGGAACTCTGTGGCATCTGCAAACCCGGCTGAGCTGAAGCCGCCCAGTGGACCCCCACCAACGTCCCAGACTATCTCCCTGCAGCCCCCAGCTCAGACAATGCCTCAGCCCCAGCCTCCAGCAGTGCAGAAGCAGCAGCAGCAGCAGCAGCAGCAGCAGCAGCAGCCGCCACAACCACAGCCACCTCCCCCTCCTCCTCCACAGCAACAACAACCCCAGCAGCAGCCTCCTCCTGCTCCTCAGCAGCCTTCCCCACAGGCCCTGCAGTACTACCAGCACCTCCTGCAGCCCATCAGTCAGCAGCAGCCCCCTCCTCAGCTTCCTCCTCCACAGACCCCACCGCAGGTCCTGCCACAGCAGAGAGTGGCCAACAAGTGGCTTGGCACGTCGGGCCAGCAACCTCCACCGCAAGTCCCCCCAGCAGGGCTGTCGCCTCTGGGACCCATCGGGCAGTGGGGGTCCCCTGGACTACCAGATCTGAGCTCAGACTTGTACAGTCTCGGCCTGGTCAGCACCTACATGGACAGTGTCATGTCAGAGATGCTCGGTCAGAAGCCACAGGGACCCCGCAACAACACGTGGCCAAACAGGGACCAGAGCGAGGGTGTGTTTGGAGTCATGGGAGACACGCTGCCATTTGACCCGGCAGGTGAGAGCCACCTTCCTACACGTAGATGAGAGGTCTCATGGATCATCTATAATGAAATGACACTCATTTTAAAAAGAGATTTAGCATAAGAGAAAATTGAATACAAAATAAAAGCTGAACATTCGTTAGAAGGTTGGTTTGGTTTGAAACAATCCATCAGTCCTTTTTGGAACTGTAACGTGATCAGCACTGTCAAATGTTTAATTCAGGTTCTGAATTTTAAAACTAAGAATGAGCTCACTTTTGAATTGAGATACTGACAGTGCATCGTGGATACGTGTTAGTTTGTTGAAAGCAAGAAAAATAAAAACACGATACAATACTACTGCGCACTGCAGTGTTGTTGTCCTGAGTTACCTCCAGGGTTCATTAAACCAACGTCACCATTGGAGATGTTTGCATTAGGAGAGCAGCTTACATACACTTTCCATCTAAATTGAAATCTTTATCAACAGTGCAGAATATCATGCTGCCATATAATCTGATTGAGTGTTTCTGTTTATCCATTATTTGTTTACTATTTGCAGCCATTCAAGCAGATTCCAGACAAACACGTGGCTCTGCTCTGACTAGAATAATGAATAAAGGTAGTCTGAGCAGCTGGTGCCTGCTGCATTTCAGGGTTTATGCTGAATTTAATCTGTGTGGCTTTCTCTTTTTACAGAGCAGCAGACTCTTTTGATTGCAGTCGAGGCCTATTGTGCAGAGTTGACTTACGGCCATTGTGATTTTTCTGCTTTGGTAGACAGTCTGGCTAAACGGATTGAGCCCCGGGGAGCCAAAGAGAAAAGCTGAGGGTGTCAGAAACTCATAGTTGTGTTTATCCTCCTCTCTCCATGTGCAGTCGGCTCGGATCCAGAGTTTGCACGTTACGTCGCTGGTGTCAGTCAGGCCATGCAGCAGAAACGGCAGGTGCAGCACATCCGTCGCCCTAGCAACACACGCAGCAACTGGCCAATGCCTGATGAGCAGCACCGGACCTGGTCCCACCCTGAGTACTACAGTGAGGGGTAGGCATTCATACATGGCTTCTCCGTGACCTCTGGTCCACTCAAGTAAAGCAAATAAATTCAACAAATTAAAATACAATGTGAGGGTCATTTAGCACCATGTTGTTGGGCGTGTCATAGAAACTCACTCCCACTCTGGTTGTGTTCTCAGTGAGGCTGCCGTGAACAGCAGCTGGTCGGCCAATCAGGGGGACTCGGCCAGCTCCAGCGATGAGACGTCCTCGGCCAATGGGGACAGTCTGTTCTCCATGTTTTCTGGGCCAGACCTTGTAGCAGCAGTCAAACAAAGGAGGTGAGTCGTGAAGTCGTCCTCTGTCGTAGGTTTGTGGTTTTTCTTGTCATGCTGGTTGAAATACCTGCTGCAGCTGCGCTGTGATCAGAGGGTCACTGAGAGTTTCTGTGTCCTCAGAAAACACAGCTGTGGCGAGCCAGAGGTGTGCACCCTGCCCTCGCCACCGCTCCATCACATCAGCGATGACAGCCAGGTACAGTGGGATTCTTTGTCTCTTGCCCAGATCACCCAACATCATTATTTAAGTCCTTTATTTTCTCACTGAAACATCCGAATTGTTTTGAACTGTCTTTTGAGTTTTTTTTATTTCTGTCTGAATGAATCCTGCCTGCTGCCCTCTACAGGACAGCAAAACTAAAACCTGGCCTCCCAAAGCCCCGTGGCAGCACTCCACCCACACCAACACCAACACCATGCCCAATCCCAGCTCTTCCTTGTATCAGATGAACATCCCTCCTTCCTCCCAGTGGAGCGACTCCATGCAGATGCTGCAGTCTCCAGTGTGGTCCACTGCCAGCGACTGCTCCCCCTCCACCTGCATCTCCTCTGGTTTTCCCAGTTTCACCCAGCAGCAGCAACAGCAACAGCAGCAGCAGCAGCAGCAGCAGCAACAACAACAACAACAACAGCAGCAGCAACACAAACCCATGACTAAGGGCTTTAAATCCTTCCCCCTCAAACACGAGCACAGGCCCTCCTACCTTCACCAGTACTGACCAATCGGTAATGTCGAATGAGTCCAGGGTGAAGTGCCACGGAGGAGCTGGAGCTGGTGTTCATTGAGCCGCTGAGTGGGCCGAGGTGCAGCCTTTTACTCTCTACACCCACCCAATTGGAAGATTTCAAAGCCTCCGAGGCAAAAATGAAGTTCACACACTGGCTCGACATTTTTGTATCTATATTTTTCCATACCACACATCCCCCATTTGAAAGAGAGAGAGACATATTTTGAAGTTTTTTCAACTGCCATGTTTTAACGACAGAACAGGTGCATGTGTCATGCTGGCAGCAGTTAGTCTAAGTGGTTGTTTCTCTGTCTGTTGAGCTGACGTCTCCTCAGACAAGAGCTGGAGACGTGCACGGCCGTCACCCACTTGCTTCTGCAGCTTAACGTGCGAGTGAGTGAGTGAGTGTATGTGTGTGTGAGAGAGAATGAAAAAGAGATAGAGAAGTGGGGGGGTTAACAAGGGGCAGGGGCTTGAAATGCTCTCATTTTGCCCACATTGATGAATATACTGTGTCTACATAGCTGTAACTGCCAAATCTCCCGCTAGATGACTCGGAATACAGCTACCATCTACTGTTTCATAGCTTGTAAAATACTGAAGTAGAAATATAAATATTTAGTTCTTTTTATTAAGAGGCTTTGAGCAGGCTCAGCATAATTATAGTAAATCACTGCAGAGGTGTAATTTGAGTGAGAAATACACACTACCTTTTTCAACAACTGACAAGAGTTCTGAGTGACAGCAGTAACCGTGTGCCATGTTGGTATTGATAGCACTTGCAAAATTGAATTTCCAACCAAAGCGTTGTCGAGATGACGTGCGACGTCGACGAGATAGGAGCTAACACACCTCGCTTCCCGAGACCACGAGCGGGGCGTCTTTACACCCGCTAGCAAGTTCAATTCCTCCTCTCCAATTGGTGGGTGTTTGCTCCAGATTGACACTAACTCCAATAAACCTAAACGTTTCTTCTGTTTAATAATACAATATTTTTCTTGTACAACTATTGACAGTATTAATCTTATTTTTGTATTTTCTTACATGTTATACCATTACTGTATGTTAGTATTCTTGTAGCCATATTACATGAAAACATTTATTTTCCACCTCCCAATATGTGAAAAAAGCACATTTTTTTCCTACAAGAGTTGAACTACACCATCTTATCTCTAAAGGTTACCAAATATGCCATTCTAAACACTAAACCAGTGTGTGATGAGGGTGTTTTCGAGCCCTTGTTTCTTTGGTTCCTATGGCGATGGGCTGCATTTAAAGAGCCCAGAATGTTATCTTTTGTGATGTTTGCGGATGCCAATGTTGCCTGTATTTATGAAATGACACCATGTTTTCAGAAAACTAACATACTTAACATGTTTACAGAGAATTGTTTGCTGTACATACATATAAATATATATCTTTTTATAGTCAATGTGCTTTGCACAATCAAGATATAGGGTTTGTTGCTTTTTGTCTGTGTTCTCTTCCTAACTCTTACAGCCTTTTTTTTAAAGACGACAATACAGGCCTTGGACTGTAACTGTTGGCTTCCTGGCTGTGTCAAATGGTTTACTAGTGGCTTCTACAAAAAAATAATTAAAAAGTTAATAAAAAAAAACATGTTGCCCTGATAGAAGATATGAAGGGGAACTGCTTGGCTTATGTTGCTTATTGTTCTCTTGAGCTGGCAACTGATTCTTTCCAAGTGTACCAGCAATGCAAAAAACAAATAAAAATGACTAGCAATTCAAAACCATGTCTGAGGTTCTTTGCTCAAGGTGATTCAATTATCTAAGCTCCAGAAAACAAACCTTTAAGGGTCTGTATTTATTTACGCATTACTAGAGTCATGTCACTGTGCAGCACTTAGGACACTACAGCACATGGGCTCTGGGCCTCTGAGATTAAACTGGTGATCTTCTGACTAGTTGACAGCCGGCTTTCAACCCTGAGCCAATGCTGTCCACAATCCAAACAATTTTATACATTCACACTGTGGTGGCAGAAGTGTTTCAAAAACTCAACTCCAACTTTTAAAAAAAGATGCTTTAATTTACATTCCAGAGAAAACTCAAACACAAAAACACTGATCTGAAACACGAGAGATCAGGGGATGTGTCACATTACCGAAACCAGCTCAGTATTATAATAAGTCCATGTCCTTGTCCTGTGACAATGTCTCAGCTCATCATGTGGGTCCAGCTCTGTTCATGGCTGGCGTGGAGGCTGAGGCATCATTAGAAGCAGACTGGAAACACAGGCAAGAGTTGAGGTCAGACGTGAATCATCAGTGCAGAGGGAGCTGCTGTGTCATGTGATTGACATTACGTTTGAAGAGGAGGAGGAGGAGGAGGAGGAGGAGGGGGGCGTGTTGTCAGGGCTGGCATCAGCTATGGTGGCCAGGTAGACGATGTTGCGGTGCAGGATCTGCTGGTACCTGAGGAGAAGAAGAAGAAGAAGAAGAAGGAGGTTGAGCCGGATGACACCACTGAGACACAGTGGGATGAGCTGAATGAGAGAAGACTCACTGGACACACTCCACCGCTCGACCCTTCTGCATGTACTCCGTGATGCATCTGATCAACTGGTCGTTCTCATCCAGCAGCTGGAAGACGGGACACGAGGTGAGACACTGTCCTCTACTAAACTAACGAGCGGCGAACAAATGAGAGAAACGGCTAACAGCTAGCTAAGGCCCGCAGCAGTGCAGTAAGGAGGTTCGAGCTAACAGCTGGTTAGCTGGATGCTAAACAGCGTTAGCTGCTCTCTCACCCTCTGGATCGTCTCCTGGTTGATTTGCGCTTTTCCTCGTTGTTTCTTTGGCACAAAGACGATGGACATGTTGGTGAAGCCCCAGTTAAAGTTGACCGCCTGTTGTCATTCGTTCTGCGTTTCTGACAGGAAACTGAACTCACTGCTTCCGCTTCCGCCCGACGGACATCTGTTGTTGTTGTTGTTGCTGCATTAGCGCCTCCTGCTGGAGAGTCTCGGTCATTTTCTTTCAGTGTTTTTTTTATTCCAAGATTATTAACGCGATGTTTCAGTTTAGTGGATGTTCTTTAACAAGTGGATCTGATACTACTATTAGTAGTAATAATAACCATATTCCACAAGAAAATATGAGGAATATAACAAATGTAATAAATATCAAATAATTTGTTGAAACCAGTTCAAAACCAGGTGTTAAAATGCTTCCCTGTAAAATATCTTTCTTAAGTCAGTACTCGCACATAATTCAAGTTTCAACAAGAATTTCTGGTCTGATTTATAGACATTTATATAAATTAAGTCAGATCCTAAAGCTGGATTTGACCAAATTCTGAGTTGGTTTTTATTTTGAAATTAGGAAGAATGAGGAACAGCAGATACTGTGTTGTGAACTTTTGTGCCACCCTCAGGCCAAGTAGTAAGAGTTGACCCAAGATCAGTCACACTTCATTAAAAAAACCTTTTTTGGTTAAACTTGATTTGATGCATTGTATTTTATAGTATCATGCAGTTACCCAACTTCCTCTCACACTAATCTGGTTAAGAGATAAATAGATATACATGTGGTGGTAGTGTGTTGGAGCTGATCTTTGTTTTACAGGATTTTAAACATTTATTTCAGATTGAAGTCAATAACTAAATTGACAGTCAGACAGCATTCATCTCACAGAGAGAGAAGGCCCTTGTGTCACTGTCAATACACAATATTATTTAGGTCCAACACTTCCCGTTTATTCACCCTAGCTACACTGAGTTTTTTAACAGTAAAATGCAAAAAAAAAAAAAAAACCCACAAGAAAGTTTGAGACAAGCAAGGGTGAAAACATATTTAGATGTTAAGGTTGGGATTCACTGACTGTTCAGCTCTAAAGACAGTCTTTCTTTCTTAAAATAATATTTTTACTGTCAAACTCTTTACTTTGAAATCACCTGACTGCTGAAGGTAATGCACACACATATCCACATCCACAAACCTGGCGTGTGGTTGAAAGGAGCACAAATGAATGACATATGGATTCAAAAGAAAACAGACGTTGTATTGAACTCTTTATTTGATGTAAAAACTCAATTTTGCTGATATTCTCAAGAAAACGATTCCTGGTTTACAATTCCAGTGAGTGGAAGGAGTAACAAACATATGAAACATGTCAGTTTTGAATTGCTCAGTAATACTTATTGTCTCCAAATTCAATCTTGCTGGTTATTGCGAAAGCCCATATAAAGTGGTGGCTCCTAAGGCTATCATGCAGTGATCTGCAATATCCAGTTACACAGAATCGACTGGGCTGCTTTGTTTGACACAGCCACAGAGACATAAAGGTTCTAGTCTCAGCGTGTAGTGCTATCATTACTTAAGTCAAAGTGAAACCTTTACTTTAAAGGGACAGCTGTAAAAATTGACCACTGGGAAGCCACTCGTCGAAGTACTATCAAATCAGAGCCAAAAAAAATTAACCCCCCCAACACACCGGCCCCTCATCCAGTTCTCGTCCCTTTTGTTCACGTTTGTTAAAAAAAGAATAAGTTCACTCCAGAGAACAATCACATTGACAACAATGCAACAAGAGGAGCTACAAACACGCCGGAGATCTGCTGCCATCTGTACCGAGACACCGCTCAATCCATTTACAAGACTTCCCACTTTGGGTAAACAGTCCTCACAACATACTGAAGGTACTTAGTGTTGCAGTGGAAAACAACTGACTGTACAGACAATGAAAACACTGCAGAAGGATGCTGCTAATAACAAAAACAACACAAGATGATGGCTCATTATGTGTGGACAATGAGAGGTTAACTTAGAGAGGAATTCTAGGATTTGTCCACCTGGGCCCTGTTTTTAAGTGTGGATGTAAAGAGTTAATGGCATTTAGTGGATTGCTTCAGCGGATGGAGTTGCAATATAATCTGATTGGGAAATTGCGAGTCCATAAAACGTCCTCTAAAAGTTTCTTATCAAATTATTTCGGGTCTTTGCTTCGAGTCTAGCAACATTACACGTCCAGGTTGACATACGTCCCACTGAGACATGGGTTGTTGCAGGGAGATGGAGTCTGTCCGTCCCTACTTGTTATAAAAGGACTAACTGTAGGTGTGTAATGTTGCCAGACTCTTGGAAAAGACCCAGAAGTACAATCTGAGCCTCTGATAGGTGAGAAAAAGATGATGTTGCAGCTTCTGCCACTGGCTGCAATCATCTGTCTGTAAAAAAAACAATATATTACAATCCACTTTTATAAACATTAGGACGAGATTGAAAAAGACCTGAATTTTCTTTTAAGAGTCACTAAAGAGAATCTAGGACATAATGGCTGATAATATTTTTTTTATCTTAACCCTCATTATTTTTGGCAAAAAGTTGGGATTTTTAATCCATATCAAACTTGTCCACATTTGGAAAGGTTATCTCGAGGATCTACTTTCCTTACAAGTCCTAAAAGCATTAATAGCAATGGATGACTTAATTCTCAGACACAAATCACGGGAATGCTCGTTCTTTAGTCAACTATATGAACAGACTTGCTCAAAAAAAATCTAGGTAACAAATAATTCTAAAGCTATAACTGATAAACCCTGTACATCATTCAATGACTGGTTCCTGTTGATTTCCTGCTGAAGAGCAACTACAAAAACACAGAAAACAAATCCATCGCATGTGGGTGGTCTAAAGGCTCAAAGCATCAACCAGCACATCTCTAAAAAAGAAGTGTGTCAGTCTGTCAAACCCTAATTTTCTGGAGGGCACTCAATATAAGAGGAGCTGGATATACAATCATTCATTACAAGAATCCAGTTTAGATTTAAGATTAGGTTTTGACCTCACTAAGTCACCAGAATAAACAGATGTGAGGAAAAAAAAAGTCCTACAAATGGGACAAACACTGAACACATGGCAACCCACGGAAATCTGAGCAGAGAACTATGGCGCAACCAGCAATGAGTAATTTGGTGGCAACAAATGTTATACAAGAGACCTGAAAGAAAAATGAAAAATAAAGCTATGGATCACAGGCACTGTGATCTGCTCACAGTAACAGTGGGCTTTCTGCATACAGCTTTCAATATCAAAGATGCCTTCTATAAGAAATTAACCTGATGCAAAAATACAGCATTACTCCAAAGCATGGTATTTACACATCACGTCCATCTGACGGCTGTTTATCAAACTAAACTTCTGCACTCTCACCCCCTGAAGTCAAACGGTTGACCCTGGTGCTGGTGACTGAGAGGATGTCTTCATTTTTGTCTGTCAAATGTAGAGACCAAATACATTTCTTGGGCTGGAATCATTTCTTGATGAGGGGCTACAGTTCTTTGTGGATCCATCGCTGTTGGACTATGCAGCCACTTTGTTATCCTTCTGGAAAAAAACGACTTCAGGTTAGAACCGATATATACATTCTTAAATACTGTTCAGAGCACAGAAAACAGATACATTTACCCTGTATTCAAAATCGGAGAAATCACGGCCTCCTCTGCCACCCCTGAATCCGCCTCTGAAACCGGGTGGGGCACCCCGAGGTGGCCCAAAGGAGCCTCTGCTCACTGGTCTCCCTCGCCCCCCACGGGGCCCCATGAAGCCTCGGCCACGGAAACCGCCTCTTCCACGGTTGTGCCTGAGGGGAATGCCGAAGGTCTCAGCATTCATTCGTCTCTCCTCTGCCCAGGTTGGCCTTCGATCCCTGACACACACAGAGACTGATCAGCGTCCATCTTTTTTGAAACACTCCTCAACAATAAAATGGAACTTGAAGGGAGATGCCACAGACTTCAACAAGTCTCAGACTTTACAGATATTAAACAAAATTACATTTCAATTACAAGTTAAATCAATGTCAAATGATTTCCCTGATGAGGCCAATATCTGAAAACATAATGTTCATATACATTTGAGAAAATGTCCAACTTACCTTGAAAATCCTCTTTCCCCCGATTTACTAAGAGATAAAAAAAATAATTAGTGTTTTAACTCATGAATGACCTAAAAGGCGTATCCTTCAGACCAACAGCTAGCCATTGAGTTGGCCAATCCCACATGAAAAACAACATGCAGACTAAACTAGTGGCAAATAATTTTCAAATGATAAAATCCAGCCTCAAGTCTGACGAGGCTTCAAACTGGATTCTGGTTTTAACTTCATCCTTGCAAACTGTAATAATGCAGTAGAAGCATCAGCCTGAAAAAGTCCCCCTGTTCCAGAGGTGATTCACAAAACAACAACATAAGGGGGTACCTTGGGTCATCATTGGACAGGTTATCGAAGAAGGACTTGGACTTGTCATAGTAGCATGAGTTGATCACAGCTTCCTCTTCCTCAGGGGTCCCCTCATTGACTGGATGTTCTGTGTCAGTAGTTTCCTCTCCATTCAGAGCCTTTTCAGTCTTGTCATCTGTTGAAGGAAATATTGTCTCTATCGGCGGTTTAGAAAAACAGTGCCTGTGTTTTGTCCTTCAGGACTCGACTGTGTTGTGGCCATACCTTTCAGTTTGAGCTTATTCTGAAGCTCTTTGTCAATCTCATCTTTTTGAAACTGAGCGTTGGCAGTCTCAAAGTCAAAGTCTTCTTCGAACTTCATCATGGTGCCGTCCCTGCGCACGTTCACTCTGCCCCTGCTGCGGTTTCCTCTCCCACGGCCACGGCGGTTGGACGGAGCACCAGCTAAGGGACATAAGAGGAAGCAAATCAAACAATGCTCCCAGATGAAAACACTTTCCAAAATGCATTCTGACTTGTGGGTGTTTACCTCTGCTGAATGCTGATGACCTAGTTTACGGTGAAGATTGAACAGTATGTTTTAATAAAACTTCTGTTTCGAATCAAACTAATTCTCCATATTATAATTATAGTACAAATTAAAATGATTCACATCATAGGTGTTGCTCATTGAAGAGCTGTGGGCCAAGACACAGTGCAAGGGTTGAACCTCGGCTGAAAAACCGGAGAGTAATGATATCCAAGTGAAAATGACTCACCACCAGCCTGGCGCCGGTTGGGATCCCTGTTTTCAAGAGCACCGTGCTCACCGTCAGGCTGCGACACTTTCAGAGCCTCAAGACCTGAACAGAGAAAACATCTTATTAACTCAAGGGAAATTTCTAACCATCTATTAGAGACAGGCCAAGCAAGGCAAACATGAGCTTCAGACAGTGCAGCTTCAGGGATAAGCAGGCTTTTCTTTGGCAAATCATTACAGATGTAAACATATTTGTCATTTTGGGGCAATGGAGGGAATGTTGTGCTCAGGACTGCCCGATTAGCTCAGATATAAGAAAACTTGAATTACTTTTGTAGATTTTTGTTTGAAAAATATCCGTATAGCTCTGGTTGTCCACACCAGACTGGCAGGAATTATGATAATTAACCACAACAGGCTTATTTACCTCTTCTCTGCTCCAGGAGATCTGGGGGGTTGTGGCTGCCAGTGGTGCTGCCGGTGGTTCTAGCGGGAGGTGCAAAGCCCACCTGACTCCTCTGTCCTACAGGTGCAGGTGGGGCTGGGGCAGTTGAGGGTGGGGCCGGCACCTCTTGCTTCAGGTCAGGAGCTTTTGTTAGAGTGTCTAGCTTGGGACTAGTGCGACCTGCGGAGAGAACAAAATTCTTACTTTAGAGTTGAGATTTGAGCACTTCTTTATAGCTCATTCTACAAATCCAAACGATAACAGACAAGTTTGAATGAGAACGGCTTCTTACCTCCTGCAGCAGCAGATTCAAACTGCTGGGCTGCGAGGGGTGTCACGCCAAACTGGCTGTAAGGTGGGCCAGGGGGCCTGCTGAATGGAGCATAGGAGCCAGCAGACTGGAATGATGATGCTGGGGGTGGTGCAGTAGAAGCATTGGTGGATCCAACTGATGACTAGAAAAACAACCACACAGTCCAGTGAAAAACAATGACAGGTCCGTTTTCACCACAGATCAAACACCACCATCATAAACAGATTTTCTCCACTGCAGTCATGCTGATATGCAAGTGAAGATAAAGCACAGATGATATTAATAACATGCAGCCAGTGTGTCTGACACCTGGGGGCTGACACCAGAGCAGCAGAACTGATTCATCCATGAATAATTTAATCAAAACACCATGTCTAATAAACTGGCACATGTACGGATACTAACAGAACAGAGGCAGACAAATAAACACACCTGAACTATGGCAGGGTCCTGAGGCAGGGTGCTAGTGGATTTGGGCGGCTCGCACACGGTTAGGTCTTTTATATCACTTCCTCTGAAGATAATATACTCAAACACTTCCTCTCGAGGTGGAATAGGCCTGTCGGTGGGCCGATCTTCAGTGCCGAAGGAGCGAACTGTTGGGAGAGGCAAGGTACAATTTGAATGACCCAACAACACTGCCTAGTGATTGAAGTTGCAGATGATGATATAGCAATAGTCTGGTGTTGGAGAGAGAGGCAGGCAGTGAATAAGCCACCAACAGGGTGTGAGGGTGATCTGTAACACTTTCTACTGTCCAAAATAAATCCTAAACAACACTTGAATATTTGCATGCTAACGATTTGATTCGATATATACAGACAGGCAACCAGGGGAGTATTACAGCCTTCTTTACCCAAGTTCGCATAACACCATAAAAACGAATAAATCTAAATTAAACCTTACTTATAACCAGTAGTTAAAAACACATCATTATCAGAAATAGTTGTATAACATAAAAAGCCTTTACTTTCCATGATATCCCACTCAGTACTAAGCAGCTAGCCCGATCACGTAAACAAAGGACCAACTACAGCAACACTTAGCCGATAGTTTGCTAAAAGGCTAGCAGGCGTTAGCCAACTACGCTCACATTAGTTTTAGTGTTTATTCGCTTTAGCATTTTTCCAAGTTGTGTTATAACCATTTCTGGTGAATGCAAACCATTCCCCGGTCGTCAAACTTACCTTTAGCGAGAGCTACGGTCGAGTTCTCGGTATCAATGGTGTACAAAATTCCTTCATAGCGAATCTTGGCCTTGGAGATTAGGCTAATTTTGCTGCCGATGTACGGCGTCCCTCCTCCGCTCATCTTTCCCTCGGTTTACCAAACTCACCCCCGCGAAATCTGTCTCCTGTCAAATGAGGCTATCGGACGTGTTGTATCACAGAGCTTCAGTTTCCAGGCTTCTTAAAATGTGGCTGAAAGTGCGACCGCGTCCAGGACTCTGGCTTCTTCCTCTGAGCGCTCTAACACGACATGGCCGATTTCATCGCCGCTAAGCATGCTGGGAGAGTATTTGGGAGAGTTGGGGGTGGAGCCTAGCTGAGAGCCCAATGACGTTGCACAACCGGTGACACCGGACGCCTCCACCGATTGGATGGTACCAGCTGTCAATCACACTGTGTCTAGTGATTTGGCTCTAAATGGGACCCTGACTTAGAGAAGTAACAACTGACATGACAGCTTAACAAAAAAAAAAATATATATATAATGATTTAAAAGTACATCAACAAGTGCACTGTGTACTTTGAAAACACACTTTGACAAGATTTGAAATGGTTAGTTTACTGAAATAAACTGATTGCATATATCTCCTGTAGTGCTGGTCCACATCCAGGTTTGATATCTGCACAGACAGATCAGATCTTCAGATACCAGTGTTATGTGTTGTGTTCACTTGGAAAGGTGAAAGGAGCAAATGAGGAGGGAGCTGCTGGCCCGGGAGACTGAGCTGCACCAAGGAGCAGCTCTCAGGGGCCTGGAGGCACATGACCACAAAGAGGAAGATGGAGCACAACCCTGTCCTCTCTGAAGTTAGACACAAGGTACAATTCAGAGCCAAAAGCTGCTTTTGGTTTAGAGTTTTTTGGAAACACTTGTGATGAACGTCATTTTCATGTTCAGCATAAACAGCCCAGTTTATGAATGACTAAAACCACTGAACTTACTGTGTTCTCTATAATAAAATATAAAAACAGTTAAAATTGAGTGACTATTCACCAACTCATATCCAATATAAAACATCAGACCCAATCACTTTAACACAGGATTTATTACTATAAGTATCCAACAATATTACAAACAACAGACTGTAATAGATCAGATGAATAAGTCATTCCCACATAGACAGGCAGCCCATTCACTGTGAACGGCTGGTAAGCTAGTATTAGCTCTACAGAAGATGGGTTGAACGCAGATATGAAAAACCAGGTCATCTAAATAAACACATAAGACAGAATTGCATAACTGCTGTTCTACATTAAAACGAATTATGTAGGTTATTAATCATCACACTCTTCAAGAACGCATTCCCAGCACACAATGGAAACGGTCACGTAAGCTAATGGTTAGCAGGTAAACTCCTGAACCTAAGGACCCCAGTGTATAAACTGGGTTTACTAAAAAGGTGCCTGACTAAAATATTATTTACACACTGATAACATTGACAGGCAATATAACAGTAAACAACAGGGTACTTACAAAAGTATCTATGGTAGCCTGAAGCGACACTCTATTTACTCTGCACACTGTTAATATAATTATTAATTGCCATCATCTTATCTGCGCGAATTCACGGGGGCGTCTGGAGACAACTCTATCAACTGCGCATGTAATCATGGAGGATAGAGGTCCGCCATCTTGTCTGCAGGCATGTACATGTCAACACAGACTGATGTTCATGTGTAAAAGGTAAAAACATTTACTCTCAAAAACCCATAATTACGTCTCAAACTTAGAAGAACAACTATGTTACATAATTCCTTTAAACTACACAATATATTGATGCAAACACCCCACTCACACTACTTTAA
Source organism: Pseudorhombus dupliciocellatus (assembly GCA_016785235.1). NCBI lineage: Eukaryota > Metazoa > Chordata > Actinopteri > Pleuronectiformes > Paralichthyidae > Pseudorhombus > Pseudorhombus dupliciocellatus. The sequence goes on along the minus strand of JAFBJW010000365.1, from coordinate 2,430,085 downwards.
TTAATTTTTATTTTATGTTTTATTATTTGTGTGCATATTTTGTTTTTGCACCTTCACTGTTAATTCATGTAGATACATTTTTTTCGCCCATTTCTTATTTTATTTTATGCATCTCTGTAGTAAAATAATCGACAAACATTTGATGATTGATGTTATTCTACACAGACCCTTCACTAAATTCATTGTTTTGAAAGAAAGGATATTTATTTAGGTTCTTAGGTTTTTATATAAACTCTGAAACGCTGTTAGTTTGGTGTGATGACATGGTTATTACACTATTTTTAGGTATTATTAAATTAGACTTGAATTAAGATGGACACTACCTCGATGGGGTACCCGCCCCTGCTCATTGGATGACGTCACAGTCATTCCCACAATGCCTAGTAACACGCAGGCGCACTGTAAAAAAAAAAAATAAATAAAAAAAAATAAGAAGGCTGTCTGTGATCAGAGATGGCGGGCGCCTCCGACCCCCTGGAAGATATGCTCTTTTCAGAGGTGGACGAGAAAGCTGTGAGCGACCTGGTGGGCTCGCTGGAGTCGCAGCTCACCGGCCAAACAACCACCGCTGCCAAGACGGACGAGAACGGAGGCGCTGGCTCCGAGACCCCCGCTAACCATCTCTTAGGAAAACCGCTACCAGCTCCAGTGGGCACCACAACACTGGAACAACAACAACAAGGACGGCGTAATAAGCCCGAGATGCGCCCGGACATCAACTCCAAAGACGGGAGCCCGGATAAAAGTGTCACAGTCGCTTCTCTGGGCTGCTCCCCGTCTGTCGGCGAGTCCTCCACCACCAACTCATCGGCTGCCTGTGTGAGCGCAGCGGGCAGCAGCAGCAGCAGCGGCGGCTCGCAATCACATGGAGCATCCATCACAACACTGACGGCTCCTGGCGTGTCAACTTTGGCGTCTCCTCCCGCCAGCATCAGCACCGCCACCAGCCGCGGCTCCAAGGGCTCCCCAGGCGCAGGTGAGCCGTCGATGGAGACTAGCCCGGCGAGAAAACGCTTCACCACACCGCGGAGGAGCGCCGCGGCTCGGATAAAGAGTTTTAACGGCGCCACTGTGACGACGAGGAGGAACAGCAACACGGTGGGTGGCGAGAGCGTCAGCCCGGTGGATTCAAGTCCACCGAACTCCTCCACTCGGCCGCTGACAGCCGCTATCAACACTTCCACTTTCACGGTGTGTAACGCCAGCCTGCCCGAGGGTCAGTCTGCTATAGCTTTGGACCGGGGGACTCCCACCATCGCCCTGCACAGACTCCCCAGTCACATCGTGGCCAGTATCGCCCAGAACGGAAACGGGACCAGTGTCTCGGCCCTGGTTCAGCAGGGCGCCCGTAAAGGAGCCGCCACCTGCTCAGCTGCCCAGGAGAACCACAGCAAAACGACCACAGACACTGGGGCTTCCAAAACAGACGATTGTCAGTCCAAAATTGTAATGTCAAGCCAGACTGTCAGTGTCAACTCTGTAATAAACTCTGTTCCCTCTGCACCTTCTGTTGTAACATCACCACCACCACCATCAACAACAACAACAACAACAACAACCACCACCTCCACCACAGCAGCAGATACAACAACCACAACTGCCACAACCCCGGCTTGTGTCACAGCGGTGGCAACCAGTTCTGCGTCTGGCCAGACTACATCAATGACCACCACCACCACCACCACCACCGCCACCACCACTGTTTGCATGGTTAGACCCACTGCCCCCTCGCCTACACCTGCTGTGGCCACCTCCGCACAGCCTCAACCCCGTCCTGGACTCACAGCACCCCAGAGGATGGTAGCCCCCCAGCTGATTGTCAGACCGCCTCAGCAGCAGACGACCATTCAGCTGCCCCCCGGGTTTACCATCCCACAGGGTAAGGTTTGTAGGAGCCGCAGGCATCCAGGAATCAGGAACTGTTGTTACAAAATCAACATGGTCAGACCTGCCTGTCTTCAGTGTGATGAGTTTGTGTGTGTGTGCATGTGCCAGGGAAATGTTTGGACTCTAAGTTATCCTCTGGGCTTATTCTGTGTTCCTCAGGCTGGTGCCTGCTCCTCTGGTGAAATATGGGCTTTTACATATGCAATATGTATACATGCATTTATTCTAAGTGGCTTTACTGTGAGTTTCACCATGGGTGGTGGCAGGGAGAATCAGACGTTTCACTCTGCAGTGTTGGTTCTGTGAGGCATCAAGTGAGCTGCACAAAGTCTAAAACTCACAGCAAGCATGGCTGACAGCCCCATAACATGACAGGAGGCCACATAATCAATGACATAACCTACATGACGTTCCCAAAGGGTTCCAGATGCTGAACTCACTTTGTTGAATGTCACCAAAGTTACACACAAGAGTCTTCTCCTTATCAGCATATGAAGAGCTCTGTGTTTTTATATCAGTAGAACCACATTGCTCTAAACTAAAGTGGAACAGAGAGGAGTGCACGCCTCTGCCATGCTGAACAACCTCACACGTGACTGTCTTCATCTCATATTAGAAATATTGGAAATGGTTTAATAAATCAAATTATTTATTTGTCATAAAACATATTAAAAAAGTGAAAAAAGTCTGGATCTGCCCCTTAATTTACATCCGCACTAAATTGTCAAGTCCCCCCGTCTCCACCACAACAGGTGGAAATCAGATCTTTGGTTTTATCATAATCATATCAAAAAAATAAACCAACTGACAAAGCCACAGGGTGAAAACACAGCTTCCTTTGTGGAGATAAAGATACTCACCTGTTGTACATGCAGACAATTAGGTACATACTGGGATGAGAATGACGTGTCAGGTTCAACAGGTTGTACAATGAGGGGGCGGATCTGTGGCGGGGGCAGATTTTTTACTATTGCATAAATCGCTGCATACCTCAGTACCTTACCTTATCTAAGATTTACATACAGACTATGAACTGTTTAAAAGTTAAATAAAGCACTGAAGTGTAGATTTGAAAACTTTGTTCTCCCATGTTTAACTGCCATATTTGCCCCAGAGCTTATATTCTTTAATGCAGTTCAAATTGTAGGAGAGTCAGAAATGACTGTTCAGTAAAATAGTGAAGAATGGGCCATGAGTCATACTAGCTTTGTGAAAAGATAAAGACATGTGCAATAAAATGCTTTGTTTTTTTGTTTTTGGATCCTATAAGAGCTTATTAGGAATGTGGTGCTCAGTCAGATGCTTGAACCTCAGTTATTTCTACAGTAGTCAGACTTCAATAAGTTCATCCTCTCTTCTTGGGCTGTTAATATAATGCAATTAAATTGAATGCAGTGTCTGAATGCAGTTGATTAAGCCCACATACTGTATGTTGTATATTATATATAAACTTGTGTTTTTCACATTTTCAGTACAATGAGCATGAATAACGCCCTGATTCAAGTCAAGTTTACCTGATTCAAAGCAGAATATCCCACGTGCAGTATGTTAAACACCACATGCCTGAGAGTGTGATCTGACACCTTAGACCATGGCCTCCCACAACAAATAAAACCCTCAGATTGTTGTTTTTGAGTCAGTTTCACTCATGGTTAGAATGTGGTTTCTCCAAGGCTAACTGCAGTTTATTCTTTTCTAGGTTATTTTTTAACTGTGGCTAGAATGGTGTTTCCTGTTCCGGCCAGTCAGCTGTCAGCAGCCCTGGTCACCACCCAATTCCAATGCACAGAATGTAACCTGATGATGAGTCATCAAACCTTCCATACGATGATGCTTTATCAGTGTAAGATACCAGGATGCTTCCATGTCCAAAGCAGCTCATGAATGCTATGTTCCCTGTTGTTTAGGAATGGTGCTGGTGCGCACAGAGCTGGGCCAGCTGGTCATGGTTCCTCAGCAGGCTTTGGCTCAAGCTCAGGCTCAAGCTCAGGCCCAGGCCCAGAACAACATCTCTCCTCGACCTGCGACCCCCACCACGGGAACATCCTTCAGAGTCACAACTCCACAGGTGAGACTGACATGGAAGCCTTGACCTGCAGACTTCCACACACAGTACTTGCGCTCATGTAATGGGTCTGTGCAGCAGAGCAGAAGGAAGGAAGGTGAAGGATTTGTGGTACACACAAACCGGTTGTGTTTCATTGTATTCCCTGCATTGTAATTAACTGAACTACTGGCTGTTCCTAAGCAAACATCTGATGTCTCTGTGTATGTACACATCACACAAAGGGATTTACTTCTGAAACATTCCTCTGCACAGATTTAACCAGTATCAGAGAGTATGTGGGAATTATGACTGGAGTGGTTCAACATTGCAGGCAGCATGGTGGTGCAGTGGTTAGCACTGTGGCCTCACGGTAAGAAGGTCCTGGGTTCCAGACCTGGTCAGGGCCTTTCTTTGTGGAGTTTGCATGTTCTCCCCCCCTTGTGCTTGTGTGGGTTTCCTCTGGGCTCTTGTTACCTCCCACAGTCCAAAGACACGCATGTCAGGTTCATTGGTCTAAATTGCCCATGCGTGTGAATGGTTGTCTGTCTCTGTGCGTTAGCCCTGTGATGAACTGGTGACTGGTCCGGGGTGTACCCTGCCTCTCGCCCAAAGACAGCTGGGATTGGCTCCAGCACCCCGGACAAGCAGTTGAAGACGAATGATGATGATCAATTTCATATCAACAGTCCATGTGCAGCACGAACAGGAGCCTGTTTTACAGAGCACACAGAGGTTTTATGTAGCCATAGAAATTTAGTGAAAGACACAGGTCAACAGAGATCCTGTGGCCTGGCTCTAGGGCTGTGCGACAGATTTATTAGACCACTAATATTTATGCCACTCTTCTGTGTTTAGCTAGTAGAAAACCTTGACATGAAATAGTTTTCTTTTAGGAGGAGCTCACAGTCATCCTTTGTAGTTATATGCCCTGTTCCTAAATTTACACTCAGATACACTTTGTATCTATGATTTAGTTACTAGGTACAGCAGCTATAGCTCTGCTGACACTAAGCTCTCATGTGGGGTTTGTAATGGGGTGGAGTCCGTTTGCAACAGGAAAAGTCAGATCTCACAGATCAGAGTGAACAGCTCCTGGTGCTGAAATGAGGTATGATCACATACCAGATGCATGAATTGGGGAGAAAGAACATCTCTTACATTTAACTGGGGCTGGAGGATATGGCTAATAAACTATTTAAAGAATAAAAAAATACATATTTCATGTCTGCCAGAATCAGTTATTGCCAGAGTACATTATTATTTATTTTAAGTTTAAAGACACATTTTTGTCCCTGACTGAAACTTTTACCTTTAACCTCTTCCTTGTCATAATGAAAAAAGTGAATATTTGATATTATTATTGCCCAGCCTTATTTTATCAATACAACATTGTAAATGTACAGGTTTATCATGCTCAATTAATCACTCTTAATAAATCAAAATAGCTATGTTTCAGTTTATAAGAGTGAGATGACTACTCTGTTGGTAATAACCCTTTGGTACAAGGCTGGTCTAAGAGCAGGACCTACTGTACTGAGGAATCACCTCTCTGTGTGAGCTCAGAAGATGGGTTAAAACAAGAAAATGAACTGTATTTAAAAGTTCTTAGACAAACATATTTAACTTTTTTGATTCACCAGTAGTTTCAGGCATCTCGTTATTTTATTTTATTTTATTTATTTATTTGTCCTTTTTACCTGTCCTGCCCAGCAATTGGGCATTAAATATTGGAAGCCTTGATGCCCCATAGTGCCTGACAGCTTTTTTTTTTGCTCTTACAGGCGGAGTATACACAAAAGTGCCTCCTTCCTGTTATTTCAAACTTTATTAGGGGGCTGTGTTGTACAATGGTGCTCATGTACTGTGAGCGAGGAGTTCGGGCCGGACAGAGTGCAGGGAGTGGACAGTAAGAGAGATAAAGAACAGCGGGGGTTGAGGGAGGTAGGCGGGTGGAGAGAGAGAGAGAGAGAGAGGGAAAAAAAGGGGGGGCAACAACCACATCGCAATTATATCGTGTCACAATATTTACAATTTTTAAGTGATAGTGATGTTAATATATAATAATGTAATAGTACAACTTCACCGTCACCAGTGGTACGCTGTTCGGTGGTATAGAAGAAGTTGATGAAGGGAGGCAGGAATTAATGTAGTTGTGGCAGAGGTAGAGTAGAGGTGAAAAACAGAGGAAGCAGGAAAGACTCGGTGTGTGGTGGAGATTATTTTCGAGAAGAGTGCACGGGGTTAGGAGCATGCGTACTACACCAGGCATCTTGTTACTTTAAATTAATCACGTAAAAGTTCATGCCATTAATAGATCTGGCAAGAGAGGGCGTCAGCCTTGGACCTCTGTTTGTGGAATCCATGACTGTGAGAGACATGATCTGTGAGACGGGGCGCTCATGTTTTTAATTGTGCTTCAGAAAATTAACCAGACTGATGAGACTGGAGAAATCTGATTTCATAAACTGCGTATCTGTACAGTTGATGTTGGTTGGGCAGGACGTTGTTAAACAAATAGCTTAGTTTAAGACCCTAATTAGGATGTGATTGATATGTTTAATTGTGCAATTTTAATAAATTAATAGACCTGATTATTTTATGTATATATTAAACTGAGATTAATAGGTGAATTAGTGTCTCAGGGCCTTTTAATGACTCCATGGGGCTCGCTCATCAAAATTTAATGAGCTACTGAAACATTAATTGGAATTTACTTATTATCACCTGTGGATACATCCCTCATGTACAAATGTGAGCGGGTGGTCCGTCGCCCCACACCTTAATTGATTCAGATAATGAGACTAGCAGACAGGTGCCCCCTGTAGTTTCTCTGTAAATCAAGTTTGACAATTGGTGTTGACATTACAGTGCAAGAGGAGCACTAACGAACCCAGCCTTCCACAAGTGTTCACACTGTTCCTGTAATGATCTCAGACACACATAGAAAGCGCTTTACAGTAATACAAACCATAATCCTAGGCACATTACATCATGAAATATAGTCCCTGTGTCAGTTTAAATATTGTTAGTTCAGTGAATGGATGACAGAACTCTGATAAAACATATTATATTAGATTAGATACACCTTTATTCGTCCCACAATGGAGACATTTCTTACATATTTTTATGATTTAATAATCTATTTTTCAAAATAAAATGTCAAATACATTTAAAAAAAATTAGATCAAATATATGAATTCTCTCAAATGTTCACTTCTGTCAGCACAGATATTTGATCTGGAGTTTGCATGAAGGATGTGAAGAAGCGCCCCCCAACTCCCCTCACTGCATTGACAAATAACGGACACTAGAGGGAGGCATTTCCCTGCGTTTGTGGATCTGACTTCAGCTCTGCATTTTACAAACTGTCAGATCTCATGGAAACTGAGAGAAGAACAGTTGAATTAAAATTGTTTTAAATAATCTAGATCTAAGGATAGGCATCCAAGAATTCCAGCCTACGTCATGGTATAGAATATGACAGTGTGTACTGGCTTAGTGTGTGTTGTCACATGGTGTTTATATCCCACAGTAGGAGTGATAGTAGTTAACAGTAATAGTCTCTAATATGCAATACTAGTCTTCAGATCGGAGTTTTATTTTACTTTGAGTTACTTTGTTCTTCTGTTGTCTACCAGCTCTGGTTCTCAGTCAGTCCATAGCCTCTCAGACTCCACTGTAGCCCACCAGCTTCTTAGATCCTGGGTCCCACCAGTTACACAACAACGCCCCCTCCCGCCGCAGCGCTCAGAGCCAGCCAACCTGTTTCCATCCTGACATGAACCCCCTCTCAAAAGAGACTCGCAGATTGTCATCTCCTTCTCACAAGTCACGCTGATGACAAATTAGCGGGCTGCGGCGTTGCCGTCTCGACAGGAAAAGCAGAGGCAGGGAAATGAAAGGGAATGGTGTTTATTCCCAGAGCTCAACCCCTCTGTCGGCCTGTCACTCTTCCCATGACCCTGAGGGGAGAAACGGAAGGCATCCTGAGCTTCCTTCCTTCCATACCTGTTAAATCATTCATCATCCAACTGCCTGATTATTTTAAAAAGCTAACAAGGCTTTGGTTCGTCTGTGTGTGTGTGTGTGAGACAGGGTGAGAGAGGCATCGCTGGCGGTGGGATGCACCCCGTGGCTCTTACCCCCCCATTACCCCCTCATCCCTTATACATCCACTTCCCCCAACTCCTCCGTGCAGAGCAACATTCTTTTTGATTCAACAAAACTTCTGGAAGAGGAGGAGCCCCCTCGTCCTGTTTCTTTTCTTATTTTCTGTCTCATTGCCTTCCTTCTCCTGTCCTGTGCGGATGTCTGTTTTCAATCTGTGCAACTTCTCATGAGAGTGAATGTGTGAGGAAGGGTCGAGGCCCTCGTGGTTTGTCTTGGCCATCAGACAAGATATCACCCAGGAAGTGTGTATCTGTGTGTGTGGGTGGGTGTCTGTCTGTGTGTGTCTGCAAGAAGAGACCCTGGGTAACAGCGTGGCCTTGTGTATCCTTTACTCTACACACACACACACGCACAAATGGAAATAGAAACTTTATTTAACTGGTCCAAACAAATGAACTTTTGTCTCTAAAACGTTTAAGAGAAAAAGCAGAGACCTTCAATGACATGATTAGAGGCAGTAAAATTCAAACAAAGTCACAACCCTGAAGTGGTGAATGTTCTTCCCTTAGGAGTCAGAGCGGGATCAATCAGTACATTTTACAGTTAGTCAGCTGACACATCAGACATTATATATATATATATAGGATCATTCTCACAGGCTAAATCATGCAAAAAGCCTGATTCCCACAGTTGGCTGCACTTTTCAGTCAAATGTCTTAAATAGTAAAACGCACCACTGTGGATTTGTCCAGAAGTCAAATTGTGAGTTTTGCTCCTTAGTTTTCCAGCTAATCACTTGTTTCTCAGGGAAATGAGTGACAGAGTTTCCCCCTGCCTCCCATCACACTCCAGCATAATGCCATCGTGACCCAGTGCTACTTGTTTCTGTGTCAGTTCAACATCACCAACATGCTGCCACATCCTGTCTTCTTTCCTGCTGTCATGACCTTTCCTCATCTCTCTGCAAGGCACGCTACTCCTCCTTTCTTCCTCTATGGCTCTCTCTCTCTCTCTCTATCTCTCTCGCCCACTGTCCTATAGTCTTTTCTCTGCTCAGCCCAGCACCCTCTCTCCCTCTGCTCTGAAACACATATGGTCTCATCTTTGCTATTTGTCTTTCTTTGGATCCTCAGACATGTTTTGCTTTTATCTCCCCTGTTCTCCTTTGCTTACCCACTTCCTTTAAAGGCTTTTTGCTTTCTTTTTTTAATGCCTATTTCTCTCTCCCTCTCTCTGTTGCTCTCTCCCTCTCTTTCCTGCAGTCTCCTGTGACCTCTCAGACCACCAGGCAGTGTCCTTTGACCACGGCCAAGATGGCACCGTCTCCCTCACCCACTCCTTCCAGCCCCGCCTTACAGACCTCCTCCTCTTCCTCTTCTTCCTCCTCTTGTCCTGTGCTCCGCCCTGTGAGAACATTTTCCTTTACTCACGTAGTTTTCTGTCTCAGACAAATGTGGTGCCGCTAAAGTGACACCCTCGATCTTTTTGCGGTGTCGGCAGATTAAATAGGATAATCTTTTTCCAGCTTTAAGCTCTTGAATGTCACTCCTCAACTTCAACATGAAATCATGAATATATTTATTGCTTTGTCCTGAATGCCCTTTTAAAATATATGATCTGATTTAAAAGTTAAAATCATGAACATTAATAAGATTTAATATATAAAATCTTATATATATTTTGAACAATATTCAAACTAGAGAAATCACAAACTATATCCAGAATAACAGGACCTTCTGTCTTCCTTGACATTTAATTATGTCCTATTACTAATGGCTTTGCTGTCTCTGCCTTAACTTCTGTGGAATATGTATGATGAGGCTAAAACACTCTGCTAGCCAGTTTGTCCTTTCTCTGTTTGTATCAGTAGCTTCTATTGGACCATGATTTGCCATTTGCCATTTCACACTGTTTCCAAAACTCTCCCAGTAAAGCACAAATGCAAATGAAGTGACCCCAGAAGATCATAGGACACGAAATGATGGTGGAGACAAGAACTCATCAAATTAAGTCTTTTGTTATTATTTCAATGTAGAGATGCTGCACGGCTGTTAACATATAACTAAAGACATTGAGAAACAAGGGCGTTATAATAGTCCTGAAGCCCAGTAGAGCTCCAGTACACAAACATAAAGTTCAGCTCTTGAGGAGCAGGATCACTGGGGGTGTTCGGTGCCTTCTCCAGGCTTCAGTCTCGAAGAGCTTTGCACACATTAGCCAGGCAGCCGTTCAGTGCAGATAGTATATGTTTACATTTTGCGTAACAGGACACCGCACTGTGGATGTACATGCTGCCTCATGGCCCCCATTCACATGTAGCTTGTATCCTCTGTGCGTTTTGGGTGCGTTCACACCTGAATTTAGAACTGTCCACTTCAGGATCAGTCACGTAAGATGTAGTTTATTTAAGTGTGAACGGGCCCTGGGAGATTTGATATGAGGTCACGAGGGCTTCAGAGTGAGAGACTGTCTGTTGGCACCTCTTCTCTACAGCAAAATTTATATTTTGGATGTGAGATATTTTCTTGTCATTCATTCCCTAAAATATGATTATAATCAAAATAGACAAATGGTTTAAATTCCTGTTGTTAAACCTTCATGGTTTGGTGAAGGTTTTCTTCGTCAGGTGATGTGATTATTTAGGAAAAATCTTTGATGGCCTCCTGTATTTCTCAGCCTCCAGCTTGTCACCACCTCCTGTTCCTCCTCCTTGTCTGTTAAGCGACGTCCGCTGAAGTCAGGACACCAGATGTGACAGGAGCGCTGCGGCGCCTGCCTCCTGTTCTCTGTGGCCTTGCTGCGAGCGAAGCGTCACGTCCTGTTTATCTCCCTGTCTCTTCCTTGCTCTTTCAGAAGGGCCCTGTGGCACCGGCCATTGCTGTGACGGCTCCGCAGCAGACCCCCGTGGTTATGGCCCCCCAGGCCCCGGCCCAGGCTGCCTCTCAGCCAGTGCAGCCTCCGCAGACGGGCATTGCGGCGGCCCCCGGAGCCTCTGTCGTGTCCCAGGTCCGTTCTCTCTCCCCCGACTGCCCACGCTTCACCCTCAAGGGCACGGGCACTGTCACAGCTGCCAGCAGGCTGTTTGTGTCATAAGCCCAGCTCTGAACCCGCAGCCTTACTGCCTCACACAGCTGGACATGGACAGAGTCCCACACATGTCCACACATTTTTGTATCCATACATTCATGTGCTTAGCAACTGAAGGATACCAGCATGAAGGCACAAATTCTGTAATGTACATATACAGCCATAGTTACAGCTCCTGATAGTGGTATCTGTAAATTATTTTTAAAATTCTGTTTTCTGACAGGAAATGCAAGAGAATGTAAAGAAGTGTAAGAATTTCCTGGCCACACTAATTAAACTGGCATCGCACAACTCTCCGTCCCCTGAGACTTCCAAGAACGTCAAGTCTCTGGTGCAGGACCTGCTGGTGAGCGTCTCAAACCAACACACAAACCAACCCACTCTGTTCACATGCACTTGACAGAAAGGAATTGTGTTATTGTGTTTGTGAATTTTGTGGTCAGCGCTCTGTATCATCTGAATGATGTGTTTCTTCTTATTCTTAGCTTTTTTGCTCTTTGAAATATTCCCTCAAGTAAGTCTAACTTGTCCCTCTAATGGTGTATTGCACTACATTTTTTAAACCTCTAGATGGCAGCATGCAGCTCTCGCCAAAGCCCTCTTTTTTTCTGTCATGAATTTTCATCACAGAGTTATAATTATTGATGACTGGTGCCAGGATGAGAGTTGACTTGCTGATCATCGCCTCCGGTGACGGGATTTCATCTATCTGTTTTTTTGGCTCACCTCGGTTCACTTAACTTTCTGCCCTCTTTGGTAAAGTGGTGTTAACGTTTTACCCCTCTTCACTTGTCAGGACGCTAAGATTGAACCAGAAGAATTCACCAGCCGGCTGCAGACGGAGCTCAAGTCATCTCCGCAGCCGTACCTGGTGCCATTTCTCAAGGTGATCTGTTCAAACTTCTCTCTGTATCAAATACCTCACAACCCTACACCTGCCACATATCCTCTGAATCCAGGCCCTGTTGTCTGATGACTGAACCCCTGGTCGATATGCTTTCAAATCATTACCACATTTCTCTCAACATTTCTCCTCAACTATGATTCATCGACGTTTGGTTTATGCCCTGCTCCTCTAACTCAGAGCTGATAGAACAAGAGACTCTGCTCCTCTGCTCTTTTCTAATCCCTCGGACATAGAAGTGATCTGCTGAATTCATCTTTACGCTACAATGAAGTTAAAACACTGTTGTCATAATTTGTGGGAATAAGTTTCCTTTATTAATCACTGAAGTTGGATCATGAATCTGGATCGTTCCACTCACTTTAACCCTGATCAGTGTCATGTGTCGTCTGGTGTTGTGTTTTCCAGTAACTTTGCGCGTTCCCATAACTTCTAAATGGTGTTTAATGTGCAAACTGAGTGGCATTCAGTGGGGGAGTGAGGAGGGAGGACATGCAGCAGGTTACTAAAGCTTAGTACAACGGAGCCGACCGAGGTTACAGTTGTTGGTGTTGTACACATTTTCAGTTAATTGCCCAGCCCTACCCTGAGCTACTTTCCACAATGACCCCTGAAATTGTTTCCTCTACTGCTGCTGAACGTCCCCCCCCCCCTGAAATCGTCATAGCCTAACCTGGCTGCTTAAGCTCCTCTCAAGTATTTTACTGACGCCCTAAAGTCGTCATGTCCCTGGAACCCGATCCAGTGATGGCAAGGCCTGACAGCAGACACACACACGCACACACACACACTCCCCTCCAGTGTGACTTCTGACTTCTGTGTGTGACAGTGCCCCCCCAGCAGTCTCTGTCACTAGCCAGCAGGTTTCTTCAGCAAACCGTGATGAGTGTCACATCAAGGCGCCCAAACGCCAAACTCGACCACAAACACATGTTGTCATGCAACGTTAGGTCGCTCAGGAAATCTGCCTGAAATATTCTATATGGAGCAACAAGGTCAGGTCAGCTGTGATACTGGGAACACAAATATTATTACATATTATCATTATACTTTTTGACTCTTAAACCGCATGAATCACATGTCACGCGGTCATATGGTCTTTTCAGCCATACGCTCTTGTGATAGCATGATTCTAATGGAGCCTGTGACCACGGCCCTACTTGTTTTTGCAGCTGTGTATTTGGTATTTTCTCATGCATATCTATTTGACTCTGTGACTATAAACTCTGGCCTCTATCTGCCTGTCAACAGAAGAGCCTTCCGGCCTTGAGGCTGTCTTTGCTGAATAGTCAGCAGTCCATGACCCAGCCCTTGCAGCAGGGAGTCAAACCAGCACCCTGTGGCGTCCCTCCTGCCATTGTGAGTGGGCCAGCTGTCCGCATACGCCACCCCAACAGCGTCAGCACCACCACGGGTGCCAGCGCGCTGCCCGCCGGGACACTCGGACATGCAGCTGCCATGGTATGTATGGTGCCGACCAGCAGTGCAGACGCGGTTACCACAGTAACCACACCAGTATTGCTTTTAACAACATAAACATGCACACCTCTATAGTTATGTCTCATGTACTTAACTGTTGATAAATGCTTGTCATTTGATGTAAGGTGAGGATTCAGTGAGCTAAGGCTAAACTGGTCAGCTAAGATATGAGTCAGATATTTTATGACTATATTCTCATGTTCATGAAAAAGGATGTGAATGTGAGTGTTGTAGTGTGTATGTGCTCTCACAGGCTCTCTGTGTAAACAGTTTTAGTAGTTATTATTGTTATAATATCAGTTTATGATTATTACAATTTCAACCTGGACAAATCTCCAAGCAGACACAGGAGCAGATTCTACACAGACTCATGGTTTGACGCCAGAAAACGAGATTCTAGACACAGGCAGCTGCTCAGTGTCCTGTGTGACGTCTCCACTGATCAGAGCAGATGTTGGTCAAACACTCTGATGACAAATATTCACTCCTGCTCTTTCTTTGAAAACTGATAGAAAAGATCTGACTGAGAAACTGTGCTGGGTCTGTATATGATACAATACTTCAGTACACTACACAACACCACATATGCACATACACAGTCTGTGGTTGTAAACGAGCATCCGTGTGGACATACAGCTGAAGTAAATAGATGACCTGCAGGGTTCAGCGCTAGACGCTCAGCAGCCTCACAGCTGGGACACGTGGTATTAGTGTGTGTGTGCGTGTGTGCATGTGTGTGCATGTAACCACATACACTGTACAGGCATGGGTCAAGTGAGGTCAGCCTGGTCTGGTGGAGGGCTGGGCGAGCTAGAGGGTTCTCTCTTCTTTTACATTTTCTCTCTGTCGTCCTCTCAGTTTTGTACCTCCCTCCTTCGCCCTCTCTCCCTTTTTCTATCACTCTTAATTTTTTCCTTCCTCGCCTTCTTTCTTCTCTTTGCTCTCCCTCTTTTCCATCCTTCCTCCTTCCTCTGCTCTCTCTCCATCTCTTTCCAACAGTTTCTCTCACTGTATCTATCCCCACATACACTCTCCCCTCCCTCCCTCCCTCTGTCTGTTAACCGTTAAAGGGTGAAGCGAGGTAACTAGGTCAGCCCCGGGTCAATTTTAAAGCAATGTGGCGGCCGCAGTCTATGTCCAGAACATGCCTCAGGTCTCTCTCACCCTCTCTAACTCCATCTCTCTCTCTCTTTCTGTCTCACGCACACACACATGCGGATACAACACCAACATAAGCTATCACACAAAACATTAGTAAATGATCGCCCCTGGCACATCAACAGTTTGAAACCAGACATCTAGTTGAATTAGGCTAAAAACTCTGCTCTTATTACAGTCACAGTAGAAAATGTTGAGTTCTGCTGTAATTGCACGTTTTACTGTCGCACTGTGATTTTGAATGTTATATAGCACAGGTGTATCATCTATTTATGGTAGCTATAGTTTGTTGGACACACACACACACAGAAAGGGGACAATCTAATAAAACAGAAATTTGAAATAATATATTTTCATTTTGAAAATTCTATTAGGAATAAGAGACATTAGCACATGCCTTCATTTAGCACTACGGTCACGCCAAAGACTTAATATATGTTATCCTTCATGCCCTCAGGCTAAATGATACATGGGATGAATGGACTTGATTATAACACGGTGTATGCACAGGAAGTAATAACTAGGCCACACTACTGCACAGCATTGGACTCTTCAATGTAACAAAGTATATACATTTGTAATACATTTTTCCAAGAAGAGTTATTTGTGTATAAAGAGGAAACAATTACATTTTCGTAGCAAGAAAAAAAGTCCTGTACTGATTAAACTCTAAAATAAACAAAAGAAACACGAAACTAGGATGAAACATAGGGTGCATGTTTCTACCCAACAGGAGTTTCAGGAATCGTTTAGTTTGTTTCTGTTTAATATGACGTCTGCCTCCTGTTCAGCACATCTCTGGCCTCCTCCTAATCTTTCTTTCAGACGGCTAACTAATTTGCTGAATTTAACACCTTGCTTTTAATTTCACTCCTATCGTTATTGTTTTAAAGCAGGGAAATGTTACAAGCAGTGGTGTTTAGGGTTAGTATTTCCCATTTAACCCTAATTCCCAGAACATTTTTTCCCCCATCTCTTAACTGTGTCGCCTGCTGGCCACAGGTGCTGGCTCTCTCTGCCTGTGCTGAATGTGTTTTCCTCCCCTTTCCTTTCCATTCTCACAGGACCCTGAAGTGGATCTTCGGGAAAAATGGCCCCTGTCTTTTTTTTCAGTAGCTTGAACAGTAATATAGCATGTGTCAGGGAATGGAAAACAAGGCTGAAAAATATGCAGCAAGAAGCAAACTGGTAGGAATGGATGGCTGAGCCCGAGGCCCGGCCTGTAGCTGCTACCAAGGAAGGAAGTGACTCTAATAGCCCAGCGCGGCCCCTTCACCCCCCTCTGCTCCTTCTTCTACTTCTACTACTTGTTCTTCTTCAACTAAACTACTTTTCCACTGCGGTCATGGCTTCCCATTGCCTTTGTCTTATCTGGAAATGCACACAAATGTAGGTCACACACAGTGACTGACATCCATCCTCCTTGTGCAGTTAAATTGATCTCATTCTGAGTACAGTGTGGAGAGATCACAAGTGTAGATTTCCTCATGCCTGATTCATTCTGCATCTCATTCTCCTATCCATCCTCTGTTAGAGTAGAGTGAGAATATGCACGCTGGTAAACCTCAACTGGCTCTTGACCAGCATGTCCTTGGATCTCTAAGTGGGTTCAACAGTTGTTTTTTTTTCCCTTGAACAATGTTTCTTGTTTTAGATAGTGAGAGGAAAAAAAAGGAGCAGTTGTCGAGCAGGCGTGCAATTTCATCCTTTCTCATCTGCGCTCTTGTTTTCAAATCGTTTCGTCCTTTGAAAAGCTACAGCAAAGTACGTAATCTCTGTTTTCTGTTTATTTATTTATTTCTTTATTTCCTTGCTTCCTCAGGGGATCAAGACAGCGGGCGCTGTCGGTGGCCAGGTGCGGATGCCTGTGGTGATCACACAGTCTGTCAGAGCACAAGGTAGGACATCTGCAGGCCCTTTCCAGCCACTTTTGATTGAATCTCCTGAAGTCACTCACACATATACCACTTGCCATTTTTGTTTTGGGCGTTCGTTTTTTTTCTATTGTGCAAAAAAAACATAATGCGTTCAGTCAAAGAGAAAAAAAAAGTCCAAACAAAGGCTTCTGTACATGTTTTTGGAAAGTTTGAGCTTCAGTGCTCTGACTCACACTTCTTTTTTGTTTCTGGCCGGCCCACTTTCTCTTAGATTTCTCATTGAGGCTACGTTCTCAGACAGCTTTTTCAACGTTTTCAAACTCAGCTTGATATTCTGTTGAAATCAAAAGCCAGTGATAAAGGTTAAACAGAAGATAACTATTAGCACAGAGCTAAATGTCCTCTCAGTCGGCTGTAAGATGTGTAAACAGGCAGGAGCCACAAAGGGAACAGGTGTTTTTTTTCCTCCTGTCTGCTTATAAAGCCTTCTCAAACATTTGTGCTGCTGCTTACTCACACTGATTCACAAACACTCATCCCACAGAAGCCCACAAATATCGCCCCCAACACCAACCGGGCGTAACACTCCCCTAAGAGAGCTGTGTGCTCTCAGGTGGTGTGTGTAATATGTTTGTACCTGTTTGTGGATGTGTGTGCACGGCTGCGTGCATGTGTGCGATCGGAGGTGCATACAAATTTGATCTTCCCCCCATCCCCAAGATTGCCTGCAGTGAAGAATCTGTAGGTTGTTTTATGCCCATAAATTGGAATGCGGGGATAGTTCTAAAAATACTTTTCTTTGCCTCTTGGCGAGGAACATGCCTGTTAAAATCAAGTTTAAATTCACTCTGGCAGTCCTTGTGCCTCTCTGGAAAACGTGTCTCGGAGCAGGATGCGGTTTAGGAGTGTAAGGAGAGCCGGTGAAGCGCAGTGATATTGACAGAGCGACGCTCTCCGCACCAACCTGGGGAGAGCGACAGTACCATCACCCCCCCCCCCCCCCCCCCCCCCCCCCCCCCCCCCCCCCCCCCCAATCTACGCCTGCGAGGAAGACAGAGATGGTCGAAGGTAGTCGTTAGACAGGAGGATATTTGACACTGATAGAAAGGGACATTTCAATGATAACATTACTCCGTTCCTGTTTTGCTTAGTGTTTTCTTATCTGTTCTTATCAGGCACAATGGGGAAGGGAGTCGTCATCCAAGCGGGGAAAAGTCCCATGGCCGTTCAGGTCTCTGGGAATCAGAAAAACAAGCTCAACGACCCCGGAGGAGGCTCTTTCAGGTACAACTTCACTCTGCAGGAGACCCAGCGTCACAGTTACTGTTGTTCCCAGCAGCCGTCACATGGTGGCAGCATTTCACTAAGATGCCTCTGCATGACTACAGGCTACACTCTCAGCTAAGGCTGTGAGTGTTTATCCCAGTTGCCTGCCCAGCCACCTGGCCGCCTGCCCGCCCGGCTGGTTGATCGGTGGTCCTCTCTCTCTCTCCGTGCCCACCACATAGCAACACACGGCCAGCCAATAGATCTCCCTCAGCATTGCCCTCCTTGTGTCAGTGTCACAGCTCATGGACAGGATTAGAAATGAGCTAAATCTTAATTTAGCAATGACTTAATTGTGTCCAGATGGCTGGAATTTCTGGATGTGGTTCTGAAAATACCTCTCGGTGAAGTCAAACATACGGTATTTAGCCCACAGCTATGCTTTCTTTCTCTCTCTGGTCTTGTCTCTGCTTCATCTGGGCTTTTGTCTCAAAACATAAAAGGTTCATCGCCCACATGCTGGCCTTTGTGGTCTATGTTAGTATGAGTGTTTGTGCATTTATGTTTGTCTCTGTGTGTGTGTGCGCACCATTTACATACAATGTATGTATAATGTTTGCAAGTATATGTATGTGCCTCCCCTCCTCTCTGTTTGTGTCCCTGCTTGGATGCACATGATCATTGAGTATGTGTATATGATCCTGTCAGAGATTATTTGTGTGTTTATGGAATTGTTGTCTGTGTGTGTGTCGTGTGTGTGTGTGTGTGTGTGAACTGTACATGCACTGACAGGAGTTTAGTATTGCCCCGGAATGACCGGGCTGGGGTAAGAAGAGTCTGGGTCACATGGGCCAACGGGTTCATGGTAATGGCTCCCATCTCCTGAGGGGAAAGGCAGCGCCCGGGGCACTCATTGATAAACCGATAAATCTTTAGCTGCGTTGGTAATTAAGCTGTCAGGCCCGCTTGTTGCTGACAACCTTTTCCCCCCTGCGGTGATTACAGTGGCCCTCCACATTCACACAAAAGCACTGGTTTCATATTAAGCCCAATAACACACAGCCCCACTGTCACAGAAGAAACACGCCACTGACACTGTTTTTTCCTAAGTTTGAACTCCCACAACATACAATGAGAGGTTGATTTTAATGTTTAATGAGAGATGGACTTCTGTGAAAGTTTATCGTCACTCACAGTTTTAACATTACCGCTACAAAAATAGTGGCATTTCATTCTTGGTATTCTTGCTGCAAACTCTTTGTTAAGGTTGCACCTCAGTTGGCTCCTGGCGTCTGAAGCCTCTCAGCTTCCCTTACACTGTTTATAGTTTGCTGTTGTTCTTTCCTGAGGATATAAACATGTTGGAACAGAGTCCAGTGTTACGAGGCGATGCGTTGGGTGCCATTAGAAAAAGTGTGAAAGTAAAAAAAGGTGCTCAAGTCAAGTCAGATTTATTCTTAAAGTCTTTTAAACAAAATATGTACTTGCATAGCAACAAGGTTTGAGATGCAGAGGAAGAGAGTATGGCAAAATGTGGAAGTGCGAGAACATTTACAAACAAAGACAAAGAACAGAATAAGAAAAAATGAAAAACAAAATCAAACGAATAGGGAAAGAAAAAAAAAAATCCACCGGACAGACTGGTCAGATTCCACCAGCTCTGTCCCACCCAGCCTGCACTGTGGGTGTACAACTGGAGTTGGGGACTGATGTGTGTATGTGGCTGTCACTCTGAGCCACTGGTCCCAGCGGGCCAGCTGTAGCACAAACACACACACACACACACACACACTGCAGGGCTTATGGGGTTTCCAGTACAGCTACAGCCGGCTGTGTAAGTGCCTGTGTCAGTGTGTGTGTGTGTTTGTGTGTAGTTTACAGTACAGAGTGAAAGCAGCTGTCTCTGTGCAACCCCCCCCTCCTCCCCCCCTCAATTCTCTGTAAACACTCAACATCCGCTGTAATCACAGGCGAGCTGAGGCCCTCAGCCCTCTGCCAACCTCCGTGCTCAGCCTCTGCCTCTAAAATCCAGCTCTGTCTTACATGCTGGACACACATCTGTGCACGCTCACACACATACACTTGCATATTCACGTGGAAAAGACACACACATGCCGTTACGCGTGCAAACTGAGGAACAAAAGTTCCTGTTCTCCTAAAAGTGGATGTAGCAGTCCACCAGTCCGTTCCCATCATTTACCAGCAAAGGGAGTGCGTTCTCTCTCTCTGTGGTTACATCCTTTGTTGCTCTGTTAATTGCTATGTGATGTGCCTGTTTTGCAAAAAAGGGGGGCTTTATAAATACATTTGACTCAATTAGGACTTAAAAAGTGACCGTCCAAAAATTGTTGATGCCGAGACTTGGAAACATGGCAGCCACAAGATTAAATTAGGAGACTGGGTGTTCCAAGAATCCACAAAGGAAACAATGCTGGGACTGAAATGTTAATGCAGCATAAGTTATCAAATTAAACCAGGATATTTTGGCAAATGCCTTCATTAGAACATCAGCTACATCCTGTTGTTTTTCTAATCATCTGTGTAAAATTGGTTTCCAAACAGTAACTAATTAATTACATTATTAATTTAGCTTTTTTATCTAAAGCGACTTACAATCAGCCATGAAGGAACAAACCCAAAACAGTACTAATCAACTAAATACATTGGCTTAAAGAAGCCAAACTTCAAAGTGCAAACTCCATGTAAATGCAACTAAACTTAATGTATTGTTTCTGGATAAACACCAGAGTTGAAGATGGCCATTAAGTATCATCTTCTTAAGTCTCCTGGGATGAGATGTGTCTTTAGCCCGCGGCTGAAAATGTGTAGCCTTTCTGCTGTCCTGATGTCAACGGGGAGCTCGTTCCATCATTTGAGAGCCAGGAAAGCGAACAGTCGTGGTTTCGGTTTTATTCCACGTCTAGTATTTTATTGATTCCTCTTGTGCCACCACTGGCACCAGTGCTCCCCTCCATTTGGGTCATGAGCACATATCCCATCACCGGCCAGTGGACCCCAGGCTGATCTGTGGAAAATTCTCCTTCAGTGGGTCCATGTCTCTCGATGTGGGCACAACAAGCCTGCACGGCCTGAGTGTTAGTCACAGAGATCAATCAGGGGCCCCCTGCCTGGGCCTGCCTGGGCCAGACCTTTACCCACAGGGGTGGGGATGGTGGTGTCGAAGCAGGAATGGGGGGCGGGGGGGGGGATCTGTATACACCTCCATCTATCCACACGCTTACACACACAACGGAGTGGTCCTCCCCACCACCTATGGCGTGCCCTCGCTGAGACACAGGCTTGATATGGAAACGACATGCATATGTATTCATGTGACTGCCGGCTCCATGTCCTCGGGCCAACCCAGACCGCAGCTCTTTTGCTTTCCGTGCAAGCTAATTACATTTCTGCTTTATTAGTGCAGAGGTATAGTCAGAAATATTTTGCATTTCAAATCTCATTCCCTCCTTTTAATATCAGACCTGTCTCCGGCATTCTTATTTGATTTGAGTGAT
Organism: Pseudorhombus dupliciocellatus; assembly: GCA_016785235.1. Lineage (NCBI taxonomy): Eukaryota > Metazoa > Chordata > Actinopteri > Pleuronectiformes > Paralichthyidae > Pseudorhombus > Pseudorhombus dupliciocellatus. The sequence continues at coordinate 2,408,755 of JAFBJW010000365.1, read as the reverse complement.
CACGAATATTCCAAGAAATCTAAAAAAAAAATGTTATGCATGTAATATTACCAGTGTTCTTGGATCCTGGTGGAGGGTTAGGGCCCCATGATGTTGTAGTTCTTTCTCTGTATTACTGCAGACTGCTGTAATTTCACTGCAAATTGTGTTAGTGAAAATCAAGCTGCACGCATAGATTGTAATACATTTACACGTAGTTTTGTCTCTGGAATGTATTTATTTTGCAGCTTCCTGTGCAAGGTAGAAAGAAGACTACCTCTCAGGCTTCATGTAAGCTCAACAGATTATTTAAAACTGTGACCTTCATGCTGACATCTTGGTTTAACTGAGACAGAATAACAAAAACACAATATACAGCACATTTTATTGTGTTTTTTTTTTCCTTCACGCTGGCAGCAGTCTAGGCTGGAGGGATTCTAGTTCTGTTATCTTTAACTGAATGCCTGGAGGGAATTTCTTAACATTTTGCACAAAAGTTTACTCTGACTTTAGGATGAGCTGATTAGTATGTTTTGGTCAAAGGTGAAAATCATTTTGACCTTGCAAAATCAGTTTATATTACAATTCATATTCTTATTGATTTAATGGAAAAATACATTTAATATCTTTCATTTGCAAATAAGAATACAGATAAGATTTAGCGAGTTAAATGACGTTTCTTAAGGCAAATGTTGCAGAGGGATGCACTTTCCCGACCAATTCTATTTGAGCAAATCAATTGAATGTGGATTTAGTTTTCTTAGTTTGTTATCAGCCCCACCCACTTACATGGAGGAGGTAGGGCTCATAATTGATACTGCAGCCATGAACCAGGAGGCGACCACAATGCTTTAGCTTCACTTTTGGGATCTGTCTTGTCTTTTGTCTTTGTTTACAGTCTATGGACCAAGCAGGTCAATCGGTATACAGGTAATTTGTTAAAATAGAAATGTTTAAATGTATGTGAATAGTAAGTAATTCAAATATATTTCTTATTTTCAAAGTATTTATTTTATACTGATATCCTGACTGAACTCTTTTGATGAACTTTACATAGTACACAGGAGTATATGTCTCAAAAAGGCAGATGTTGTGTTCACTAGAAAACTGTGAACTATTTTTGTTTACCTGCTCGAACCTGGGAGATTTGCATATCTTTAAAGGGATTCAGACACTTACTGTTGTATTTCTCTGAAGTGAATGTGCTGTTGCATTCAGTGGCATAAATAGCTGTTACATTATATGGTAATGATACTGCGTACTGATAATAGTACTGCGTTAGTTTTAAGGGATCTTATGTAATCAATCACTTTCCTTAATGCACATTATCCGTCCAGGCAGCTTTAAGCTGTGGAAGTAGCTGCTTTTTTTTTGCCTGAGTGAACACAGCCTCAGGCGTCTTTCATTTGAGGACAGGTCAAGTTATCCATGAGGACATGATGAAGAAAGTTGCACAGCCTGAGGTGCGGTAAACAGTATAATCCTATGTATCCATGCTTGTGTTGTTGTGTAGATTCTCTGTGTGAAGTCAAGTCATAATTACACAGAGTGGTGGAAGAGAGGAGAGAATGTAGAGGTGCACAAGGTTCACAGAGCTGCTCTAATCGTCTTTGTCAACCTCCTGCCGTGGTGTCAGGTTTCATATCGGCTCTCTGCGGCCGCACCAAGGAGCAGGAGGGCCCCGGCATGGGTGGAGTTGGCTGACAGTACATGTCTGCGCTCGGGCACTCGAAAAGAACTCAGGGTCCCCGCACACGTGCACGCACACACTCAAACCCAAGCAGCGCGTGCACGTGCTCTGTCGCAGCCACCATGGTGGCATGGATGCAAATGACTGTGGAGGTGAGCCAGTGAGTGGCGAGAGGCCACTCTGTGTGTGTTCTGTGGTTCTTTGTTCCCTCCGTCAGAGCCACTCAGAAGAGCCGCGGCTCGCTCTGGGCCAGTCCTGCAAGCATGTCACATCATCATTCCGTTAATTCAGGCCAGAATCGGAACCATTACTTGCCAAGTACAATAATTGGGGAGGAATCTGTCTTTGTGGCAGCTCCCACAGAAAGTCCCTGCCTCTGAAGGGCGAGCGGACCTTGTTGACTCTCAAATTTGACGAGCCAATCACAGTTTCTGCATGTTTTCCCTGTTCTCCGCTAATATACAGACATTATAAAGGCAACATTATGTCTGTGAGAAATAACCAGAGCATTGAGAAAATGCATTAAGTGTAGCACAGCGGTGCGTAAATAGAATTTGCTGACATTAGTGTATAGCTTGATTCATCACAGCTCAGTGCCAATCCTCTGGAGCATCCTCGCTCCATCCAAACGCTGTTTGTCTCCCCGCCTCGCCGAGTGTTGACACAAATAGACCCTGGAATGGGTATTTCTTGCCATTATGGCCAAAGCGAAGCTCACTGAAACAAAGCCAATGGACAACTTCATCCACAAAAACATTCATGAATAGAAACAAGATATCCAACACATTTTCTCCAGGAATATATATTGTGATGATTTCAGGATGTGAATACTGATGTGAAGCAAGGGGTTGACTACAAAGTTCAACGTTTCGGACCAAACCAAATTTAGGACTCATTTTTCTTTGGATAAATCTTCTTTACGAAGACAAATTATGAGCAGAAGTGCACCTTTTGTGGATGCACACTTTCTTAACAATATGATGACAGAGGGAGACCAACCAGTAAGAGTCTACATTTCTTTTCAAATGTAATGCAAACCGTGGGTGATGCGATTGATTCCTTTCCAGCTCCAGCTAGAGGAGTGCGTCCTTCTGTTCCCCCCCGTGCTTCATGCTATACAACACAAACGCAATAAAAACAGGTGCTCTCTCGCCTCATCTTGCCATAAGGATGTCTTTAGTCCATCTCTGTCGACTGAACAGGAACCGCAGAGTAATTTGACCCTCGAGTGAATACAGATTGTATCCATTCCCATTGTAGACGAAATCCACATGTTAATGGGTGTTCATTGGTTTTGTCTGACCAGTGGTTTCCCTGTGTATCACTGGCTGCTGGACTGCAACTACAATTCTGCCATGAATTTTATTGTTGCATGATTGGAATCTGTCGGGCCATCATGTAGTGTACTTTTCTGTCTGGAGGTTTGTGGAAGATTTGAGCAGAAACTGCCATTAACACCAACCAAAACCCTTTCTACACAAAGACTGTGCCCCATGTGGGTGGCTCTGTAATGTGGTAAGTCAATAATTTTCATTGCATGTTTTTTTGCTCATATCCCATCTCTTATGTTTCAGGGATGACGATGACATCAATGATGTGGCGTCCATGGCGGGGGTGAACCTGAACGAGGAGAGCGCGAGAATACTCGCCACCAACTCGGAGCTAGTGGGAACGAAGATCCGTTCATGTAAAGACGAGGCCTTTCTCCATCCGGGACTCCTGCACCGGCGAATACTGGAGACAGGTGAGATATATCTACATTGCCACTTGAGTAATGTTCAACTTCTGGGCTGCAGTTATTGAAAGCTGGCAGAAAACAATGTGGTTATTAAAGCGACAGGAAGAATCTGAATGCTGTCTCAATTTCTCCACCGTTCCACTTTGGATTAAAAACACCCCGGCTGCAGCAGTGATGAAATCCCGATCTGTTGTCCTTTGTGTGAGGGACATGTTGTTTCTGTGTTTACAGTGCCCTCACTAAAGACAGTTTTGGTTTTCTCTCTGTCAGTGGTCTGAGCTGAGCCTTTTCTTGTTTGGCCTCGGTTTAAATTTGATAACGCTTAACAATTCTTTCACCTCCTTTAATGAATTCTTCAGTGGCTGTCTGAACTGACTGGACCCCAGGCATACATATAAATACTTTATGGGTTTGTCTTTTGAAGGCTGGCTGTCATATTGTCCTCTGGACTAAAGGAACAGAGTTTATAGAGGAATGAGACATGGCAGCAACATTCCTTTTTCATGGATCTTGACACTCTTATTGCACAGTTGCACGTTCTAATCGATGCAAGTGGAAATGTCTTTGCTGTTTTTTTCATGATCACCGCCACATATTTATTACTCGGAACATACTTTAAGCTCTCGCTGCACAGGGAAACCTGTGAAAATGGATAATGAGCGTTATTACTCAAAATAAACCTGCGCCTAGCATTTCGCTCCTGTGCATCAGATCAAAAAACACAGCGTAATTCCACGTGACGGGGAGTCTAGCGCCCTCATCTCGTTTCATCTCAATTAAAGTATCCTCGGTGTAGCACGGAGACCTGCAGGTCATGTTTCGTTATATGGACTCGTGGCGTGGTTGTTATCCCGTCACCTTGGGGCAGAGGGGTTGTTTAAAGATATAAATCTTTCCTTGGGGAGGGGGGCACGCAGCATGATGCAGGGCAGGAGGCTAGGGCGCCCCCTGCTGGGGAAGTGGCACTTGCGCAGCTTTGTTGTGTCAGTGATTGGCCTCTCTGCGCTCCCAGCTGACAGCAGTCCGAGGGAGGCTCCACCGGCCTGCCAGCTCCACTCAATCAGAAAGTGCTGCTCCTCTTTACTGGCCACTGAGTTTCACTGCTCTCTGTCTCCTCGTTTAGCGCTGACCACCCTGCTCTGCGTCTTCACTCTGACCTCTCCTGCCCACTTTATGCCCTGCAATGGGCTGGTCCCGTGTCTTCTTCTTTTTACTCAGGTGTTAGATCACAGGACGTCACAGTTCGTCAATTCGGATTCCAGGAGAGATGTTTGCTGCCTCTTGTTATGCAAACTCCTCTACCAAACGCCATCCACCTCAAAATTCATAGAGGGGGAAACTTTACTCAAAATCATCTGAGGTATATCCTTATAAAACTATTTAATTAATAAAAGGAAATAGTAGCATTGTAAATAATAACTATTATTTTTATGTTGTATTTTATTCCTGCTCAATATTCAGCCTTTGTTTGCTCTTTTTTTTGCAATTGATGCTTGAATAGCAGTTCCTGCTGGCAAATCAAGCCAAATCAAATTTATGAAGCTAAAAATATAAACAGTAGATGTAGGGTTTAAAAACCATACCATATTCAAATGCTTTGGTAGACAGAGCGCTTTAAAAGAATGTTAGCAATATTGCCTTGCGGGGACCGGGGGCGGGATGAAATTGCTCAGGTTGCTTGGGAGCGCTGGCAGGGAACTTGAACGGAGCATCGTCTGGTTATGAAACATCAGGTCAAGGATCATCTAGGGGTCACTGGCATTTTATAAGTCCTCATACAGGTGGTTGACAGATGTAAGTGTCTTAGTAAAGTGCTGGGTCACCCTGTGAAGCCAGAATGGCTTTAATGTGACTTGACACAGATTCTTTGAATCTCTGGAGCTGCACTGAAGGAATGGGACGCCATTCTTCAAGATGCTCCCACATTTGATGCTTGGATGACGGTGGTGAACACAAAGGTGTTCAGTTGGGTTCAGATGTAGTGCCCGGCCGCAGCACATCAATTTCATGCTCATCAAACCATTCAGTGACTCATCATGCCCAGTCAGGAGACGTGTAATCTGTTTCCCGTGGTGTCTCCGTCCTGAGTGACCCGATCACAAGGGATCAATTCAAGTTCTGAATGCACCCATGAAGGATACCCCACTGATGTCCTCAGACCTGCTCCACTGTAAAAATCATTTAAACTTTAACTGCCCATACATTGATTTGTTTGTAGTCAAAGCATCAATATTAACAGAAACATACTGAGGCTTTTTGCAAATTTGCCATCATTACTGAGCACAATTATTAATTCAGTGCCTACTGACTCCACTCACGCTCTCTTTTGCACCGACGCACAAACATTTTCATCAGACACAGTTGTGATCATTTGCAATGATCTCTTATCTTACCACCTTTTCTGAACAGGGTCTAATCTGCTCAGCTTTTCCTCTTTGTCACCCGCCCGTAGGTCCACGTGTTAGAAATCTTATGATCATGTCAATCACCTTTGCCTCGGGAGTACGTGGCTGCTGCTGTGAGCCATTTGCCACATTTGGTTTGCTGAGAGAAAGAGCTAGTTTATTATTGGCATCGTGTGAAGCCCATTTTCAGTGAGATGGGTGTGAACTGGAACAAAGATATGACTTGGGGCTTTGGCATTTCGGCTTTTTGAGCATGAAGCGCGGTCCTTGTGGCTTTATTGGACCTTGACTACTGACATGCAGTTGATAAATGTACTGTGGTCGGGAGAGATGAAGGTCAGGACCTGTAAGAAAAAGGTGAGTTGCTTGATGTGGATGAGAATAAGTATTTGCCCCCAAGTGGAGCTCAGTTATCTCTTTAGCTGTTGACCTCGGGCAGAGCTTAAAGCGCAGAGAGTTTTGCCATAAGCAGCAATGACTTACCTTAAGATTCACATAGTTAATGTTATAAAATGAGAGCTCATTCAGGGCCTTTTCCATGTTGACTGCCAGCTGCACTTCAGGGGGACCCTTGTTGCTATGGTTACCAGTCAGTTCTATACTAAATACATTTATCAGTTATCAAGACTCAATGCAGATTGTTGCAGCTCTTCATGATTGTTTTGTGAATGACGAAATACCATAGCATATTCCCCCAGACACTCAGATCTTTGATATTTCACCTCTGAAATGACTCAGTCTCTTACTTCATTCTCAAAATATGATTGTTTTCCTCTTTAAAGGCCCCTGTTTTAATTTTTTTCTTTTTATATGAATAAACATAATTTTTCTAACATGGTCCCAATGGTTGTGTTAACAAGCTGATGTTGAGCAGGTATAACAAGTTTACTAAAGTTTAGTGTGATAACATGCAAACACTCACTGTTGAAAACCACTTCACATTGTTCAGCCTTTGATGTCTGTAATCCCTGTTCTCGTCTCTGTTTCGAGTTTGAATTACACTCCATATTAAAGCTGTCCAGCTCATTAGTCAGTTTCGAGCTGTGGCACTGCCTGTGTTTTCCAGGGTGGGTGATAATGATTTGTATCGCTGCGTGTTGAAGAATGTGTTTTTGCTCACAGAGATGTGCCCATCTCTGGTTAAAGTCTCTTAAACTTTCTCTGAAATATTAATGTCCCTGAAAGATCTTATTTTTGAAAGAGGCAGCAGCCTATTAGTGTTTTTCTTTTGACCTTGTGACATTGCCACTTGTATTGCCACTGTAATTATAAGGCTAACAGGGCTCCCTCCATCTATTTCAAAGCTAGAGCTGGTGAGGAGTATATGTATTGTTCAGCTGATTTAAATAATTGGTGTGGTTTACTTAAAAGGGTGCCAGAGAGAAAATTATGTTAATGGAATAATTTAAAAGGAAGTTGGAAACAGATAGTAACCCGACCAAAGTCTGTCCTCCTCTCTTTTGTTATGACTTCAGATGAGTTTTGCTCCAAGGAAACTAAATTATCCTTTTCCTCGCAAAAAAAGAGATGGTCAATGTAGTTTACACACTCGGAGGAGCTCAGCTAGTAAGGCCACTTTGGAATTTGCACTACGACTGTGAAACAAATTAACATTTCTGTGTGATGAGTCCTATTTCTGGGAGTTAATTGCACACAATAATGCAGACACTTTCTCTCGCTGAATGTGTGTATGAGTACAGTAAGTGTGTATGACTGGAGGTACTGAATGATGACCGTTGTATTCTGTCTGCTTGTTTTTGTGAGTGGTATTTGCGTGTGTGTGTGTGTGTGTGTGCAAGGCTCTCAAAAACAATTACCTTCTACCTGCTCAGTTGTTGTTTTTCTCTGAAAGGCAAATTGTGAAAGCAAGGGAGGAAATAATAAAACAGTCTTGTACAACCTCTTTATTCTTTCAGGAATTCAAAAGTGAGGACAGATGGCAAAGAAGAAATAGAAGATCACTGTCTTAATCAGGACACATTCAGCGATGAGAAGCAAGAGCTCCAACTGTACTTGTTACACGAGAGAGACTCATTCCACAACTGACACCTTGTCCTGAATATGTTTGTGTCTGCCACTCCTTCACAGCTAAGAAGTTCGGAGTCACAGAGATCCCCGCGGAGACAGTGACATTCATCTCGCACGCCACACAGTCGCGACTTCGCACTGTCGTAGAAAAAGTTTCGGCGATCGCACAGCACCGTCTGGACTCCTGTAAGGTAGGATGAATGTACACACACACGCAAAAATCTTAAGCTTGAGCTATCACTTTTTGAACATTTTCACACAACACGGGCTGTGTCTTGCAATCCAACAGGGGGCAATAGCAGGTCAACGGCACACATGTATGGGTCAAAGGTTAAGTTAATGCGGAAAAACATACTTTGGTTGGCAGAGTTCACTAATTGTGTTATTTCCATTGGAATGAGTGGAGAGGACTTACCTTTACCCTCAGTCGATGCCCTCGAGCTCACTGCAGCTAATCAGCATCCCCTTCTGCACCGCCTGCCCTGTTTTGCTATATGATAATACAATCAACAACAATCCAAAAAATAAAAAAATGTGTTTCCTCCTCTGGCAGGGCAAATTTGAATCACATTGAATGGGGTCAGACTGTGAGCAGCAGTGAATGCATCTGTGAAAATGTGGCTGCAGCCACAGCATGTATGTATTGGACAAATGTATTGGCTGGGAATCATTAGCAATTGATTGGATCATTAAAAGTAGCTTTTGTAAAGAAACACCATCAACAACACTTGGTGCCACCTTTACTGAGGCTTTTCTAACATAACATAACCAAAGAACCTAAATAATGAATCTGTAATTGCTAAAGATGTGCAGTGAGAATGTGTTGCAACATGCAACAGATATTTATAAAGAAACTAAACAGTAAATATTGGATTAAAATGCAAACGGGAAGTTCAGTTAGCTGAGTTGGAAAAGAAACTTTACTACAGTGAAGCAGACAGATGCATAAATACTTAAACTGGAGTATTGACACAGTTTTATGCTCCACTGTTTATTTTCTCACACAGAAATACACATAAGAGTTGATATGAGAAGTTGTCTTTACTCTTGTGTTGATAAACAGGTGAGCTCAGACTTTTCCGTCAGTCAGTCAAAACTTGAGGTATGACAGTACTTCTGAGTCGTGCCTGTGTATACCTGTGCACTTTTCTCATTATGGGTGGCTTCATCTCTCATGGCCCTTGAATGCAACTATATAACCACATTTAATTGGTGTACATTAAAGCGCGCACCCATCTCAACTTCAAGCTTAAATCTTGACGTTGTTGGGAGAACTGGGGGTAAACTTTGAAAATGTGTTTTTCCCTGACGCTAAGGCAGGAGTGGAGGAGGAGGATGAGGAGGAGGGAGGAAGAGAATCGCTCCAGCTGTCCCCATCTTGTTTTGTGCTGCTTCTTCTTCCTTCTGTTCGTTCTTTCCCTCTTTTGTGGTTTTGTAAATGAGGTGTGTGTGCGAGGGAGACACGGAGCTCTGTGAAGCCACTTTGTTGACATCAGCGGAAAAAGAGAGAGAGAGAGACAGAAAAGACCAAAAGAGAAAGCGGCCTTAAAGAGCAACCGGGCTTCGGCAGCGGCGGCAGGATCTACGGCTAGAGTGCGAGCTCAGCGCTGCAACAAAGAAGGGGGGGACTGGATGAGAGGGAGGGGTGGTGGGGGGGTGGAGGGGTGCTGGCTATGAGACTCCTCTGATGTGTCTTTGTGTTCTGTGCCACCCAGCCTCTCTCATCCACGCAGACCTGACACACGCATGCTGCGAGAAAAGAGATTGATATAGAAATCAAGTGGGTGGTGGGGGGGGTGGAGGGGTGCTGGCTATGAGACTCCTCTGATGTGTCTTTGTGTTCTGTGCCACCCAGCCTCTCTCATCCACGCAGACCTGACACACGCATGCTGCGAGAAAAGAGATTGATATAGAAATCAAGTGCAAGAGGAGAACAGATGCGTAGGAGACGTACACACGCAAACACGTGAAATAAGCAATTATCCTATTAACTTTTGATGACCTACAAAAGTTGTTTTTACATTTGCCTTTCCGTCTCCCAAGTGGGACGTGATGCTCCACATGCAAAGAGAAGCGTCGTCGGTAAATAGGAAAAGTTAGCGATCGCCTGGTGAGGTGTTCAGACTGGTGACGCTCCACTCGACGCGTGTCCCCCAGTTAAACCATACAAGCTCTTTATAACAAAGAGTAATGAATTCATGAATTACTTATTTGTCCTTTTGTCCTATGACTGTTTATTTGACAACAGTGATGGGATGTAACAAAGTTTTACTTAAGTGCTTGTTCTTTTTCACTTTCAGCAAATATCAGTACTTTCTATTGGCTGTTGGTGTAGCGGAGCGTTGCATTAGTGATGAATGAATTCATCAGAAAAAGATCGATAAGAAACAGAAAAAATATGAAAATAATTCTGAGGTAGTTCTACACGTACTTTCTGATCAGAAATGTTTATCCATCAACTATTCAGAATTATTACATTCATATAATTCATGAAAGTAAATACTATTTTGTTTTTAAAATGGATTCTAATCATTATAACAACATGGCATTATTGCATGAATAGTATAAATGAAATCACATGACTGATGATGTCAAATTGTTGTCTAAATCTTCTCTCACTGATGTCAAGCAAATTTCCAACCTCTCTGCTGTTCTTTCTTTCGAAGTTATTAGAAGATCACATTGTTTTCCTGAATTGTTTTCCATTGTTCACGGTGTGTAGATGGAATGAACGCTCTCTGAAACTTGAAGAACTCGGGAGCAGCCACTGAAGGGGACCGTGAGCTCCGTTCTGTTCGCGTTGCAGTGATGTTCTCTCTGTCTGCCTGTCAGGATGATGAGTGCTACGAGCAGTCTGCAGACGTTCGCTCTCAGCTCCGCTTCTTCGAGCAGCTGGAGAGAATCGAGAAGCAGAGGAAGGACGAGCAGGAGAGAGAGATCCTGTTGAAAGCCGCTAAAGTAAGTTATTGTCACCTCACCATGCTGCTGCGTGCGTGTGTGTGAGAGAGAGACTCGTTATGTCCCCATGCAACAGTGTGTGCTTGTGTACTGGTGTGTGTGTGTGCATGTGTGCATGTCGCTCCTGTGCAGGCCCTGACAGATGAATTAGAGTGTGACACCAGTGGATGAAGTGACCTCCCTGTGTCCTCCCAGGCTCCTGGCCCCAGGGCTCCTCTGTCCTGGCTCTTCCTCCCTGGACAACGCAAGGAGGGGGGGTGGTGGGCGGGGGCACGCACTATACGCAACTGCCATGCACCACGCACAGGCTGCGCACTCACCCAGCCCCAAGTTCAACCTGCGAAACATCCCTCTATCTCACAGCCTCGACAGCTCATCTGTTTTAAAAAGAGTCCATATTTGATTGTCACCAGCAGGTGATGTCTCTGTCCATCCGTCTGTGAGTCCACACAGTCTTGCTTATATTGTCCTTAACATCTGGTACTGAGTGAACCGGCAGCGCTATTTAATAGAAAGGAAAACTGCATCATTCCAGTTGCCTAATTTGCTCACAAGCCAATTGCAGAGAAAAGAACTTGATTCACCCATTGTAAGCTGACCTTAGCTGAATATAGCCAAATATACTGGAAATCTCATCAAAATACCAAACTGGGAATGCTTCACTTGGTTATTTAAGAAAGATTCAACTGCATTTTCCAATGCTATTTTCCCTTCCTAATACCGATTCCAATACCTGTATCACTGATCTGATACCAGTGTATAAAGCTCATATTAGTATTTTTTACAATTACTTAACCTGTATGGTTTTTGGTATTGATCTCATACTTAGATGGATCATTTTCCCAAACCTTGTTAAAGTTGGAAGGGTGGGAAAGAAGAGGATAGAGGCTTCAATCATCTGTCATTTCAAACACAGTATACATGCTTTCCACTGCACCCTGCATGGTGGTGAAGGCTATTCTGAGGTCTTAAAATTAGTTTGGAAATAAATGAAAATTAATGTCAGTAATCATTTCTTCAGCTAGCAGCTGCTGCTAAGTCAGATATTTAGGCTGTCTAGAATAGAGCGGGGTCTAATATCTAATATGAATCTGCAATCCTCAGGAATCATGGAACCAGCTTTTTGCTGTTCACTTGTATGATTCAGGAAATAGAATATAAAATACTCAAGGGTTTTCACATATACATTGACCATCGATTCACAAAGCTCATCAAAACCTGACACAAAAATGTGCAGTCAACAAATGGAGAGCATGCAGAAGCTTTATAAGACAGCATTACACCGGCGGTGTCTTTGCATTAGTACCTGTCCATTAGAGTGACCTCAGTCCTCATTCCTTTGCATTCTGGGACATTTGTTTATCAGTGAAAAAGAGGTCTTCAAATTGGAAAAGATCACCACAGACCAAAAATAAAAAGAGCAAGCGAATCTTTTCTAAATGAAAATGCCCTGCAGTGCAGCATTAGCAGAAAGCTAGGTTAATTTAATTAATTTTGAATGGAGCCAATGTCCCACAGTAAGGATTCTCATTGCTCCACACCTCACCATCTTAATTGCATTATTATGCTCCGGTCCTGCCATGCAGGATATTAGAAAATTGGCCAGTTGATGAACACTGGCCACTGGACCTCATGACCTGTCTGTTTATTCTTTTAGTAGAAACCACATCAGGAAACAACACTGTAATGTTTCTTGTTGGTACAGCTTTTTAAATCCTTTCTGTAAGGTTTCGGTTATGTATGGCTGAACAGTGTAATCTTTCTTTCCTTTTTTTAAAGCATGAAAAACAGCTTTCTCTATTAACAGGATTAGTGGAGAACTTTTGCAAATTTAGCCAAGTTCCAGCAGGAAGGGCTCACCACAGGGCTATTTGCAATGCATGAGCCTCCATGAGGATACTTTGACTTCACCTCAGAGCCCTGTCTGTGGCTTTTCGGCTCCTGTTGCCATGGCGTTTCGGGTCAAGGAGAAGTTTGGATAGCAAATGTTTGCCTGATGAGTGTAGAATGTGTTACACCAACACACTGCCTGACAACAGGCTGCTAACATTTCTATGGTTTAACAGTATTTCTGACTTCACCTTATTATGGGGCACTACATGTATGTACTGTATCTGATGTATTACAACACATAGTTTTAATCTCTGTTTGATGGTTTACACCAAACATACTGGATGAAGCTCCACACTTGGTAGAAGGAGGAACTGGTGCAGATCCAGGATTTTCTATTTTACGTTCTCCCACACAGCAAGATGGTTTTCCACATTCTTGTTAATTTCTCCGAGAATATGTCATGGATCTTGATAAAATAATTTCTAAACACATTACGATGACTGCTATTTATGTTTTGCCCTTATAAGAATTAAAATATGAATTAAAAATAATAGGAAGAATTAAAATAATAATTTTACTCTTTGCCCACAGCTAAATGAAACAGACACAGCCCTTTATTGGTGTCCATGAATCCTGGGCAACACAAGAAAATAACTACTAAAATAGTGAAGTAAACATTAAAAAAAAACAGTTAAAGTTAAACAAAAAGTTGCAATTAATCCCAAAAAGACTCATGGAATATGGTCACCATCACTGAGGAGGGCTGCGTAGTTGAGTGAGGAGTGTTCCTTCATTATTTCAGTACAGTACGATGCACCCAAACCCAGCAAAGCTCGTCAGTGTCTACTACCCAGTCACCCCCCCGTTCTCTCCTGTAAGTGGGAAAACCAGGGCAGCTGACAGAGGAGATGTAAAGCTCGCCAGTGGCACCGCTGCCCTTTGTAAACAGTCCATCTGCACCAGCCCCTCCCACTCCTCTGTGCGGCCGCCTCCCACCTCCCTGCCTGCCTCTCTGCACCGATCAAGCGGCTGCTTATTTGACCTCTTGAATAAGAAACCCACGAAAATAATCCTCTCTCCTCCTCCTCCTCCCCTCGCAGCAGCCCCTCCCCTCCACTCCACCGTCCATTTAAAATATGACTCAGATCTTGAGGGATGCTCCGGCCGACCGGAGGGCAAACACATTAGTCTTATTTGAGATACCGACCAGTACGTGAAACGCCTGATATATTTAAAGGCAATTAGCAGGAAGAGCAGCTCTTAGTGCACAAGACACTGAGGAGAAGAGGGAGGGGCAAGAGCGGGGTGTCCTGTTTTTGACAGTAGCCCTACACCTGACTTGATTGATCTGATTCATATGGAAGACTAAAGATATGATTTACAAAACTAAAACTGACACATTCTGCCGTGTTGTAAAATATTGCTATGGAATGATATGTTTCTATTATTATATCGTCCTCTCACTAATTCTTCACATACATGTTACACCACTTGAGATCCGTTTCCGTGAGCGAGGATCTGTTAGCACAGAAGTGTTTGAGGGGTTTCATGCTCCTGACCTAATTTCCAGCTAATCCAGCAAAAACATAACTACACAGATTATGTCCAAATTCACACAGTAACTGCGTTCAGTTAGTGTGCACAAGCCTAATCCGCCATATTGCCTGCAGTGGTCAGCCGTACATGTACATTTAGCTGTGGTGAAGGATTCCCAGGGACAAGTACATCCACCCAGATCTTGGCTGCTGATTAAAATAGAAGTGCTGTGTTGTTACGCCAGGGACAGGCTCTCTCTCACACACACACACACACACATGCATGCATGCGCACCCACAGTAATGGGTAGCCACTGTGACACACACATAGACACACACTTAGCCACTGATACTCACCAACATCCTTTGCCCTGTGTGTGTGTGTGTGTGTGTGTGTGTGTGCTGGCTCGTGCAGAATTTTTAATAACCTCTTTTGATTAGAATCCCCCTCCAGCGGCTTATTTAGGGCTGGATCTGGAGCGGGTTTAAAGGCCACCGCCCCCCGGGGGGCGCTCCATTGCACTTCCCTGAATTCAAATACGATGTCCTTGACACCTCTGTATCCTGTTCTCATTTTGCACTATTTTTGCTGCAGCAGCAACAGATGAGTGGAGAATGAAGGGGGCAGCAGCGGTGGGGTGGGCTCCCCTAAACCAGCTGTTAACCTGTGTCCCCTCCCTTCCCTTTTACTCCACAGAGTCGCTCCAGGCAAGAGGACCCAGAGCAAGCTCGACTGAAACAGAAAGCTAAGGAGGTAAGCTGCAGCGGAGATCATTACCCTTGACATTTCCCAGACACTCCAGCGTATTAATTTTTCATGCCTCACTACATATGTAATGCCATTTAAAGTCGGACTTAAAAAGTTTGAGGAATAATTTGCGCCGATTGATGCCCATGTGTGTAAAATGATTTTCTGCGCGCTAAAGGGACTCTGCATTTCCTCCACCCCCTCCTTTTTTGGTCTCCACATCTATTTGTGCCTCTTCGCACAGCTCCACTTTGAATTTTGACGAACTGCTTTTCATTGGGCAGGGCCTTATTTTGATAGATTTGCTCTCAGGGGAATGCTGCACAGAGGTAACAGGGGTGGCCCTTGGAGCTTTAGGCTACATCTGTACCACTAGGTTTTTTGTTAGACGCAAGCGTTTAAGTCCAAACACGGGATAACAAATATCCCCTGACCATGCACACTGGTCATGTGAGAGCCATAGAACGAGGCAACAAGGCAAAGACAACAAGGTTCTACACTGGTACCTGATACTGATGCTGGTCTGAAGCAGACTTGATGCCCTTTCAAACTAAAATGTGGCAGTAACTTTATTCAACATCAGTTTTTCCTCTCAGTCACTTTGGCACGTCTCTTATACAAATTGCTTTGTTTTAACTTGGTGCAACAACACGTTGTGGCTTAAATGTGTCACAGTCCAAATGCAGAAATACATGGGTTGCATAAAATCTAATGAAGAATGAGGTTGGTTACCAGTTCATGCTCTGCATTAACTTTAACCACTACAAAGTAAAAAGGTATAAAAAGACTTATTTCCTGTTCTGAGTAACAGGCCGAGGCGTATCACGTAGCACTGCAGACTGGCAGCCGTTTCATCTGAAGGTTGCTCTACTCTTGCTTGTGTGGTGCCACATCCTCCCTGCTTCAAGAGCAGGCCTTGTATATAATGAAATTCCCAGTGGATCCCAGAAAGTAGACCATTCGTCTTTCAGTGGTTGGTTAATGTTGTTTACGCAAATGAAATAGTTCTGTCACAGTGGAAGTTTGCATTTGTTTTTTTTCTTTGTTTACTGCAGAATAACTTCACGGGTGCTTTTAGTCCTTGGCTCGCTAACAAGGATCAAGAGGATTGTGTGGAGCCTTCATAAGGCAGTCGGTATAGGCAGGGGGATAAAACAAGCACCATTCACCTGTTGTTGATGCAGACGTGAAGCGCCAGATGTGGTTTCATCTCAGCCACTTGTGCTTTTTAAAGCAAGCCTCATCCAGGTTATGTTTACTGAGCAGGTCTGCACTAATGATGGAAGTTACTTCCTCACAGTTCTACCGTTTTCAGCCACTCAGCCATTTGTATTTCGGGGTAACTGTAAATGCCTCGCTGAAGGGCAATTCAGTGTTTTTGTTTGGCCAAAGTATTTAAATTTTAGGCTTTTCCCGAACAGTGTGTGCAGCTGAACTTGTAACCTTCAAGTGACAAGTACACTTCTCTTACCTCTGGCTACTTGGCAGCTTTGTGTCTTTCCTCTTCTCCTCTCCCGGACATTTCTTTCTAGCAACAGAGAGCCTCGCTGCACTTTAAAACATTCACACTGGATCTCAGCTTACCCATAAGCCCCACATATGCAAATGAAGCCGCGTAATAGGCAGCGCGATAGGTTCGCCCCGGGGGCCAAGTGATCAAAGTGGATCTCCTCCCTGTTAAGTGGCAGTCCGCTCGTCATCTGGATACGGCCAGATTAGCGCCTCGCAAGGAGACACTGCGTGTGCACTTCTGCACATTTTCATTTTCAGCTGGAATTTTAAGAAGGTGCTGTGGAAATTGTTACTTTATGTAATGTGTTCTGCTAGATAGAGAAAAGGACTCGCAACCCACCCACAACTGCCCCCCTCCGCCTGCCCACACATAACACAACGCCGCTTCCACCCTCCCTCACCTCTTTCTTTTTTGCTTAATGGCCGTCGTTTCTCAGCCCCCGTGCCTCTCCGGTTTTCATCACCTGACTGGCTCAAGGGGACAGAGCTGGCTGTTTGTGTCACTGCAGAGTCTGTCGGCAGCTCACACATCTGCGCAAATTTCATCAGGATAATGAGCCCGTGCGACTCTTCCAGGCAACATGCAGACGAGCCGGCCCATGTTTAAGCCCTACTCCCTGATCATGCATGAGCACATGCACACACGCACAACACGACGACCATAACCACCAAACCGTCATCATTTCGGCAAGATGGAATTACACCGCGTGTGTGTAAATTAAATTGAGCTGGTGCATGACTTGTTTTGAACAAGGCAGGTGCAGTGTGCTGCTAAAGTACCAATGAGGAGCCGGGTCTCATGCTGAAGCTGGTGATCAGGAATTGACTCATAAGCACTAAAGTAATGTCAAGCTCAGTTTGAATGTCAAGTCCTGGCAATTTCATTTACATAGCCCAAACTTTTTGCCTCAGAGCTTTCCACAGTGTGAAAACACGCAACTCCTCCATCATCTTTATTCATTGGTTTTGAATAATTATTCAAAAAAAAAAAAGGGGGTCTGGTGTCTCCACGATCCATCATCATACCCAGATTGAAGCGGCTGAGGTCCCTGTAGCTAAACACAGGCCAGATAGCATGACAGTATTATACATATTTTACAATGAGTGGTTAAACATGATAATAAAGTGGTCAATTCCTTTCCTTTTTCCAGTCGAGGAGTTCCCACCTCCTGTGGCTTGTATTTCATGTCACAAAAAGGCACTCTCCTCCTTGTCTTGCCAAATTTGTGCCTTCACCTGGGTTTCCTGCATCACCATCTGGTTTGTTGAATCAGCTATTAGCAGGTCACGTCTGCAGCGTTACCCATCTACAGGGAAATATCACCGTATCAGACTGATACCAAAGAAAGATGCCTTTCATGGAATGCACCTGTTCATGGTGATGCACATCTCACCTTTTTCATAACTCTGCTCTCGTGTCTGACCTCAGAATCCTGTGGAGCACATTCATGCTCCCTGGGGGATAAACCCTTCCATGAACTTACAGCTTGTGCCTCCCTCAGGCATAAATGTTAGCTTTGACCACATCTCACAATCTAACAAACTCATTGCCATGAAGATTACAAAGCAGATTTGTTCTGATGAAATGTTCTTTCCTCCGGACCCGAACTCAGGAAAAACTTGAGTAAAACAAAAAGTAAACCTATAGACCAAAATAAAGAACTTAAATACTCTGAAGTAAAATATCCAAGGGATACCAACAAAGCCTTTAGCAGATTTTAGTATTGTATATTTCTGTCACCATGCCTGTAATTTTGAATCTTTAGTTGCACCAGCTTCCTAACCTACAACCGCTGCTCCCATAATCGCTGGCAGAGGTTTTGCGTGAGAAAGGCAGAGCAGTCTAGCGCCTCTGTTTCCTCCATTCACTACCATTTGGCCGAAAGGTCAGATGGGCTATTTCAGAAATGCCCCGAGTGAAAATCAATGGGCAAATCGTGGAGCTCAGTTCCTGTTTGTTGTTGTTGTTAGTGGTGGGTCTGCGTGTTCTGCCTGTTCCATCACAGAGGCAGGAGGCCAGGCAATGCCTAATCATTTGGAGTGAGAGAATGAGAGAGGGAGAGCGAGACAGAAGGGGAGACAGAGGGGACGAAAAGGAGAGACAGAGACAAAGGGATGGAGAGAAAAGGCGACTTGGGGGGTGGGGGGTGTAGGGAGGGAGAGATAGAGAGGGAGTTAAGGCCAGTGCAGATACATCACGATGTCAGACACACAGACGCACTGCAGCCAAAGATTCATCATCGCAGCTGCGTCTGCAGGCACAACTGGACGCAGGAATCAAGTGGAGTGGAGGGAAGACAAATTGGTCACTACAGTTGGACAAAAGCTCCTGTTAGGTTCTGTTCGGCTGCAGGAGCAAACCATGTCCGGCCAAGAACTCGAATATTAACTCTGTATAACACAGGTCATGTTAGCTGATTAATCATAATCTGATGAATCAGTCATGAGCCCTCATTGAAACGTGAAGGATTTTATAGACGTGCTCCTACAGGTGAACAGTAAGGATACAGGACTGTATGTGAGAGCGTAGGTGTACGAGTCAGCTGCTCTGGATACTGCAGACTGCACATTATCTGGAGTTTCTCCTGTCAGCCCCCTCATATAAACTCCAGAGAATGTCTTAATGAGCCCATGAGAAGCAGGAAAAGTTGCCAGATGTGCCAAAGACACAGACGAACACACCAAAAAAAGATTTGAGAGCTTTTACTGATGCGATCCATGTCAGTGTGCTGTAAACAAACTCAGAAGATTTTCTCAGAGAGTCATGTCCTGCCTCCTGTGAGCTGCGCCACCCCTCGCCTGAACGCTGCTTAGATTTTCTTCTTGTTGTGAGCGCTTCTGACCGAAAAATGAGTCATCTGTAAAATTCTTAACAGACCTTTGGAAACGATGTGCCCCTGGTTATACAATTGTCTCCTTTAGCCTCTTGTATCTGTCTCTGAAAAATATATTGTAAACCATTTGAATCCAATTGATGATTTCATATCAAAACCACATGATCCAAATATCCATATGATACTATGATATAAGTACTAAAATGTAACATGCAGTTTCTTTTAAGGAAAAGGTCTGTGTTGACAGTCTTACAGGGAATTGCTCCACAGCACATGGAGCTTAGTCGAGCTTCCTGGATGAAAACAAAGTTCTCAGAGAGACTTCTGTCTGGGTTTGTAGAACACTTGTTCATCCAAATTCACTTACTTAAATAATGATCTGTGGGTAATTGTTTAATGTTTCTATTACAATTTAACTCAAGTTGATTAAGTGCAAAATTAAATTTTACATTTTTCCGTAGTGTAAGTTAGTTATGGTCTAGTCAGATGAAATGCAAATCACAGAGGCCTGATTTTGTTGCGTGCGAAGAGCAAATGAAAAAATGACAGAAACTGAATTGGAATGAAGTCGTGAAATGACACTTCTTCTGTTAGTTGTAGTGGTTGTGAAATTATATTATAAACGTTATATCTGAGCTCTCCTTTTTAATTGAACACCGCTCACCACCACAGAACGAGGGGACATTGTTGTTCAGCCCGCAGTGAAGGAAGTCACAGCCAGAAAGGGAGAGATAGCTGGGTAAGCCAATATGCCAGCTTGTTTGGTTCGGTGTCAGCCTGGTGTCAATGTGTAATGTCTGCATAATGAGGGTCATCACAATCGCACAACATCTCTGCATAGATCAGGCCTTCGTCACCTTTTTTCACTCCAAAGATTACGCCTCTCCTCCCTTCTCCTCTCCTGAGGTGAAAACCTCGAGTCGTCTAATGGGATTCTCAGAGGTTTTGTCAGAATAGTTTAAATATTGATATTCTTCAAGAATTGAGAGTTTTTTTGTCCATGTTGATGTGGCAGCGCTGTCTCGAACCCCTTACAGATTAATTCAGCTTGAGCTCAACTTTGGCCTGAGTGGGGCTCCAATTAAAAGCCTGCAGTTATCAGCCTTTTCTTTCTCTACAATCATATGTTAGATTCTATGAAAAAATAATGTGAGCTACGCACCACCGTGGTCTAATTTAACACATATAAACCTCATTTAAGCACGTTATTTATGAACAGGCCTAAATGCTAATGCATGTGTTCCTTGATTGGCCCGACATCGCCCACAAGTGACCAGGTCATGGAGAGCCTGGAAACCACCCACACTGTGAGCCCAGTCAGCCAGAGAGGAGCGGCTCCACACAGCGTGTCAGAGGACAATGTAGCAGCCCCTTGGTTTTTATTAGGCCAGTTATATGTGTGAGTTCATAGGCTCTCATCCTCTGGCCTTCCACAAACTGCTCTGCTCAAAGAGGCAGTCTCGCCCGTTAGGCAGGCCCCGGGGCAAAAGCCTGCTACCCTCCTCCACGTCCTCTCCCTTTCTGTGCTGACTTTCAAAGAGAATTCCTGCTGTTTTGTGTGTCCCACTCTCATACTTGTTATATTCTTGTCTTCTGGCCTCACAGACACACAATATGCTATATGAATAGAGCAGGCAGCATTCACGGTCAGAAGCACCGGCCGCTTATCTTATCTTTTTTTTAATGCATGACTTAAGCAGGTGTCCTTTTATTTAATGTATGTTCGACTGGATGTTTTTTGAAAGATCATACAAAGGGTTGATGTGAATAATTTAATTATCACTTATGAAAGGTCTGTGTTTTTTTAGGTCCTCAAGATGTGCGGGCTACTAAAGAGTACAATGTAACCTTATTTTTATTTGTTGCTTTGTTGTCGGTACTCTCAACTTTTTTTTTCTTCACCTCAAGACATATTACAGGGAAAAAAAATAGAAGCGGGCTTTAAAAGTACCTTTGGTGTTCCTGTGTGTTTTCGAATATTACAAAGTGCTGTAATGAGAAGGAAAACAACAAAAAAGGAGATTTTTTTGCCTCAGAGGGAGATAGCGACTCGTCTCCACGCTGCAGAAGCCTGTAGGTTCACTTTTCTCTTTGTGCGCCGGAGCACTCCCTGGGACTCGAGCGACAGGGGAATTGGGCGTACAGAGCTACGCTGGTGGCGAGGTGCCAGCCTCCTGTGCCTGGGATGTAAGTGAGAAGGAGGCAGGTTTCAATTAAGCAACAAACACCGCACACACACACACAGGATAGTGGATGGAGCGGCGGAAAAAAAACACACCTCACGCTCACCAGCTAACTTCTCCCTTCTGACCTCTCCCAAAAACCCACTTCCCTGAACCACTCTGCTCCGTCCTCCCTCCTTCCTTTTCATGTTTGAAACCGAGGTGTCGTTGATGTGAAATTCATCTTGGAAGGACAGTAGTGGAGGTCTTTGTGAGGTGATGCTTAGTGTGCCAGCTCGGCCTGCATGTTTCCATTAGATTGTCATGTTGGCTAATTAGAGAGCAGCAGCATGATTCACCTTGTTAATTAGGAGGACTTGCACACCATGTGCCTGGGGGCGGTGTGGAGAAGAGGAGCCCAGCCTCAGAGCCTGCTAGTCGCCTGCTGCCTATGAAGATTCCCCCTTCTCATCTACCTTCCTCTCACTCTTTTTTTTTTTGATTTGGAAATGAATAAATCATTGAGATCGTCCTCTCTGAGTGTGAATATCTGAGTTCTCATCTTTTCCTGGATGCAAATTAGGCGTGATCAATAGAAGGTGACGAGCGGCGAATCTAAATGTTAAAAAAAAAAGAGGGAGACAGGAGGAGAGAAGACTGCTAGACGAAGCACGGCAGCATGGAATGAGACAAAGCGAGAGAACATTTAAAGTAGGAAATTTTCCCTTAGATAAGCAGTATTTTTAATGATCGCCACTCTCCCCTCTTCACTCCGGTGTGACACCATCAGAAAATGCTTAACACTGATTTCTGGCTCCTTCGTTAAACACAGATCCTTGGCAAAACGTGTCACGCAAATGTTATTATTTATCAAAAATAATACTCGCTTCCATGCAGCGGCATCAAGTCTTTATTTATGCACATATTTCACACAGCTTCCCTCTGCACGGTTTAATTCCTGCAAATAAGTTGCAGATGAAGAGGAACCACAGGGTCATGATAGTGACACTCACATAATGACCTTAGCTCCAGGGACGGCTGAGGGCTTGGAATAATTGGTCCTTGGCCCTGGAAACACTTCTGACATAGCTGGCTTCAGAGGAAATGGAACACTCTGAGCCAAGACTATTAGCTCATGCATGTATTTTGAATTCATCTACATAGGTAAAATAATGTAATCACAAACAGATTCGCTAAAATATTCAGATTTATGTGTTGGACAAGGTGATGAAACTGAATTTCAAACGTGAGTCTTCTCTGAAAAGGGAGACACCTTTAAATATTCAGTATCTATTGTTCTTTATTGGTAAAATAAGGCAACCCATCAATATGTATATAGTCAATATATGTAGATTCTATAGGGCTGTGAACCACACGCATCAAAGACTGAATGCAATGCAGTGTAACTTCACACTGAAAAGGACAATGAGACACACTACTTCACAAAATATCAGCTAAACATGCACTATTCAATGTTTAAACTCTGACCTTATGGCACACTGCCATTCCTAATGATGTGGTGATGATTTCGTGAATGTTTCCGACCATTTTAAGCACAAAGACTTTAATAAATGATCAGGTGGAGGCTGAACTCGTGTCTTCACTGTGTGAGTGCAGATGGAGAAGTGAAACCTGATTGGTTCCTGCAAATGGCCTTTCTCCCTGCAGCAAACTAACTAGCAGGCACTTCACATGAAGAAAGGCCTCAAGATGCAGCTCACAGATGTTCATGTAATGTCGGCCATGTGGGTGTCAGGTAAATGAGATCCATGGTTAACAGACACACATAAAATACATACGTAAAAAAAAAATGCCAGCACACACTCATGGTGTGGGATTTTTTTCCAGGATTTTTAAACCTCAGGCATAATTCCTCTCATTTTTGGCCAAATGATGAATACAGACAGAAACGTTTGGATTTATTGGTCAAATATTGTGTGAGAATAAAACAGCAGCATCCACGCGGCGGCTGTGTAAGCCCATGGGTCTTTTGCCTGCATCAAAGTACGTTCGCTCTTTGTTTGCACTGACAGGTTCAGATTGTTTTATGTGTGTGAACACACTATGGATTCTAACAGAAATTGACGTTTGTCGAACATGTAACAGAACACTTGCTCTGAAAACTGACTGGAAAGTGAGTTGTTGCAGAAAGAAACAGTTTAAACGTTGGTGACAGTTAGGGAGAACTAGACGGTTTGTGTCTGTTCATTTCTGCCTTTAAATTTAAAGAAGTTTGAAGTTGTGGCTATAGGTGTACAGTATATTGAAAACTGCCAGTCAAACAGGAACAGGAAACTTACACCAAAACACTTTTCCCAGAAGAAAAATTCAGGTCAGACACCTGCTGTACACAGGTGAAGTTACTTTACTTTGTTGACAGACATCAGCACAAACTAGATAATGAACAGAAGTATCAGCTGAGTCAGGACAGGTTATTATTTATGAATTTAAATTATTTATGAAATACTACATTAAATAAAGCATTAAACTTTCCTTCAGATTTTAGTTTAATTTAGCTTTATATTTTAAAGTCAGTAAAACATTGTTGCCTGAAGCACATATTTGAACCAGCTCACGTCCAAGCTCGAACTCTGCATGCACTAAATGTTTTACTCGGTGAACTAACCAAACAAATATGTCTGCCTGACGTCCACTGTAGCTTCATCACCTCTGTCTCTTTATAAGATACTCCTTTAAACTCCTGTGGTCCATGTTTCAGGTAGTTACACATACAGTGAGTGTTTGCTTAACACTGCTAATGGGAACATTGTCCACAGTGTCCAGTGTAGTTACAGAGCAATATAATACCACAGTATTGCTTAAGTGACTTTAAAGGAATCTGGTCTAGTGAGAACACAACATAAGCAGAATCGAGGTGGTGTTAGATGTTATCTCTGTCTGATGTGGACATGGACACTGATACTGACCTGACTGATGGTGTCGAGAAGTCACCGGTTAATAAGCTAGCAGTCACGTAACATGAGGGAAATGTTTTATGGATAAGAACCATGGATTGATAAGCATTTATTATTGATAGTTTGATAATTATAATTTAATTCTGTCGCTACTGCCCTTTCTGAAATGTCATCAAACACATCACATCTTGGGAGCTCTGAGTTTTCAGAGAATACCGAGCTACAATCTGGACTCGTGTAAACACAGCAAACCACAACCTCTTTTGAATGCAGCATTTATCGCTGTGATAAATTACAACTGTGTCTTGTCGAGATCAGAATGACCCCGCAGGTTGCTCGTGGAATCAGATATGTATAACCATTGCATGCACGTGTGACGATACAATCTTGTAGTAATGACTGCTGAATACTTGGTGATCAGGACGTCACTAATGTGATCCCATGGCAAGATGGACCCCAAACACATCAGTGAAATGCAGGAAGTGCAATGCTCAGCCTGGAGAGGGCTCCCCTCAGCGCTCAGCCAACACCATTGTATTTATGTCCTTTATCTAACTGCCTATAGGCGAGCGGTGCAAAGGTTAAAGCCATGGTAAGGGATTTGATTCCACTGGAGCCACCTTGCCTTGTTTAAAATGTATGAACTCTCTTTGGGGAAATAACGGTGTTCACCAAAGTGACATATGTCATGTCTATATACCGAGAAGCTCCCTGCTGTGTCTTGTTGGACCAGAGCTGATTAGGGGGGAGGGTAAAGAGGCAGACCAACGCAAAACCCATGGTCTGGCTTTTATACTGAGGTCTTTGTAGAGCAGAGAGCCCTCGAGCTTCCTCCACTGCCCCGTAGCTACTTGTGACGTCAAGCAGAGCGTGTTCTGCTCTACCAAGGACATCTGTCTGTAAGCGTCTGGGGGGCCATGAGCAGCCCCTCAGGCCAGGAGGAGAGAGGGAGGGAGGAGGGAGGAGGGAGAGAAAAGCCTTTGTTAAAAAAAAAAAAAAAAAAAGGAGCGAATGGCAGGTTGGCCATCATGGCTCCCAAAGCTTATCCTCCTCTTCACTCCAAGCATATTTAAGACTTTTTTTGTACCGTACGTGAACATGCTTCTCTTTCTCCTGTTGTTGAGGAAAGGGACGTTTAATTTCTTTTGTTCTGTCATGCCAAACATTTATATTCTAATCTACTGAGGACACAGAGCTGAAAGTCAGACTTGTTATTAACGATGCGGGAAACAAGTGAGAGAATACCAATACATAGTTTTTACTTGAATTTGTTTGTAATCAACAACATAGCCATAGCTGACCACTCATTTCGCTTGTCTACTGAACAGATTTTATTTAAAGTGCTAAATCAAATTTAATACATAAAGTAAGATAATTCAATTTAGTGCCATAGATATGGTTTGCATTAGCAAAATTATCTGCCCACAAGGTAGCAGCAAACTTTACTCATGAACAAGAATAGGACACATTATTGAACTTGTATATCAATAAATTGTGTGATAGCATCAGCTTTTTGGACTTTTTTACGATATTCTCAAAACATTATGCTGATACCTCTTCTAAAATAATTGGGAACACTGTTTTACTCTATCAGGTAATGGAAATTTCACCTTTTTTGAATATTAGCAGTTGGCAGAATGACTGTGTGCATACAAATACTGGAAATGAGTGTGTGTAGACTTCATTCGATACAGGTAGATACAAAATGTTGATAAACTCAACAATCATCAGAGTTTGAATATGACTTTCAGGGACTTTTCATATCTGGGAAACAGGGACAGTATTTTTGGAGTGGGTGTAAGGTAATGTCCCCTTGTAATTCATGCATAAAACACTGTATAGTGTCATCGCAGTGTTAGCTGTTATGCATTCAGCAGGCCACTCTACATCTACTGGAGACATTTGTGCAAATGCGACAATCGTCTCCCTAGCAATGTACTCATTTGTATTTCCATACACGTCCCTTCCCCACGCTGGTCATAACATAATCACCAACACTGCATTAAGATTAAACACAACCTCCTTCTAACAAAGCCACAGATTGATTTTGTGAGTACCAAGAAAATGTTCTACATCTCCTGACCTTTGCTAATAATTTGACGTAACAAGTCCCAGTTCTCTGCTTCTAAAGGGCACACAGGCAGACTGGAAGCACTGGTATTTATGTGACTTTGGAGCAGCAGATATTTACTCATGTGGTACTATTGATCAGAACTGACAAATGTATGCATCCTGCAAGCTGGTTATTCTTCCCGTCTGGGATTAATCTCTGTGGTGACCTTTGCAGTTCTCAGACATGACTGTACCTATGGCTTAACGCTGTTGACAGGGGAGTTCACATCGGAGAGAGAGATTCTTAGACGTGTATGTGAGGGTTTTGATTTCCATATCTGTCTCAGTGAGATGCAGAGAACGCTGTCCCGATGGCTGATACTTCAAAATCATTTAATGTTGCCACAAGATCACTCCACTGACAAGTGATGGGCTACAGTTTACACAACAAACCCTGTACTGTTCAGGCCAGCTGATAACAGTAATCAAAATGCTTTTGAAAGCAGCATGTGTCTATATTCCGTTATAATGCTATTTCTACTCTTGCCTGTGTCCACATAAAATGTTTGAATGACATGATAAAAAACAGGGAAAGTAAATTGATCGAAGTCTAGTCCCACTGTAGCTCGCATCAATCTGCAGTCATCTTTGAAGGTGGACTTGGAGCAGTGGCACCAGATTGAAATCAGAAATCCGTCTCGCAGTGTCATGGCGGGCTCTGTACTGACAGGAAACGCAGACTGGAGGGTTGCAGATGGTAAAACGAAGTCTTCATTTATCATACAGTCATAAATCTGAAAATGCAGGCAGTTGCTGTGGGCGCTGGGAGCCCATGCCTGGTGCCAACTGCCAGGCAGAGATGCCGGCATCCTGGTGCCATCAGTGAGATAGCGGACATCTCTCCCTCTCTCTCTCTGTCTTTGTCTCTCTCTCTCTCTCTCGCTCATTCAGGCCTGGAGAGATTTGTGTGTTGTTTGTAGCAATAATAAGGTTAGCAATGATAACATTAATGCTACATTTGCCATGAGGACAGCAGCAATAATCATCTCCACCCTAGTTTGCCACATCCAGTCATGATCCCCAGTAAACGACTGCCTTTGCGTCGTGTTATGAGCTCGGCGCTCAGCTCAATCCCTGGATTCATGTCTTGTTAGTTGAGTTAGCATTAGTTTTACAGACAGCATCTCCATATTTTACCGGTATCCATTTAAATAGGACAAATACTTGTGGTTGAGGTATCCTGCTAGTTGCTACCACTGCTATTATTTCCCTTATACTTTGCGTTGTCAGTGTGTTTTAATCTTTCAACAGTTCCACCGTGCTAAATGTGAAGTGGCAACACCCTAAAGGGCATGCCTTGCCAGCAGGGTTTCAGGAGAAAATCAGAGCCAACTGCATGCTCATTTTAGAACAGACTTTGTACACCAAAGCAACCTTTTACAGAGCGCCATCTGAACGTAACATGAAATTTTCCCCTGATCAGACAACACACATGCCTCACAAACACCAGCGGCCGGCGAACACATGCTGAGCGATAACATAAAAGACATGAAAGCGCACATTGATTGTCCCTGTTCGCTCCAACCCAGGCCCCTCTCCCCCCAGCGGGCAGGCACGCAGGCAGGCTGGTGGGTAGGCATTCCCTGTGCTCTGGCCGACATAGACACGTGTGTGTGTGTGGACTGTGTTTGCATGTTGGAGGGAGTGTTGACACCCTTTGTGCCATGGCCCTGGGCCTTCACACATCCAACCAATAGAAAGGGCAGCTTCGAGCAATGCTGGGTTCCCCCTCAGCCCTGAGGCAAGACATGACATTACCTTGGGCAGTGCCTCCACAAAACCTCCCCTGTATATATCAAAAACTGCAAAAATCACAATCAGACCATGTGACTGCACACACACACACACACACACACACACACACACACAAACACACACACACAAACACACACAGCTCTGTTAATGGCTGACAAAAAGCTTCCATTTTGTTTCCAACACATGGATGAAAAGATATTTACTCACATGTATTTTTTACATTTGATTCACTTCTGCTCATCAAGTGACTAAAATTCCGATCCAGTATCTCTTGGTCATATTTATTTGTTTAATAGACTTTGGTTTGGCCATTCAAGTCCATCACTGCAACAGAGAAGCGATGTTTACATGAAGTAGTTCTTTACCATAGACTGAGCAGACTGAAAGTTTTTAATCCTCAAAGCCATCCCATTCAGTTATGCATGTTTTGCATTTGATTATAATTTAAGTATGTTGGTGTATGATGTCCCTGTTTATAGTAGATATTTAATGTATATGAACTAGTGGATCTTATTGACACCTGATTTCCGTTCAACCCATGCTACTCTGATCTTAACATACCATAATCTTGTTTTTTTTTTATTTTTTACCAGATGCAACAACAGGAGCTGGCACAGATGAGGCAGCGAGATGCCAACCTTACAGCACTAGCTGCCATTGGACCCCGCAAAAAACGCAAGTTGGATTCGCCAGGGCCCACGCCATCAGGGACAGAGGTAAGACCCAGACTCCCGTGTTGGCCAGATTAGATTGTTTTGTTGTTGTCCTTATCCGGATACAAATCTAAAGAGAGGGAGCTGGCTAACCAGGATCTATTTATCTCAGTTTCACAGTGTTTATCTAGGAATTTTTTTTAATCATTATTTATTTTTTTACCTTTACCATTCCTGATAGTTTTATAGACACACAGATCATATTAACCATCCACCCACTGGCGTTTCCTCAGGAGAATACTGAGAAACACAAAGAAAAGATTTCCTTGCATTCTTATGTCGGCAGGTTTCAGTAATGGTTTCTTGTTCTGTCTTCCCCAGCAGTGGTAAGTTCAAGCAGTGAGTGTTGCTAAATCATATGCAAGAAATGACTCATTGTATATCTTTCTGCGAGACAGGGAATGAGAGATAGAAATGGTCTCCTACACTGGTCAGGTAGTTGCAGTTCTTCTTAATCACACCTCTTGAAGGGAAGTTTGGTTTAAATGTGGGATGTTTATTTTCCTCCTTCACATTACTGCCAACCAACACTTTGGGCTGGCATCACTTTCCGATTAATGCCTCACACATGTGATGTGTCTGTATCAGTGTAGGTTTGTTACGAGACAAAGGTGTGAAGCTTATTACTCGGTGTCCAACAGTAACCGTAGCTGACTGTTGCATTGCACTTTGACACCAGGCGTCGTTTTTCAAAATTATTTGTACTACTTTTATTTGTTTGCATGAAACTATTGTCAGTAGTGACTCTTGTACAATGTTCAATGTTCTCACAGGGTTCAATTTCAAGTTCAGTTAAATTCACTCAAAATCACATCTGCTCATGCGTTCAAATTAAAATCAATATGAGAAAATATAAAATGGAGATTGCAAATAAAAACAAAACTCCCTGAGGGAGTAGGACAGTAAATTCTCTGACAACATTCTTTTTGGCTGGATAGTCAGTTTATATGTGGAAAAACACTGACTGGGTGACAAATTATAGGCTCTAGTGTTTACTGAGGTGAAAAATGGGAGATACCACTCATTTGTTTTTTATGTGACTGTGCAAAGATGCTTTTGTTTAAATATTCAGACAAACATACTCAAAAAACGTATCCCCCATTTTCCATTGTATTCCATTTATCTGACAACACTATGTCCAATAATTAGCACTGAGATACTATTATTATTAACACACAGCAATCAACTCATATCAGGTTTTTTTGTTAAGTGAAAGAGTAGGCCTTATATCTAGTTTTTAGCTGCACAGTCCATCTCCAGTGTGTCCTAGAAAAGGTTCTTTGTTCGTCATTGCGTTCAGGATCCTCCACATACTTACCCAGTTATTAGCATTGGTCAGTTTTAGGTCTAAATAACCCACTCTCTCTAATCCAAATTAGCAAACCTGACAAAGAAAGAAGAAAATCTCATGCGTGTCAGGTGGCCTACACATTAGTGACCTGCCCTGTCTGTTCTCCATTCAACTGAACATCTGCACTAACTTTAATGTTATATATTTCTTCATATGTGAAGTCATGGACACAGCTGCTGTACCGAGTCATATTTCCCTTTAGGCGGGGGGAACATTTGAATTCCACATATTCATCTGTAAATATGATGAATGTAAAATAAGCTTGAATTTTGAATGTCAATTGGTAATTTTAATAACCTACTTCTCGAGTTGCATCTTCACATCCTTCGCTTAGCAGCAATATGCTGCAGAGGAGCATAGTAATGCACCCGGCAAAAAAGCATAAATAACAAAATAAAAGCATTACTTCTGGTCCTTGAGTGCTGTGCCAACCTCTTTCAGAATGTTTTACCCTGATGGGTATTAGCCTGCGACCTTCTGCTGCGCAAAAAAAAGAAGCTTACTTAGACCACTTTCCCAAATACAGTTATACAACATACACATTAATATACATTATGCTGGAGTTGTTGTCTTTCCGACCTCCCCACCACCACCACCACCTTCTTTTTAATGTCCTGCTCATGTTTAATTAGAGGGGCATAATGAAGTGAAGTCACAAGGTGCCCCTCCTCTGGAGTGATTGCAGAGGGGGTGGAGGAGGAATCTTAACTTATTTTCACTTCGTTTTCACCTCCTCACATTTCTTCATTTCACATGGGCTTGAAGTGCCTGCGGCATTCTCTTTCCCTTCTCCAGAGCAAAGTGAATGTGACTTTTCTAAGGGGGTCACAGGATGCCTGGAGGCCTGTGGGTGTTACTGGACTGTTGCCTGCTCTCAGCTTCACTGAGGGGCTTGTCATAGATTTCATCTCCACAGAAATGAGCCGGGGGCCCTGGCCAGGAGCACAAGCAGCCAACGTTATGAAGGGCCCATGCTGATTATTTCCCTCTGACATCGCATCCTGAGCTTTCCGCATTAATCCCAGACAAAGGCAGCCCTTCAGTGCTGTGCCAGAGCTCAAATTAGGAGCCAGATAATGGCCTTGTTGAGATCCTGCTCTGTTAACTGAGAAGTAGAGCTCCAGTTAAATTTCTCCTCTTCAATATTCCTTCCCTCCTGCTTGTTCTTCTCCTTGTCAGACCGCCTTTCCGCCATGTTCAGACTGTGACGGAATTCAGGTGACACAATTTCCTCCTATACCCCCGATCACACCCCCCCTTCAATATTCCTTCCCTCCTGCTTGTTCTTCTCCTTGTCAGACCGCCTTTCCGCCATGTTCAGACTGTGACGGAATTCAGGTGACACAATTTCCTCCTATACCCCCGATCACACCCCCCACCCCCCACCCCCCTCCACACCCCTCTCATCCACCTTTGATTTGATGGTTGCTTGGTTGGGCTAGGACCTGCGCGTGGATGAGGATGGCCACGGGCTGTGAAAGTGATAGCCAGTCCAGACTGGAGCGTCTCTCTCTCCAGCCTGGTCTAGTCTGCGGGAAGGAACAAAGGGGGCCTTACAGGGCTCCGCAGGGTGGATTAGTTCCAAGGAGCCAATGGCTGGGGCTGCTGGCTGGCTTGCTAGAAGAGGTCCTGCTGTGGTCTCAGCGGTGGGTCACAGCGTAGTCACACTCTTCGAAACCCACACTGCAGCTAACTAGTCCCCATCCTACTGCCCTCACCCTCCAATCAGCACACACAGGCTTTTGAAGTGTGGCACAAAAGTCAGGCATGGGCTACCTTGAAGAGGGTTGGAGGGAGCTCAAGGTGGGTGAAAATGTGACGACAGCTAGAATGACCTTAGCCCTCAAGATATAAGCTTGAAATTGTAGACACTACCACTTTGATGACTGGCTAAGAGATGTTGGGTTATTGGAGAAGGAAATCTTAATTCCCAATGAATATGTTCTTGTCAGGCCATAAAATGGATTGGATAGATTTGAGCTCAGTGTGTCATGGGAACAGTTTGGGAAATAAGATCTTTATTCCCAGTGACGGTTCGAACACACCTCTAGTATTCAGTTTTTCACACTTTTTGACCAAGCCTGTTTAATTTCCTCCCATCGATTTCCATGATGATCTCCTCTTCTCACATCTGGTGCATCCTTCACTAAATAGTGTTTCTCTTATCAGAGACATCTAAGGTTAGCATTAAAGCTTCTGCGGTAAAAAAAAAACAGAGATGTGCCTCTGTGCACAATGTCCTGCAGTGTGAAACATGCTCAGAGCTTTGAAACATCCTTGACACATTTATGAGCGCAGAGTTATCATCTAGGCACTAAGGCCATTTATCACATCAAAGCCGGAGCTTTGTTTGTTGACATAAAAATGACAATAGCCACAAAATTGCCGTGGTTGCGCACAGCCACGGCGTCATTCTGCTATCTATCTCGACCAGGCAAACGCTAGGGACAAAGGTAGGTGAGCGATTTAAAAGTGAGCACAGTCTATTTTTCCATTTGAATTCATTTCACCTTCTTTCTTTGAGGCTGTAGATCAGAAAGAAGGAGTGAGGCAATAGAGTGAGAGGCATGGGGAGAGAGGGGGGAAAAGCACAAGGAAAACTGATGCCCTTTCCTCCAGCTAAATTAACAGGAATCACGTGGAAAACAATCTGAGTCTCCAATGAAGGAGGGAGGGGAGGGGGACCATTAAAATTAGCCCCGAGCTATGGACTGCACCCAATATCACTAAAGCTGCACTCACTACAGATGTGGAGGCTGGCTTACAGGCAAACTATGCTCTGTTCTATAGCTACAATTAAAATCAACCTCGCTGCCAAAAAATAGGAGGGGGAAAGAGGGGGTAGAAAGGCAGACATGGAACATCAAAGACAGATTGAAATGTGTAGTCAGTAATAAGAGTGGTCTCCCAGCCCCGAGGTTCTCCACGGTCCCCTTGTTAATGAGAAATTTTGACCTCTGGTTTGTAAGTTAAACTTGTAATCTCGGTTAATGAAGTAAATCAATCCCAACTCGGGAGTGTTCAGTGTCTCTCCGTACGCTTTCTCCCCGCCAACCTCCCCTCTGTCCTTCTGTCTTGTGCTTTTCTCCTTCTCCTGCCTCCCTCGCGTCCCTCGCAATGTGCCGCCTGGGAGTAAAAATCGGCCAGGTCTTCAACCAGACAAACAGGAAACACGCAGACCGTGGTGGTTCCGGAGCCGGAGGGGGGGGCGTAAGGATTCAGAGGACTAGGACCAACCAGGCTGTTTGGTTTAGAGGGAGCTAGCCAGCCGAATGCGAGTAGAAGGCACCGCGTGGAGGAAACCACTCACTCCTCCTCCTCCCCCTGTCTCCTCTTGCTTCCCATCATTTCCTCCTCTCTATCCAGAGTCTGAAAGGAATATTTTTTTGATTAAAAATTAGTTCCTGATTGGTGGTACAGTGGGAGAAATGTATGAGTGTACAGTTATACTAAAACTAAAACTTCCTTGTGTAAATGTGCACAACAGCTCTCTTTCTCTGATTTCCTCTCTCTCCATTCCTCAAACCACATTAAACACCGTGTTTACTTTTTGTAGAAAAGACAACAAACTTAACAGTGTTTTTTTTCAAAACACAGAGCTCCACGGGGCACTGACATTAACCCCTGATTAGCAGTTGCGTTTATAAATTGATTGAAGCGCTTAAGTCTTGGATGGCGGAATATGAAGGAGAATGCCTGATATCGTGTTGTAATGAAGCATAAGGATTCCTGTGTGGATTCTTTTCTCTACATCCTACATAAATATGATTAAAGAGGGCCAGAGAGGCTGCTATTGGTTTCATAATGTCAAGAAGATTGTAATATTAGCTTGACTTTACGTCTCAAGGCGATTGTGCATTTCCAGTGAGGACGCAAAGGAGACAGAGTTGAGTCTTCAGAATGGTTGCAGGGGCTCCTTGGCCGGATGCCTTGCGTTCTTAGAGCTTTAACACAGTGCACTTTGCCAACTTTCCCTTCCCCTGCACAGCACGGAGCACAGTGGTACCCACCAGTGGTTACTGCACTATGGTCTGTGGGTTAAAACATTTAAAATGCAGCTATAGCATTAAAGATAAATATAAATAGAATTCCTCAGTTTTGTGGAAAAAAAATGTAGACGTTTATCGACTTCTATTTCAGTTTGCACAGACGTGTTAGAACAAATTAGAATTATGTGTGTTTGTTTGTCTTTTAGTAAATTAGAAAAACATAGATAGTAGCTGATAATTGCTTTGTCTCTTTCTTACTGTCATCCCATATAGTTTAATAATAGAATCATATTTAAAATGTATAGAAAGAATGCCCAAGTCTATACTATATGATATAGGGTAGTGTCACCTTCAGGATCAAAGTGACCATGTGCAGTTGTGGAAGAGAAAGAAGATGCACTTTAGATCGCTGGTGCCTGTAGCATTCATATAATATTCCTTTAATATTTCTATGATCAGGAGCATCTGAATTATACCCCAGAGAAAGCCATCTCTGTAGTATATTCCGGAACACATGACTGTAGACAGAGGTATAGAGATATAGACCTTTACTATATTTTAATTGCTCCTGGAAGTGGAGCTGGGAACATCTCTGAGGAGAGAGCCCAATGTTCAGCTGTGCAACAGTTTGACAGCAAAGGTAACATAAATACTGTCAGAATTTCAAGTTAAATATATAGTTATGAAAATGCATCATGGCCAGCAGAAAGAGTAGGCCTACGTAAAATGTGTATTTATCCTAGTAGCATTTGTATTAAAGTGTAATTAAAATTGTAATTATAGAATTTGAAATGTCATCATTATGTTAATGACATCCTGCAAGTTGGTCCTTAGTGAGTGTTGTGGGAGCAGGGGGTGTTCTGATTGGGCCATTTCTCCTGTTAAAGAACTACAAATCAGAAAATAACTTTTACTTCCAATGAAACGTTGACTGGAATATTAAATGCTGGCATACACTATGATCAATGGCCACGGAAGCTCTGTACGTACACACAGCACTCTGCTCGTATTAGGCCTTTTAATGCGCTCAGAAAACAATTATACCTCAAACTGCATTTCTAACTCTTTCTTTAACACTATCCTAACACTAATGTATCTCTTTACATTGAACTTGTGTAGTCAAACATGGATTTAATATGTACCTGCTGTAGGCTGCTTGATGGTGGTTGCTAGCATAGACCCGAGATGTGGACAAATGTAGATCAGCACATAATTTGTAATTTAGAGAATCGCTGAATGGCCTGAACAGAATGAGCTCTGTGGGGATGGAGGAGAGCAGATGCTGGTAACTGCATCGCATACTTAATATATGGTAACTGTCAAATGGACTCGGCATCAATGACTTTAATCCCTTAATTCAATTAAAGTTGCTGAAAGGGCTCACACACACACACACACACACACGAACAGTACAGCACTCAGGTCACTGAGGCTTAAGGTTCCAGTGAATCCCACTCAAAGAGATAAGACAGTCATTAAACACTGTCAGTACAGGAGGTGAATACTCACCACCACCGCCATAGCAAAATGTACTGATTCTATATTTTATGAAGACATGATGACATATTGACATACCAGTGTATGTTGATTCACTGCCTTATACCTGAAGATGCTCTGACAAAGTAGAAAAGCAGTTATCCTAAAGAGACG
Source organism: Pseudorhombus dupliciocellatus (assembly GCA_016785235.1). Taxonomy (NCBI): domain Eukaryota; kingdom Metazoa; phylum Chordata; class Actinopteri; order Pleuronectiformes; family Paralichthyidae; genus Pseudorhombus; species Pseudorhombus dupliciocellatus. The sequence continues at coordinate 2,372,848 of JAFBJW010000365.1, read as the reverse complement.
ATACACACTTAGACATGAGCCTAAACCACAACTTGAAGGACCATTACCACACATTCACATTTTAAGATGATCGTGCTTGTCAACATTTACAATTAAAGACAGCAAAATGGAACATGGCATCTTCTGGAGCACCAGCCTTTCTTTCTTTCTGCTCAGGACACAGAGCTGAGTTTGTAGTTCAGGAGGGTCTGGTGATTTATTCAGTGGTCTCTGGTTTCAACCCTTGGGCTCAACCTTGTACTGCTTTAGCTACTGTTAAAAAAATCCCTGAAAAGTCAATTTTGGAATAATTCTTAAATAAACTCTACATTTATATATGTACATTAGTACTAACACTGTAATGTCTTTATGTAGATAAGAAGCTCCTATATATCCATATTCATTGCAAAGGAGTGATCCCCCTCATTCCTGCCTCTAAAACTTTGCCCTGGAATAATGGTTAAATATACAGTTTTGACAACAAAGTTGAGCCCGGGGCACTAAAGAGATACCCATCTTAAAGAAATTAATTACCTCCCTTGTTAATCTTGATATAATTAAATTTCTGAAGAATGAAATTTGCTTCCTTTTTTTTTCCTACCCTCCGCCTCGCTGCTACGGAGGCGGGTCGATAATGGCTGGCTCTCTAGCTAGCCTGCTGGCCAGGGACGTGGGGACAGCCTAACACCCTGGGCCCCCATGCTGTGCTATACCACACTGTGCAAACCCACTCTCCTCATCCTACGCCTTCACCACTCAGGGATAGGCAGAGAAAACGCCTCGATCGATGCTTTGCAGTTTGGCGCCCGGCTTGTGTTTCCCTCCATCCTGGAGGAGATAAAAACTATGGGCCTCCAAGTTCTTACTCTTAACATGTGATGATGTTGTTTGACGACTGGAGAGTTTAGAGCGCGGGCGCTGCTAATGAAGTTGTCAACATGGAGCCTCTGAAACGTACACGGCGGAGCCCCGGAGAGCTCCTTCTGTTATGGCTCACTTAAGAAACTCCTGCGTCTCTGTGGTTATTTATAGGACCTCCTGCAATACAGTTACATTTAACCCTGATTACTTTCAGGGAGCTGTTCGTGTTCTTCTTACTGCGTGTTTAAGTTTGTTTTCCTTTTGACTTTTTAAGTTTTATGTCAGCTCTATTGTCAGCTGTCAAGGTCCTGAGCCTGGGGAAAGAGAGGAGGAAAAAGATGGAGAAGATTTTGCATTAGGTGCTGGCAGGGGGGCAGAAGAATGCCAGGCAGGGTGGATGAGAGGGGGTGATATGTACGGCGTAGGCAAATTACTCCAGGTCCATGGCAGAAATGCCAACACAGAGAGTAGTTTGAGTTTTCCAGAATCTGATTCAGGACTTTTCATTGTTGAGTAGTGCATCATCGAAGCAGCAGCTCTCTGCCGTACACGAAATACTAAATAATTGAGTAACGTGTACGTGTGTATTTACTGCATCATGGCTGATCTTTTCGAGTTAGATTTTTTGTTGCCTTACATACTTCAGCTGCAATTGTCTGTGTTGACTCCTAACACTGTCAATAATGTCTGTGGGAATAGAAGTGAACATTTTGTAGTGTTGTAAATATTTCTGTTGAATGATAGAGTAATTATAATTAGCAGTGGACGTAATTGTAAAGCACTGTTCTAAATTTTAAATGTATGATTGTTGTTGGCCCGTGTTAAGTTCAGCTACAGTGAAGGTTAAGTCTAGCTATAGCTAAGGTTAAATTTAGCTCCATTTACTAGTGGATTTATTAGCGACTTGTTCATTCCCACTGTTAAAAACTACTGCTGTTAACTACACCCATTACTGCCCTCTCTAAGCTTTTTCCTACAGGCCTCAGAAGTTCGTTTCACCTCCCGCTGGGAGAGGTCCTGAGGTCCTGCTTTGGCTTCCAGTTACACTTACGCTACTCCTCGTAACCTGGACCGACCACCATCTGCTGCACTGAGCAGAGGCTGCCCATGTAAATGAGTTGCTTGAATAATAACACATTTCTTATCAGCGGTTGAGTCGAGAGATCATTTATCTAATTGTTTGGTGCTAAGATATTGTTGTGATACAGTGTCCTCTATTTTGTCTTTTAACTGAAAAACAGAACATCTAAAATTAGCTTCAGAAAATCGTGAAAGAGAACAAACAAGACGATCCATTAGTGAGGATGGGTTATTGGCTGACTTGCCTCTTCTCATGGCGGCCCATTAAAAGTGGTAATGTCTGCCTGCAGCAGTGCCTGGGGAAGAAGAAGGAGGCCATGGAAGGCATATTTCACATGCATCAGACACTAGAATTAAATAGACCAATGTTCCCTAAAAAGACTGAAGTACATCTCTTTCTGATGTGCGTCCCGGGCAAAAATTCATTGATCTTAGAATGTCCCTTGGCAATTATAAAATATTAAATCCAAGTCGCACTTTTCGGCTCAGCTTAATTTTTTTCCCCTCGCTTTCCACTGCTTTCCATTTGACCAATTTAGAAAAAAAGTTGGAAACGGATGGCCGTGAAAAAAGAGGCACTGATAATAAAGACTGGGCCCACTTTTAGATATCTTTTGTTATGTTTCTGTATTGTTTTTGCTGAGAATCTCCCATCATTAAGGAGGATGAGGTCCCAGCAAAGCAGAGAGCGCCTGAAACATGTCGCGTCTCTGCGGCGGAGCGGCGTGATCGGGGAGCACAAAGCACAGGGAGTTGAGCACAGTGAGTGAGCTTTGTGACATCTTTATTTCTGAACACGGGGCTGGTGCTCGCTCCAGCTCTCGGGGGGTGACAGATATTTGTCAGCTGCTTTCCATTAGGTTGGTGGCCTTGGTGCTCACCTCACTTTATGTCCCTTGGAGATTACGCAGGGGTCTGCAGTTAATTGCCCAAATCGTTAAATTTAACATATATCTCAATAAATATAATCAGCCAGCTGTTTGACAAGGTACACAGTTCATTAAGTGTCCCTGCTTGTTTGTCGTTTCACTAATTAAGATTTAGGATCGATCATTGAGTGTGTAATGTACAGTGCAGCTCGGCTTGCACGGGGAGTCTCGCTGCTCAGACGAAGAAAGGAATGGCATCCGCTCGCTAAAGCTTTACCATTTAGCACACTGACTGCAATGGGAATTAGACATCCTATGCTAATTAGGGAGACCAATTAACTGTGAAATTCAGGCGTTTTTTGACAAATAATCTCAGCAGAATTCAGACATCACCATGCACATGAGTGTTATCAGTCCGGGTCTCCTACAGGGAGAGGATAAAGGCTACTAGCTCCACTTATGTTTTATATGCGTGTATATTTATATATTTATATGTGCAGTCAGTGTGCTGTCTACTATTGTCTGGAAGTGGCTGAATAGGCTGATTCTTTGTTACTGTGTATGGTTAGTGACATTTGTATTGCACACAATAGGTTCTATTCAATGAGACTGTGCTAACAATTTGAACAAATACTTCAGTGTTTTCAGAGGGAAAAGTCATTTTGATAAGCGCATATTCCTGTGATTATGAGGCTCATAAGCAGTAAAACAACAATATTAGATTTGGCCGCGATTGACAGAGCAGCTGTCCAACATTTGACCTCAGTTCACTTCCTGAAACAAAGAGTGGGCACCACCAAAAAACCTCCGTGTTTCTGTGTCTCTCATTCCCACTTTGATTCATGATCACATGTATTTTTTAGATTGCATAAATTATGTATTTGTTGGACTAATGAAAGCTCTCCACTGATAGAACTTTGGAAGAGTTGTGAATAGCTAAATGTGGCCTCTATCACTCGCATCATGTCACGGCAGCTCTGAGCAATTGATGTGGTTTGACTGGGGGAAGAAGTCATGGCTGTGCCTTTTGGGGCCATCTTTATGTTTACATACAAGGTCCAGAGTGCCACAAAAACGTAAACACACGTCCTCCGCTGGCCTCTGTCACCACACAATGCTGCCTTTGTGTGTGTGTGTGTGTTGAGATGTGTGCATAAATGTGTGTGATCTGACTCATCGACAACGATAAAACAGGCCCGTGCTGTCGTTATTACCAGTCCCACCCATCACGACCGCCTTGCTCCTGCAGTATAACACATTCAGCCATGCTCAGGTTGGCCCTCTCTCTTCAGTTTCTAATAGAAAGCCACAATTATGCCACGGAAGGCAATGGCTGTGGGTATGTACTGAAGCTGTTTGGATACCAGGCAGCGCCGGAGGTGTGTTTGCTGGGCGCCGGTGGGCAACTCCTGCGGCTGCCCGCCTCAGGTTCAGGAAGAATTGAGTTTCTTCTTTTTACAAGATGTGTAATTATTATGGCAGACAAGGATGTGGATATAAACCAAGTCAATATGTAGATAAGTGTTATACACACACACCCACACACATATACACACACAGCTGCCTGGAAAATAATGCTGTTGTATGTGGTATAATAAAGCAGGTTGCCAAAATGCTGTGCAGGTAGGAAGGAAGCCTTCTGGGCCTGTGGAGGAGGAATCTGATGGGAGGAATGAGGCCTGCAGGAAAGTGCCAGCAAACTCGTAATGAAGAACTCCTTCCAAATTTCACTAAGCCGCCTGCCATTTTACCCTAACCCACCCCAGATCCCTAAGTGACAGCATATATTATACGATTATAAATTTGACCTTCTTGTGCCAAATGTGCTACATTTTGAAATCACTTGACTGTTTTTCAGCAAAGCTACTCGTTGTTGTAGTGTCTTGGTTTTTTATTTTATTTTATTTTATTTTATTTTATTTTTATTTATTTATTTATTTATTTATTTATTTGCAAAAGTTGAATTCATGTCATAATTTGCCCTGAATTGTAAAGGAATCATTTAAAACCAAATAGCTGTGAAACCTCCGTCATCCTTGCAGCTTGTCGGATGAAAAACTGTGACAATGGGGGTCACAAACGCTCGCTGAAGCTGTCTTTAAAAAGAAAACTCCTCCAGTGAAGTTATCGTTTCGTCTTTCTGGGCCATCTAAATTTTACACTTTCCCCAGAAGAGCCTGGATCTTAATCAGACCTGCTCTACAGGCAGCCGTTTTCCCTGCCTCTCGCACTTAGCAGGCATCGCATAAGGTGCGTGGGGACCAGTGACGGCGGCGCTGGAGCGGAGCCTGTGATGGCTAAATGATGTCAAAAATGGTCCCATTTATGTCAATTTGAGATCAAGGACCAATTCATGGTGTGATCCCGCCGCCGTAATGTGCTTTCTCTACCGCTGCATCTGCATATCCACTGTGGCCCCTTGGTGCTTCCCTTCTCTTGTGAATGAAATGTGTGTCTGCTCATATGAGGATTTATGTGAAGACTGACAGTTCAGGTTACTCCGTCTGAGGCGGGATCCGTAGCGTTGCCTTTTCTCTTATCTCATTCTCGAGTCGGTATGTGCTGGCGCCCGTGTCGCCGCGCTATTCATTGTTCATGCTATTTTGCGATATAGCCTACTCTTCTCCCTAATTAGGCCATTTGTAGAATGCGTTCCCCTTAGTGTGGTCATTTATGTTCAATACCACTCTGAACTGATAGGCTTTTGTTAACTGGTTGTTCCTATTTGGAGCATTTCACAAAGACATCAAAGCGTGGACCACAAGCCTCATTTGGCAACTTCTCGCAGCCATCCATCGGCTGCAAAACACCCCAGTGCCTTGGTTATTAACTCAGTCGCCACCCTCTCATTCAACTTGAATTAAAAATTAAAACCGGCAGAAATGACAGTGCCACACCATTGAAAGTAAAGTGTGCAAAACCAACAAGGGCTCATTAGTGAGTAGTTCTGAAGACAAGCATTCTGACTTGAGACTCATTACACTTCTCCTATTTTAACTCTAATTGGGTTCATTTTATATATGAAACGTCTTGAATATTTAATGTTGAAAAGTTCTACTTCTGATACTTTATGTAGGCAAAGACACTTGGCCCACGTTAATTGTCCAGGTTATCAGGGAGGTTGGTCTTATTCCCCCCCACCCCTCTCTATACACAAAACCAAAGCAGAGAGAAAGACTCTGAGCACATGGCAGCAGGGAGGATTGCTGATTGGATCACAATCTTTAGACAAATAATGCCGATTAAAAAAACCCAACAACAACAAAATAACTGTCTATGAATGTAGACAGTACGACTTCCTCTTCATTCAACAGCCAATAATAATAACAAAAGTGTTATTACCCACAATCCTAAATTGTCTTGCCAACTTATTGTAAGTTGCAAAGATCCAGCTAATAAAGCCTCAGCAGTATTTAGTTGTCTAGTCCAACTAGCCAGGCTCAGAGCGTTTTAATTAAACAGATTAAAAACAATGTTATGGTTTCTCCCAGTGCTTGCCTTCACACGATCTTTTGTTTCTCTCAGGTTGAAAAGAAAGAGCGGAGGGGGTGGTGGCGGCGGTAAGATTGTGTTCCCAGGCAAGGAAAGTTTGAAGTTCTTTGTTTGGAAGCGAGGTTCCGGGTGCAGCACACTGTTTAGCTCGGTGACCCTGTGACTGTCTTCTGAGGAATTGTATAAGCAGCCCTGCAGAATAGTGCTCCGGGGTCGGCTTTCATCTTCGCAGTAACCTGTGGACTTTGAAACTCAGGGCGATGGAATTGCAGCTTTGTCAGTACACTACTAATTAGAAAATTCCTGACCTCGAGCAAGATGTTTTAATTATGTGTTGTGTCAACGAGTTTGCAGATTTAATCCACCGTTGATACACACTCAAGTGTGCAAACTGCGTCGCACATTGTAGTACGCGGAGTGAAACGGCGAAGGGGCATCTTCCCCCACGTTTCCCTGCCCCATATAACCTTACGCCTTCACTGCACCATGTTTGTTAAGAGCCATCACATGCTTAAGTAGCCAAATTAGACGTGGAGTTAATGTGTTAGCTCGTGGAAAAGCTGGTCTGATTCGCCTTGGTTTGTGGGAGGCTGAACAATGTGACAGTATTGTGCTGGGTGTGAGAGCTCTCTGTTGCAGTGAGTCAGTGTGAGGGAAGGCAGGAAGGGGTTAAACAGAAATTGAGCGGGGATGCTGGGGGCAGCAGTGCTGCAGAACATAGCAGTGTTCGTGCGAAGGCAAGTCATTTCCCGAAACACTGCAGACACATGGCCTGCGGCACTCTAAAACCTTTGGAGACCAAAATGGCTTGCAGGAGTTAGAAGTAATAAGGTGTTTTTTTGCCTTCTTTCTCCTTGACTGAAATTCTGCACGGTTGCTATGCATTGCCATGGAGCTGTGTAGCTGTTTTTATGGTTTATGTGGGTATTAAGATGCTCTGCGACTGGCCATTTTTGAGATTTGTTGTTCTTTAGTTGTGAAGCAAATGGAAGTTGTTTGTTTGGAAAGTAATTCCCTAATTCTTTTTTTTTTTGCCATGATCAGAATGCTCGACCTCACTCTCATGTCTGTGTGTTTTCCCCTTTTTTCTCTTTGCAGTTCCTGAAATGACAAATTAAAAAAGGGCCTATAACACTCACCCCCCCCCCAACAGATATGGCAAATATGTTCCATTCTTAAAAAACACAGTCACCCCAGCAGCTTCTTGTTTGGAAGTTTACGACAGAAAAGGAACCTGTGATCGGAACAAAGCCCATCTGTGTCGGTGCATGAACCTAAAGCTGTGGTATTAGTCCATCTTGACCTCCCTGATTATCGGAGGACTGAACCAAAACCCCTTTCATCCTCTCCCCTGGTTCTGTTAATCTTTGCTGCCTTGTCTGCTTCAAAGAGAGGCTTCGGCATATAATCTGGGTATGTACATCTGTGAATTATTATTCTAATTCTTTATACGTTTATTAGAGCTGAATAAACTCCACATCAAATACATCACTCAGGCGATGTCAGAAAGCCCGGGGCAAATCAGCCGACATCTGTTAACTCTTTCAAAATGGCCTCATCCAGCATGTCTGTGGGCGTAGAGGAGCGAGAGAAAGGAGAGGCGAGAGAGCGCGAGCGAGGGAGAGAAAGTCTCTGTTGCTGATTAATGGCGGCCGTAGGAGAGGCGTTTCAGGCCGAGTGTGGAGATGAAGTGGGTCTGCACTCCCACGGCTGGGCTCCGCACTGTAAACACCACGATGGGACGAGGCAGCGTTCCCCGGCTGAAATGTGGCGTGGAGGAGAACATGTGGTAAAGCTTTGCTTTTTGGCACCTAGTCAGTCAAGCAGACAGTCAGTCAGTGCTTCAGTCAGTAAATTAGTCAGCCAGTCAGTGAGTCAGCCAGGCCCTCAGCCAGTCAGCCAACAAGCCGGTTTTTAGTTAGTCCATCAGTCAGCACATCAGGCAGCCCTTCAGTCATCCAGCGTGTACTCCACTTTGTCTCTCAGGTGCTGTTGATGAGAGAGCGCCCGTCACGAGTACCTGACAAACCACTCTCCTCCTTTTTTTTGAGCGTCCACCAGGCAGTTTGCACTCAGCAAACACATCGTTGCCTGCTACCAGCCAAATTGGTCCACAGAATCTCTGACTAGTGGCTGCTGTTAATTTCCACCCTGGCTTTAACTTCATAAAACACCACCTGGTTCAGCTTTTGCTTCACTTCTTTGTTTAGCTTGTCAACAGTCTGTCTCTGTTGTGCTATATATGTCGTCCTTGCCTGGAGCGCAGACATCAGACTATAAACGGATTTTTTCAGCATCAAAGTCCCAACAACAACAATAGAGTAATGTTGCATCACGAACAGCCTATCTGTTTCTCAACCAACGTGGGACAAGCCTCGATCCTTCAAATATGAATGCTGAGCAATGCTTTTACCCCGTCTTGCAGTTTAAGTTGACACAGTGTGTTTGCCCCGCGTGTCGTATGCAGCACGTGTCTGTGTGTGCGTGTCCGTGTACATGTGTGCGTTGGAGATCTCCCACTATGTCTGCAACTTCAGCTGTGAGGAGTGCAGTGCTGAGCCAGCAGCTTGGCCCCGTGCAGGGGCCGAGCAGCTCTGTGTGCCTGGCAAAGTGGGCCATTAACCCAGCGCCCTAAGGTATGACCTGGGCCAAATCCAATATTGGCTCCGGCATCAAGGCACAGGTGCCATTCAGGGTTCAAAGCCACAGATCAGCAAGAACCCCAGCACCGCTCTTGCCCCACACCCTTCCCCTCTTTCTCAAAGAATAAAGGACCGAATGTAAATTCCTCAAGACACAGGCATCACTGCTGCCGCTGCACATTTTGAGGCAAGGAGTCAAAAGCTCCAGTGAGAGAGAGGGTGAAAGCATACATTATTAATCAGAAGTGCATTTAGCAAAACACCAAATTCCGACTTATCTTCTTTACATCAGAGCATCATAGATGTGCTGCACAGTGGAAGAAGTGTCTCAACATACTCAGGATCAGAGGAGGATAGCGTGACCAATCACACTGTGGTTCTGTGGTTCTTCACATGAGCCTCATTGGTAACCTGCAAGTCACCACAATGTGGTCACCAGACTAATATACTCACACCCATATAAATACTTACATAAAATGTTAGTAATACTCATTAGAGCCTCTGCTGCTGAAAACAGGGCCGGGCTGTTTAGCTGAGTAATGCTTTGCTAACAAACTATTCCCACCTGAAATCAGGCACCCGTCTTTTCTTCCATCCATCCATTATCTTCACTGCTTCTCCAGTAAACGTAATCCCCAGTCTGCATGTTATGTGATTCCACCCAGAAAGACTTGTATAAAACTCAAGCCAGCAACCTTCGTCCTGTGAGGCAGCAGTGCCAACCACCAGGACTATAATATTAGTGGTTGGAGCATTTTACACGTGTTAAGTTCGAGCACACAGTGGATTGTGGACACTGAAGTAATATATTTGTCTGATAATGTCAGCATGGGCGAAATTTGTCACAGGTTTCTGGTTTTCTTTAAGTGTGTCCTATAGTCCATTGTATTGTTTTCCATACACTGTGTGACGCTAATTGGCTGCTACAGACAACAGACTCACTGTCTCTGCCCTTGTGTACATGGACATGTGTTTGTAGAGAGTGAATAGTGTAAAACAATGTCAGGCCCATTGGCACTTTGTCATGGATTTCAACAGAATGTGGCTGAAGACCAGAGCCAGCGAAGAGGCCTCACTGCAGATGAGCCTCTCCTCTCTCTCCGCTGTTTTTCTCTCTGTCCCTGGCTCCAAACAAGTCAAATGTCTGAAGAGATGTATCGAAGTATCCCTGTGCGTTCTGTACGATGGATATGTCATGTGACATAATGCCTTCGAGCGCCCATCACAGATAAAATGACAGATGCTGTTTTTTGCCTCATGGATCTTCCTCGGCCAAGCTGATTTTGAGACTTTCATTCCTGCTCTCCTCGTCTCTGTCTCTCTCTGTCTCTCTCTGTCTCCTTGTGCCTCTGCTCTCCTCATGTTTCTCTTCTTTTCTCTTGTCTTTTTTATTTTCATCCAGTGTAACCTTACTGCCATTTTGTTTTCTCACTAAATTTCAGACCCAACGACTGTGTAATTGTGGTCCTTGATGTTTCGCTTCCTCTCTTACCTGACACCTGCCATCGGCATCAGAGGGATGGGTCTGCATATATGCACCAAAACAACAACATACCAGTGTTTGGGTAGTTGCGGTTCTGTACATGGAGGGCAAATAAAGACAGAGGGATGAGGAGCGGCTGAGCTGAGTGAATCTGTGGCTGAGCGTTGACCTTTCTGCCTGTATTTGGATCACTTAAGGCTGCCCCACTTTAGGCTGCCCCCTGTCCCTGAAAGGAACAGGGCATTCTGGGAGCTGCGGCACCCTACCTGTGCAGTAACATCTGCCCGTACTCCCATCATCCTCGCTGTGGCACCAACCGATCACCGGCCGCCTGCGGCGACTACTGCCCATCCGTCCAGGTGGATGGATGGCTTTGATTGGTAAAATCTGTGGCCCTGTCGCATGGCTCACTTGTGAGTGGCAGTAATTGGCATGGCAGTCGGCAGGCCCATCTTTCACATGTGGTCAGCCATGATTGACCTGATAAGGCCGGGGTCGTTCCCCCAAAGTGAGGGTCTGGCGTGCCCCGGGGCGACGAGGAGCTGGCTGCGCTCGCTGCCGCGACCCGTCTCCCTCCCAGCACGTCACTGTGGCCGACCGGAGGTAGTGGCTGTCGTCGAGGTAAGTCTGTGGGAACAGCTGCCTGGCAATCGTCACTCGTTATCCCCGGTGCCGGGGTCAGAGAGTGTACGGAGGGTAATTTGAGACGAGGCATGGTCATACAGTGTACACAAAGACAGGAGGGGGCGGGCGCTGTTGAGACTTTGGTTCGGTTCTTGTAAATTCATACGCATCATATGTTTGCAATTAAGGCCTGTCAGTGCTGTGTGTTTACAGAGTGCTGCAATCAATGTAATTGTGAGAGGGTGTTCCTGACTGGAATGTCTGTCTTATTTCTCTCTGCCTGGGTTCAAGTGGGCACTTGCTGGATTTGCGTCCCAGTGTTTCTCATTTACAAATGTAAATGCATCTCTTGATTTGTATCGGCCTCTGTGTACTCGCTTTTTTATCATTCTCATTTTTCCTGGATCAAATACAAACAACAAGGGCTCTGTTTCAGAGCGGGACGTCAGCTCAGATCTATGTCAGCGGCGTTGTTTACTTAGAGGGAAAATCTGTTCATATTTCAGGGGATGTAAAGAGCCATAAAACACACTAAAATAAAAATGATGCTTCCCTTTGCTGTCGGAGCTCGTTGCCCGTGTTGTCCTCAGCCTCGTGTTCAGCCAATTAAAACACAGGAGCACTCAGCTGCACCTGAAGATCTGGACGTTATTAGTAAGTGTTTAAGATCTCACAAATTGTTTTTTGGAGCCCTACATTCAGCTGGAGCAGGGGATGAGTCGGCGCAGGTGAAGGCTGTCAGCTGATCGACCAGCTGGTACAAGTGGGCGTACCTACCTGATTTTAGGGGACGGGCTCCTGTTGGTGGCAGGGCTTATATTGGAGAGGCCTTCCACTGCTGTGGGGTGATCGTCTTGGAGCTGTGTGCACATGATGCTATGCTTTGTGGCAGCATCAGGGTGTAGCAACGTGCTCATTATTCACCTCGGTGCCCATCGAGGGGTGGGTGAAAGGAGGAAATCCACTTGCTAAAACCCAAACTAAATGCTGGTCATTCAATGCTTCAGGGAATTGCATACTTATTTTGGCTCTTGCGTCACATGAAAACACATGAATGAGAGATGGGGTACATCCCGGACAGGTCTCCAGTCGGTCTAAAGTCTACACTGAATATGGTGAGTTCAGAATGGGTGGGTTAGGGTGGGTTAACAATACTGTATTCGATCGTTTACACAGTATAAGCAACCTCTGCATTTAACCCATTCCTGGTCTGATCTCTCTCACACACACACACACACACACACACACAGACACACACAGCGGTGTGGTGGCCATGCTGGTTAGTTGCCTTGCCCTGAGGTGCTTTAGCCTTGGACGATGTTCGTTCACCTTTGACAAATTCATACTCAACCTCTGTCCTCTTGTCCCTGTTGCAGTGGAAAAGCCGCTGCTGATATACAAATGGATTGGGAAATTCTGAAATAGCAAAAATTAAACTGAAAACATTTTCTGTACCATGGGTCCTGAAAGCTGTGAAGTTCCCCGAATGAGTTCCACCACGTCACTCACCGACTCCTTCCTTCGTCTCCAGGTGTCAGGCAGCACGGCGGGATCCCCGGCCAGCTCCTCCGCCCCGTCCACCTCATCACGTCAACGGCAACGCATCACTCGCGTCAACCTCAGGGACTTAATTTTCTACATGGAGCAGGAGAGAGAGACCGCCCACTCCCTCCTCCTTTACCGCGCTCTGCTCAAGTAGCCTCTGCTCCTCTCGGCACCCACCTCAACCTCCGCCTCCTCCTTCCCAGCCACGTGCCTTCAGATCAGGTCTAATGTTACAGCTCTGTGTCTCCATGTGTACTGTAGTGATGTTTGATGTAGCGTTCTAAAAGGAAGAAGAGCGAGCGAGCGAGAGAGAGAGACAAAAATCTTACAAAAATAAAACAGTTGTTCTGCGTCTTCTCTGTTTAGCCTCACGTTGTGTAGTTAGATCATATCAGACTCTTTGTGTTGAAGGATTGGTTAGATGAACACTGTTTTTGTGTGTCAGGACTAGACACTGAACTTGTTCCATGTATGTCGGGCATTTATTTGACGTCACCGGCAGTAGCTTCTATGATCCGCCTCAAAGGAAGGATTATTGTGGAGAAGACAATTACACTATGTTAGCACCTCGACACAGCCTACAATATTCTCCGCAAGCTTTTTGTTGAACAGGTGTTGTTCAGTGAATGTAGTTCAGCTGAAATCGATAAATGAGCCTTTTCCAGATAGTCTGCACCGAGACATCATTTTCAGACATTAAGATTCCAAATAACAGCATCTCAATCAAGTTCTTTACGTGTAAATAGTTCTGTTTGAATTATTATACGGCATGTATAATTTTAACACATGTACGCTTCGTAGGACAAAAGGAATAACCCATTGTTATAAAATTGGATGTTTTGTGAAAACCATGTGCTTTGATCCAATCACATTTGGAAAGTTCCCCCAGTTCACTTGTTGTGTATTTGCTGCAGACAGAGTCCCGCAGCCCCGTGCACAGATGTGGTGAAACACAGCCACAGTCTGAAACTTTGGGTCAAAACACACATTTCTCCCCCTCATTGTTTGGTCTGCACATTAATGCTGTTTGAATAAAAGACTTGAAGTCGTTCTCATGGGGAGTATTCAGGCCATATTGAAGAAGAACTACATTTGGAGATATGGAAGATAATGTCGTTGTTTTACGATGCTAAAGAAAAAAGAGGCAGCTTCCGCCCAGATCATGAGATTCTATCTTTGAAATATACCCAGTTTCTTTTTCAACTTTTTTCAAAGTCCTGATTCTTATGATAATGTGGTCCTGATGAGCCAAATGTACTTTGTTATTTGTAAAACTAATCAAGATGCTGTCCTCATTTTAAAGCCAGTAATGGCCTCAACTTCTCCCCCATTCAATGTCACATGGTCGAAAATAATGACTTTATTTTTGAAATATCATGCCTTTATTCTCACCATCTCCAATTATTTTCCCCCTTCTGTGGCCGTCCTGCTCTTTCGTACCTAGAATTCTCTTTCACTTTAATAACGACTGAATGGCAAAGCTAGATCATGAAGAATTGTAGTGCACAGCCTTGACACTCACATGTATCTTGAGTTAAATATCACAGTTGTAAAGTGACGTGTAACTGGAAGAATGCAGTTATATGACTCCTGTCTAAAACTGATTTATGTGTTACCCCATTTCTCTCTCTCTCTGTCACTGATGGAAGAGAGGAGTCTGCTTTTCACATGTTGTCCTGCATCGCCGCCTTGTTCAATATTTTTTACAATCCTTATTGTTTTATGTAATATTGTCCAGTACGTTTGTGTTTGTTTCTACTTAACTAAATATCTCGGCCTCTATGCAGCTTTTCTTGTCATATTGAAATTTATTTAAATATGGTCGACATTTGGAGCAATTGTTGTGCAATGTACATTTTGACAGCACTTTTTTGTACCTATTTTACCTGACAACTGAAAGCTGTCGCTGTATTATAACAAAGAATTGACTGATAAAGGAAAACAATATTGCCAGTTTCTGTCAAAAGATTATTATTTTTTAACAATTAATATATGAATTTTTCTCTGTTTTCTTTTTTTTGTTTCTTTTTGGGATTGGCTTATATTCTTAACACATTTTCATAAATTTTATCTCCAATACTCCATGTTTTAAAAGCAAGCACAACAAGGGTTGTCGAGATTTGAAATTATTTTAATAATGGTTTCTATGGTTTCTTGTGGTTTCACAGGAGGACATTTTACTACTACTACTACAGCTTTTTAGCCAAAATATTAGGACAATATTACTGATGTAATTAGACAGAGGAAATAACATTTCATTATAAGAGTGATTTGTAAATATTGTTTACAAAACTGTGTTTATTAGAACCACGTTATTTTTGGTAAGCTCTTGTACATATCTTGACGATTTCCTGTTTGTGTGAAAAAAAACATTACTTATGTATTTGTACCTATTTTGTAAAGGAATAAATGAGCTGTTTACTAAACTGAGCAGATTCTGACATGGTGCGGTTCTTCAGCAAAAGTAGGTGGGAATCTTTGAGAGAATTTCAAAAGATGGGAACTCTAGTCTAAAATGATTTAACAGCCGAGTAGAGTTCCCCGCTGTTCAGTCCTTTCTCTTCAAAAGGAAAAATTATCTGTTATGTTTTTGCAGACAGTTTTTACCAAAGTCAACGACTAATTCAGCCCGCTTCATTTCCATTTCTAACATTGCACATGCTAAGTACAAACTGAGTCAAGCGCTGCTGCTCAACTATGAAAAGTCCCCCTAGGTTTCTGCTGCTAATTAAGCAGAAGCATTTTGAAAAGACCAAACCATTTAACTCAGTGCAAAATATTGGGGTTTGGGAGCATATTGTGTTTTTTTTTTTTTTTAGATCTGGGTCTGTTCATCCACTACAGTAGGCTGCGAGCCTCATCCAGCTTCATTAGTACAATTACAGGACGCTAGGTTCAACCTCCCCAGTTTGTCAACCATGAGTGTTTCTCAAGCTGGTGTCATCTGTGACTAACACACCAGCAGGACAAGGACAAATTGAGCATGATCAAATCAAAGCTGCTAAGATCTGCTTGTCCTTCTCTTTTTAAAACCTAATGAGACGACACAGGTGCAATGAGACACATCAGATTTACAGTACATCCTTTTATTATCGCAAATATGCAAGAAAATTCAAATGGAGACACTGTAAGTGAACACATGCCCTTTAATACCACAGTCTAATTGATTTTAAACACTTTAAATAATATACATTTGCACCTTATTATACCCTTTGAAGTTTTTTTTAATTCATATGTACACAATGTAATGCTTTGAGTTCTTTTCATTCTTTTTCGTGGAGAGGACTAAAGAGGTCTCTGAAAAACACGAGGGTCCCGTAAAACCCAAGAGTCTCAATAATTCAATTTACAATAGCTGTACAACTGACCTGCCTCGGAGGTGGAGTGAACACCATGTGGACTGGCTGAACACTGGCCAGTACCCTCTGAAAAAAAACAACAAAAAAAAAAAAAGAAGAGGGGGGACGTGTGCGAACATGTCTTGGAAGTTTCCAGTCCTGTCGAGTCTGACTAGTTAGCGTGCCATTTATACTCTGAGTCCCTGGTTTGTGAGAGCAAACACGGAAACCCACACCAGCAATGTTCTGAATGGTCACTTGTGTTTTCATTCACAAATTCAGAACGGCTCAGCTAAAGCCAAAAGCCATTTCTGTGATTGGAACATGCCACACCAGTAAGAAAATAGGCCTTCGTTCCCTCCTCCCTGAAAGAAAACTGTAATTTTTGCAGATGTGAGGGTTTTAGCATAGCCATGGATTTTTGTTTTGTTTTTTTTTTATCTCGAGCTAACCCAGATGAGTTCCCACACCTCGTATCAACTGGATGAAAGATGTCAGGCCCGGCCAGAGCCAAGTCGCCTGGCTGCATGTTGTGTTCTGACTGTGCCCAGATTTGACTCATCAGTTTGTTGGTTTTTGTTGGTGGTGTGGTCCGGTGAGCCGCGGCATCACAAGGCGTTTTAAGAAACCAGGGCATGGGGATGACACAGCAGCAGGGGGTGCAACCCTGAGTCTCTGCTGGCACCACTGAGCTGGGAGCCTTCGGGCAGGCAGAGGGGGGGCGAGGAGTGAAGAGCCCAACATGCCTCGGCACATGAAAGGCCTGGTTGACCATTCCCTTTGAGGCGACTGTATGCAAAGGCGCAGGCCACTGGCAGGTCAGAACAAAGATGGGCTTGATTGTGGGAGAGAGAAAAGAGAGAGACCCCCAGGGAGGAGTGCACAGGACTGGGAGCTACACTTACACTGAGCTCATCTTTATCCACTCATTGGCCTTGTTTAATCAGCGGCCATCTGCACGGAGCAGATATGAGGACAACATGGTCAGAGGAACGACTGCCCATTTTTAATGAACAGCTAGTTTATAAACACAAACCCCCAGTTTAACTCAAACAACTCACAGCGCCCACGAGGATCAGAATGAGCTTCTGTTTTGTGTTTTTTTCTTTTCTATCTCTCTGTCTTTTGGAATGGAAGAAACAGCATCTGTAAGTTACACACAAATATAAAGCATGAAAACTTGGCCTTTCTTGTTGCTGTCTTTGATCCAGAAATGTTGAGAGTAAGACCAAAAGAATGAGAGGAGGATCGAGTAAATGCCGCCCACTTGCCTCTTTGTGAACAACACGCAGATGCTAGGAGTACAGTTCACTTGGGGTTCTGCCACGCATACATGTGAAGAACCGCTGAAATAATCTTGGCTTAGAAGTGACAATTCGCTGAAACAAACAGGGACGTTGTGTCTAAAACTTGAAGACGCTGTGAGCAGTTCTCAACAAACCGGAGGCCTTCAGAGAAAAAAAAATGGTAGCCTTCATGCACGTCTGAATAATGCACCTTTAGCTATAAACCGTAAAAAAAAAAAAAAAAAAAAAGTGATGACGTCTTTGTATTTGTACAATCAACAGAATCGGCACAACCATTTGGCCTGTTTGTGAATGTTTTAGTGACCATGGCCTGACGCTGGTCTGGGGGATCAGACAAAGGTTTTTCTTCAAGGGAGTGGGGCAGGACAGCCCTGTGGGTTTAAGTGCAAAAAAACAGTAAAAGCATTTAGAGTACATCTCTTGCTGATCACGAGACATACTGGTAAACGTCAACTTTCCACGCTGGTCCTCAAGTCTTTAACATTCTCCCCCATTAGAACTGCAGTACACTTAGAGCTTGTGCAACTTCAACCTGAATGTTATATTCATCAAACCTTCTTAAGTTTCGGCTAAATGCGAACAAATGGCAACAAATGTCCTTGTGAGCAAAACCTGATCAGAGACCCGAGATATGTTTTGGGGGCTAATAAGCACAAATTCCAGAGCACTTCTTTATGTGTGCTGCACATTTGACTATAAACATTGTCGAAACATCCAGGTTCTCTTCCATCACCGTTTGAACAATGGGACTTTTTCCGGCTCTGAATGCATTGCCAGCCAGATCGCTTTAGCCACATAGCCCGGAGACATCTGAGTTTCTGCAGCGACTGCCAAGAAACGCTCCCTCACAAGCTCTCGCAGCCTAATGAATACAATGTTCGTACATCCTTCATATTGGAGAAAGGAAAAAAAGAGACATTAAAAATAATCCTATTAATAATAATTGTTTACACCATGTCATGATAAGAACAGCAAAAAGAGCAAGAAGAACATACTTTAGAAACAACAATGAGAAATTGTAATAAACAATCAGTTTGGCAAATCGATGCTGTTTTTGGCCTCTTCTGCCCGGCCTGTGGGGGGGTTGGGGGGGTTGGGGGGGTTGGGGGGGGGGGGGGGGGAAAGTCGGGGTGGTGGGGGGATTTGCCGGGATCTCGGAAACTTGGGCTTGTTAAGGGATTCTCAAAATCAGATTATGTCTTCTCTCTGTCATCCATAAAAAGCGTCCTGTCTGCCAAAGCTTTCTTGTTCCACAGCAGGCCACACTTGTCACCAATCAGACGAGACATGGACCTCACACACACGCAGAACTGGATGACACTGGCGATGGAGGCGGGGGGAGCGGTGGATGGAGGCGCGCTGGGGTGGGGGGGCAGTTTGGGACACCTTCTTGTTTAAGATGATGAGGGAAATAAAATCAAGCAGTCATGAAAGTTGAGATGCTTTGAGTGTTCTGCTGCTGAGTCCATTTGTGGTTGTTGCTGTTTTCATCACAGTCCCAGAATCTTTGGGTGTTATAATCAAAAA
Source organism: Pseudorhombus dupliciocellatus (assembly GCA_016785235.1). Taxonomy (NCBI): domain Eukaryota; kingdom Metazoa; phylum Chordata; class Actinopteri; order Pleuronectiformes; family Paralichthyidae; genus Pseudorhombus; species Pseudorhombus dupliciocellatus. The sequence goes on along the minus strand of JAFBJW010000365.1, from coordinate 2,354,101 downwards.
CTGTTGGTGCTGATGCTTTTTTTTCTTCCCTTTGTTTGGTTCTACATTCCCCTTAGAGTTCTGCAGGGCTAGCGAGGTTCGAGAGCCTCTGCCAGTACTTCTGTATGCTTGGGGGTGGTCCTGTTGGGGCACGGAGGGGGCGGGATTATAGGCAGGGTGGGGTCTTGTCAGAGGGTTGAAGGAGTAAGGGCGGGGGGGGGCGGTTGTGTTTTGGCAGTCCCTCTCCCAGAATCCTCTAGTCCAGGGGTTCCTGTTTTATCCTGATGGGCGTGTTGATGGACAGACTCCGCCGGTCCTCGCGACACAACACGTACTCACTGAACTGGGATGAGTCCACGCCGCCACCGCATGACGCCGCCACGCTGAAGCCTTTCTGGAAGAGACGCTCCAGAACCTGAGGGGAGGAGGCAGAGGAGGAGAAGGGCATGAATATCAGAAACTCTAACTGAGAAGCACCTATTCTAGAGTGGAGATGAATAGGTCACGATTATTTTATGTACATTTCACTTTTGGATTGGTCCTTGTCTCAACCATTAACGTGGAGGAGCCGCATGCTGTGGTTCTGATAGAAATACAGGCTCCATGTTTCATAATTTTGAAGATAAAGTTGACATTTTAGAAACCCAGCGAGTGAGTGGGCTAAATGTGAAGCTGTCACTTGCAGCTGCATAACTTAGCAGACGCTACCCCCTCTGCAAATGGTTCATTTGTAGTTTTTAGACATACAGTTTTATTTTCAAGTAAAAAAAAAAAACATATATATATATATATATATATATAATATATTCCTGATGTACAGGACGTGCATGTGCTCTCCTCAGATCTTCATCAGTCTTAACATGCAGCATGTGTCACTAGCCCTCCACCCTCCTCCAATCATACGTAGCGATGGAGCGAAACCAGGGGGCACTCCGACATCACACCACCTCTGCAATATTCATGCTGCATGCGCGGGATGGCTACTGAACCGAGGGCATGAGGCCTGGAGGGATGAAGGCAGCGCAGTGCGAGCGAGGTGTGTTAAGGGGCTGCGAGGAGCTCAGCCTGGTGATTACTGGAGCCCCTAATTTGAGTAATGAGGGCTGGGGTGAGTGGAGGAGTGAGGTCCGTGAGCGAGGGAGAGTGCGACGTGTGGGGAATGAGGAGTTTCTGGGTGAGGACAAAGTGTTGGAGCTGCAGGGAGAGAACAGGAAACATGGATGCAATCATAGCCCTTGAGTTCAGGGCGCTGAGACACACTCTGGTGAACCTCAGCATCACTCTCTCTCCTCATCTACTGTAATCCTTGAGGGATGTTGTGTTTTTTTTGGGAGGGGGGTATGTCTAAATCCCAGTTAGAGGAGTGCTGTGTGTTTACTTATTCGCCCCCCTCCTTTTAATGGAGTGAGCAGCGCATAGAAATGAAAGGTCTCGCTGAGGGCGAACCCTCCTGCCAGATACAGAGCCAGGGAAGTTCAAGCAAAACAGATCGGTTTCTCTCCCATGCGCACACGTACACTCACGGCAGCGGATGACCTCTGTAATTATGAGGGGTAGGGAGCAGACAAATAAACACACACAAAGTTATCGCGTGTTCAAAACATGCGATCTAACACATGAAAGCGGTAACACAGATGACCTCACACGCGAGCATCACTGCGTGCCAGCGCACAGGACCAAAAGTTTCCCAACACACACCCCTGCACTTCCCGTCCTGCGGCGGTACGACATCGACAAACTTGTGTAATTTGTGAGACAGAAGGGGCGGCAGACAGCTGATGTTGAGGACGGCTAATTAAGAGACCTGCCCAAGCATCAAACACTCCCAAATCCATGGCAGACGACAGAGGAGCCTAACGATTATGGAAATGATATTACATCGCCGTCTTTGATCATTGCATCACATTGCATTTTTCCTCATCATCTCTTAACGCATGTGGGACTCTGTCATGTTCGGCAATGAATTTGGTCACAGAGGAGGATGGCCTGATCAATAAAGATAGTCTCACAACACTTTTAACATTAGCGCACGGCAACACAAAAGACTTAAGGATATTATTACAGATAGTTGTAACAGGCTCAGAGATACTGTAAGGAATATAAGACCCCCCCCCCCCCACCCCCCACAGTGGAACGCGCAATCACCACCCCCCCCCCCCCCCCCCCCCAACCCCTCACCCCCAAAACTTCACTTTCAGTTTGACACAGTGAATTACTGCCACAGGGGAATAAACAATACACTGAATAATTAAGATGTATCCAAGCAATAGGTTTCAATGTCCACAGGACAATGTCCTGAAATCAATCCCAGCTGACGACAGACAGAATTGCAGCCTCCTCAAAAGCTGAAACATGTCCTGGTGGCTCAGTGTAGCGCCACACACTCGCGACCGCAGATCCCAGCTTATGTTGTACTTCTGCACATTTCCCGGCTAACTTTCCTGATTCACTTGAGCGAAACCATAACAAAATATTCTAACAGCGAGTTGCATGTGAGCGAGCAGACTGGTTGGAGTCCAATTCCAAGCATGATTATTTCCATGAAATGGAATTACTGCTAGTTAGCTGCCTTTGAGTTCTCTTCTTCTCATGTACACTGTTACCTAACCTGATGCTACTGCTGTGACATGCTTATATTATATATATATATATATATATATATATATATATATATTCCTACAGTTATTAAAAAAGATAATTCAGAGTATAACACAGGAGGTAGGATAAATCGTTTTTAAACTCAATGACACTTTACCGAAGTTTGCTATTCTTCCCTGAACTTGATCACTCCTCGTTCTTTCCCGTCTGTGACTGAAGCAGAATCTTAACAAAAACGTCTCCTCTTCATCTCCACTGATCCCAACAGATCTGAAACATAATCAGCCATTCTCACTGTTGCAGGGTCGACTTGGCTGCACAGGGATCTGCCCCCCCAACAGACACACACAATTTTACATATGAACATCTCTCTGTGCTGCCACTCAATCTGGGGTCGCCATGGGGACCCCGAATCAGGAGGCAATCCATCAGCCTCACTCCTCTCACCACCCTGCTCTGTACGTTCCCTCCACAGTGAAAGACAGCAGGGCAGGAATCAAAGTAGATGAGTCTCAGGGCTGGAAACCAGAGCACACTGTAATATTCATGGCCACAAGAGCACGCACACACGCACACACACACACACATTTGCTTCCACTCTCAGGAGATGCTGGAAGACACTTGCTCCTGGTGGCACAGGGCTCAGGGTTGATTGACACGTGTGACACATGCTGTAGCATGCGATGGGCGCTACACTCAGGGGGTCGCCTGTGTTTAGCTATGCAGGCGCTTTCACAACTGCACTTGCTGCTCAATCTCAAGCATCTGGCATAAAACAGATGAGAAGCTCCAACTTTTTCTAATTCTCTGAGCCATCTGCCAGCTTTTTTTATAAAATCACAAGCAGATAAAACTATTTGGCAGTGTAATATATTCTTACAGTGTCTGCAGAAACTCCTCTGTGCATTTGACAAAATTGCAAAACTGAGCTCATGGGATTCTTTAAGAAGCCTGACTACACTACTGCTGTTTAGTGACCCTATGATGGGAATGTGACCCAAGTGGTGTTTGGGGCTGCATTAGTTCACCTTTCTCCACTGTAAATAAGGCCACACCTTATTTACACAATACATTAAAAAAATCATACACAAATCTGTTCAGAATGTATGATCCACTTTAAGAGAATGAACTCCACTAGAGTGAATGAAGTTGTTCACCCACAGTGGCAGCACTAATGAGCTCACATAATAATACTCACAAGGTTGCATTATGCTTTTCTTGTTTTTAAATGTACACTGATATGGCGAAGGCAGACTGCTCTCGAGCTGTCAGTCAGGTGTTGATCAGGTCAGTCTTCCGCCTGCTGAGCCTCAGTGTCCGATGCTGGGCTCGACCCACAGAGACTCACAGCGGAGCTCGCCTTGTTCTGCCACTCGATCTGGGCGACTGAGAGGCTCCACTGAGGTGTTTGTGTGGCCTTGTCCGCTCTGATGAGCCGCGCTTTCTCCCTCTATCCAGTGCAGGATTGATGGAGTGGCAGGGTGACATGTAAGAAAGTGTTGCTGCGTGTTGCGTTCGCTGCCTGGGCAGCAGGGGGACAGGGGGCCCTTCTCTACGACTACCTCCGCTGTCACATTGATGAAGGACAGATTGGCTCTGGTCTGATCTGAGTGCTTCATCATGGTGATGTATGGAGCAACAGGCCTGGCTGCAGCTCTGGGACGACTGTGTGTGTGTGTGTGTGTGTGTGTGTGTGTGTACACCTCTGTGGCTCTTTGGCGAAATGTTTTTCCTCTGTTAAGTGCCTCGGCTGCTCTCTGTTTTTCTCCACTGGATCTACATCACAGCGCAGGTGGTTTGTATTATTTCCTAAATTCCACTCATGACTTCATGGAGAATCACTCACCAAGGTGGAGTTGTTTATTCCCACTCTCTCAGATTGGCGAACACAACACGAACGACCCAGGAAAGGACACAATGAAATGCTGTTTGTGGTGGAAGAAGTATTCAGAGCCTTATTTTAAGTAAAGGTAGAGCTCTGTAAAAATAATATTTCACCAGCTAAATTCCTGAATAAAAATACCATACTTAAATAAAAGAATATTCAAATGTATTTAAAGTCTTAATGTAAAAGTCCCCATGAAGGATATTATTTTACATGACCTCATGAACCAAGGAACCAGTTACAGCTGCTGGAGGTGGGGTGGGTTTTTTGTACAGCTTGAAATGACTTACTTTAAAACTTTTGAGATGAAACAACGTGAGAGGGTTTACATAAAAAAGAAATTGCTTTTTCTTGTTATATAGTCTGACTAAACTAATGCCTTTTTAAGGTTGAAAACTTTAGGTTTAACAATGTGTTTTAATAGTATTACATTCTATTATTGGATCTCATTCTATTATTATCCACAATGTAAATTTCAATCGTCATGACCGGTGGTCTCTCAAGATATTAAATGACTGTAGTGTGAGTGTCTATATTTCCTGTTGCATGAAATGGACATAACTCAAGTACAAATCAATCTCAAGGTGGTACTTTTTTACCCAAAGTAGTATTCGTTGTACTTGTTGTTAAGTTGTTTAGTACTTTACCGTGAAGGTACAAAATAACATTCCTCCACTGAATACTGTCAAACTACTACAACAAGTTACATTTTATATCTACGTGTCAGAAACAGATGCTATTTTGTCCTAAAAGGAGATATTTAAAAATGATTTGATTATAAATTATGAAACTGAATTAAGAGAAATTATGTTTGAAATATTGTTGCTTAATCTGGAAGTGAGTAAAAAAGACATAATAACCTGAAACAAAAACAGGTTGCTTCAATCAGAGTTCAGGGGAACCTCGTGTTATCTCACTGTGACCCATTGTCAAGTATCACTACTGTTTGCTGCCTGGCGCAAAACAGCGACAGAAGCGTTGGCTAAAATTATTTCAGACTACAGTGAACGCTCGTGTACATTCAAAACGTGTCACATATCCATCTCCTGCTGCTCAGAACCTCTTCAACCACCAGTCCAGTCACAAACACTCTGTTTTAGGCAGCACTGTATCTGCCCCTACAACAACAACAACTCCCCCACCCTTTTCCCTGGCTGGCTTTTCTCTGTGGGCAGGGTGTGGCCCCCTGTGTGTGTGTGTGTGTTCCCCTGGGTAGGGGTCCAACTCTGAAATCAGAGCACAGGCTTATTGTCTGGCGGCTAAGACGAGGATTACTTTCCTAACCTTCTCATACCTTCACGCAACAATGACAGAGGACAGAATGACTGAGTTGTTTAGAAATATCTCCGCTTACGCTGAAAAAACACCTCCATCTGCTCCTTGTGTCCTCATCTACATCGACTCAATGAGCCGGGCCCCCATCCACTGTGCGTGCATATGTGTGCCTTTACGATCCTGGGTATGTGCGTCTCTTAAAGGGGCTGGCACGAGACGGAAAAAAGCCTGACATCGCGGCGAGCGCCACCTTAACCGAGAGAGGCCGTACAGTGAGACAGAAGGGTGCGTCGCCCGCAGGAAACCTGGGAGCTGCAGCTCGTCTTACTGTTAGCGATGCGTCTGACGCGAGGACTCCGGCTCACCTCCACATCAGAGGAGCAGCCTAATAAAAGCCGACACAATAAAAACTGCTCTCAGACCATGTTAGTCGGATGTGCTCACATCCCATAACCAGTTCACTGGTAAACAGAGTGGGAAAATGTTGTGTTAGTTGATGCGGCCAATTAATTATATTGCAAGTCATTTAAAAATCTATAAAAGAAGTATAAACCGGTTTAGGCTGTTTGAGAAATTGTAAGTATGGTATTAAAAAATGCAATACGTGTATTTCAATCGCCCTGAGCAGTGTTATATTGGAGTCTTTTTAAAAAAGGAGCTGTGTCTTAAAAAGGAGTAAAGCGTAAATTATGCATATCATTTTCCCCCCCTTTCCATTTTTCTTCTTCATTTTTTCGCAGGAAAACATGGCCGCAGTCCACACGTGCTTTGTCCCGCCCGCTCTCGCTCTCCCCCCCCGGAGGTGGTCTCTCGCACTGGCTGGTGGGAGGTGGAGGTGTCAGAGCGCAGTAGCCTGCCTGGGAGGGGCTCTCTGTGGATGCTGCGAGGGCAGAGCCTCCTGTATGTGTCGGCCCGTTCGTGGCCGTGGGCGCTCGAGTGTGTTACGTTGAGCCCGAGGTGTGGGGCTGTTATGTTGCCCCACCCCCCTCCCCCCTCTCACAGACCTCTCTATCCAACACAACCAGCTTTGTGAAGTTGTTTTTTTTTTACCGTCTCACAGCTTTACTGCAGCCCGTGGTCAACATTGCTGTAAGGAAGGATATTGTTTATGTCAGGCAGACGGCCTGTTTGAAAATGCTATAGCACGGCACAATGCAACGGCCATAGATTCTATTACAACGACAATCATTTCCTCAGCGTGAGAAAAAAACAACAACATATACCTACACAACCAAGAAGCGAGCGGTGTCAGGTTTCACAGCCAGATGGACAGGAAGCTGTGACGCGCCGCACACACTCTGTACACCTGCCATTACCTCTCGTGGTGTCCTGACAAACCGACTGTAACTCCATCAGAGCGGCTATCTCATTATCTCAGTTAGTGACAACAAGCTATTAACTTTACAGCTGGAAAACGCGGTATAAAGGGCCACAAATGATGGCAACTGTCTCAAAGCAAATAAAGTTTGGATGTGGAATTGCAGGCTACAGACACGGGAGGGGGGGGGGTCAGTGTCTCTATACCAGCCTTTATTCTGGGCAGTGACCTGAAAATAAAATCCACAGACTGACACAGAATATCTGAGGGTGAGGGAGGGAACCAGTGACGGAGCAGCACAGAGGCCATCGAAGCTCTGGCTGCACAGGAGCCGGCCAGCTGACGGTAAATAGATGTGACGGAGATGATGACCTCATAGATGAGTGACCACATTAAACACCTACACTGTCAAATTCAATTTGAACACACAGCCCACTGCAACGTCAGGTGTGGACACAAGCGCTTCTTTCTAAACACGAAGCAACTTTTCTTAGGAGTGTGTTACAGCAGCTATAACCTCCACCGAGCACGTTATGCTTTCATTGCCATGAAACTACTAAATGAATTCCCATGAAGTGGGCCATTTCTTTTCCACAACAGCATAGGCTGAGGGATGCACTCTTCAAGGGCCAAGCTTTCCTGGGCACTAACTACTGTATGTGTTGTTATTACATGTACTGGATGTACTGGATATTACTTTTTGAATTAACACATTCATGTTTATAGCAGGAGCTAATCAAGCAGTGTAACCGAGCTTGTGTTCCTATAGAAACAGGACATGCTCTGTGGTGTGTTACCTGTACAGAGTTGAGTCTGCAGTAGCCATTGAGGGGAAAGCGAATGACGTGCGTTGGGTCCTGGTTCCAGCCGGCGTTGACTGAGTTACACATAACGTCTCCGGTCTCGGGGAAGATCTCCTCGATGAGGACCTTCTCCCCGCTCAGGGCGATCCTCTCGCCCAGGTCAGGCGTGACACGCACCACCAGGCAGTCGCAGGGCTGCGCCATCCGCCGCTGCTCGCGCTCCTGCTTCCAGCGCTCCAGCTCTTTAATCATGGGCATCAGCTGGTAATACCGCGCCTCCTCGTACAGCAAGTGGAAGTCCTGCAATGCAGAGAGCAGAGTTTGCATGTGTGCCCGGTCCTCTCGGCTATATGTGTGAGTAACAAGTCATTACATCCCGTCACCAAGGTTATCGGGACAGAACGTACACATACTGTGTAACATTAAGATGACAGCAGAAGGTATAGTTGCGGGGACTCCTGACGACTTCCCCACAGCAAGGAATGACAACGTGTCCTTGAGCAAGACACTTAACCTCTAATTATTCCAGAAGTGCTGTTGTTGCTGCATCTGCTCTTTGACCCTTCTTCTCTGAGGCATCATCTGCGCCACACAGACAAGCACGCAGGATCGGAGGAGTGTCCTCGATACCTCAATAACGCCACGTCTGCACTCAAACACCAGCAGTGTCCTTTGTCCTTGTTGTCTGTTCAGCTTGCCACCATGTTATTGAGTACGCTCACGACACTGACTGCTCATTAGCTGCTCACACACTGAACCCAGGACATTCTCTGGAGGAGCTGCACATGAGATGTGAATTTCCAAGACAGGGGTTCCAGACTTTTTCTGGAGTTTTTCCCATGAACACCCCCCCCCATGTGATCGTTCAGGACAGTTCTGTGTTGTCGGCTGTAATGTGAGCAGTGTAGTAGTTTTCACTGCCTTGTTCTGTTTGCTCATCTTCATGAGGAAGAGACAAAAAAATAAAAACAAGAAATAAAAATATAAAATTGACCTTTCTTTGTCCTTGTGAAGTTAAAGCTATTTAATTGCAGCGCGGGCTCTCACTTGTTTCCACGGAATACTTCTTCTGGAGAGAAGAACAATAAACTAAGCTCAGCGATGGCCTCTGACCAGCAGGACAACGCTCCCAATAAACAAAGCGTAGCCACGCTGCAGCGCTCCTCCACAGTAGCTCTTGGCAGCGCTGTTCTTGCCTTTAGCGTGTTTTAGCGAGCACACTCCAGAAAAGGCCGTCAGTGGGGCTCCAGTGAAGTGGGATGGTGCATTCCTGTGTGCAGACAGTCTGCAGCAGATTGCCGGCCTCTCCCTCCCGGGCAGGGCTTGCCAGGGGCCATTTGCCCCTGTGCTCTTGCCTCTAATTTCCCATAAGACCAGATGGCACCATCAGTCACCGCCTACCATAGAAAAATGGGGGAGGCGGAGGTTCGCCATTGGAGGCAGACGGGAGGTGAGGGAAAAGAAGGGAACATGAGGACAATTATAAGCCGAGGATGATTTTAATGTATTCCTCACATAGAGGGAGTTTTATGTTAATGAGGCTTGTGGCCCTATGTTAAGCTCCTATTAGAACAAGATTTAATTAGGTTACACCTAAATGCTGCAAATCTTTTTGCTAAACAATTAGTAATTAATAAATCTCTGTTCTGATTAGTGTTGCGCGGTGACAAAGAATGACAGCTTAATTCATTCATAGTTTAAGACCTGCCATTGCTGCCTTGTCTCACTCCAGCCTGGCTGCTGGCTAGAGATCACTTCGGTGTACAGACGTCGTAAAATCACGGTTTTAAAAACACTGATTCCAAGTTTGTCTAGCAGCTCCAGCTCCTCTCAGCATCCTCATGGTGAGACTGTTTATGGTGAGCAAACACATGTTGTATACGGTCTGCATCATTGTTGGCCGTGCCGAGACTGCCAGGGCGCCCTCATCTAAAACTAAAGAAACTTTCCCCCCTGTCTTTCCGCCCCACTGTTAGGAGCAGGAACAGAGCATAGAGGCAAACCTCATATTCATTAACCCTGCTGCCTCGGTTATGATCTCCAGCCTTGAAGAGCCTCCCGCGCTGGTTTTACTCCCTTCATCTTGACGGTGCCTTCATCTGAGACGCGTGGACGACACCCAAATACAACTCCATCTGGACAGAGTGTTGACGCAACACATCTTAAGCTGATGGTCTAATATTTAAGATTTCAGAATGTGAAAGTGGAGGAGGGCGGGTTTGTCCTTTTTTCCCTTTTTCGCTCCCTTTCTCCCTGTCTCTTTTCTCTCCTGGCCTTCTTGCTGCAGCTGACAAAACTCATACTGAGACACTCCCCTGCAGGCGGCTCTCTGTATCAAAGTGTAGCTCCTCATCCTTCACAGGTCTGAAGCCATGGATGGATATGTTTTTAACAGGGGTCTGTCTGCGAGGCACTTTAGTCATCCTGAGCAGTGCAGAAAACAACAGAGTAATCCTAAGCGCCGAGGTGAGGATGAGAGGGAGACGGGGCCAACAACTCCGTCCTGGCTGCTGGAGCCACTGCTGCTGCTACCGCTGCCAGCTCTACCAGACAATTCATCCCCCAATCCCGTGTCCAGACAGCCCGTTTGAGCTTCAAAATAATGATCCGACCTGATCGCCCACTGGCAAGGCAACATCTCAGGAAAGGACAGAGGGAGAGGGAGTGAGTGAGAGAGAGAGAGAGAGAGAGAGGCGAGGAGAAGAAGAAAATGATGGAGACTGTCACTGCCAGGGAGTCGGGAGGACTGATAAAGACCCACCGTATGTTCTGGACAAAAGAAAAAGTGAGCAAACCCACACAGGTAGAGGTTCACAGGTTTTTGATTGAACTTGCCACTGATGGAGAGATCCAGCCAATGCTTATTTAATGTTCAAAAAAAAAGAAAAACTCGTATTTTTAGCCTCTCGTACCTCAAGACTGAAAGGGTTATTGATTTAAAGTGCGATACAAAACGCCTGAATAAAGTTACGCAGGAACTGCCAAGTGGTAACGGTTTATAGCCGTGGCCTTAATGTGACTGAGCATTGCTTACACTCATGTGATTAATTGTAGTTTGAATAATGAGATGAGGGAGGATATTAATCGTGAATATTTTGTTCCACTGATGTAGGCTGAAAAATTTCTTCTCCTTTTCAGCTCAGACTTTCACATTGATTTAGCAAAACACACAGCGCTGCGGCTGCCAGCAGCAGAACAGACCCAGCCCCGGGGCGACGGCAAGCCTGATTGTGTTCAGATAAGGACATGCTCAATTCCGCCTCTCACTATTTGCATTTTTTTTTTTTTTTTTTCATTCCGGGCTCCACGCAAATTGAAAGGTATGCAGATCAACACGGGCTTATGCGAGGGGATCGTGATGAGTTGAAACAATGAAGTACGACGCATTCTCTTCAACCATGGCGCCTGATTGGAAGGGGGGGGCATGAATAAGAAGGGAAAAAAACCTAATCGGTTGTGAGTCAGGCCATCTTTTGCCAAAATATGCAGGGCTTTCATGTCATGTTCCGTTGTCTGGGGTTTGGCTCTCGTAGAGAATGATGAACAAGCGCCAGCCCGGTGGAAAGGTCATGCAAGTTAAGGTGGAGTAGAAGTGAAGCGTAGAATACGAGGAAACGGTATCACTGAGTAAAACCTTGAGCAGGAAGGAGCTGTAGGCTGAATATATAAAGATTCTGACAAAGCCACATATGCTGTGTGGATTCTTGTGAGGTCAGAATACCTCACTACTGATACTATCAGTTTGGCTAAAAGCTGCATTTTTGACGTGGTCCAATCAGTACGTGTAACGTAGAAGGAATCGCTCGTACGAACTCCACAGCCCCCCCCCCCCCCCCCCCCCCCCCCCCCCCCCCCCCCCCACCCCGCCCAGCTCGATGTTTCAGCCTCTTCCAGCTCATTGCTTTGGGTTTTCAGGCTTTACATTCTTTTCAAGCAGCAAACAGCTGTTTTCAGTTACAAAGAGAAGCAGTGAGTCACTGATTAAATGTTATCTGTCTAAAACCAAACAGCCAGTTAACAAAGTTAAGAGACAAACGGGTGAGTTAAGTGCAGAATTTAGCTGCCAAAGAGGCAGAGCTTTGTATTGGCTGGATTTATATTTGACAGATTTCCACAAACTCAATTTGACATAAATACACATGGGTGCTGGATGACTCAATAAGCAACTGTTTGCTAACAGCGTTAGCTGTTCTCAGTGTTCTAACTCTACGTTCAGGGACTATTAACACAGACAGACGTATATTATGATCAGTAGGGCTCAAATTAGAAATGAGTCTAGCCTATCAATGTCAATTCAGGACATTTCATGTCTAACAATTCTTGATCCACTAAAATGCATATTTAAGTCATTCTGCATTTTCTTTGAGCTTCTTTAAACGAAGGCAAATCATGGAATAGGGTTTGAAATGTGTGTCTTATGAGATTGTTTTCCATTTTGTGTTTAATTTTTTAAAAATTATGAACAATTATTTTGTTAGTATTGCTTTTTCAGACCACTGACAGGACAGGGGCTCATGGGGGGGGTGTCAATCAGATCTGTCACCCCACCCTTGATCTGCCTCTGGCTGTAAAATGCATTGATTTACAGAAACTATTCCAATCAATTGTGTCAGTGACAAAGATTATTGAACCAAATCCTGCTTGTCTTAAAGTGCACCAACATGCCACAGTGTCCCATTGAGTCCTTGACTAACAGGGCCACTTCCTGTCTGTGGGGGAGCCAGTCATCAGAGCAGAGGGCCGTCAGTCCAGACTCATGTGTGCTCACCTCTATATAAATCAACAGGCCTCGCTCCTGCTAGCCAGTTAGCATGGACCTGCACAACTGAACACCCCAACTGAGGCTCAGCCTGAGCTCCAGAGTTTGGTTGTTTCTGTCTAGGTATATGTGCTAAATGAAGGAGAGTCTAAATTAGGCAGAAAACAGAGGTGGAAGCTCTGCTGTGGTCTCAGGTCTATTTAGAGGATGTGTGACCCTCGAGGGAGCAGGTAAACAAATATATCGGCACTTAAATGTTTTATCTTTAGGAAAATCATGAATCCAACACAGCACCAGCGCATGTCTGGGCAGATGGCGTTACATGCTCTCAGCTTTTTAAAGTTGTTATGTTGTTGAAATGGTGAGAGCCGGTGGTGCAGACAAGTACACTCCATACAGTATGTTGTGGTGCAGATATTTACCTTGAAGTCATCTGGTAGGAGCAATTTGCTGGTCCTGAGGAAACTGAGAATGTAGCGGAATATCTCGCCGTCCCGATCTATGAAGTAGTGCTGCTTCAAGCTGTCCAGCACGATGGGCTCGGTGCCATTGAACAGACGACTGATTCTGAAAATTGAAATTGACACACACATACACGCACGCAGGCAGGCAGCCGCACACACACACACACAAACACACACACAGACACAGACATAGAGGAATGAGCCGGCTCCCTTCAAATGCATGAAACAATTACCCTCCATTTATTTTTCAATTTTATTAGCACTAAGCTTGAAATGCATTAGCATCCCAGGTTGAAACAAGGGGCTTAAGGCACAGTTCCTCCATTCCAGACTTGTTTGAAGTGTCCCTTCTGCAGGAAGATTACAACAACACACACGCTTGCTGCTTGTACTTACAGAAATTAATGGCATGAATGTAGCATTACAGCTCTATTATTCCATCTGTCAGAGGGGGGGGAATGAAAGAAAGGCATGGAGTGGTGGAGGACCACATACTAATACAAGACGGACGTCTGGAAAAAAAAAAATCACTTCTCAGTTTCTTGATTTTGTTATGACTATTGGAAGAATTTGGATAGAAGGCTGAGCAACTGTGCCACGGTGTCTGTGTTCAATAGAGAGTTCCCAGTTTGTGGATAGATAAATAGGATAGGATGATAAATTCTTCATTGTCTATTCTGAATGATGTTTTTATATAATGTATTTTATCCTAATCTCAGATACTTATTTTGCAGACTTTGTTGTTAAATAAATGCACTGGGTTGGTCTACAAAAGCAGTTCTCTGTCAGGGTTATTTAATTAAATAATCCTTACACTACCATCATAATATTCTCTTTGGTTTCCCTGATTTCCCTTGACTATTACTCAAAATACATGAACAGAGGCTCAAATAACGTCTAAAAGAGAAATTTGAAAAGTTTTTGGAAAACACAACGAAAAATAAAAATGCCGTCAGTAGTATTTTCCTGCTAAGAAACATTCATGAACCCTAACAGGAATAAGATGTATGCATAAAGGCTTTCACTCTGGACAACACTTTGGTGTAATGATAACTCACTTGTTGCTGCCTATAGCATCCCGTGGTTAACTCCTCCCTCTGACAGATTAAGGGCTTAGTTGGCGTTGGCTAGAGGGTCTCATCAAAGCTAAGAGTGGAAATTGTTGTTATCTTTAAACTTTCATCACCACGTTGGCTCCTTGCCTCCAGATACCCTTGGACAGATAGTCATTTCCCCCTGCCCCTCCTTTGCTGTTCTAATAATCTTATCTTGGCACCTCCAATCTGTCTGTTTGTTCTTTTCCAAATCCTGAAGATCCCTCTTCAGTCATAAAACTGTGTATTCAAGCGTGCTTTGAAATACTGAGGACGCAGGTAGTACAAATGCTTTTATTTTGTAAATAATGTAATAATGTGAGACAAAGCTCACAGCTCCCTCAGCAGAGAAACCTGGAATGCCTGCGCGGTGCAAATAAGCCGCACCAGTGATTTACACAAGAAATCTGTTGCACGTACAACCTGCTTAACGGTCTCACTGCACATTTCCATCGTCTTTCTCCGAAACAGCTCTTGGCAGGGCGCTGCGTTGCTGTTATTATCATCATTTTGATGTAATCAGCTCTTTAATCACAGTAACAGCTTCGAGGTCGGCTGACAAAGTTGTCTGACAAAGAAAATTGTAAAACCTATTTGCAAACACGGAGACCGACACACACACGTATATACTCCCAGCACTGCCTCAGCACTGGCGTTGTCAAACTCTATTACAAGACAGTGGAAGGGGGCCGCAGTGGGAATGTCAATGAACAAACAGCGGGACTGGATTCACTCACACACTCATTTCACTGGATTTACAATCCCAGTCCCGCACTCGTGTCAGTGTGTGTTTAATGGTTGGATCAGGTATCTCCTGACCCCGATGTGTCGGCACAGCACACTGAAGCTATCACATCAAATCCACCCTGTTTCTTTCTCTTTGACTTGACTGGGTGAGGGAGCAAAGCAAAGATGCTTCTCTCTCTCTCTCTCTCTCTCTCTCTCTCTCTCTCTCAACCTTGCTCCTGCCATCCTTTCTCTCTTTCACTCTCTTTCTCTCTCTCTCTGTCTCCATCCCTCTGCCTTACTCGCTTTCTCTCTGGAAATCGATGCAAAATGCTTTATAAAAAACCAATACTCATCTCCCTGTTTTGCCCGAGGTGTTCCTTTCTCATATGGTCTTGCAATTCTTCCAGCTAGAATTTCACCATACCCCTCCAGGCTAACTCTGTTTTTCATCTCCACTTTTTTAAAAAGCAATTAAAATGCTGCCTGTTTTTCTTTTTCTTTCCCTCTCCTCCACTCCCTTCACTCACTCCCTCCCTCTCTCTCTCTCTCTCTGCTCCCTCTCTCTCCGTTGGGCTCCTCAACCCCCCCCCCCCCCCCCCCCCCCCCCCCCCTTGCTGTTAAATCTCACCCCCCCCCCCCCCACCATACACACTCACTTGCTGTTAAATCCCTGAATTGGAGGGGAGGTTGTCCTCTCCAGGTAGGGGGAAAGAAAAGGGTGGCAATAGAGAAATTAAGATGGGATACACAAACGGAAAACGAAACCGTTCCGAAAACGAGTGAAAGAAAAATAGAAAGAAGCAAAGCAGGAAAATGTGGCAGACTGAGAAACAAACAGATTACAAGAAGAAGACAGAGAGATAGAAAAAGTGCCGGGAAAAAAAAACAAGCTATGACTGAACAGAAGAGAGAGGGAGGTGGGAGGCTGGAGGAGGTGATGAAGGACAGAAACAGCTCAGATCGCTCACTGCACAGGTGCTGAGTGAGGGACTGCATGTGGGGCAGGAGGTGGGAGGCCGACTGATCCTCCATGTATAACACTACAGGACCCCTAATGGACGCAAGACACCCTGCACTGTCCTACAGTGGGACACACATGAACAGATGTGGATGAGTCTGTCCACTCTGGAACTGAAGGCCGTCCACACTACTGTCCCTGGCACTGGTTCACTGGTTCACTGGGTCAAACTGTGAAATTAAACCCATTTAATACAAATGGCTGATTCAATTAAGGGTTGAGGTTTTTGTATTACATTTTGTTATGTGTTCATAAAAACATGCATCTGTGTTTATGATGAGTGATTCCGTTTTTTCATGAGCTTGGCTCTGATGCTAAATAATGCTACGTGAACTTGACTGGGCCAGAAGGAGAGCGACTCCTCACCGTGTTGCTTGTGGTTGTTTCAGCTTCTGGAGCCCAATTCATCTGAAGCTAAACTCTTCCTATATCTCAAATAATCACTTCTACAATCTGTTAGTAATAATCTGTTGAGATTACACCAGCAAATGTTATGCAAAGTGACATTTGATCAATATTACGAGTGCTCATTAGACTATGTCCAAACGCTTTAAAGTCACAAACATAAACTAAATCCTCAACAAGCGGTTCATCAGACTGAATCTACAGATGTTTGGAACGTGCAAAAGGGAAATATATCTTTATGTTTCCTCTAAAATATATTTCCATAACATGCATTAATAGGTTGTTACCAGTTGCAAAGCCAGTCGTATCCAACAGCTTAGTTTTATTTTAGGTGGCCATATGTTATCGCTACACAGCCTGTGTAAAACCTTTTTTAAAAAGCCACTTGAGGGCCCGCTCAGATCGGAGCCTGGGAGGTTTGACTATGGCGTGATAAAATATAAGGATAAATCTGTTTTGTGAAAGTTTCACACGGTGGAGAATGAAACCAGTAAAGTAGGATGAAGCCATGTCGAGATTCATAATGTCTGGACACAGAGGGCCGGTCTTTAAAGAGAAAAATGTCCAGTGGTCCTTTCAAAATAGTTTTACTGTCTCGGTTTCATTTGCCCTAATTTCCTCAACTTCTGTTCAAGTGACTGCTGCGACCGTCCTCTGTGAGAGCTCCGCAGAGTGTAGCATCAATGTTTCATGACCCTTGTCCCTTAATATGGCCGGCACAAAGGAAGATGAATAACCACACATTAGTTACTAGACTAACTTACTCTTGGCACGCTGCATTATTTAGGGCCCAATCTATTAAAAGTAATCATCAACTTTAAACTCTTTAACCCTGCTCTTTTATTTCGGTGCAGAGATCAGTTCATGCCCACTGCTCGACCGGACGTGGCCGAACCCGACACACAAGGCTGTGCCAGTGTAATTGTTTTGCTTTCTGCTGTCGGCCATTATCCTAATTCACACAAAAGGGCCCCTCCTTCCACTGGCTCCAGTGGAAAGTGGAGCCCCGAGGCCAACTGTACACTGAGGAGGCTAGGAGAGAGGGAAACAGTGAGTGTATGCATGAAAGAGAGGGAGCGAGAGAGAGAGAGAGAGAGTGTGTGTGTGTGTGTGTGAGATCCGGAGTGAGAGAGACACAGAAAGAGAGAGAATGGTGGGGGGCAAGGGAGCATGTGTGAAAGAGAGAGAGAGAGAGAGAGAAGGCTCCATCCTACACTCACACTGGTATCCGGTCTTTACTCACACTGTACTAACAGTGTTTGGGTGCTCTGACATGACACTGCTCCATTTACATGGTGCCCTGCGCATGTCCTCCAATGAATCACTTCTCTAAAGTGTAAAGCTGCATCAGTGCATAAAACAAACGAGAAGTAAAACACTGATGAAAAAAAAAAAATAGAAATTAATATTTAAACCTAATGTTCAGATATCCAAATTGTAAAACAAAATGTAGATGAATAACTTTTGCCCTCTGGCTGCTGCATTCAACCAATGTGAACATGACACTGAAACTATACATCCTCATAACAAACACAATCATGGAGCCTTGTCTGGGCCGAGTTTCATTTTTCTCCTGACACGTTAGACAGGAATAAAAGCAGAGTTGTCAGGGATTTCCTGTCAACGGACTCTGTGAATATCAAGACTTTATTACCAAGGGATTATGGGGATTGTTTCCTGTAGCCAATTTGGCAGATTTTCTAACAACCCGGTGTATGTTTACCTTGGCCCACATGGGACTCTGTCAGCTGACGCACAATCGAAGACTGTACCATATAATGAACATACTGTGTTATGTATTCCAACAGAAGAAGAGAAGAGTGTTTGCTTTCAGAGCTTCCTCTGGTGTCACCTGGTTTGTGGATGGAGCTAAATACGTGAATAAAGTGGGAGAGTGGATTACTAACTGCTCTTATGCAATCTGAATACTTATGACTAAATCTATCAGTGGAAGTGCGTCAAAAATAAAAGCCTGGTTTGTTTTATGTATGAGGGAATCTAACTCTCACATGCCTGAGAGCAAACAAGCCCTTTCTGTTGCTGCTCACGCAGATATCGAACAAATACAGTCACTCTTTTAGTTGGTTAAGTTTTTAAAATGTGACCGCAATGTCAACCCTAGTTCTGGGCCTTTTGGAAAAATTACAACAATGGTTTTGTTGTCCTGTAAAATAGGAATATACAGCTTTAAAGTTTTGGATCAGCATGCATGTGTTGTCTTGTTCTGCCTGAACACTTATAGGGACTAGAAGCAGATGATGGTAAATGCTGGTTCAAAGACAGACGAGAAAATCAATATGTTTATCAGACAAAGAGTCAGATATTAATCAGATCTGAAGTCAACCAACGTCAGCTTTGATGAGGGATCCCGACACGTGGGTCTACGCCAAGGGTCCTTATATCACCCTCATCCACACACTGTGTGTGTGTGTGTGTGTGTGTGTGTGTGCCTTTGAAATCAACAATAAAACATATGAAAGTAGTTGTCAGCTTGGCAGCAGATGAGTTTTTGGCCACAACTACCGTGTGAGAGAAGATAATAATTAAAAAGCCTTGGAGGTATTTATTAGACAATTAGAAATAATTCAAATTAAGTAAATCAAAACCCAAACAATCGGATACATTTTAAAGCTAAAAGAAGATAAAAGCAATAATGAAGGCGTGAGAAATTAACAGATATTATAGTGTTTGGAGAAAAAAAGTTGTATAAATGCCAATCCACTAAATGACTTGTTCACAGCAAAAATCCAATTAGTCTTAATTGAGAAAAACAGCAGTCAAATGATATCATAATTGATTCGATGTTTGAAATGGAATATTGTGTAATTAAATATAAATAAAAGGTGAAAAGCTGTTTCTCTATTAATACAATTAATTCATATTACAGGGTTGAGTAAGACACTTTGAATCTCTTTGTTTATGACATTAAAAACCAAAATAAACAAGTCACCTCCTTCCCACCAAACAGATAAATGGAAGTTATTTATCAATGAGGACCTACCTGGAGTCTGGGTACTTGGTGAGGGTCGCCAGGCTGCTGGTGTACATGTGTCCCCCGACATCGATGTGCACCGGGGCGTTCGCCTTGGTCAGCTGAGCCGGCAGAGGGATGCCC
This sequence comes from Pseudorhombus dupliciocellatus, assembly GCA_016785235.1. Lineage (NCBI taxonomy): Eukaryota > Metazoa > Chordata > Actinopteri > Pleuronectiformes > Paralichthyidae > Pseudorhombus > Pseudorhombus dupliciocellatus. Next base: position 2,334,659 of record JAFBJW010000365.1, on the reverse strand, counting down.
TGAGCGGCCAGAGGAGAGACCGGGGACCGGGTCAGAGACAGCCGTGACATGCTTCTTCCCTCCTGAAAGCAAGTGTAGAGAAAAGCCATGGGAATAAAGGTGCAGACGGAAGAAGAAAAAAAATCGACCAGAGTGATCCTACACAGGGGAGCAGATAATATCCCCTCTGAATGGTATCAGATCACTTCCATGACTGTCTGGTCGCATTTAGTCTGGAAATTATTGCCACCGCTCTAATTAAGTATGTTTGCATCTTTTTCATGCAGCACCGGAGGCGAGGATAGGAGGATGCCTTATTAGAAAAAAAACAGGCTGGGAGAGAGATAGAGCGAGATAGACAGAGGGAGGGAAAGAGAGAGAGGGAGAGAGAGAGAGAGAGAGAGAGATGGAGGGGGTGCTAGGTGTCAGCCTCCAGGGGAATAAAACAAACTGCTGCTGCAATATTCTAATTAAAGGTCGCCTTATGTGTTAGACGTGATGCGCCCAGACACACCGAGCACCAATCTGAGAGCGAGGGAGGAAAACACGGGGGGTTGAGGGTGAGGGGGTGGGCTGAGAGCGAGGGAGGAAAACACGGGGGGTTGAGGGGGGGGGGGGGGGGGGGGGTAACTTTTTGCTTTTAACACACTCTCAACACACCAAGGACGGAGGTGATCGCCTGTCATGTGCCGTCACACACTTGTGACTTTTGCTGTCAGGCCGCTGTGGCACATGGAGGGAGAACTTCATAAACCCACGCGTGCGTCAAAGCGCATCATCCGCACTCACAGGCCAAACGCGCTCCACATGCGGGGCCCCGAGCGAGGAGACGTGTTTGCGATGAAATAGGCGCATAACTGCGGAGGCTCTGGGAGAGGTGAGAGGAGTTTACCGGGAGCGCGCCGGTGCACGCTGGGTTCAGCGAGGGTTTGATCACCTGATAAAATGTTATAGAAAATGTTTTGAATTCGCTTCGATACGCCGCCATTTGACTCCTCTGCTGCTGCCGCCGAGGATCCGTTTATCTCCAAGTTACTCGCGCATGATGTATTTGCCAACAGCTGCAGGTGAACCACCCAGCCTCAGTGTGGCTGCCTCACAATGGGACTGGGTGCAAATAAAGTCAGAGTGGTTAGGGTTATTTCTTGGACCCGGGGACGGGGAACAAATTCATGTTGTTGTGAAACTTTATCAGTTGTTATTTTTCTGTATTTTCCCGATGATAAAAGGTCACAGTCTGCCCACTTTACGCATCATTACGCACCAGTTACCCTGCAGCCTTGGGTTGAATCGCAGACCTTTCCTGGTGCACTCATATGACAAGAGTTCAAATGATACATTGAGCTCCTCGCTTGGTTCGAACAGATCCCAGTAACACTAATAAAGCATCAGCAGCGATTTGCTGTTCCACTCTTTCGCTGTCACGACCCTGAAACTGGAGGCCCGCGTGGCTGCTCATCCCCGCGGGCCTGGGAGAGAAGCGCCGCCGGGCAAGAAGTGAGAGAGACTGGAGCTTTGTCTTTCTTTTTCCAGGGTGGTGTCCGCATCACAGCGGTATCATGTTCCCTTAATACGATTATAGGAGGACGGGATTACATTTCAAATCCCAGGAAAGGCAAAGAAAAGAAAAGAAGGGGAAAGAAGAGGACAGAAAAAAACTTGGAAAGACTTGAGAAGTTTGGGGTCCATACCAAGACTCCCCCCCCCTTCCTCTCTCACTCTATCCCATGCCAATCAATTCATCAGTCAATCAAATCATCAAATAAATGGGCGCAGTGTGAAAAAAGAGAAATGGATTATATTGAACTCTCAATCACACACACACACACACACACACACCGTCTAAGAGAAATTCCTGTACAAAATCCCAGCCGCTGTGGAGACATCAACTTTCACCTCGGAGCTGCTGCTGCTCCGCTCCACTGACCCTGTTCACACACCGATGGCATTCACATCATTCAAAATCAAAAACAACCTCCAAAAATCCAAAAAAGCGTTCAAATCTGGAAGCTTGCCATTCAAAACCGCGCTCCACGGTCACGCCACAAGCCCGCGCCTCTGCCTTTAATTCTGCCCAAAAGCACAATATGGCGCCTTATTCCTGCTTTACAATTAAAAAGGGGCATCATCTCCACACGTGTAGGTCACACAGCCCGTTTGATTAAAAAAACCCCCACACGTGTTAACTAAGAGGAAACCCCTGTCCTCACAATCCTGCTCTAAGTGGACCTTCCACCGCTGTGCGTAAAAAGCACGTCAATCTGTCTGTAATGTTCAAATGTCTCACCGTACCGTTTCAAACATTGTAGGCAGTCCAGGAGGAATCCGTGCCGGCGCTCAGTCCCAGCTCCTGTCCGCTGTACCCCCTGAAATGTCTAATATTTTCTCCGAATGCCTCCCCGTCGACACGACTACAGCAGCAGCAGCAGCAGCAGCAGCAGCAGCTCCGGCACGAATCTATTCTGCCGCACAGACGAGCCAAGTGTTCGGAGCCGGAGTGTGTGTCGTGCTGAAAACTGCTTCAGGAGGAAGAGGGACCACTGTCGGTCGTGTCCTGGGTGGACTGCTCCGAGTCTCTGTGGCTTTTAAAGGCTCTATCGCCTCGGCTGCCTCGACCTGTCCTCACCAAGCGTCTTTGTACCAAAGCGCACAGGAAGCGTCCTTACCTTGTACATTAGATGAGACGATCTCCTTCCCCTTCTCTGCTCTTATTTGGATACGCGTAAAAAAAATGTGCGCTCCCGGTTGGAATCCTGCTCCGCGTTTCGGCTTCTTGTCTGTCTGTTTTTTTGCCCTAAATGAAGCTGCCCCTGTGGTTTGTTATGAGAAGAAGAGGAAAGCTCAATAATCCGTCTCTAAATAACAGAGCGGAGCTAAAAAAGAAAGATCTCGCTCCGGGCTGCCCGAGCGCCTCTGGGCCAGGGATTAGGCTACAATTAGCTCAACTCCGCTCTCTCGCCCAGGCAATTTTCTCAAGCAAGAGAACGTGATACCCCCTATTGTGGCTGCACGGATACAATAAACTTCTCTTATTTTTTAAGAAAGTAGACGCGTTCCCCTCCAACGGTGTGAAGTTGTGATTTCTCAGGGCGCGGAGGGAAACCTAACAGGCAACTGTCAGTCTCTCAGTGGATTTCGAGCCGCAAACAGCAGATTTTTCATTGTCACTTGGTCTGATGTAATAGCTCCGCAGGCAGTTCCAGCTAGCAGGCACACATTTCCATCTCCAGCAGCTCCTGGAGCATGAATGCAAAGTTTAAAGCCAGGCGGGCTGCCATGGTCCTTCACTCGGGCAGGAGATGGAATAAAGGCGCAGGAACTTGTTGATAAAGTCTCTGCAGGAAAAAAAAGAGAATATGTTGAAAATGGAGCGATATCCTTGAACCAATATGTTTCATGCGGAGATTTCTCTCTCTCTCTCTCTCTCTCTCTCTCTCTCTCCCCTCCGTGTCCCTGCTCTCCTCTCTTTCGCTCCCTCTCTTCTCCTCTCTCCCCCCTTTGCCTTAATGTCTGGAGTTGTAACGCCAAATTTCCTGCAGGCCATTAAAATCAAATGACGTCTATGGACATGCATGCATGCTGCTGCAGAAAGCGCCCTCACAACCTGCCTGCAGCCAAATGCGCCATTTCAATTATAGCGCAGGGCTTAGATGGAGATATCTGCTCACACACACACACGCTCACTTCCACTCACTCTCCAATGGAGGCAGTCAGCCTCCAGACTTTTGGGAAAATAAGATTGTGGCAGATTTTTATTTCTTTTTTTTTATGTGTCATATTTCGACACAGAAAAAGAGCCCGCAGTCCAAGTGATGAGGCGCTGAAGTGTTGCGCCACTTTTGCGCAGAAAGGAGAGGAGGAAAACAGGAGAGTCAAGCAGGTGCTTACACCAAGGAGACGATTATTTATTTATTTGCATGTTTGTTTATTTGAGGGTAAATATCTGTGAATAATTGATGCAACACTGAGCCCAGTAATTACTCCGTACCAACATCCTGAGAGGGGCGCAGTGCTCGTTTCTTGATATTTGGCGCCAACCAGTGTAGGAACTTATTATTGGTCCACAGCAGATACATGGGCATATATAGGGAACTACTGTATTTAGGAAACTTGACTATTGTTCATCCATCCCTCCATCCTCCCCTAAACTATCTTCATGGAGATCTTGTTTTACTTCGGAGAGCATAAAATGAGAATAATTTCTAAATTAAATCCGACATGTATATGCTGGTGATATGGCAGCCTGCTGATGTGAGTGTGAGAATGAAGTCATGGTAATTAGACAGAGCCCAGCATGGCTCAGAGCGCTCCATCTTCCCCCTCTGGCACAGATTTGTTGTTTCCAGAGGTACAAACTACAGGGGAAACTGGGCTTTTTTTTCTCATTAAAGGAAACAAGCCTGGAGTTAGTTCAATTACATGAAGTATGCAGGGATGTTGTAAATTTAAAGATTTAAATAGCTTACAAAGTGGCCCCGGGCCCCATCAGTTAATTTCCTTAATTTATGGATTTTAGCGGAGTGTCTATGTGGAAGGGAAGAAGTAGGTCATCTTGAGGATTTGCATGCAGCTTTGATATTTCACAACGCATCCAAAACATCTGCACCCCTGACCAGCAGGTGAAAGGACCAACGCGTGTTTTTAATTCTGTAAGCGTCTTAGAAAAAGACACAACACAGAAAACAGATTCCTTCAGGCGATGAGAAAAAGATGCAGATCTGATTGTAATATTTGACCCAAGTAATGAGATTGTTGATGTCTGGTCTCGCTGAGCACAGAGCTGTTATCTGCTCTGTGCTCATTCTCATTACAGGACTGCTCCACAAAATCACCCACCAGAACTTCAAATGTTTGCCTTTCTGAAACTGTGCAGGTCAAACACAATTGGATTTGTGTTTAATTCTGAGATAAACTGTTGATTCTTTAGTTTAAAAGACAGCACAGGGTAATGAGGTGTATGAATCCATAAGAATAATAACTGCCTGTAGGACGACAATATCATGTCTGTGTCTTTCACCAGTGGATTTCTGACATGTGCTATATGATTTACACTTTAACTACAGAACCACACTGTACTCACTGTGTCTAACGGCACTAACTTTACGTTATCTTGAAAATCAACAAAAGATTTCCTCCTGCACATTTACATGAAACAAGGTCATCTTCGTAAAATCGTAAAAACACACATTAAAATATTATTTTAAATTAAAAATATTACTGTTCATTTTATACTTCATACACTTCACAATGATTTACTAAAATATATATGTGTATATATTTCTGTGTATATTATAGATTGCATTCTCTACTATGAGTAAGCTTGAAGCTATTTTATGTTTTGGTTTTTACTGCATGACTCATCTGCATGATTATCGTACAGCACCGTAACTTGGTTTTGAGTTAAAGTTGTGACTTTAGGACAATTATTAGAGCATTATATAACATCATCTACTGGTGTTGTTATCATTAATAACATAACATCACAATCGCTCCTCTTTCTCTGACTCCATCTCCCTTGTCCCCTCTTTTCCACCCACCTCTCCTCTGCTCTCTCTGTCTCTCCTCTCATCCTAACCCCAGGTCTTACTTTAGGGGTCAGGGGTCCCACACTGTCAGTATGTCCTGCTCTCTCATCTAAATGTATACACAATGACGTTTGAACATATAGTACCATCTGCTGGTTATTAGCAGCAGCAGCACTGTACAAACCCTCGCACTGAAGGATCACTGTGCACTGAGGTGGGTCGCCCATTTTCACATTAACACAGAAAATTTGGAAATTTCAAAAGCATCCATCCAGCCAGAATGTCTGATGCCCAGATGATTTTATATTAGATTTTATCCTAATCTTATCGGCTTTTTAAAAAATCAAGTCCATATTTGCCCAACTTCCATTCAAGGAGTTCCCATTAAATCCTACATGGGGGCACGTGTCCAGTGGACTCTTCCACGTGGCCCAGGTCACCTGCGCACTGTACTCCGCACTGAGGAGAAAACAGCAGCTGCAATACAGTCACACCCAGCCTCCTAAATGTGAGCAATGGCAAGAATCCCTTTCAAGCATTTCACATCAGATCAGCACCCCGTCTTTCCCCCTGCGGCGTGTGGAGAAAGTTTGAGAGGAACATTCAGAACTTGCTTTTAGTAATCTACATGCCTCGTGGAGCCCGGCTGCTGTCAATCGCTGTGCTCTTCCAGCCATTTGACATTCTGCTTGATGTTGGTGTGTGTCTGAGGTGCAGCAGCGACACTTATTGTTCATTATTTCAGAGAAAGAGAGGGGGGGGGGGGGGGGGGGGTGAGAGTGGGGAGGTGGAGGGGGGAGGGGGGGGGGGGGGGGGGGGGGGTGCACGAGAGAGGGAAAGAGAGAGAGGGAGAGGGTAAGAGGGTGTCAGTTTATTAATAGAACGTGTGGGGTTGTGTTGCACACAAACACCTAACAAGCTCAGCGAAGAATTCCCTCAAGTGCTTAATGCCAGCAATTAAGTTTGTGGAAAAGCAGAGCACAAAGCCAGTGTGTACTCCCTGTGTACTCTCTGTGTGTACTTCTGAGTGTCAGTTAGGAGTCAACTCCTCTCTTACAGGTAACACTGCAATGACCACGATGCTATCGACTGTTTCATGCACTCAGGTAATGAAACGGCATTTTGTTTTCATCTCTGTTCGTCTGACTGACTGTGTGGAAGAAGGTGGCAGGGCTCAGAAAAAAAACAGTTCAGTGTGGCTCTGGTTCAGGGGACCCCCTCTAGGAAGCTTGTTTTATTTAGTTTGACATTGGGAGGTGTTTTTGTTGATTTCTCAGCTAATCTTTCATGAATATTTTTAATAAAAATGTTTAGGGGAGTGATAGTTGTGAGTGCAGTCTGGAGTTAAATGTGGTGGCGGAGGACTGCGCTCTTCTACTTTAACATCTGCGTTTTGCAGTAACTTTGCGAAAAATATTTTAAGACATAACAAAGCTAACAAAATATGCTCGTAATTGTCAAAGTTCAAGTTCAATAGAATCCATAAAAACACACCATTGCATCATTCTCCTTTGACAAAACAGCCGCATCTGTGGGAGTCTATGAGATTTAAACATAGGAATCTGTTTTGCTGCCATCATGTGGTCTGAGGCTCTAATCACAGAATACGTGCATGTTGTCGTGCGCTTGATACCTGTGAAGGTGGCCTGTGGCTGACAGAGGCCTCTCTCAGGGAGAATGACCATCAGCACTGTAAAGATCTGCTCTCTGTGTTTCTGTTGTTGTTTCAGGAGCGATCAGTGGAAAAAAGGTCAATAATGAATCCACAAAAAGGTGAAAAACTTCTTCTCTGTATTATCGGTGGAGAGGAGGGGACACCACTGCTTTGTTCGGTGTCCTTTGTCCCATCCATCGCCACACTCTTTTTCTCTCAGTGCAACACATTCTTAAATTCTTAGTCCTCTGAAATGTGTTATTTGGCTTCCAGCTCAAACCAGCCCCTCACACACCCGCCATCGTGCCGTGAATGTGCCAACAGAGGAAAAATGATCTTTTGCTTTTTGTTGCAGCTTCTATTTGGTTTGCAGTAACAACGTGAACAGTGTGATGTCTCCAATCACATCTGGTATGCATCACATACCACCCCCCCCCCCCACTCAAGCAGCCTCGGGGGGAAGTCCCTGGCACTGCAGAGCACCCACAGGAACAGTGTGATGTCTCCAATCACATCTGGTATGCATCACATACCACCCCCCCCCCCCACTCAAGCAGCCTCGGGGGGAAGTCCCTGGCACTGCAGAGCACCCACAGTCCTCATTAGAGTGCATGTGTCACGATGGCATCAACCCACAGCCTTGACTTATGCTTTATATTTACAATCATCCATCACGGCACTGTCATCACAACAGTCAGAGAACACGGATCTCATCTTGAACGGTTAGAGCTCGCATCCTCCGGGGCCCGTTTCTGTCTGTGGCCATGTTGTTGAGACTAGTCATGGCCCGAGACTGAAACTGGAGTCCCTGTCCTTTTGTTGTGCACTGAGCTCCCTAACAGCAGAGAGGAGGGACAGGGTTTGATGTGTCTTCTGAAGGCCCGCTGCTTTGTCAACACTGAGGCCTCCGCACTGACACTGTGGAAGCTGAGCGCCTCGGGGTGACAGGGAGGGGAGGGGCGCGGCTGGGGCGGGAGGGAAGGGTGGGCCGCCGCAGCCTGGTAAAAGGGAGACAGAGGGAGAGAGGCGAGGGGGGGAAGGGTGCCAGCTAGTGTGGCCAGCACCCAGGGCTAGAGGAGAGTGCTCTGTAGCAGCAGACTGCCTGATAGGGACTGAGGCTGCTGGCTGATGACATTTTATGGTCACAACATGCAATCGCACCAACTTTAGTTGGTGAAAATCCAGTTTTCGTTCACTGAACGGTGGCGTCCCTTCGTTTTGTGTTTTTTTTTTGTTACAGACACAAAGAATGATGCAAATGTTTTCGCGTGTCATTTTGTCCTTTAAGTTCTTTGACAATAAACACAGCAGTGGGTGGTTTGAATGGTTTCTAAAATCCTTCCATATGTTGTTTATGTTGCAAAGAGGAGCCGAACCCCAAACGCTAACAGAGTGACGGAGATTGCATTTACAAATTTATCCGCCATCACACTTCAACTGCAACTACCTCTTCTGATGAGAAATGAATCATATGCTAAGTTTGTTCACTCCATAACACTGTTAAGTTTCCATGTCCTCCCTTACGTCAACAGTGTGTCATCTAATCAAGTGAAGCGCTTCATCTCTTTCAAACTTCTTGGGTGATTCAATCAAAAATAATTGTTTGAGGCCAAAATATATAAAGACACTCAAACACCTCTTTTAAATTGTTTTTATTTAAAAATGATTGGATGCATTGTTTTAGCTATTGTCAAGTATTTTGAAGTTAAATATTTGAGCCCATTCTTGATGCTGCTTACACACTAAATTATGGTGTAATCATGTGCAGGGGAGTGACAAAATGTCACACCACATCCTCAAAGTAGAATTTATCAGCTCACATAAGAACCAGAGCCAGCATCGTGTTGTTTTTGGATATTGTATTACGGGCCTGTTAACCTATGATATATCTGTTTTGTGCAGTGAATCACAGTCTGAATGTGTTTGCTGTCCTCCAGAGGGTGAGGCAGAGCCGGGGCCCGGGCTCGCCTGAGGCATCGTTCTCTTCTAGGCTGCTGATGCAAGCCGAGGAGCCAGCGTCTCACACACACACACACACACACACACACTGTGCTCTCTTTCACCAACACTTTGCGTAAAGTGGCCATAAGTAACACTGGGTTACCACGGTGCATGCAAGCAGAGAGTTTATTCTCTCAGACACCATTATGGTTTGGTCGCGCGCGCGCGCGTGTGTGTGTGTGTGTGTGTGTGTGTGTGTGTGTGTGTGTGTGTGTGTGTGTGTGTGTGTGTGTGTGTGTGTGTGTGTGTGTGTGTGTGTGTGTGTGTGGTCTCAGTGTTTCTCTCCCTTCTGTTTCAGCTCTGACCTCATCCTGTCAGTTTGTGCCTTTAATATGGAGTATTACTTTATTTCTGCAGAGCCACAGTTTAAAATCATTCAATAGGTGAAAGAACCAATATTGTTATATTTACAGTGGATGAAATACTGAAGTGTTCCTTGAGACTAACGGTTCTATTAACCAATTAAACCCATCTTCATTAGAATAAATCCCTATGGTTTTCTGTGAGAGTGCAGTAAGAGATGGAGATCTTAAAATAATATTGGGTGTCCTCAAAGAGGAATCACTGTGTAAAGAAAAGACTCAGTCTTAAATGGAAAAAAACTCAGCAGAACCAGACTCAATGTGGGCGGCCATCTGCCGACTGGTTGAGGTGAGAGAAGGAAAATGGGGAAGACAGTGGGTGGTTATAAAAGAGGAGGAAGGAGAGAGAGAGAGAGAGAGAGGGCGTAGAGAGGAAGACACCAAGGAGAGTTGTGTATTTTTAAGTGTTTGACTGGTTGTTATGAAGATAACAGCATACTTGTAAATGTAATAATAATGTTTTAATTGTAATACAACAAGTTAATATGGCCACTAACACTGCTCTGGCTGTGATTAGAGCTTTGTTACAACATATTGAGTTGAATTAATATTGTGTTTACTCATCTGTCCACAATTCACTTAAAATCACTACACACAGATTTATCCTGAAAAAGCTTTAAACCTTTTTCTTGCTCCTTTACTTTGCAACCATATATATATATATATATACTTCCACATGAAACTCTGGGGATGCATCATCACCAGAGTCTCATAAATATCAGCGCCGCTTTGTCCTGCTCTGGAATGAACCGCTGTGAGTCGGCGTGGTGCACCTGCCCTCTGCAAGGCAGCCACAGTGCTCCAGCCACGCCAGCCAGCCTACAGGCACTCCTAGATAACTCCTGTCTGATTAGCTCCTTAGGAGGACATTGTTCCAATGGCAATTCACTAGACTCCCAGTATTAATTTAGTCCCGAGAGAGAGGCCCATCCATCCTGGGTAAGACGGGCCGTGCTCAGGGCCTACCCCTCGGCCTGCTAATAGCACGGCACCTCCTGTCCTGTCACTATAAGTGATAGTCCCTGCAAGTTTGTTGCCTCGCTGTGTATTTCTCCCATCAGGCAGTGCACCTTCCTCCCTCCGCCTCGCTCCCTACTTTCTCTTCCTCTCTGTCAGCGACGGTTCAGGGCAGGTGTCTCCTCTGTCACTCCCATCACTCACCCTGCTTGACGAAGGGAAGACACAGTTCAGAACACGGCAGGAGCAGGGGATGATTCATTGAAAGCTCACCTTTCTCCTTGAAAGAGGAGCGGGGAGGGAGAGGCAGTGGCTGCCTTTTTATTTGGCTGTTTGTGAGAGCTGCCACGAGGAGACGAGAGAGGAATGTGGAAATGCTTTCAATATTTTGCGAGTTACTCCAAAGTGAATAAATAACTCTCTTTAAAGCTGAGAGGTTGACACGAATCTCTGATGTGTGATGCAGCTTTATTGATAAAGAAGCCAGGCAGGTTTGAACTGGCAGGGGATCCCAGAGTTTTCCTCTGACATGTTTGCTCCTGTGTGTGAGAGGCAGCAGCGTGTCGTCGGGGAAATCTGACGGAGGCTCGAGCCGTGCATCTCTGTTCTAGTTGGAGGAGACGTGAAAATTAAGAGGATTTCTGTAGGTGAAGTGGTTCAAGGTGGAGGTGGATCCAAGGGTGGGGCCCATTTTGGGCCCCTCTGCTGTCTTTTTGGAAGTGCAGCGTGCTGGAGCTAGGAGCGCTCTCCAAGATCTATTCAATGATGTGGGATTTAAATCTATGGCGCTAACAATTAACAAGGAATGATTACGAACAACAACTAACTGACCCTGGAGCTGCATGGATGCATATACTTGACCTCTCAGTGTCAGTCTTGGTCAAAGTTTTTAGACACAGAAGAACAATTTGGTTTAAGGTACACATTCAGACGTGAGCAGACTTTGTCACGATAGATGTTGAGATCAAATGCAACTAAATAGCCAAAGTCATCGACTGCAATCGTAATCCTCCTATGCATTATTCTCTCCACTAAATTCCAGACACTGCTGCCAAACAAAGCAACGGTCAACAGATTTCTCACAGAGTTTGGCAACTTCAGCTCTCAGCACAGCCAGTGAGCTACTGTTATTTTAAACCATGAGGGAGAATTGAAAAACCTTGGCTGTTACACATTCTGGGAAGTAAGTATTATTATTCATGCTGATCATTTTCTCTTCCAAACAAGTTGATTCATCGCACTTCGACATATGGAACATACTGGATCACAGAGCGGAGTGTGTGATGTCATACTTACTTTTCTTTACAGCCAAGAGAGTTGGCGACACTGTTTCCAACATTGGAACACTGCGCTCTCTTGGAAGGGAACTGTTTGTGAGATGTGACACAACCCTGCAACACACACCACACACCACAAATTCATCCATTATCACTACCACTCATGCTTTGAGGTAGTAAAAACTGTTTTATTATTATTATTATTATTTTTTTTTATTGTTAAGCTTTTCAGACTTGTAGGTCCATAGTATATCTATGATGACCTTTATAATTATTTTATTATTGATAATAATAATAATAATACTATAAATAGTGATAAGGTGTTTCTGTGTTTATTCACAGGCCACTCTAGCTCAAGGTGTTAGAACATCATGGGTAGGCGTTTTTATTCCAATTTCTTTAAAATTAAAAAAAAAACAAACAAAAAAAACCCACAATGATCTTTTACATGAATGCATGGTATATTTTTGCATTTCCTCATCTGCTCTTAACACCCTCGCCTCAGCACACCTCCTTCCTCCTCCTGTCCGTCAGCACTGACGCCCAGATGTTTGCCTCAGCCCTCGATGGGTTTTTACATTAAAAATGCATCTGCAGTATGCTGTCATTAGAGTTGTGGGCTTGTGGAGCGATGAAATGAAAAAAGCAGAAGTGGAGAATCACTTCACTAGCCCAAATGTTGCAGCCGTTTCCTGGCAGTAATGTGGGCCCGCTACGGATACCGCCCCAAGGTTAAAGAAGCGCCCGCAGCAGCTCATGTGACCGGCTTCATTACAGATCCTGTGTTTATTGATTGGTGTTCATTAAGGCTGCTACATAATTCATGTCAAAGCCTGTGAATGGCTTAATTAGAAGACTGGCTGTAGCTTTCATGGCCGTTTTAGTGTCAAAACAGGAACGTGACAGGTGGAAGCCACAAATGAAGTGTACATTACTATACTACTCGCTCCTCCATGCGCAGGAAAGCAGCATCACTCTCTGACGAGAAAAACTGGCGGCCTGTATATTTCAGATGCAGCACTGCCATCATGTGGTGAAGCAACAGAGAACACAACGGCAGCCAGGCCAAGTTTTCTTGTAACACAAACAGATCCATGACATTGAAAGTTCCAACTGGAGCACGGAGAGCAAACAAAAACCACGACAGATTGAGATTTTATTTCATCGAAAGCCATTCTCACCATTTTATCACCGGCTCCCTCCTGCCAAAAACAAGAGCTTGCTCCCAGAGCGTAGCACGTGCTGAGATGGAAGAGCCAGGCCGGTGAACCAAATGAGATGCTGGGGAAGGACATGTCCTCACCAGGACCTGTTTAGAGATTTCCTCCTGAAACATTATTTCCCCCTCCTGCCTTTTGCTGTGCCTGATTAATAGTCAGATCATTTTAATGATGTTTGGATCTGGCGCATGCTGCATTGCACTGCCAAGACAAACATGGGATTTCATGTGAGACTCAACCTGGCATGGATTAGAGAAGTTCTTTCTTGACGTGACAGGAAATGTTTTCTGCGTCTCAACTCATGATTGCAATTGTGGCGTATGTCTCGGTGTGAGCGCATACGTGCATGTGAGTGCTTTCCAGTGTCAGAGAATCAGCAGAAACCTGTCGTCAGCCATGTTAATGCCGGCTTGAAGGCAAACATGAGGATTAACAGAGGAATTTATAATAATGATTCTTGAAAAATGGAGCAAAGGCTCTTTCTTACAGTCCTCCAAACCAAAGCGAGGTTGTTTATCACTCTGGGAGGATGTTTGGTTGCCTCCCTTGTACGTCTGCTCTGGGCCCTTAAGCTGACTTAGCTACACAAGCACGTTCTCTTCAAAGCATGTCAAGATTTTCCACGCACACTAATGAGGTAAATGGATGGCTTTTGTTTTCTCCACAGTTTTAACTTCCCCCAAAGTGCTCTCATGACTTATACAAGAGCTGCTGCGGAAATCAGCCTTGAGCATTTAATCAAATTTCAGACTCTACAAAGTGATCAACTTGTGCCGCGTACATACACACACACACACACACAAAGGGACATGCATATTGTATATACCAGCAAAACAACAAAAGAAAAAGGACTGCCATTTATTCTTATTAAAACAATGTCATTTTGAAAGGCAAAATGTTTGCATCACTGACATACTGCTGTGACAGGATACCCCCCCACCCACCCCCACCCCCACCACACACACACACACACACATTTAGGTAGAGCTGGTGAGACTCACTGCAAATCATTGTTTATATCAGGCAACAGACTTCTCGTATCAACATCCATTCTGTCCTGGAGAACATCAGAGCCATACACAACTCTATGTGACAGAAGAAGAAATTGAAAAGCTCTTAGATCTCAAGATGAAGAGTTTTTTTTCCTAGTCAGAGTTGACAGTTGTGTGTGACTATGTGAGGTGATGTGAAGATACCTATCTCGAGTTACATTTATCTGACTTCCAGTTCCTTTTATATTTTTTTACTGAGTATCCATTTTTGTGGAGTTTGCAGGAATGTGGCTGAATTGTTGTCTCTGTATTGACCCTGGATTATGTTGCTGACCTGCACGTCAGATTGTTTGTTAGCACTTACCATTTTATTCCAATTAATCCTTCTGTTTGGGATTTTAGTTTAAGCCGTAGTAAATAGTCAAACCTGGTTTTGTTTGATGACTTCCTTTCCTCGCCCTCTCCCCATATTCTGTGATTGTAAGCCTTTCTGTACTCATAATTTATAACAAAAATAAAAGCTGCTTATTCGTCATATCTGCTCTGACTCCATCACTCTATTGGTCGTCTGTGTGTTACTGTTCTTCTCTACTCCTCGGTCCGCACAGGGGACACAGCAGGGACTGCTGCATTGTAAGATGTGTCTCTATTCTTGTTTCTCTCTTTCTCACAACTATGACAGAAGCGACTTGGAAATGGAAATGTTGCTACACAAAATTCAAGTACTCTAGGTGAGACTGACGGAATGAACTGAAGCTTCCCTCCATCCCAGAAATGCAATTTCTACAAACGGCAGACCGCTGACAAATAAGAGTGAAAGACCACAAGATGGAGGGTTTTGTTCTCCCTTTGAGAGGAAAATAAACCCTTCTCTTGGAAGAGCGATAACTGAGAGCAGGTCTCGCCAACATCAGTTATCGTCCTGATTATAGCTCTTGATAGACAAACCCATTGACCAGTTGCTGAGAATCAATGTGGAGTATGTAGCTCACTGCTACGTTGTGTTTTATCTTTTTATGATGGCATATTAGTGTTAACCTCTGCTGTCAGTAAATCAACCAACACTGTGTAGCTTTGTCTGGTGCACAGTATATCAGGACTGTCCTGACTGGTAGGAATATGGGACAGAAACTCAGATGCGTGTGCCTGTATGCATCCATTCATCGCGTGATGAGTCTTGGAAGAAAAACGAGAAAGTACACACACAATGAAAATGCCAAAGACAATTTATTAGTAGACACTCATCAGCCAGAAACAATAACCCCCTGAAGAATGTCTTCCTGAAATACACCATTTGATTGGCAGTGTAAAATAAGGCAAAGGGCTTAAGATCATGTTTTATACACTTTTGCACCAATGATAAACAGTTATACATTCACTTGTTACAGTAATTATGCTTTTCTGATAAATCTGTCCATACATCCACACCATGAAAGCTTTATTTGCTGAGGGGCCGCGAATTGAGCCGTGTTTGCGAGAGCATCATTACGCATTAGCTGTTTTGGCCAGAGATATCAGCTATAATCTGACCACAACTGATTCTTTTTGGGGATTGCAAAAGCCAACGCACTATACTGACAAAGTTCATACAATTACCACTATCATAAAAGGGCTATACTGCCAAAATTCTTGAAAGTCTACAGCATACATTTAAATGATATAAATATGCCTTTACTCATGGGCAAACAAAATCACTTTCTAAAGTATTTTGTTACATAAAACACATTTTGAGTGAGTGTAGTAACTACTTTATTGGAGACCAGCCATCGGTGTTTCCCAGCACCACAGCAGACTGAAGTCATCTTTACCTTCTCTTAATATCTAAAATATCCAAACCAAATTTATTGTAGCCATTTATCTCATTATTTTCGCATCCATGGTTTTTTTACGTTCATCATTTTGGCATCACATTTCATCAATGCGCTCCATTTGCAAAAGACTCTGCGTTCATTTGGGTTTAGGGGTTAGAAACCTTGGGTGAAATCTGTATCCAATATATTATACTGTTCAGTGCATACTTATATTAAATCCTATGTAACATTAGTTTGTTACGTTAGTAACAACAATAGTTAGTTTGAAGACTTGGGCCATTTAGGAATTGCCAGTGTTTTTGCAGTTTGCAGTGCACATTGTGTGTGATCACAGTATGGTCTGACCTGCAACAGTCAGAGCTTGGGTAAATATTTCACAGGTGGGTGGTGTATTGGGAATATACCAGTTCAGTAACACTAGACACAGGATACCACACCTGCAAAGTGTATACATATATATATATAGTATTCTTCAAAAAGATTATAAAGCATCAGCGCACACGCACGCACACACACGCACGCACGCAGTGGTTTTGCTATTGGCGACGATGTCATTAGCCAGGATGAGTAAGTGAAATGCAGCTCATCTGTACAGGGTTTTCTATTCTACTGAGATACAGATCCAAACACTTCAGGGATAAGTAATGAAAGAGTTGCTTTTCAAAATTATACATATCTATTTTCCATAAACAGAGAAGCTTTGCTACCTCCAGAGCAACCATGGGATCCATTATCCATCAGATTCAGTGATCTTCTGCGGTTTAAATGGTGAGAGGTGCAGGCTTTTAGCTGGGAGATATTTTATTTTGAAAAGAAACTCTTCAGTTACACAACACTCTATAGTGGTATTATATAAAGAACAGTGACATCAAAAGGAAATAAACTGACCTTCACCAAGAAGCACTGAATATATATTCATATATATATGGATATTTTAGAAATACATAGAAAAATATACAGACATCTGAATGCCCATTTTACAATTGTACACAGTAGTGTCAGAAAAAAGCCTTTATAGTGTCGTAGAAGAGATGTGATACATACAGAGGGAATGAGTGAGATCTGTAAGTCGGAGCAGTTCACAGACTGTGTGGAATGAGCCATGGAGAAGTTGCCACTCTATTATTATTATTTCACTGTTTTGTATTTTACAAATACAAACCCGTGTTTTTTCATGCCTTCTTTTTTGGCTGCTAATGCTGTCAACTGAAAGTAAGTAAGTACTGTGCTACCAACAGATGATGACACGTTGTACCCTGCGAGTACCTGGCTGTCCTGCATATGACAACCTGCGGAAATACTGACAGAGATGGTGAGGTCACACTGCAGTGATAGTATTAGACTAAAGCACAAATCTAACCGACAAAGTTCGAAGTACAAAATG
The DNA here is from genome assembly GCA_016785235.1 of Pseudorhombus dupliciocellatus. Taxonomy (NCBI): domain Eukaryota; kingdom Metazoa; phylum Chordata; class Actinopteri; order Pleuronectiformes; family Paralichthyidae; genus Pseudorhombus; species Pseudorhombus dupliciocellatus. The sequence goes on along the minus strand of JAFBJW010000365.1, from coordinate 2,317,497 downwards.
CTACAATAAGTGCACAAAACGTGTAGTGTCGTGTGCAGCACTGTACACATCTTCAAGATTTATACTCTTTATTCTTTTAGTAAAGCCATTTACAAGAATTATCAGTGTTAGTAGGTATTGATACATAGAGGTATACTGATGGCCAACTTACTGTGAGTCAAATGTAAGTGCAAATATTTCATAATGAAAGAAAAACTGCTTGCATGTTGGGCAGCATGGTGGTGCAATAGTTAGCACAACAAGAAGGTCCTGGGTTCAAGACCCATTGGAGTTTGCATGTTCTCCCTGTGCTTGCGTGGGTTTCCTCCCACAGTCCAAAGACATGCATGCACATCAGTTTGCCTGTAGGTGTGAATGGTTGTCTGTCTCTGTGCGTCAGCCCTGCGATGAACTGGTGACTGGGTCCAGGGTGAACCCTGCCTCTCGCCCCAATGACAAACTGGGATTGGCTCCAGCCCCCTGCGACCCCGCATGGACAAGTGGTTGAAGATGAATGCTTGCATGTACATAATGGTCAGGGGTGATTGGGGGCGTCTATCAATACATGAGCCTGATATGAGGTCGATCTAAGACTAAAGAAGGGTTGGGGTTGGCTCTCATAATTTACTATACAATGAAATCATATATTAATTTAGGAATGTGATGGGTAAATGTAGGGCACCATGTTGAATTCAACCATAAAACACATCTATATATATAGTAAGGTTTCAACCTTGCCATGTAAAGTGCCTTGAAATAAATGTATGTTACGATGTTGTGCCATACAAATGTAAATCGCATTCAATACAATTTGATATGATTTGTATAGCACATCATGTCAAATTGAATTGAATTTGCAGTTTTTGACTCACAGCCTGCCAAACTACCAGAAACCTTTTTAGAAACATAACATGTATCATTTCAAATTATTATCTCACCACAGTTAGTGAATCATTTTGTGTTTAACACATGGACATGTTTGCCTCGGCTCTGGTGCAAAACTCCACATCACTGTGTGATTGAACTTCATTACCATCAAAGTGCACTGACCGTTAGCGATGTCATCCCTGACATCGTCAAAGGGTAGTGTCTCGATTTAAAAAAAGAAAAAGGGAAAGAAAGGGAAGAATCTTTGTCGATTTTCTCAAAAAGCACTCATCCAAAGACCTCTTCATGCCACACGTTTCCCTTCCTTAGATCCTGAGAAACACAAATGCAAAGTTTAAAGTTGATTGGACGAGTGCATGCGGAGCAAATTGAGACAGAGATTCCTCCATGCACAGCTAGGTGGTACAGATGTAGACATGGTGGAATGTAACTGTGATCCAAGAGTCTTGGCAAGAAGTCAGTCAGTATAAATCTTTAAAAGGCTTTGTGTAGTTAAACATCAAGTAGTCCATGTAGTAAAAGTCATAGATTCGCTGTAATTCCATCATAGTGACCTGTGAGAAGTATTTATGTTTGACCTGTGAAGAGCGTCTCATGTCGGCTAGGTTCCCATCTTTAAGAGTAGGCACCGAGAGGTTTTGTGGTGCCCTGATCTGGTGCAGGACATAGACGGACTCCTGATTCATGGTCTCAAACTTTCCAATGAAGTCGTAGTCTATGAGACAAGGGTGGCAGAGCTCGTTCGCGCGGTCCCAGTGGACATCCATTCCCTCGGGCTTGTGGACGTCGAGCAGGTACTGTGTAAATTCCTTGAATGTGACCCCATCGCCCGTCTTTAGTGCTTCCAAGGACGCGTTGTACCTGTACTTGGAGATTATGGCTTTCCCAAATACTGAGTGGTAGTAGTTGTTTGGATTTTCAAACTTGTCCCTATAAGCCGACACCATCCTCTCCAAAGGTTCTCGGACAAACATGACTTTGTAGTAGGTTTTCAGTCGGTCCATTATACCCTTCTGATCAAAGCTGCTAAGCCTCTTGTGGTAGCGCTCATCGTGGATGTCCTCATATTTGATATTCTGGGTGTTGTAGGCATGGCCTGAAAGCACCAATAACGCCCTCTTCCAGTTGGAACAGCCCACCTTGGGCACCTCGCAGTACAACAACTTGTACTTGTCCACCACAAATATAGGATTCACATGATGCTGTGTGATGGTCTTTGAGATGCTGCTTTTGTATTTAGTGCATATTTCCTTCACCAGTTTCCTGCGGGCCTCCAAGTGATTGGTGATCTCTCCCAAGTTCACAGTGAAAGCAGAGGACGAAGTGAGGGATGTGGAAACATTATTGGTGGTGTAACTGCTCTGAGGACTTGTTTTCAGCAGTTTGCGCTGCCTTTTAGTGACACGTTGGGGGTCTTTGTCCAGTTCTTGAGACGCCTGGGTAGCTCCGTGCTTGTTACTCTCAAAGTGTGGGAACTGCATTGGAGGAACCAGGCTGGACAAGACGGCTTCTGTTGTGTGATGGTTGTCAGCTTTATTTCCTTCTCCGTCCTGAGAAAAAAGAGGTTGTAAGATAAGATGAGAAGAGATATGACAAGTTAAGACGATATGAGGGAATAGAGTATATGAAAACATGAAAATTAAAACATAATAAAAGTAGGGAATTGCATTGGCTCTGAAAGATTCACTGATGGAAACTGCAATACAGCTACACACACACACATACACATTTATAGAATGTTTGAAGTACTGAAGTAATTACTCAAACAGGCCACATGATGGTGTTATTTCTCTACACCTTCAGTCAAAGCGTGCCTCGTTTTCACTCAAATGTCACTAACTGCCCAACGCCATTCATGACCTATCAATAAACTTAGCTGTGATATCATATAAATGTCTTATAAACACATAATGGGGAATCTAAATTGGAATCATCCACTGCCTAATAATTGTCAGAAGACGCCCAAGGCCATTGTGCATTTTGACATTTTATTTCAATTAAATAATGTCATGGCATCATAAAACCAATGGACTGGACGTATAATTTTAATTTCACAACAGACAAGGTGATGACACCGACCCACCCCCTCCTGATTTAAATGGCCATATATTTTCATCTGCAGGAACATCTGGAGGGAAAACCGAGGGAGTTGTTCTGCCCAGTGTATTTAATGAGCAAGGATAAGCACAGGACAGTGAACTGTGCATCAAACACTGTGTTCTTCAGGGCTCGCAAAGATGCGGGCTTCCGATTGGTGCTGATAACAGTGGCAGAGACGGGAGCAGGTCAGATGAGAGAAGATACTGGTGTATGTTTATGGGTTGTTTTAATGTCAAGGCCTGATTCAAATCTCCAGTAGATGACTTGATAATGATGCATACAAATTTAGAACACATTTGACCTCCTGTAACTGTTTACAGCCATAACAGAACAGTATATTCAGATTTATCTTAAGGAGCTGATAATACCAGTTGTTTTTGTTCATAACGCAGGCCACTCAGAACAAAATGTGAAAAGTGTGGCAGAAAACCTTCTCCAGTGGAAGGTTAAAGAAAAACAACTCTAAGTTTGATGACACGCCGGGGGAGCCGAGGCCTGGTTCAACAGAGAGCTCTCGCTCACTGAAGTCTGACTGAATTCACCGCGTGAGGTCAGCCTCTCTACACAGATGCTATCAGGCATGCTGAGAGGTACACTGCTGACAATCACTTCTTTCTGCGATAGATAACAGGAGCAGGAGCGACCTGCGTGGATCTGTGTTTGGGAGTAAAACAGAGTAAACACGTACCCCTCCAGACTGCTGTGGAGTGTTTCCAAGCATCATGCCTGGGGAGAGACAAGAGAAAAGAGAAGAGAGAATCAGCACTTAGGTAAACAACATGTATTTGTGTCCTTGTGGAAGAGAGTAAGGCGTCTCGGCTCCATCACATCGCTCCAGTAATTGAACGCTTCCTTTCATTTAGCACGTCAACTTTTGATTCACCGGCAAACCCCTGATGTTTTACTAGTCCACAGACAGAAGACAGGTGTGTACCTTACTGTAATGAGCTGAGGCAAACATGAACAGAGATAGAGAGAGAGAGATGCAGAAAGAAAGAATGAAAGAAAGATGCAGCTGGCCGACCAAAAGAAAGACAGAAAAAGAGAAAGAAAGAAATGTGTATAGTCGAAAGATAGATGCCACATGCAGACCAAAGGCTGGACAGATGAAGAGGAACGAAAGACAGACAGACAAAGTAAGGAAGATGCAGACCAAAAAAAAAGAGGGCAGGTGAGAGGAAGAAAGAAAGACAGATGCAGACCAGAATAAAGACGCAGCATGTAGACGACAGACAGACGAAGAGAAAGACGGACAGAAAGATGGAAAGAGTGATGGAGACACAGATTGGTTTTTGTGGCAGCCTTGAAGACAGGTGCTGTGAGAACGGGCAGATGTGCGGCAGGAGGACAGACAACATGTTTAGTGGTCCGTCTCCAGCTGGACATCTCCTCCCCCCCCCGTTCAGCTGATATGTAATCAGGGTGACAGCTCTGAGTGGGGCTGCATGGCTGCTGATGGGGGGGAGCAAAGACACCACTGCCTGAGTGCCGTGTCACTTCCAATCTGAGGGTGGAAGTGATAGGAACCTGCACGCGGGACGGAGGAGGGTGGGCGGCTGATGCAGGCCACAACCTTCCCTAAGTGATGAGATCTGTAGAGCCCTATCTCAACACTTAACACGCCTCAGTGGGGAGGGAATAAAATGTGTTGGCCAGATGCTGTGTTGTTTTAGATTAGTATGCGCTGGAGAGCCCCGTGTTGCTCTCTGCCTCTGTGCGTTGAATCTTGTCTTCATTCTTCTGAACGAGACACTGGAGGAAGAGCGGGTGGTGGAGGTGGAGGAAATAAGACGGAGGCTGGGCTAAGGAGGTGGCGTGTGACATTTTCTAATCTTGTCTGGGCGCCGCTGAGCTATTTGATCTCCTAACCCTAATGATGGCTTGTATATAGGATGGGCCTCTTTGCTATCTGTTTACTTTGGCACATATGAGAAACATGAATATTTATCATAGCACATCCGGATGCCACTGCCTGGGAAACACACCCAAAGCAAACAATAGCAAGGTCTCTCTGTGTCTTCTGCTGGGAACTGATGGGGAGGGGTGAGGCGCTCCAGCAGCTCTGGCCATCATGTCAACATACACACTGTGTTATCGATCTTGAAAGCCCCATCAAGGTGGTAATTGAAATCTCCAAAGGTTTAATTGGTGGAGTCCAAAAGGTGTTTTGTCTGGTTGCAAGTTTGTCACAGCTGTTCACGTCTGTACTGTCACCCCCTCTCATTCGGTGTCACAGCTTCACAGAACAAAAGGTGCCAAGGTGCAGCATTAACCAAGCGACCGTCCACAGACACCATATGAGGCAATATATAGCTCGCTGTAGAATTCATCTGTCTTATCGTCTCTCACACTTGCCATATGTATTGTAAATGGTCCACAGACGCGAAGGAAGTTAGTGAGGGAGTGTGTGATTTGGACATATGGAAGATTCAGTATGAATAAAAATAAACAAGCACACTGCACTCTGTAGCAGTCAGTATGCTTCGGCCTGTGAGTCGAGTCCCCATCAGGTCCAAACCTGAATAAATAAATGAACTTTATTCGTGTCATTTGTCAAAATGTTTCAGGAACAGGAGGAAGAAATGTTTCTAAAATGTCATGTAATGGTTATTAGTGTGAGGGCAGGGCACTGAATTGAGCCTGTAGCCCCTAAGTGGTGCTGCTCGGCGCTCTGACAGAGGTTGTTAAGGTTGTTGGGAGAACGAGTGTGACATGTCGCGATTTGATTCAATGAATCTTGTCTTAGACTCAGCTGCAAGCAGGGTTTGAATTCTGACTCTGAAAAGGCAATATTCTCTCAAGCAGCGAGGCTAAATTACATTTCACGAGGAGAACATCTTTCCATGAATAGAGTACAACTGAAACAAGTAATATAACAAAACAAACGTAATTTCACTGGGATTTGCGAACATCATTTATCTCTTAAATATCTTTTTGGTCGAGGGTAATAGTTGCTCTTTTGATTGCAATTTCACACTCAGTCAATTACGTTCAGCATAACTATGCTATTGATTTTTACTGCTGCACCGTGAAACACTGATGAATTGTTCAGACATCTGCTTTTATCCACTGAGATGAAAGGAATTCATCCTGGTAATTCCAGACAGATGGAGAAAGTACAGTAGAAATACAGGTTTTGAATGGAGTTTATCTAAAACTGCAGGTTTCTTCCAGTATAAAATGTGGAAGTTGGTTGCGCGGCTCAATACACATTGGTTGCATTAAAGAAAAACGAACTTCTCTGCAACAGTGACGGAGAGATTAAGGATAAATGCACCAAAGGGGAATTCAGTAATGGGGAGAAACAGTCCACCAATAAAGCTGGAGTTGTTTTTATCTGCAGACGTAAAATGTCAAATTGTGTTATTTTGAGGCTCTGAAGTCCTCCATTAAACTGTGTTGGCAGCGCGGATCAAAAGAAGTCCTCTGATAAGTTTTCCTTTGATCAGGCAGTTGTCAGGTATGTTCTAAAATATTTTCTGATGATGGAAGCTGATTTTAAAGCAGAATAAACTCTCAAGCTTTGTCCTCGGATGCCCTCTAAAGTAACCTTGAGCGTCCACCTCGCTCTGTGAGACAGGGCCCCTTGAATATTCATGCGGATGTCCCAGCCTTGCTGCAAGGATCCACATAAGCAGGGGCCACATCATTAGTGGATCCATTAACATCCTTCCCTCTCAAAGTCCCTTGTACAAGTCTCTAACAGAGACACACATCAAACATCCTTTTGTCTGCCACCGCTGCCGAGGAGGAGCAAAGCACCCAAACAATGTGAAATAATGAGCTTGTCAAGTGAAGGATTGTGGCCCCGGTGCTCGAAACAGAACTTGTTAAGTGCTCAGTTTTAACCACAGACAGGCCGGGAGGGGGCCCGAAGCCTTGCAGTTCATGTCCTCCTGCAACCCACTGTTCAGAACACCCAGCCACCATGAACCTTTCATTAGTCATTCAGCACACTGAGCCAATGTGACCCCCCACACCTGCACGCTCCTCCCCCACTGAGGCTGTGTGGGAACACAGGGCTCTGGCACGCTGGTGTGGTTTATCAGAAAGAAAAAAAAAAAAAAAAAACGCAGAGGAACGAGCTATTACGCTTTAAGCTCTGGTTCATTGACCTTCTCGCTTATTGTGGCAAGAGATAAAACAGAAGCTTCTCTTGGTGGTGAATTCCAGCAGGACCGGACCAGAGAGGGCGGCGGTGGGGGGAGGCGAAGCTGATGGGTTAATAATCAGTGATTCAGGTTTGGAGTCATGCTTGGAAAAGGGCTCTATATAGACCAAACACACCTACTCTGATCTCAACACTGGCTCCATAGGGTTTTGGGACTTTCAACATAGTCTCTCCTATTCAAAGCACAATACTGGCCAAGAATGAATCATTAATTGATGTTTAATCTGACCAATTAAATGAACTTTCAACAAACACCAGGACAATTGGAGTCAAGAGTTTCCCACCAGCTCAGACATAACCACACTCAATCATATAGGATTTAGTATTGGAAGAGAGGCGACACACACTGTTAATTTAATCGATTAAATCAAAGTTAGTAAACACACTTGGAGAATATGCCACACACCGCTGAGCTTTGTTTGGATTTTGTTACTTCCTGTTTTATTTTGATAGGGGTTGCATATTCTTCTTGTGTGCACTGTGTCTGTCTTTGTTTGTTGATTGTCCGCACCTGCTGAGCATTACCCTCTCCCTTTAAATGTCCCCCCCTTTCCTTTGCCTGTTGCCAGTGTGTCTTTCATGTCTTGACCAAGTCACGTCAAACCTCGTTAGGAGCTCCTCATGCCTTTGTTCCAGTTTTTTCCGTAAGTAGTTCGCTAGCATTGCCTTGTGTGTTGTTAGCGAGCAAGCGAGTGGAGCCTTTTTGAGTTTTTTTTTTATTTTTGCTTTTGAGAGTTGAATAAACTCCTTTGCTGTCAAGTCTGTCTACGGTCTTGTGCATTTGGGTCTGAGCTGTGTGAACAACCGTAACAGAATATTAGACAATGCATCCTGTCTGTAACTCTGCTCCTTACAACTAATACCCAGTGGTTAGTGGTGGAAAAAATGTGTTTAAAATGTTTGGAAAAACATTTGATGCAAATTTGTTTATATAAACAAAACTATGTAAAACTACTGTTTATTCAGTAATGGAACTGATAACCTGGTTTAATGGTGTAATGTAATGTTGGGACAGGGTAAAAAGCCCAGGGCTGGTTGCTGTCAGCAGCTGACACTCTGGGGGAGGAACTATGAAGTCTGTCGACCACAGACAGAAATGACTTCCTGTGATGAGATGTAGAATGATGCAATAACTTTCTCTGGTTTAACTCGAAGGTTACAGGTCATGGGTGTCATCATAAACGGCTGAGGCTTCCACTTTTTATATTAGATTACGGCAGGAAATAATATCGGCTTAGTTTTCATCCCACCATGGTTATCTTTTGTAGCTTTTCTGCTTATTTGGTTGATTAACATTTTACAGGGAAAAAAATATAAATAACAATATTACAAATATTTTAACCAGTCCAGCTCCGTCTGCAACCAAGTTGCATGTCATGTGCTAATAGTGATACATCATCATCATTAAGCATAAGAGTACAGACTGATACTTTAAACCTCCAATCAGATTCTCTTTTTTAAAATTGTGTCCACTTGAGGGCAGTGGAAACAAGTTGAGGACACCGCATTTTTTACTGTACCTCTCATCATCCTTGGTCCACGACTACAAACGCTGGTGTTGGCTCAAAGTCAGATTTAAGCAGTGAGCTACATCTTTATGTGCAACGGTAGCAGCGATGCTGCTCTGTAGCTCTTTACTACCACTCAGCACTTTATATCTTCCGGAGAGTTGTTTCAGTTGTCAGTTGACTAAACAGGACTTCTCATCATTCTGAGATATCTGGCCATTGAAACATTTCCTAAAGCATATGTCTCAGTCACAGGGTTCCCACTGTCCTCATCTTAAAACTGGGCCACTGCATCAGACGGCTGGTCACCTAGAAAGGTCATGAAGTGTCGGAGCTGTGGAGTCGTCCTCTCAGGTCAGATGACAGAGCTGTTTCATTATTACTGCAGTCTGCATGCTGACAGTGTCTGTGTTCATCTGGCCCTCCTCTGCCTGGCTCTGCGCCCTGATGGCAGTGTATTAGTGTTCACTGTTTGTCTTAAACATGGGTCAGGTGTGTTTTATTTTGTTTTGTTACATCTATAAATGTCACAGCTCTAACCTGCCTGTCAGTCAGCCCTCGCAAACCCTGTCATGCATTTTTCAGAGCTCCTCAGTTCAATTCCATTTTTACTGCTCCTAAGAGACAAGGACGGAGTTATTAGTGAAATGAGTGAAATCCATGAACTACACAGTGTTCACACAACGCCATGTATAGGCCCCGTTTTCAGATTTGACCCGACAGTAAGGTTAAGTGTTTTGGGACAAACACTCATAAATCTCCCAGAACGTGTTCTCTCATTAGTTGAAATTGAAATGAAAAAGAGGACACATCCTGCGCACTAACCATAAATAACACATGCTTTAGCTCATAATAATCCGTGGCAGAGCACGGGCTGAGCATACAAAGACGACATCAACATTCAGCGAGATGAAAAACTGAGCTCGGCGGAGGACTATTTATGATGTGAAGCTGTGGTGCTGAATTAACACCTTTGCTCTATTTTCAGAGCACTTTGCCTCCGTGCTCCAAGGCACTGCAGCTGCTCAGCTCATCATCACTCTGAGCATAACTCCCGATCACACCGCATATCAAACAATGAAGGGGTTAAGTACGCTTCATTATAGCGAGTTATAACGTAGTATATCTTATTATTGTGTCCTAATGACAATGTGTAAAACATTGATTGATCCAATAGAGCTGTTGTCATTAAATCACTTTAAAAAAGGCGTTATCCTTAAACATCATTTGACCACATTTCTACAGACACATTCCTTGAAATAAAAAAATAAATGACAAAGCTGAGGCGATTTGAATTTTTTGCTCTCTGCGGACATATTGTATAATCCTTCTTGAAGAGACAAAGTTGGGGAGAGAAATGAAGAGTAAAGTGAAACTGCCACTGCGGGGCAATAAAGTCCTCCAACTCCACATTTCTTTCCTCATGCTGGTAGCACTTGGCATTGAACACAGCAGGAGAGAAAATAATGAACAGAACAGATAGACTTCTGCTGAAAGGGGAAAATCAAAAGTGGCACTGATTACCCTTATGACAATTCATTTTGACAACAATATATTCTGAGTAGATCCTACGCGGGCTAATTTCAAGGTTAGGAAATGCAAAGGCTTCCTAGTTCCGATTACCATGGAAACAGAGAGTCGCAGAGCTGTATACACGGGTGTGGTGGGAGGCGGCTTGTTTTAGTGTCACTCAGAGGATGGGGCACGGCGACTCGCACGAGGACGGATGTGTAAACAAATGCTACCTGTCAACAGCCAGAGGTGAATCATTGAGGTGCGGGAGGTTTTAATTGGCACGCCTGACTGACATGCTGTGGCAGAGTTAGGCGAAGAGGAGCAGCACACCCCCCCCCAAACCAATCCTTTGCCACAAACAATGGCAAGTGGAGTGGATGAACAGCTAAGACCAGAATGTGGAGTTACAGTTAAGTTTTCTGCGTCAAAGCCTGAAAGTTCACACAGTCAAATGTGTAGGCGGAGCAGGCGGAGCTGATTTGTGCTCTCCTGGAGCTCGCTGAGGCACGGCTGGATAAAGAGGAGGATTGGGCGGAGGTGATGATGACATGAGAGCAGTGACGGCCTCTGATGTTGCTGTAGCCTGAGCACTGAGTCAACGATTCAAAGGGGAAGAGACAACAAACCCACAGTGAAGAGAAGCAAACTTTACAGATGGATGTGTGAACAAAATAGTCTCTGGGAGGCAGCAAGAGTGACTCTCAGCATGTAGGATAAAAATACTCAAAGGTCTCCTGCTGTGGACATCAAAAGAGCAAGAATTAGAAATCTTTTTGAATTGTAACAATTTAAATACCAAACACAAAGAATGATTTTACGATCATTATGACCCGTTAGAGGTTTGTGTTTGAGCAGCGAAAGGCAGGGGAAGGCTGACACTTGACACAGATGGGGTTAGCTCCCTTTTGAGTGGAAAACACCCTTCACTATGTGTGCGACCGAGGGGCACAATGGCAGCTGGCAACCCAACGAATGTCCAGTCAAGACAAGACAGCACTCAGAGCCACTTTTCTCTCGACAACCTCAGTAACCATACGTCAGCGTCTGAGCTAGCCATGCACAAAGCCCGGTAATGCGGAGTGGACGCAGAACAGATCACTGGCCCACTGGTTGGAGACGACAGGTAGTCGGGCCAGAAAGCATCGGTAATCCTTTTTCTTTGTCAGCGAGTCTGCCTGCACATAAGAAAGTGAGATGTATGCGATTTGAGTGCGACACAAGAAGCAAATGTTATATTGATTTGTCGTGATCCAGGTCGAGTTTGCTTCGTCTAGTACCAACTACTAAATAACCAATACTTTATTTTTGAGGAAATGATGCACCCCAAATATTTTTTCCATCGAATGAAAACATGCCATCAGAATAACTGAGTTTTGTAAGGGTCGACATTAAATGCTGCAAAACCCGACAAATTTAAGGCCAACAAGCTACATCCGTCTTTTTTCACCAGCAGACCTAAGGATGGACAAAAGACTGAACCATCCCCATGTGACCATCGTCAGTGCCAACAACGTGTCTACACACAACGGCACCGCTTCTTTCCACATATGCAGATGACACAGACATTCATGGAGTCCTCATTAATTTCATAGTGGCCTGCCAAAAAAAATCAATCATGGGGTTTTCTACCATTTCTTCCTGCCTTCACCTCAAGGCCTCACAGACAAAGGAAATGCATGTCAGCCATCACACAAACCAATTTCATCCACCATCCACATCCTGCCATCAACTAAGACGCTAACCTCATCTGCAACCGGCGCGCCATCAACGCTGCTGTCAACAAAAGATTCCAGTCATCACAAACCACCCAGCAAAGGTGAGAGTGAAAACAACAATAAAATACTTACACAGCCTATTCTGCAGAGAACTCTAAAAATTAAAAACACATGCAGTTAAAAATAGTTTGTGGATTTTATGGAATTTAACAGTTACTACAAACAATTCCCGTAATGTTCATTTTGAATTAAAAAAAATTATATTGTGGTTAATACTTAGTAAATGTGCAAAAGGTGGATTAAGATGAAACAGGAATAAAAAAGGCACACAACAAAAACACAAACACAGGTTTCACTCTTTAAGCAGTGACTGATTTGTCCAGTTACTTGACTCATGTGTCCATGACTCAGCTTTAGTAAACAAGTCTACTCATTTTATCATCAACATCCATTGTGGCTCGCTTATGTTGTGTTTCCTTGGTGTGGCTCTTGGTTGCGTTGTTGTTATCTGTTGTTTGCGTCTCACCCACGCAACATGTTCACATTGTGTCAGTCATGCGATGAAACCTTCTATTCATCCTAAATGCAAATCTTTATGAACTGGTTTACATTTAGGATGAACGCCAGTATCAGTGTGACGATTCACTCCTTCTCCCTTCTACATGTTGCATTTGAAATGAAGAAATATACAAATGTACAAATGGAGACCTGCTTCCAGTGTTCAGCATGTTTCATCGCTGCAGCAACACGGGGTCACTCCTCACACTGGGGGTCATGGACAGTTCCGTGGTGCTGAAATAAGGGCTTCGTGTGGCTGAGAGCTTTGAGATGAAAATACCATCCAGCTCTCATCTCAGCGTTCTTGTTAGATATGTTTCCAGTGTTATCTCGAAAGACCATTTTTTAGGTGATTAAGGAGGAGAGGATTGGATTATTACAGACAAGTGGTAGAAATGTCCTGCTCCATGTATTGTGGACAAACTTCCCTTTTCCTCTCTTGACATTAAAAGTTTGATTCACCTGCATTTGAAGAGATTTAATGAGTTGTTTGATGACACCCCCCGCCCCCCCTACAATTTAAAATTTCTTCTCTATAAAGTCAATAGGAAATGCTTCTCATCGTGACCTCTTGGTACACTGCCGCTGCACTGAGGTGCTGTGATCGGATGCTGCTATGTCTTCGTTAAGCCTCCGTGCTCCCCTGTTCACCTCTATTTGCAGTGAGATTGGGAGCAGGAATTGGCTCTGTCACTGTTTACTCTGTCTTCTCATTTGAGTTAGCGTCACGTTCTCTTACACATCCCTTGTTTTCCTGTCAGAACACCACTGATTACAGCAGGGACCGATGAGTCCAGACATGTGAGTAAAACACAGAGAGCGTGGCTGAATGCTAAATGAAGAGTTAAGGGACCGATCTTGGTACACTGGTAGATCAGCAGCTCCAGAATTAACCCTTAACCTGCAGTTCACCTCTGTCCATCACATGGACTTCAAATAAGGTTGAAAATAATAAAGGCGCACGGATTCATAAAGTTATATTTTTACACTGATAAAAGTCTTACTGAGAAGAGGAAGATTTGCTGCCCAACATGGTGCAATTTCAGCTCCTTGCTAACAAGACTTATGCTCTATTTGAGCTGGATTACTTTCATTACGACGGGTCATATAACTTTATATAATCAGGACAGACAATTCTAATTTTATTCATCGACACTCTTCGTGAGTTCAGAAAGTGAACATTCAGAAGCAGCGGAAAAAGGAAAAAACAGCGACTAGTGGGGGGCTTTGATTGACAGGTGGGATATTTTTGGCATCACCACATCGTTGATTCAACAAACTGAAGGGTCTCTCATGTGGTTTCGCAATTTTCATTTTGAGGGATGAACTTTTTGCACTTTTTAGTCTCTCTGCTTGTTCAGAAATGGGCAAAATGGGTATTAGAGTCTAACCTTGTCAATCTGGTCAACAGGCAGTGATGCCTTAATCCTATATGAGCAGATTTATACACATAGTGCTAATACAAATGTCATATGAGCCTCCCTAGTCAAGATAATCCATTTCAGAGAAATTGATATTTGCTACTAGCTTAAGCCTTATTGGCACGGTGGTGTTAATGGCTCACATTGATTAGTTGTCATTAGCAAATGCATTACGAGATGGGAGGCAGAGGACTGGCAATCCTCCAAGCAGCCAAGCATTCTTAACTTGTGTGTGAGTTCAGCTTTGAGCTCTGACCACAGCACAAACAAGTACATTCCACATCCCTGTTCCTCCATCCTCGCCTCTGGCCCCGCCCTGGTTTGTCTACCCATCCCTTCCAACAAGATTCTCTCCCTCGTTATATTCAAATCCATTTGTAATAATTTAGGTTTCACGCCGTGCTCTGTGTCGTTTGGTCTCTGACTGGAACACCTGAACAGAGCAGCATTTACTCAACCTCTCTACAGCTCTGTGCTAATAAGAGGTGTGTGTGCGTGCATCTGTGCACGTGTATAGTCTGCAAAGGGCTGTCGCTCTGACTGACACTGCCTTATGCCTGAAATAACTTACACACGTCAGGTGGCTGTTGGCCCAAGGTCCCCAGAGCTGAGGTGTCATTGAAGAAACACAGCTTGTTTTTGCTGCAGCTAACAGCTCGTGCTGCTGACTGCCGGCTATGGAGAAAACACCCCCCCCCCAAATAAGCAAAACAAAACAGCCAACAGCTGAATGAAAAGCAGCAGCCACACCGCTGAAGATACTGATTGAAAATGGGTCTGTAATTAAATGAGTGTAGCAGTGTAACTCTCCTAGTACTCCTCACTCCTATGAAGGTATTATTATAATATTGATCTAAGGTTAGATGGTGTAAAAATACAAAGAGGTGGTATCTCTGTTCGACACAGTGTGACTGATTTATTGCATTAATAGAATAGCGTGTTGGATGGCATCATATGAATCATAGCGGATACAAATCAGAATCAGAAATAAAGTTACTGACCAGGTATGTTGTGCACATACAAGGAAATTGGTTCTGGCAGATCTTGTCTCATGGATCATGGAAACAATGATCAACCCTTAACCTGAAAAAAAACAAGGACACAGCTGTCCCGCATGCACGCACACACCTAGCAACGTCATTGTGAGTATTTATAGAAGTGTGTGTGTGTGTGTGTGTGTGTGTCGTCCATCCTGGTGCCTTTTGACGTCAGCACAAATAGCAAATTATTGAAGGAGCACGAATTGAAGGACAATAAAGTAAAAATAGTTTGTGAGCTATTTTTAATTTATTCTGTTTTTTTTTCATATTTGTATGATGTGAAGCAGACTGCTGGGTATTCGTACACTACGCACTTGCTTGAAAAATCAGTTTGGGATGACTAAAGTATCTAATCTGTCTATCAATCAATCAATCTACTGTACCTGTATACCTCCCTCCCTCTCTGTCTGTCTACATCCTCCCTGAATCTGATAACACGGCTCCAGCATATAAAATGAGCCCTCCCTTGCTCTGCTCTTTCAGGCTACTTTCTTCTTGCTGTCAGGGAAAATGCCAGATAGGTGTGGTGAGAGCCATGCTCCACTACCGGTGCTGGTAATTTGACAGCGAGCAAAGCCTATGCAGAATAATTGGTATAGCATTTAAGCGTCATTGTGACACTGATGGAGAGGGTGAATGCAAGTCAGAGCATCCTGGAATAGAGCTCACATGTTGTCCGGCTAAAACGGTGGCGGGTTAATCAGACAAACTAGACGTCTGACCTTTTCTCGGAGCCCTTCGTGTCTGAGGCGCTTTGTGGGAGAGCAGACCGGAGCAATACAAATGATGATTTTGGCAAAAGTGTGGCCCTGAACAACAAGCCAATGTTGGCAAGAGCTGCAAGCTTTCTGATGTCTTAAATTGGACCTAACTCAGTGGGCCAGATGCATCCAGGGATAACAGGATGATATGACTGGCAGCTTTCACACCATGATGAGTGTTTAGAGAGCCAATCGCCCCATTATCAGCCGCTGCAGACAGTAAAACGACAACTCATTGTGTGAACATGACAGCGCGCTCCTCAAACAGCAGTGACCAAAGGCATCAAGATGATTTGACTTAGCGGTTTTACAGAACTTTTTTTTCAGGGAGGGTTTAAATTTAAACAAAAACATCACACAGATCTCAGCTGCCCTGGTGTTTTCATAAGAGTTAGACAACAGAGCATGAAGAGATGAGGCATTCATTTCTAATAAGTTGTGTTTGTGAGTGCACCAACGATGGACGCAGACGATACAACAATTGTGTTCGCAGACTCTCTGGCGGCGCCGGTTACTCGGCCAGGAGGGCTTCCTGTCCCCTCCTGTTCGGCTGTCACACTGGTCGCCGCTGCCAGCCTCAGAATAGAGGGACAGCACAGAGACTGGCAGGAATAGTATGGTATCAAAGGAAATCCAGTCAGTGAGGGATATTCAGACAGCACTCCAGTTCTTTTATTCATTGCCTGTGTGCCCAGAGTGACTCAGCTCACTCTCCTGCTGTCAAACCCTGTCATTATCCATTAGTGCGTCTCTGGTTCGCCGGGGACCGCCCACTGCTGCTGCTGGCATGTGTGAGTAGGTGCAGTCGTGTGTGCGCATATGTTGATTGCGTGCATGTGTGGCTGTGTGTGTCCTATGTGTATATACTTGCGGAGTGTGCCCTGCAGGCTGGAGGTGGACAGGTTTACTGATTGTTGGAGCTGCTGTGATGCCTTGTTAAACACAGTGAGCCTGAGAATCAGGAACAAAGGCTCCATTACGACCATTCACACACATGTTGGAAAGTTAGATCTCTGATTAAACTCAAGTGGATGGCCTGCATGTCAGTATGTGTGTGTGTGTGTGTGTGTGTGTGTGTGTGTGTGTGTGTGTGTGTTTTCATGTCTAATTGTCAGTAACTGATTCACTGCCATTCCACATTTAGCAATCCTGCATTTTCATAAAAACAATATTATTATTCTGAGTCCATTCCCAACCCCAAATGGTAATGTTTAATTTTATGGGTATTTTATGGGTTTTATGAGTATATTTTATCCCTAATGATTTCCTTTGACATTTTATGAAAAGAAGAATTTAATTGGGTTGTGTTTGTTAGGAAAATTGCTAAGTAACCCAAGTTAATAAGCATTTCTGGTGAATTACTATGAGGAACTTTATAAGCTTTATTACGGCTTTTTAACTCAATCAAATCAATTCCCATATTTTCTCTTTAACATTTTTGCTCAAAGGTCCAACACCTAGAGACAAAAGAAAAGGGACAGAGACCTGGAGGGAAATCACATAGAAGCCTGGAGTTCCTCTGTTAATCTATATGAGTTGTTTGCAGTCCAGTGGTCAGATTTGTGCAAAGAACACTGGGCGAAGATTCACTCCACTTCCTGTCTGGATTTGAAATTTAGTTTGAGTCTTAAGTTCCACTGAATAGATGCAGTTTGAACCTGCAGTTCACTGAAAACGGACTCATCAGGATGTGTACAACTAAGGATGGCAATTTAGTCAATCTGCAACGAGTCAAATAATGATTTCTGTGTGTGTGTGTGTGTGTGTGTGTGTGTGTACTATAGGGCTAAGGAGCCTGGGCCTGAGGCATTGCTCCTCTTTTCTCTCCGCTCAGCTGTGTTCCCTGAGGGGGGCAGGCAACAGGCCAGAACTGCCGGGCTGGTAGAGATCCAGATAAGATGGACAGAGGGGGAGAAGTGGGAGATGTGTGCATCAGTGCGTGTGCGTGTTAGTGAATGTGTGAATGAGGGTGGGAGGGCCTGTCAGGGAAGAAAAGCACTGGTGAAATCAGAAAAGAGAAAGCGAAGGAAAGAGTAAGAAGAAAAGGTGAGAGAGAGAGAGAGAGAGAGAAAGAGAGAGAGGGAGGAAGGAAAACAGATATGTTATAGAGAGAGAGGAAAAACAAGCCCTGGGATGAAGATGTGTCTGCAGCATGCTCACAGGTCCAATTTGAAAGCCTAAGGCCACAGTACATTATTTGTATTCTGTTATAAAATAGATTTTTTTAGGCTTTTATTTTAACATCTTCTAGCTCGGTCTCCACCAGCTCCAGAAGACATTATCTGCCTGTTTCAGAACAACGTTACCCACAAGGTTCACCACCTACTCTAACTCCGTTGGCTGCGTGGTTCAGGGAAAGTTGTTTACAGTTGGTTTATAAGAGCAAGTACGCTGTTGAGAGCAGTGAGACTGAACTGAAACCATAAAGCTGATGGCCATAAAACCTCCTCACTACAAAATACACAGGGCAGAGTGGGTACGGAAGATTTTCAGGTTGTGAAAGCCAACTGATGTGAATAAAAAAAAAAAAAAATGAAATACAGTAAAATCATTAATGTGATGTCACAAGTGATGATGCATATTTTTAGTTGTGTTTGCAGAATTCAAACAAAATAAAAAATACATAATTTCATTCACATAAATTGTTCAATCGTGTCAACTCTGATGGAGGATCTTTCATTTAATTTCGTTTTTTTTTTTTTGTGCAATCTCTTAGCTCATCATAAAGAAGTGATGAAGAACAACACATCTAAATGATGAAAAACTACCAGAACTTCCTTCTTCCTAACTTTTTCAAGTGGAAGAGAGAGAAGTGGGTCAACTTGCCAAATTCCCCCAAGCTGTTTTCATCAATGTGTCTTTTGTGTCCAGTCCACGTAAGATTATTACAGGGGGTGCAGGAGAACAGCAGGATGTACGAAATTCTCGAAGGTTTTTAACTGACTAAATATCCAATTTTTGAGTCATACTCTGGTGTTTTTGTGGTTTTAGTTTTAAATATTCAGTTGTTTTTGAACCAAGAATAATTCAGCCTCACTATTTTGCATAGATGCGGAAGCAAAAGTGGCAAAAGATAAAAATATTATTTTCAGATGTGAAGTATTTGTATCTGCTGGTCAGATACCTCTGCAGCAGCATCGTTAACTGTGCAGGCTCGGTGCGTGAGGCTGTTATCAGATCAGCATTAGGATCCTAAAGCAATCCCTGAACAATAGTAATCACAGTATGTCCGGCGTTTAGTGTAACTGCAGCGTCCAGATTGTCTACACTTAAATGAAAATGGAGGCATAAAGCTTCTTTTGCAGTAACAGTGTTAATGTACACAATGAATAGGGCCGTGAAGGGCCATGGCAGCCAGCCAGAGGGAGCTGGTGTCAGACTCGGAGTGGGAGGCCGTTTAACTGAAAGTGGTGTTCATAGCTACAAAATTGGATATTCATTGTACTATGAAATGAGGCGGTACGGAAAGAACCCTTTAGCCCTGTTATTTTGTGCAAAACAATTTGGTTTAAGTCCCCCAGAATCACAATGAGACAAGCGAAAACTTTACAGCACAACTGAACAGGGACAACCCTGTCTACTGAAGT
Organism: Pseudorhombus dupliciocellatus; assembly: GCA_016785235.1. Classification (NCBI taxonomy): domain Eukaryota; kingdom Metazoa; phylum Chordata; class Actinopteri; order Pleuronectiformes; family Paralichthyidae; genus Pseudorhombus; species Pseudorhombus dupliciocellatus. The sequence goes on along the minus strand of JAFBJW010000365.1, from coordinate 2,298,254 downwards.
GGACTGGAAGCTGCGGGAATAAGAATATAATAAAATTTAAAAATGAAATGAACCCGAGTCCGGTTGAGAGGGCACGTTGAAAGTAGAAAAATACACTCTGCCACATTATAACTAATAACATAAAATAAGAGTTGGCTTCTCCTCCAGTTTTAGAGAGGCTCATTGACAGGTGAGCGCAGGCTGGAGTGCCGCAGAGCTTAGTGTTGCAGGTCCGCCTCCACTCCCAGTCATCTCTGGTTAAAATGTAAATTCTTCACCACGACTGTGCTCCTTTCTTTCGGATGCTGGTGGCCTGAAACTTTAATCTTATTTTATCATTGCACTCATGCCCATGATGGAAAAAGTTCAGGAAGCCGTTCCTTGCCCCTGCCGTGGCTGCCCGCCTTTACACTTGCTTTCTTTTGTTTTGTAGTGTGTTGTGTGCCATGAGACTGTGCTGCTGCTGCTGCTGCTGAACTTGGCCGGTTCCTACCCTCGGTGGATGAATCGACTGACAGCTCTGATGTTGCATGAAAAGCAGGTTTGACTGATGAGGGCTGTGGACGAGCGGGATTTTGGCCGGCGGTGCGTTGCGAAAGCGCCAGCTCTATGGGAGCTCTCTGTTATTGAATAAGGCTCCCTTTGAACCCAGCGCCTTGCTCAGTGGCAGACATTGGTCTTATAACAAATGTACCAGTTCTTCAGTTTGTGCAACATCGAGAGCAAGGACAGAAACCCTGGTGGGCTGTGAGGGTGGGCCAACAAAAAAAAGAGACAAGGAGACAAGATATGGAGAGCAGAGCGAGAGAGGAAAAAATATGACACCAAGGGCCAGAGGGTGAGAAAACAGAGATAATAGGAAAGAGGAGGATGAGAGAAACAAAATGCAAAAAAAGCACATGAAACAGCAAAAACAATATCAGCAGAGTGCAACAACACCACGTAACATAAATCAATGGTCAGGAAGACGAGTGGGGAGAGATGGGACCCTCGACCTGCCACACTGTGTCTGTATCTATGAACCAGTCTGTCAGGGTATGTGGCTGCGGGACTGCTTTCTGTCGTACAATTTGATTAAAAATATTGTTGGATTGAACAGGACCACGTTTGTGATTCGTTCCTGAAGCACATGCGATGTGCAAAAAACAATTATCCATCCACCCATTATCTGCCCTGCGTGTTCTCTGAAAGGAGGAGCTGGAGGCCACATTGGGCACGAGGCAAAGTAGATAGAGCAACAAATAAACAACCATTCACTCTCACATTCACACCTAAGGTCAACTGAGAGTCTCAAATTAACTTCAGTCGTCACGTCCCTGTGGGAGAAAGCGCACAAGCTCACACTTCAAAGAGCTCGTATCAGACCATACCATAGCAACCTGCACTCCCAGAATTCAGGCTTGTTGGCCCTGAAGTGTGTAAAAGTACTGTAGGAGGCAGAGCGTTCGGCCATCAGCCTCCTCAAACGTGGAATCATCTCCCAGTTTCAGTTTGGGAGGCAGCGCTCAGCATGTCATTTTAAAACCGTCCTGTAAGATAGAGCGTAGAGCCAGAGCTGGTCCAGGCCTGTCTTAGACCTGCCCTTAGTTATACTTATAGTACAGAGCTTTATTTTCCTCTTCTCCCTCCTTATCACATCAGACAACTTAATGTCACATGAATACATGACACTACTGACTTGACTTCTTCCCCGGAGTCCCTGTGCCTAATTATGCCCAATTATAAGCAGATCCAGGACCACGACTTTTGATGGTGGATTCGGAATAATAACTTGTGTTGGCCTTCCATGACTGGATAATGGTGATGATACTATTAAATATTATAGTTAATTAATTATTTTATTAGCTATATGTTCATGTGTTATATTTCTAGAAATAGAAAGTAAACGGTCATGCCGCAATTTTATTGCATTCACAGATCCACCCAACAGCCAGGCTCACATCCGTCTGAGCCTATTATCACTAATACTCTTAGCATTAGTAAAGCCTCCATGAGTCATGTGTTTACTAAGAGAGCACAATAAAAAGCCTCAAGGGAACTGCTGCTACTGAACTGAACACACTAAAATACATGTGTATACAAGTGTGGAAGCGTGAGTGCCACTTGGAGATGTTTGTCATGAGGCTTTTATGCTATTTGTCCAGTCCAGTTTAAGTATTCCATTTCTAGCTCACACCGTATTAGGAAATCAGATCAACTGATCAGTAGATGCCACATTGTGGAGATACTGGAGGCGCTCCTTTTATTGATAAAAATAATTTGAATCTGCAAGCATGAAACAAGGCCCACACTATGTATATTACCTATAAAATGTCATAATATGCATTTTATTCTATCCACATTTGGATGAATACTAAAGTGCATGACATATTCAACATGAGCTTTTTGACTGATTTGGTCTTTGGGACCATTAAGGTTCACTTAATGTTGTTGTGTCCCATCAGGGTTTGAGCATCGGGGAAGCATCTTGTCACACTAAGGAAGCCATTTATCTCCACTGTGCATCAATCTAATAGTGCGCCATCCACAGCGGCCACGAGTGAACAACAGAGCGAGCATGAAGAAGATGAGCTGTCAGTCAGGTGACTGACAGATCGTGTGGGACCCACGGCAGCTGGAGGAACAGCAGATTGGTCAAAAGAGGAAGGAGAAAGTGCAGCACTTTAAGCAGCCATCCTGCCTAATGATGGTGGCCAACAAACCACAAACCAGGACAGCTCAGCCTTGCGTCATGTCGCCGTGGCTTTATTAATGACAGACACTTAAAATGTTATTACAGCCGCAGCTCGTGGTGACGCCAGATGACTTTAGGATCCAGCCTGACAGGGAATGGTCAGGTAATTAATAAATGAGTCACTTATCCGTTATACCGAAAGTAATACTGCGCTACATTAATTCCAGAAAGTAAAGTAGGGAGTTTAAAAAAGTGGAAAATCAGCACAGCCACACAATCACACTTTCCACGTGAAGAACAATAGCAGCTGGGTTACAAGAGCTGTTAATGACTGTCAAACAGCAGCAATGAATAGGTGAGATTATGAGCTCATGTAATAATGTTACTCCTCATGGCCAATTCTTATATTCAAAGGAAATTAAATAGCTGAAGTATGACATTGCTATCGTCTTAATATCTGCCATTAATCTTCACAATGCTTCCACAGAAAATGGGCGAGGGATTCAGTGAGCTGCAGGATTGTCCACAGTGATGATGAGCCAGAGCCAGAGCTGGACTTAACCCCTATTCTAAGCTTGTTTTCTCTTTTTTATATTAACAATAGTGAAATTACTGTGCTTTAACAACACGGGCCATTGTGATGAAGGTTTATTATCAAATGGTTCCATCAGCTCGACCCAGATTTTTTTGTAACAAACCCCAAATAAAAAGGATTCCTGATTTGAAGGGTGCGGATGAAAGCTGGGCAGAAATGAGATGGTCTGGCCTACAAAGGATTTCCATGACCAGCATCACTGGCTTGTCCCTGCCTTGCTGCTGTTACCTAGCAACAGAGCTGCTGTTAGGATACAACAGGAAAGTTTTGTATGCCCCTTGGTTATTTAACCCTCTGCACTGTTAGCAGTGCCACTGTCTTGAAGCCTGGGTCACTGGACATCTTGCTTTCCTGTGCAATTACCACTTTGAAAAAAAAAAGTCCTACAAGCGCATTGAATTCTGAAATTGCCAGAGAAAAATTCACCTGCTGGAGCCTTGTTGTCCCTGGAGGGGGAGTTTCAAGGTGTTTTATTGTGTACAACTTTTTACCCCCGGCAGGTTAAATGCAAGGTTCTTATAAGAGCCAACTGCTTGTCACCTAAAGACCAGCGGGTCAAAAGCTGTTAAAACAAAAAAATAAATGAATAGTGCTTTAAAGTTTTTCATGAAAATACGTTTTTCTTTTGAAAAATGTGCACTTTTTTCCTACTTAACATATTACTGGCCCAAACGCTGCTAAAAAGCACCTTTCCAGCAGCTTGGGAGAGGGAAATGTGCTTCTTTTGTATGCAGCTTAACGCCTTTTGTGTCTTATGTAAAGCTGAATTGCCTCGCTGTTGAGAGGAATTATCCAAATAAACTCGCCTTCAACCTGCCTTCAAGTTCCCAGACTCCCACTGCTGAGGTTTCTAACACTGAACCTTTCACCACCCTTCTCTCTCTCCAACCAGCTGTATGAAGAGGATCTTAATAAAACTCCGCACCAGCAGTCAACGAGGAAACAGGAAGTGTTAGGTGTTATTTCTGCTACATTGCTCCCTTCATACCCCCACAGTGCTGTGCAGTAATTGTGCCACCTGACAGCATGGAACAGTGCCTCCCACTGAGTGTTTCCATCATTCTGAAGGTTATGACACTTTGATGTAACTCGAGCTGCTTCATTTGAATATTGCACATCATGGTCTGTGTTTAAAATGGCTCTCTGGTGTAAATATGAACCATGTCAAACATGTTTAATGAACACACAGTCCTGGAAAGTGTGGAGCACAGTAACAATTAGGTGTGGCAGCAGATGTGCTTCATCAATGTTGTAAAATATGACTCATAAAGAGGACTGAACTGCTTTCAGTTTCATTTCCTTTTATGGTTATGGGATACAGTTGAGTTGAACATGTATATGCGATTGTGGATTTAGCGGAATGTGTATGTCATAGATCGTACACAAGCATCTGTACAAATTTGTCCGAATGTCAACATTCTCCAGATGATTTCATGTTCAGCATACCATGTCTAACGTGATCATAGAACTTGTCTCCTGCAGTACTGCTACGTAAATATAACAACATTAATGAGGAGTGTGGTTTCTCTTCGTCATCTGCTGTTGGCCTGACAGTAAATCAGAGAGCTTTATCCATTCCCAGTATTTGGTTTCTGTTTCTCTGTTTCCCTGTTTGCACTCCTCATCCTGTCCTCATCCTTTAACTCTTTGCATGAATGTGTGTGTGTGTGTGTGTGTGTGTGTGTCAGTGGTTATGGCACACCCAGAGGAGCAGGAGGGGGAGGTTCAGCGTCACCTTTACAAGCAGGGGTATTTCCCATTGGTACGAATGTGAACCCTTTCTCTAGTACTGAACAATGTGAGCCATTTGGTCTCACTAAACAACCTAGAGACCCAATGTAAGCTAATTACTGGTACTGCCATTAGCTCACCTTCAGTGTGCGTTGAGTGCGGGCCCTTAGGGTGTCCTTCTGTCAGACTCAAGCCCAATAATCCACAACCAGCAAACACTGAACGTGACAGTACATCTGCTGATTAACCTTAATTGCAAATGAAACCTGGGAGGCATCATTTATTACAGTGGCATATACACTTGAGCTCAATTCAACTGAGCTGTGTGGAGAAGCTCAGGGTACTTGTCAGCTGTTCCCCTTAATTCCCTTTTCCTTATTTATTTTGGTCCTAAACAAAACTACTTAAAAAACAAATCTAAATCCTCTTCCCCTCAGGTATAATTATTTGGCGTGTTCCTGTTCTTCCTCTGTTTGCATTTCAATATGTATTGGTAGAGCTTTGAGAAGGAAAAAGAATGTGTATACATACAAGGTGATGGGTTGGGGAATGGAACAACAACAAACATTAGGAAGGAGAATATGAAGTATATTAGAAACACCAATGATCCAGACAAGGTTGTGCATATAGTGGCATCTATATTAACATGCATGCACAGCGAGCAGGGTGTGTTTGACAGCAACACTGACTGAGTGATAGTCTGTGTGAAGACTTTCTGTTTATTTCTATGTATTCCAGTTCCTTTCCCATTTCCCAGTAAACCCGCCAGAAAAATGTAATATACATCTCACTTTTCAAACAGCGTTTTAAAAAAGCATTTGTATCCCTGGGGGAGCGGAGCGGGTCGCGCTCTGTCATGATCAGAAGATAGTGAACGCACTAAGGCTGTTTTTTATTTTATTTTTTTCTCTTTGCTTTGTCTGATGAAATGTGAGGCGGATGAACGGCTGATATTGGTAATGACAAGCTGTCTCCAAATTGATGGACAGCTTTTGATATTAGCTGCTTGAAAAGCAAAATGAATCACTTCATCTTTTTAGGGTACAGCAGTGAGGGCTGGTGAGAGTGTCCTGATGTTCGCGGTGTTACATTTTCATTTGAGTCATTTAGCTGATGGGCCAATCCTGTGCAACCTATAGTGAGTGCAGCCATAAAACAAGCTGCAAATTTTAGTGTGCCAACACCAGAGTTCTGCGTTTGATGGAAGCAGCCAAAGGGGGCAGGGTGGGAGGAGTGAATCGGGTGAGCCAGTGGAGGGTGATGTCAGGGCATGCTGCTGCTTTTTGAAATTTTCCCTGTTGAAGTTGGAGGGAATGAAAAATTGAAGCATCTGATAGAGAATACAGGAGCCCCCCCTCCTGTGCCCCTACCCCTCTGGTGAAATGCTAACATGCACATCTGGATCAGAAAATATATGAGGACGAACACTTCAAAGCCCACCGTGTGTACTATCGTGATTGAATCGCTCCGCAACAAGAGAAAGCAATACAATCAGGGAGAATGGTGCCAAGATGAGGAGCACAGCCCTTTCAGAGTCCATATCCTGCAGACCTGAGTGCTGGTAAAAGGTCAGCTCTGTTTTCACCGGAGGCGGCGCGAGCTGGATTACCTCCAAAACAACTGGTATGGAGAAAGCTGGCAGAAGAGTAAAATGCCCTGATGAAGCCGCAGCCTCAACTGTGTGGGCGCCGCTCGCCATCTCCGGATACCTCCTCTTCCGTCTCTGTTTGTTTTCTCTTCACAGCTCTGACACGGGCGCCGCTTAATATGCATTCAAATGCACGAGCCGTTGCCTGCAGGATGAATCAATGGAGGGATCACTCTGGAATCACTTCCCCCCACTTTGACCATCTTTGTCTGATTTGTTGGAAAATAAACCATTCATATTGAATGGATGGAGGGAAAAAAATTAAACGGGGGGGTTGATGGGAATTACGCCATGATAAGTGGGTGTGGCAGATGTGCCTTTGTGCGATACTGACATTGTGCCTCACCGCTGCTTACTCTCATTTCTGAGGGGCTTTTAAGAAGGGGAGCATATTGTACTGACGCAGGATGAATGCCACCCACAAAGGCCGCTGTTTCCCTATTTCCTCCCATGCCATGTTGAAAGGGTTTTCAAATATTCATAAAGATTCCCGTCGTTAAAGAAAAGCTGCAGTCACTCCCCCACCACAACACAGAGAGCTCTATCGGCAGCCAGAGGAGCGAGAGTGGTTGTTTAGGATGAAGCCGTCTCTCCCAGGGTATCAAGGAGTAAACGCGTCGGCTCAGTTATGGGGCCGTTGATTATCAAGGTCCACCCACTCTCTGATGTTCTGAGTTTCCGAATGAATTCCTGCTTTTTGGGTTTCTCCCGCCTGGAGTCAATGCGAACTTGGCTGATTGAGAAAAATGTGATAAAGGGAATAAAGCAGAAAGTCAGGACTTGGACCAGCATCAGTCAATCAATAGCTTTCATAAGTCAGCAAAAATAAAATGCTTTCTTGGCTGTTTGATGTAAGCTGCTGACCCGACAGTGATTGAGGATGAAGCAGCAGGTGGAGGGTTCAGAAAGTTTCTTTGGTCTCAGTAAAAGTTGCTGCGAAATAAAAGAGGCCAGAGAGCTGCAGCACAAAGCCAAGCAGCACTGCTGGTGATATCTTATTTTAAAGCCCTTTCCCTGTATAAGCACTTTATTCCAGCATTAATGCAGCTACAGGCATGCATTTGTAATTGCTCCTTAGATAATTAAAGACCTAAATGTTTCATTTTGAGGCAAAAATTGAATTTTCTCGAGAACATGGTCATGCTGCAGAAAATTAGACATTAATACCAAGATATTAAGAGGGAAATTGAATTTGCCAGAAAAAAGTAAACGTTACATGCTCGCCCTCTCTGGGTTACGCCTGTCAAACCCTGATGAAAGGCCATAAACTTAAAAGATCCGGCAAAGAGAATCTGGCTCTTTCAGAAATCGCTCATGTCGGTTTTTCAATGAAACTACTGAGAGCAAATGTTAGCATTACACTGAAAGGAGAAGGGACGTTTTATTCGAGGCAGAGGGGAAGACAGCTGAGACGTGTGAGCACGCCCGTCTGTGTGTTTGAATATGCGTTTGTATGTGAAGACAGGAGGCATGCTGATGGTCCCGTGTGGAGACGACCCATGCCAAGCTACGCTTCATTGAGCCTCTGTCGTGCAGAGGACACTGCTTCAGAACTCCTGGGTTAGTCCACTGCATGCAATTCATTTGACACCCCTGCTAATCTGAATGCTCCATCTCATTCTGCCGTGTTATCTGTTGAAGAACTGCATCTGTTCTTAGTTGTGGTGCGTTAACGCCTCCTGCACACAATAAATCGCCAGTCGCTGCGAGCAGGAGATGGATTACTGTGCTTTCATGGGGAGAAAATCACCTACATTAGCAAAACGAAAGGCCACTGTCATATACAATAAGCCCAGCCCCCATGAAAGAAGAGCTAATTCCGGAGGGAGCCACGTGTGTCGGAGAGAGCATGGGGAAGAACAAAGAGCGAAAGACTGCATTTCCCCATAAGAGCAGAAAATGAATCCTCATCCCAAAATGCTCCGTGCTAAGTTCAGAAATGCTGTAAAACGTCAAAGTGCCTGTGGTGTGATTGAGCGTTTGTAGGCTTGAGGCAGAAAAAACTGTCAAATCTGTGATAAATCTGATGAAAAAAAAGCAAAAAATGTTATTTAAATATTTAAAAAAAAAAACTGGATTTGAAAGAGATTTAGGATTTGATTGATACACTGCCTGATAGAACAGAGACACTTTTACATATCAGCACTTTCCTTCGTGATCCATTCATCATAAAAAAACCCAGCAAAACTGCTATTTTGCAAACACACTAAGATGACAGTTACCAAACTGAGAGGTAGATTCAGGGATGAGGAAAGTGAACGTGAATTTAAAATGATGTGATGCAACCTCCTGCAAACTGTGAGTGATTAATAAAGTGTCAGGCTCGCTGATTAATATGAAGACAATGTGATTAAAGACGGACTGCTCCTGTCATCCTGGTAATAATGTCTCATGCTGCAAAACACGTGCAATCCCAAAGTTTTCATGGTGATTTTTGATGGATTACTTTTTGTTCTTGGACAAACTTTGACGCTTTCAGTAATTTGGTGTTTGGGTTTTAATTGTCTTTACCTTATTTTTTGTTCCAGATGCATGGCTGTGTGTCAACAGAATTTAATTTGTGTAAACTTTAGCTGAACAAAGAGTCTGGTAAGCTTTGCGATGAAGAGGATAATTAAATGAAAAGGGAAGATGCCAAGAACCAAACATCAAAACGCCAGCATGCTGTCTGTAGTCGCTATCCAACGTCTTAAGGTGTAGAGCGGGTCATCTTCTAATTAGAAGATCCTTGGTTCAATTCCAGGAGTGTGTGTGAGTGTGTGTATGCACATAAATTCCCCCGTATGAATGAATGTATGAGCGAGTGAATGACAAACTAACTGCTGAGCACGAAGCCCTCTGAGTGCTCTTTAAGACCAGAAAAGCTCAGGCCATGCATGTCAGTCTTTGATGAGCATGTGCAAGAGCACTGCTTTAACTGTGCACGCCCGTGGGTCTGTCTGAGTGCGCGCTCCCCCTGCAGCCGCGCGCACACGAGAGTGGTTGTGCTGCCTGAGAGGTAAAGCCTGTGTTATTGGGCAGCAGCAGCCGCTCTCGGCTCTGTGTGTACACAGTCAGAGCAGTGGGACAGACAGAGATTGCCACCACCTGCGGCTCAGCTGGGAGCGGCTGCAGAATGAGAACAAAAAAAAAAAAAAGGTGAGGGTATTGGAGAGGAGGAGAGGAGGTGGGGTACATAATTACATGGCGGAGGAGAAGCTCAACTCAAAACACTCTGAGAAAGAATGCTGTTTCTCTACCAGGCAAAAACACACCCGCCCACACACACTCAGACGGAGACACTCACACAGTCAGACGCTTGTGTCTCTATAACTTAAGAGGACGTGGACTGAGGCCCATTTCCTGGAGACTTCCTCCATCCATAAAACGTGTCATCATCTTAGATTGTAATGATTTGTGGTACGGAAGTTTTGGTTGCAATATGGAATACAAATCCTGTGCAAATAGATTTAGGTCCTCACAACATGAGTAATACTGTAATCCCACACACACCCGCACACACACACACACACACACACACACACACAGTGCACAGTCTTCCCATCACCCTCTCCACCCCCCTTTATGTCTTCATTTGGGAGAAAACAATCCATCAGACAAAGGTCAGTGTACCCTGCCTCCACCACACTAGGTGCACACACACACACACACACACACACACACACATTCAAGGAGGAACATTTCTGATAACAGACTTTCTTGTAAATGTTGTTATTTACATGTATGTGTATATTATGTATATACATACAGTATATGATACACACAATGGATTTCTTACATTAAATAAATACATATATTTCTTATGTGAAATCTTGTGTCATTGGTGGGGGGCAGCTTTGTGTTTTTTTTGTGATGTGGTACAGCGAGCATGGAGCAGAATCTCAGAGCAAAGTTTGCATCACGTGGAGTCAATGACAAGAAAAACTAGGTGTTTTGAGAGGTACTCAATACTGTGTTAATCATTGACTAACACTATGGTGCTCTATAAATATATTACACTGTGCACATAGTAAGATACCATAAGAGCTGAACACCAGTGTGGCAGCAGCTTTGGCAGAAGTCAAGTATTAAATGTGTATTCTTCACCCAAGACAGAAGACAACACAGTAACCCTTTATTTCTCTTTCTAACACACTGTCTTTGTTTAAAAATCTGAAAATCTGAATTCACGATGGTTTATGTGATGTGTAGTTCTTCTTGTTCTTCAATTGATGCATTAAGGATTTTCTGAAAAGTCAATGGATGAATGAATGAACTGGAAACATACAGTCACTGTTGGCATCAGTGATTGTGTTGAGCTATAGGAAATAGTGCAATAACTGTACATATTTTGTGATGAGGAAAGATACAGTCACAGTTACAGACTCAAAGCTGCTGTGTTCTCGTCTCCCTTATTCTTTATGAAGTGCTACGGTCGTGTGAAAGACATCTGAGGTGTTGGCTTCAGACACTGACTCCACTGTGCTCTCCATCTTTTCATATTTGATGAGGAAGTTGCTGCAGGGTCTGGTCGCCCTGGCAACCCAAGGATAAGACTTACTTAATTAGATTGACGTGACCTTTTCCTATTTCACGGCGTGTGCTGTGAAATTTGTTTCGCCTCCCAATTAGCACTACTTTTGCGACTGCACAGGTGTCAAAACATAGCAGAAATCAGCTGTTTTGCGTCCGTCGACCGTCAGACATGGGACGTTTTTACACTTCCTGACTGGTGCAGTAAGCCAGTGATAATGCACATGAAGCTGTAAAAACAAGTGCAGGAACAAAACAGCGTGTAAATTATAATACTCATTAAAACAAATAAACACAAGGGGGGGTGAAAAACCTAAAGGTGAGCATGCTACAAGCTAAACAGTAAATTTGGATCATTTAATTTTAACACAGGCTTGACAAGAGAGACTAGAGGCTCTGTGAGTTCTTCTCCACTGATATGGACAACTAGAAATGACCAATATCTGGACTCTGTGCTACTGCTACATGTTAGGGATTCAGCACCAGAAGAGGCCGCATTAAGGATTCAAGCAGGGAAGTTCATGTATAAAACATCGAATCGTCAGTGTCAAGTGTCATGTTTGCAGGTAAAGTCCTGCTCTGATGCCATTTTAGGATTTAATCTATGCATATCTTCTAGAGCTGTATGTTCAGGGCGAAATACTTCATGTTTATACAGTACTGTAGTACGATAACCTTCTCTGCTGAATATGCCAACCCAAAGCGGGAGTTCTAGTTCACTGTGGATTTCCTCACGGCAGGTGTCACAGCACAGTTTGAAGTTGCTGTGAAACGTGAGTCTGGTGTTAAGGTAAACCTTTAGCACAACATTGAGATTATACGTATGAGTCGCAGCAGTTGTGCTGTACAGCCATTGGTAAGTTTGGTTTCTACAGGGGTGGAAAGCAAGTTATTTCCCTTGGCACAGCATTATACTTCACACTGGAAACCCCCAACAAATATAATGTCCATGTGTCCAATATGCATGAGTTGATATACGCAGAGACCCTGTCTGGGAAAAGGTATCACGAAAGGAAAAAAAAAATGGAATTGCAACATATCTTCTTAATATTTTGTTGAATTTCACAACTTCTATGTTAATTTAAAAAAATATATAAATAGTTCTATGGTGACGTTTGTTTTCGAACCATGCCAGGTTCTGAAGATCGCAACGTCATACATAATGCATCATGCAAAAAAGCACAGTGAACACAGGGATTAACATCGACAAGCTCTTTCACACTGAAGAGACAGAGTTATTCTCTGCATGTAAATTGGCTTGCTGGCTGCAGAAGACAAGCGCACTTTCAAAATGTCACTTCACTGAACTTCAGTGTGCAATAAAACAATAAATTATTCTCAAAATAAAGAAAGCAGCCGGAAAGATCATGCTGCTTTTATTACCAATATCCAAAGCAATATTTTATTGTTAATAAAATCCTCTGGTCCATAGATGGTACCTCATATCCCCCGAGGAGCTGTTTTAATATCCTTATAATTTAATATCCTCAGCAGGATTCATTTTTATCTCTCTGTCTGAGGCTGCTCTCTGCAACTTACACTCACTGACAGCAAATGTAGATGCAGTGCATTAAGTGACACCCCTGAATAATAATTCCATGGCAATGATAAGAGCATATATCTCTTCTTTTTCTCCTTTTCCCTTTTTATCTGCGGTGGTGGGTAATGAGTCAAATTTGCAGCTGAACCTCTCTGTTCGGCACAACACTAGACGGGCTAAAAGCAGTTTGGCATAATAGTTGGAAGAGTACCACGCTTGCATAATTTCCCCTCACAAACAGAAGGTCAACAACCCATTTCACTTAATGGGACTTTAATTCTTACCCAAGACTGTTTACATCCGGCGTATTTACATACACTACCAGTTTGCCTGGAAACAGTTTTAATTAAGTGTAGTTTGAGCGTTGAGCCTGAAGCATGGCCGTACACCCTCACAGGGCTATAATGTTCAGATGTTAATGCCTCGGTCTGTTCAGGATTCAGGGGGGCCTGTAAAATGGGAGGGACTGTGTGTGTGCGTGAAGAAGGAGACTTTGTAGATTTGGGTTAATAGTTGGATCAGAGCAGCGTCTGTGATTGAGCAGCTGCAAAGGCTTTTACAGGTTTCCTCTGCTCTTGTTCTCTCTCATCCACCTCATTGCTTTCACCTTCATGGTCTAAGATGATCCATGGCTATACCCCCAGGGTGTGTGTGTGTGTGTGTGTGTGTGCGTGCAGTAGGGATGTTCACTATCAAGGTGAGAGACTATGGGGGAAAAAATAGCCTTTTTCTTATTTTTGTTGTAGATTTCCAGAATTTAAGCTGCCTAGCTTCCATATGATCTCTTCTTTCAGGCCTTAACTAAAACATCAAGTACAAGACTTAATATTAAAGGCCATTTTCTCAAAATGAGCATTTCCTCTCTGAGTGAATCTGCATGAGAACACACATACACCGCACTTTCCAATTTTATTCCCATCTATGTTTTGAAGGCTTTTACTGAGGGGTTTCTTTATATATGATTCATACCCTCATTGCTAAAAGATGTATCCCTACAAAACATGGCAAAAATTGAATTTTATGTCTGTGACAGTAATTTTGGATTTGTGGAGTGATAAAAAGAGACAAGAAAAATCCCCTTGTTAAAATCTGGCGCTGATACTGTATTTGAACAAAATGAGACACTATGTTTTTAAGCTGCTTTCAAATAATACAAATAATTACACACACAATTTGAAAAAAAGGTTACTGTTAGAAAAATAAATCATTGTAATAAAGGTAATCCATTTATTCTGAGATTTCTTAAAGCACACTTCAAAGCTTAAGAAAGGACCTGCTAATTATTTTCCAAGTCATTTGAGAAAGAAAAGTTGAATGTCTCTGTATGCTTCCACTCAATTAATTCTGGGTCAGTGGTAAAGTAGGTGCTACACTATATTCTTCAAAGTTACTACGGATTTCAGAGCAGGTGGGAGACAGAAAACATCTTGACAGCGCTTTTCATCCGACACAGTGAATGCTGCTACAGGGTGCCTTATTAAGTGACGTTTTGGAGAGATCTTTTTGAGAGTGAGTCTCAATTATTGACAGGCAGGGACCAGCAGAAATGTACCAACGCCAGAAATGAAAGTAGGGCTGCCTGGGAATAGTCGGATACATAGATCAGTACATGAGCAGTCTCATACGATCTGGAATGAATAAGATGATTTTATGAGTTTCATGTGAAGTATAAAAAATATCATCTTTTTTTAATTCAATGCCCCAAAGATTTGCAACATGCATTTTTAAAGTAACTTGCTGATATGTTCTTACACATAGCTGCCAGAGACCTGCTTAACGATCTGGCTGTTCATTACATGTATTCTTAAAATGTACATTTGATATATTCATTGTTCATTGTTGTGGCTTTCATGCACTTTTCATTTATGACATCGCCATTGATGTTTTCTTTAAATACCTTAGTATAGTCTTTTACTCCTGCGGAGCTTGAGCTGGAAACAATGTAAGAACGGTGTATAATATGATGCAATATTACCATGCAGCAATAAATGCGGCGTGATTTATAGATTTTTACTTCATAGAATTCAGGTATGTTCTGTTGAACATTGTGTCAAAGTCAATTCAAAATGTCAGAGACGCATCTCCTTTTACTCTGATCTAGAAGAGACGGGTGAGGTATTCAAACACTTGGGGTGCATCACAGAAGCCTGTCAGTTCAAACTGTGGGATATAAACCCCTGTGGTTTAGCTCCACAGGGAGAATTATGCAACATTTATCTAATTTAAGAAATGCTAGAATAAGGAACATATTCTTATATGATGTCTGTAGCTAGTAAACACACACATGTAAACCTCTGTTTGAGCTTGTGCACATTACGAGCTCCCTCTAGTCTGAAATGATAGCAGGGCTGCAGAAAGAGAGATATCGTCACCCTCTGCCAAACCAGAGGTAGCTATTGTTGTTTCTCTTGCAGGGCTTAGGAACAGTCTCTTCCCCTCACGCGGCGAGGAGGATATCTCATTAGATCACACAACACCAAGCTAAACAGCTCTCCGTGCTGACGAGCCAATAAGGTGCTCATTCAAGCAGGTTCTCAACTCACGTCCCAGATGCCGCCCAACGGTGTCAGTCCATTAATGGGAGACAGCAGCATGTTCAGTGATTAGGCTGGGTAATGGTGAGTGACTGCCTCTGGAGGCTCTGCATGGTTTGTTGGGGTGGCGTCTGTGGAGATATCCGACGAACCCTAATCCAGTGGCAGCTGCGTGTTCCATCCCACACGAGGAGCCGCACTCTCGCCCTCCCTCGTGCAAAGGTGGTGCTAGCGGTTTAGAGTGAGGATGGCAAGCCTTTAATTCCTTCATCTGTGGACTTTGGGCACAGCCTCTCTGACTCTCACAGGGGACAGAAAAGCCTACATCATACTGAGAATGTGCCCAGGACCCAGCTGTTAATGAAATAAGAGCTGCTATATATGAGCTTACACTCACTCCAGATTTGAGAAAATGTTCTTTAACTTTGAAGTCTGTCTGCCTCCCCAACCCCCCGTCCAATCTTCGAATATTCAATAAGAATATAATACTTAGCCTAGAACCCCCCCCCCCCCCCCCCCCAAATGGTTTTATGGACAGAATTTAAAAATAGTAATACATATGGGAAAGAGAAGACGGCAGCTGAAAGAGCAGCAGGAATGGTTTCAGTTTGGACTGAAGATATAAAGCTTATCAAGTTGAACATGCAGTGAAATGTGATTATTTAGATCAGTTGAGATTCTCCAGTTGAGCTCACCCTGGTCTGCGTGTGTTTGGACTGTAGAAGGAAGATGGAGAAAACTCTAACAGCGACTTGGTTTGGGCTGGGACTCAGATCAGGTTCAACAGAAGCCATAAACCTGTATTTATCTGTGGTGCACACTTGACTCCGCAATGTC
Organism: Pseudorhombus dupliciocellatus; assembly: GCA_016785235.1. Lineage (NCBI taxonomy): Eukaryota > Metazoa > Chordata > Actinopteri > Pleuronectiformes > Paralichthyidae > Pseudorhombus > Pseudorhombus dupliciocellatus. The sequence goes on along the minus strand of JAFBJW010000365.1, from coordinate 2,282,204 downwards.
CTTGGTGGGTTTGAGACCTCTGCTCATTACCTTGACTAACCCTTCTCCTCCTTGTACAGCTGTTTCTCCATCTGCTCATTAGGTCTTCATTTACAGGGCCCTGGAACTCTTGCTTAATTCTCCTTTGCCCTGAATAACTTTTTCTTTCTACCTGAACTAGCATTTGTCCTCATTTAGCCTACTGTGAGCAGCAGATCCCCCACCGACATTAGAGCGAGTGCTTTGACGCAGTGTTACTATCCATAATGCTGCTCATGGAGCTAAACAATCATGGATATTTCAGCTTGAACTAAATCTGCCATTCCTAAACATGAAAAATACAGTTGTTATTAATTTCCAGATGAGATGTTTAAATAAGGATCTAGAGGCTAAAATATGATTTAATATATATTATAAGGTGGTGAATGGAACCCACCTTTGGGATATCCTGCTCTATTTTATTAATTTTTTGCCTTGATGAATTAATAATACATGAACACGACATCAGAATAGCAGCAATTATCCATATCAAGCCTTTATGTCCTCCTATGCTCCTAAGATGGATATAAATACATAGATAAATACTTTAGTGATCCTCAGGGAACTGAAGGCATCCAGCAGCTTTTATGACAGTTAAAAAGCAAAGCAGCAAAGGAACATGAGAAAGTACTAAAAACGACAAGGATAGTTATACAGGCTTACAGAGAAGCTGCATATATATGTATCCATATCTATTATGGCCGCAAACAGTCTCTCAGCTTGGCTTTGATGGTAGCACATGGGCCAAAAACAGCAACAAGTAGCTGTTAGCTGGTTCGTGTACGATTGATTCACAATTATTGGTCTGGCAAAATTTAACATCACTGTGCCACATATGTGACATGTGACATATTTGCAGACTTTATGACTTTTACAGCTTTGAGCACACAAAGATTCAAAATTGTGCAATGTGCAAATTCCTTACGTGAACATCTGCGGCTTTACAAATTTAATCATACACAAATAATAAATAAATAAACCTCCTACCTGCATCCATAAAAAAAAAAAAAAATAATAAAAGCAATAACGGCAGAGTGATCTGAGAATGTGTGCATGCTGCAGGAGCTGGAATGGTTCGAGTTGTTGAGTGTGAATGACAGAGCAGAGAGCACAGTCCATTGACTCTGTCTTTTAGTGACTTTCTAATGAGAGACCTGCCATGATACGTCTGACCACTCCACAGCAAGCATATATTATCATGGTGTGGATAGGAAATTCACTCAGATGGCTTAGTGAGCCTCCATTAGTTTTGATGACTATCTCTTTTATCTTGATGTATCTAGTGCATAACGATAGTCATCTCAATCAGTGCCGTTGCCATTGGTCATTTCCATGACGCAATCCCTCCGAAGCTACTCTGTAGTGAGTCTGCAGCTGAGCTACTGCAAAGAATACGGGTATTATATTCATCATCTTAAACACAACATATAAGTTCTGGCTAAAATTAAGGCAAAAATCTAAATCAAAACAAGAACTAGGATTGAATGGATGGAAATGTGAGATCATTTCAAATTTGACTTTAATTTAAGTGAGCATAGACAGGGAGTTTTTCAGGGTGATTAAAAATGTATTTAGAGCTGGCATAGAAAGTTTCCTAAACACTCCAGTCACTCCACGGAGTCTCCCTCTGGGGCAGGATTTCTCTCTGTTCATGCTCCCATCATCATCTGAAACTTGTTAAGCTTTTGGACAACAACTGCCTGAAACGTTTTTATTGCCAACGGTGTTTTAGAACAATGGCTAACTTTGCAGTGGTTCCATATCCATGGAGACTCTATCTCTCCTGGCAAGTGCCTGCCCTTCACTATCAGGTATTTATATTAAGATTTTGTTTTTTTAAATAATAAATAACAACCAAGAGAAATGTAAGTCCAGGTCACAGGACTTCTTTCCTAAACTGTGCCTCAGGTCTTGAGCACAGCACCACAGGTTTTATTAGCACTGATGCTGTGCTGCCCAGCCCTCTCTCCTCTCCTGCCTTCTGTTCACTGGTACTGTTTGTTTCCCACTCCCAGCTCCACCATAGGCTGCCAACTGCTCGTCCTGTGCTCCTCCCTGCCTCCTCCGTCTCCTACTGTAGCTTCCGTTGTTGGACGGAGGCCGAGTGTTTCCGAGCTTAAATAATGCACATTCCTCTCTGTTTCTGAAAGGAGAGCAGACTCCTCACCTGGAGACTGAGAGTCCTTTCAGTCTGTTCCATGGAGGCAAACGCCAGCCCCATCTGCTGTTTTATTTACCAGCCCGCTGAATTATTCAGGACAATTTAGCCGTGCTTCAGTCAGTTGGAGAAAATGACAAGCCGTATTATAAGCCAGGATGCCCTCAAAAATCTGATGAATAATACACTGTAAGAGGAATTAATCTCTTTAAATAAACATTTGTATGATTCATTTGGAGCATGCACTGTGGGCCGGAAAAGCAAACGTGTCTCACGGTGGCAGCTCTCTCCGTGGATATCGCTATAGCTTCACGAGGGGGCTCAGCCTGAGGAGCGGCATTGTTTGGTCATTGAGGAAGCTAATATCCTAACGTGGAGCGCGAATAAAGCTGCAGGCCGAAAACAATATAGCTCTCTACATTACATCACCCACGTGATTCTCAGTGTGTGGCTGTGTGCTAATTAAAATGGCATAAGGTGTGAGACGAGCTCATTGTCTGCCTGGATTCTTGAGCCTTTTTTTCAAATCTGACTTGGTTAGAAATGCACGCGTTGGGATCGGATGCATAATCCAGCCGCCTCCATTTTATTATTTCAGGTAAAAGATGAATTGTTTATGACGTGTCTTCCAGCTTTGAAGCACAAGTCTCCTCCCCAAATGGCAAAAATGTACTGCATGGTCCAATTTCCTTAAAACCCGTCTCCCAGGGAGCCTCTCTCCATCTGTCACTCAGTGCGAGCAGAGCTAGAAAAATTCCTCAGCGGTGATTGTGCCTTGATAAATATGTCATCAGCTGTCCGTCCCTTCCTTCCCTGCCATCCAATTTACTTTGCTTGTAATTGATTATTTGCTCTTCCACACCATGTGAGTTTAATATCACAATTTAAGAGTTTTGCTGTGCACTGTGTGAAACCCCCATTCACTTTGCATTAACTCACAGCTGTGACTCACAAACAAGCTGTTGGAAGCAGCCCTGACCTCATTTCCTCACTATAGTCAAGTTTAACACTTTCCCACCACCATGAGCACCATTAACAACATCTCAGCTTGTTTCTTGGGCAAGCCAGGACTCATAATATACAACCGAGGGCTCCATGCAACTGTTCATCAGCACAGAGGAAACACACTGGCTGCTATAAATAGACCCGTGGTCTAACCCCGAGCTTTGTGGGTCACTGACGGCTTCATCGATCTTTAGAAATTACCGGGAATAAAAACGCCTCTGCCAGGACAATGTCTGTTTCTGTGCTCGGAGATGAAGATGACTCTCAAATGATGCTGCATGGATGAAGCCGGAAAATGGGACAACAATGTAATCTTCCCTGATTTTAAAGCCTCTCTTTGAGATTGATTTATTCTGCACTAAAAGCATATTCTCCGTGGGCTGCCCACTAGCACTTGCCTCTTGCTGCCTGGGGAGTGGCACTCTTAAAGGTAAACCGACAGCAAGCTGTAGGCCAGGCATGACAAAATTTAAAACATCCAATCAAAGGGCGAGGGGTGAGGCACCAACAACATGACCTTGATGCTGCCATGCAGAATCATAATTCTCCGCATATAGGTATAAAGTGCTGAGCTGGTAAAAGGCGCAGAGCACTCAGTGGTCCTTTGTGTATCTGGGTGAAATAGGCTTGGCTGCGCCGCACAAATTACAGTAATCTGAGAACAGAGAGAAAAATGATTGATGCAATCTTCTTAGGGGTCTCTCCCCAGGTTGAGAGAAAAGCTCTTTATGCTATTGAGTACAGAGATGAGCTTTTTGTCATGTTTCTTTCACTCGCCTCTCCTTGTCACGAGCGTCTGGCAAACTTTCCAGGGAGAATTACACGTCCCACAGCCCAGAGTTGTTTCCTTTCAGTCCTTGGCTATAACACAAAGGAACAGCTGCTGCCTGCAGAGGTTTTGTTTTCATGGTCAGTCCTGTGTGTGAGTTGTTCAAGTTTTGAAAACTCAATTGTGGAAAAAAAAAATCTCGATTTGCTGCAGATTTTTTAATAATTCCTTCAGCGCTTACCCTGCTAGCACTTCAACTGTTAGGGAGAAATAACGCAAGAGTTTGATGGAAATAATAAGTGGAAGAATTATCCACATGAGCTGAAAGAAATGGCCCTGTTTATTGAACAGTGTCTGTGAAATGTGTCTTCCCTCTTCTTCTTCTGTTTGGTCTTAACCACTCCACAAGCTACAGATGCATATGCACTGTATGGGGCCATCTGTCTCTCTCTCTCTCCCTCCCTCTGCAGCTTTTCTTTGCAGGTTTCCTTTAACCCCTCTCCTGATTTCACTCTGCACAGATTCAGGCATCAACATCTGTTGGTGAGAGGCTGCTTGGCCACTGGAATCAATGGATGCAAACCAGAGCTACCTGTCGGCAGCTAGCAATAAATAAATAAATCCATGTCCATCTGAAAAGTATAGATATATGCTTAAAGAATATTGATTAATTCAAAAGAAAACACATATTATACTATATCATTCCATATGGGCGGGGCCTTTATTCTGAAATGCAAACAGAGAGCTCCCCTCTTCTGCTTTTGGCAGACTCTGAGGGAATGAGGTAAATCCTCCTGGCACAGCTTTAGAGAGGCTCCATTTCACTTGGCTATTGTATTCTAATGAGATATTATTAGCTGTGATGGCAGCCCAGCATCAGCCCAGCATCAGCATCACCCAAAGGTCATGAGCCGTTTAAAGGAGGTATCGCTCAGAGGCTGTTTTAGGTTAAGAGGCAGGCTGGAAATGAAGATGGAAGGCAGATGATGAAAAGATGAGGGGAGAGGAAACCCTGCCAGATGATTCATGATTCATGGTTCACCTCAGACTGATCTGGGCTGAGGCCCCACAGTTTGCATGGGCATTATGTGAGGCAGAGGCCTTATGTTTGATCATGATATGAAATATGTAAAATCATTTTTATGCATTACAATACTGACTTATCACTTAGTGGAGGCGGGAACAGACCAACACTGGCTCTTATAAATCTTAAGAGTAAGAAACTACCTTAATGATTGTGTGTGGATCAAGTCATATTTTTCCCTGATTTGGGTATTGCTTGTTGTTGCTGATTACAGATTAAATCAAATCAAGAAGAACAGAACCCAACATGAAGCCCAGTATCATGTTAGATGCTTGTTGCTGTGTTTTAATAGACTCACAAACGACTTCTTCACAAGAGAAGATGAGGTGACATTGACCACCCTGAAAAAAGTCATACTATCAGTTAAAGAAAGGTCAAAAACACGGTGATAATCTTCCGTTTTCACGCCACTTGATTTTTTATTGTTTATTAACCAGCCCATGTTGGCATGAAGTACAACCACAAAGCAAGTGTTTGTCTAGTCCTCTCCTTAATTAACTGAATCCTCATACTTCAGGAAATAGGTCAAACAAAGTGTGAGATGCTTGAATTTCAATGGCATTGCTTCTCTCATATCCTAGAACAACACTCACTTATTAGAATAGAAAAAGTGTAAAGGAATGATAACACCATGAAAAAAGCACAGTCGACCTGGGCACTGGTTCCAAAGGAAACGAGGCCTCCAAGAGGTGTGTGTGAAGTGCGGAGCAGTGAGTCATGGGAATCAGAGGAGATTATGAAGGTTTTTTGCCTCATCATCCTGTGTTTACAGGGAGACAGGGACTCATTTGGTATGCTGTCGATTGAAGGGCATCAGAACTGACAGAGCAGATAGACAAACCACAAGCCTACTCATGGGCCTCAAATTACCCTGAAACGATGGACCAGGAGGCACCAGTAAAGAATAATAACAGCCACGAGTGCTCCTCTGCCGAGTGAGGCTGTTTGGAGAAAAGAGGCCAATTTTCCCCGGTGAGGTCATTTTTCAACAAAACTCAAAGCACCGTTTCATTTACTGTTCAGAAATTAAGTCTTGGAGACTTCTGGGTGACCTTGGAATTAATCTTGCCGAAGTTTTTCCTTCTTGCTGTTTGTCCCTTTGGCTTTCTGTCTCCAACAGAATAAAATACTAGGAGGAGAATAAAAATGCTCACCCAGTAATTGTTGGCATTGTCCGTGCTGTTGTGACAGACTAGCTGAGCTGGAGAAGTCTGATTCCTTGGTGACTACCCACAGGCTTCCCCTGCTTCTTATGTCTGATGCATCTGATATTAATGTAATTACAGGGGTGAAAACTGAAAAGGGCAGTTCGGCCCTCAAGGCACATTGGCCTCATAGCAGCCCCATTAGATGTGTATCTAATGACATGGAAATGTGGCAGTTAGTTCATTGGTAACATGCCCTGATGTGACAACACACAAATACATGTGTCCCGCGTTCACAGTGCATTTAGCGTTGCAAACCAGAAGCGTAAGCAGACATGCAAACACGTGGCCTGTGGCTGAGGTAATGGTGCCGCTGAGTGGTGCTGAGTGAGGAGAGATTTCTGAACCACTGCTTGCGTTTGGGAAATGCATAATGACGTTACTGTGTGATGTGGTTGTGATGGTTTTACCCAGAAGGAGTAAAATACAAAATTGATATCCAGTTGGTTTTTAAGGTTATAGAAGGTCATCAGCCCCAGCTGACACTCACTCACAATGACATATCGTCCCATTTATAACAGCACATAACCGTTGTATTATAAGGAATACCTCCAGTGACATACACCATGTTTAGAAAACATTGAAAGACATGTACCTGCTCCTTATCCCATCTGCTAACATGGAGGAGGCAGGATTTATGAGCTGTACCGCAGCCAGCCACAGAGGGGTGTATGTGTTTAAACACCTACCAGTTGTAGTTTGAACTTTGACTCTGAAGCATACAAGGTCAACCTTCATTTCCATAGTAATTACTGAATCAACACATATCAACTCCCATCACTGCTCCTCAGTTCATCTGAGCCACACAGGGTGAAATGCATGGCACCCATTTTTGAGAGGATTTTCATGTTTCAGCGCATGGTATGAGGTCTGTGTGTGAATCTTTGAACTGTGAGCAAAGTGATACTCTATTTCATCATGTGACACTCACTGGAGAACGAGCACAAGCACTTGGATCGCCCAGGAGACTTCTACAGCACAATGATACAAGTGTTTTGTTCACCAGAGATCAGTTAGCAATCTCCACAAACATGATGTCAGCATCCTGCTGTGACTGGTGACATCAAATAAGGTATAGAGGTGCAAGCTGGGATAGGATGGGTTGCAGCAACTTCCAATCAAAGATCCAAGAACATGATGGACAGAAAGTCAAATCAAATAGATTCTTGCGGAAAATAATGTAAGAAATATGCAACACTACAAATATGAGCCAAAGAAGTATAAAATAGTTTCTTGGTAATGCACACACAAGTGGAAGTTATGTGGGAGTAAACAGCACAGTAGCAGGATGATGAATAACCTAGATAATATGAATATTGCAAAGTATTGCACTATGGTGTTATGATAGATATGATGGTTAGTACACAACGTTTTGAGGTGACATAATGGCCACGATAAATAAATATTGCATAAGATGCATGTGATGCTGTTGCACAGTGGAACCTTGTCAGGGATTTTTTGCTATGGTTTGATTTTTCTCATCCATTATAATGTGAATCCAAGCAGGCCCGGCGGCATAGGCGAGCTTCTGTTATCTTATTTCCTTACCCAAAGTTATACTTTTTGAGTATTTTAGCCACATTCAAAATTGCTGTTAGGGTGTAATAAATAATTCAATAATAAATTACAAAAAACTCCATAAATATATAAAGTGACTCGTGAGTTCAGTGTCTGGAAGGCTGCATCATGTTCTGGACTTCCTCACAGTGAACTGAGATCAGATTCTATGATCACACATCGGCTCAATGGTCAGTGATTAGCTGATGACAGGCCTTATAAGGAGAAGGCGGACGCGTTGTTCGCTAACTTCTCTCGTGTGCTCACGTCACAAGCTGCTGAAACAAACCACGAAGAGGAGATGACGCTACACCAAAACGGAAAACAGGAAAAGTGACGGAACAGAGACGGAGAGAAGTTTCAAGGGGAAGCTTTCCCTCAGGAACAGAGTTTTTGCGTGGCAGCGGCGTGACGTCACACTCCAGAAGAGAGCAGGCTGTCCACCATGATGGCCGGGCACGTGGCAGATTTTGCGGTTTTACGTTGTTTTGTTTTAATGTTTAAAGTGATTTTATTTCCTCTTTTTGTTGCGTCTTTGACGGGTCGACCACATCCAGCCTAACGGCGCCTCCTCTAATTTGTTTCTACAGCTGGGTCTGAATCCAAGTATGTTGTTTTATTAATAATATGAAGTAATTTCTGAATCCTATCATGTCTATCTGTCTGGTCTGACCTTTACAATAAGAATTCATTCAAATGTAACTTTTCACACATGATTCAACAGACACTTGTCACACATTGCGTGCAACAGAAAAACTGAAAACAGATAAAACGGACCATTTTCTCTGAGGATATCATATTGTCCCTCTCTCCAGTAATTTGTTAATGTCTCCTCTTCAGGGGAGAATTGGCATATTGCATGTCACTTTTGCTCTGTGGCGCCTTGGCAACCCATGATTCACTGCTGAGTCATGCAACATGAGCTGTGAGGCTTATTCAACTGTTCCAGAATGCGATCTAGCACCGAGATGTGTCATATTTTCTCATGCTCATTAGTATACACTGCTGAGGGAACTGAGAAGAAGAATCTCAAACATCAGGAGGTCAAGTCTGAGGGGTGAGAGAGAGTGGGCTGAATCCGAGTGTTTACTTTTTCTTAGTTAGGCTTAGAGGAAAGAAAAAAAAAAAAAAATCTCCAATTTACCAGAGGCACTATAATGATCCAGGTGCCGAGCGTGTCTGTCCTTTTCCCAGTGGCTAAATATTGACTGTGCTTGGTAGCAGCAGATGGGCTGAAAGGTGAATGCAGGCTGCGCTGGAAGGAATGAGTGAGTGTACGAGCGACATCTGGTCCTTCCTACGCCCAGTGGACCTGGTTGCTACATCAAGCTGCCTCATTAGAACTAGCTGGGGCTTTAGGAGCATTCTGCCACTCAAGCCACTGCTCCAGTGCTCCCCATAAAATCCGTCATTTGCCTCTGTGCCAGGACTGAAGGACCATATAATGTGTTGTGTCGGCAGGTTTCACACATCCCACTGCTTTCTTTACATTCTGCTGGGGTCACCTAGCCACACGCTGGATGATCTCACTTTATCAGGAGACGATTATGATGCAGTCGCTGTGTGCAAGAAAGTCTGCCTTCAACCTCTGCTCACAGCTGGCTTTCAGTGAAGCTCCCTCACTGCTGGGATGTGGATGGGCGGACTTGCTTTCGCCTGACACTGAAACTGAAAAGGTCTGCTTCTTCTATATTGAACAAAAGGGTTGTTAAGGGCACACACAGCAAGTATTTCTATGCATTGTTTTTTAAACACATTGACTTTTAATTGTTCATTAATTTTAATATGCTGCCTAACAGTTCCCTTATGAAACTACATTTAAATAACATAATTTCAGGTTTTTCTTTTAGATATGCAGTTAAATAGGTCTCAATTTCAAATTTCTTCTCTGGGAAATTGATGAAGATGGGCTCTAATGGGCTCTGGATCATACTTCTCCCCTCTATAGTGTTCCATGGGTATCAGTTCAGTAGTTTATCTATAGTCCCACTACATAACAATAAAACAAACGTGGACAACAACACAGAAATGTTGTAATTTTACCAAGGTGGAAATTCTTCCCACTTGCTCGGATCCTATCATTATTTTTTGCATCTATGACAAACTAAGAACTGGTGTTCTGATCAAATATAATGACGTTATATCTTTATACCTCAGACTTCCTGTTAATGCAAATACAAATGCTGGCCACGGAACCATTTTTGCTGATGGTAGCTTTTCTGGCAGATTTATATTCAGACATGCTGAAAACATCTCGGCAAAACAATTTCCAACATAATAGCTAAAATGATTAGCATTTGATTCATGTAGCTTGTGGCACAGCTGCAACTGCTGGTGTATTTCAAAAGACTGAAGTATATTTACTGACCTCACAGTGTCTGTACAACATGCCTGGGCTGATCATATATAGATCATTATTGTTTAACACATGCAAATGCATTATATTCAATCAAGTGCACCACGTACATCAAGTGTCATGGAATGTATTATAATTTTTCAGAAAAAGTGATTCTTGCATGAATCATATAGAAGATCCCTGTCAGAGAATAGCAGTAATTTCAAAGGCTGTCAAAAGTCATGGATCCTCTGATTTCCATGCTGAGTAGTCATCCATTTCTCTGATGGCTGTGAAGAGTTCTCAACACCGCCTGAGAGCCCGTGGCCCTCTGCTCTGCTGGTGGAGGTGGCTCAACTCTCCTCAGGGCCATGATCACGTGCGATCTAAGGGCTGTTAAGTGGCCAAAAGCCACGTAATGAATATCATAATCCACGATGCAAGAGGGTGCTACATATTCAGGGTCGCCCTCACAGACTTCATCCCAGAAATCCAACACCTCTATGGACTCATCATTACCCAGCATGCTCCAATAATTGTCCTCAGAAAAATCTGTAATTGACAATTCCAAAGCGTTAAAAAAAAAGATTGCCTTCCTCATAGGAAATAACCATATAGTAAAAAAAACTTTATATTCTGCCAAGTGACATCGTCTCTGAAATGAATCCATTATGAGCTTTGTATTCTGCTGAGGTGTGTTTTAATTATTTAGGATCTGTGCAATAAATACAAACATCAAGCTTTGACAGCTTCAAACTGGCTGCAGCACTAGAAAGATGGGACATGTCACATTTTCTTCTTTAAGTCCGCTGGCACAAAGAAAGAGTTACCTGAGGCTGCAGACGGGGTAGACACCTTCAAATCACCACCTGTGCAATATAAATCAATGTAATCCGATAGGGCAGCAATAAATCATAGTCTTCCTTGTAGCTGTGACAGGGCCTTTCAGCTCTGTTCATTTAAGGGTTTATACAGTCATATTAAATTGTACATGTTAGCTGCGAATTACATGGTAGCTGTAAAGACTGCACTTTCACACAGTGATAGTTTTAACATTTTTTGGAGACGGGCAACGCATGAGGCCAAGGATCTAAGGTCAAGGTCACTGTGACCTCACAAAATAGGACATTATTCTCGTGACTGCAACATCTACAGTTCCTCCAACTTGATTTAAATGTTGACATGGATTCAAAGATGATTCGACAGCAGCAGTCTACGGTCACAGTGGACTCATGGAATAATGCTGTAGAGTGAAACGGGACTGGATGGGGGAAGCTCACAATCACAGGGCATCACTTCTAGTTTAATTTACGTTCTGCCTCTTGACTGTCCGTGAACAATGTGCAAATGAAAGAGCAGATGAAGGAAAGCATGCTTCCATCTTCAGTCACAAATTCTTCATCCTGACAACCTCACTTTCTCCTCCTCCTCCACCTGAGCACTTAAAACCTCAACATGAAGCAGAAAACTTAATTCTGTGTTCTGTCTGCAGATTGTCTTTTGAACTGCTCTTTTGAGTGTTAGAGTGTTGTAATGAGAGAAAAAAAAAAAGAAATTTAAAGTCACTCGACTGCTGCACTTATTTTATGTCACTGTGGACAAGAGCTAAATAGCTGATATGAATAATGCAGCAGGAATGATTCTGAAGCAGTGCCAGCGAAAACAGTAGCACGTCTGGGAAAAGGTGCTTTTAAGCATGACAGTCTCCTAAATTCTCATCAGTACAATGCAGAGAGAAATACAGAGGGATTCACCACATATAACCTCATTCACTCCAGCACTGGTCTCACTTTCTATTCTCAACAAGCCAACTAGATTTCTACAACATGCATTTGGACCTTTCCTCTCATAGCTCACAGTGGTACGTCACCTAATGGCCCCTTACATCATGTGCTGTGTTAAGTGTGGAGCTCAACAAGCTTCTAATAACTTGACTAGGGAGTTGAACAAGCTCTTATGAAGCTGAGATCACTTATCTTTGAATATTGTATGATATAATATTGTATGTTTTCATTCTAGTATGATTATTCACTTTGTGTCTCACTGTGCGAAGCACTTGATTTTAACAGTGCAGCCGCGGTCCTGACTGGCTTCTTACATAAACATCTCGACAGTGTTGGTCCATCCAACTGTGCATCCATACACAGTATAATCTATGTACAGCCTGTCAAGGAGTTACAGCTTATCCAAGATGACATCTGGTGAGAATGTTAGCAGTGTTGTAATAGAATATGAGTAATAAGTTACAGTTCATATACTAGAACCATATAATTTTCTTTAACCTTTTGATGCAACAAAGTTACAGTTTTCATTGGCTAATTTAAGGCTGCAGGAAACAACAGGTGAAGTAAAAGCTGCGTTTTGGCAAATTAAACACTACCATCAATTTTAAATGTAGAGAGAGCTTAAGAAGAGCTCACAGCATTAAAATGTACTCTCATTTTGAGAGAGATTTTGAGAGAGAGATAAATGATTTACAGGTTTGTGGTTTAAAGCCTTGCTTGTTTGCCTGATGGAAAAAGTTATTTTTGGAAAAGACACAGTCAGATTTAACTGGCATGTTAAATGACTAGCTTTTCTTGTTAATTAATATACATATCTAAACAGTTTACAGGTTTGAATGAGATCATAATTGCACTCTATAACTCTAGATATTATGATTTTTCTTTGATCTATGTGGAACCCGAACATCTATTTAAAAAAGCAAATTGCCAGTGACTAGAAAAAAATAAAAATCTTTGTGCATGTGACCCTCCCCCCCCAAAAAAAAAACAAAAAACAAACAAACATCACATGCTTGTCAACAAAATGACATGGCCGGTGGCGTTTCATTTAATTCAACAGTGTCCCATGCGCTGCAGGCAGCTGCTGTCTGAATGCACGATCTTCTCAGGGTGCTAAGATGCGTCTGGGCACTATATTAACAGGGAGAGGGCTCCTGCCTGATGGAATATTGATAAAATGTTTTTTGTTTGCCGCACATTGCTCTGAGAGTTGACGGCTCACTGCACTAAATCATAAAGCCCACTTGGGCGTACTGTGGAGTCAATAACCAGTTCTTTTTCTATTCTGGGAATGCACTCCGTTTCTGGGAGGTCGTCCACTGAAGCAACGCTGGTGCTGAAAGACTCAGTAACACTGAGAGCTGCTCTGCTCTGTGGTGCAGCGTGTTTTAACTGTTCACTACTGAAACATGTTGGAAGGAACAATTACTGACAAAACACATGCTGTCCATAGAGAGCACTGCATTCATGTGTCCTTTTTTTCACCCCTTTATATAGCACAAGAAAAAAAAAACTTAAATGTTGGTGTATAGGGTCAGAGGGCAGATCCAGGATGTTTTTTCCCCGTTTTCTCATAATTCACACATCAGACCTAGATGAGAAAAATCAAGACCAAATCTGCACGTAAACATGGTTTCATAAAGGGAATATTGTAATTTGATGAAGCACTCAACTGAGAGCCATTCAACTTCTACTCTGCTCCATCTCTACATGATGGGATTTATTCATGTTTTACATGACTCTGTGTCTTCATGCCAACAGGACAATGTCTCCACTGTAAATGCTCCTGTAGTTGTTCAATGAAGTGATCCCAGCACTGACACAAGGCTGTATGCTCATGGGTTGCAAGACAAATACGCACAGCGGAAAAAATACGTGGAGCCCCCTAAAAACTCAGTGATTTGACAGTTATTATAAATGCTTGTGGTTCTCCGTGAGACAAAGTGGCATGTATCTCCGGTGTGAATGAAATGTTTTTCTCTTTCTGGTGACAGGTGGGTAGAACATGCCGGAGCCCTGGCAGGCTGTGCGGCAGCGGCAGCAGCAGCGGCAGCAGCAGCTGCAGCAGCAGCGGTGGCAGCTCCAGCATTGAGGGTGAGAGCAGGAGACGGGCTGCCAGGGGAGGTGATGATGCCAAGAGCTGTTGTATCAGTACAAAGCCTCTCTTTCCACTATAAATTATACATTACCTCTTGAAATCTTAACTGTGGTGTTTCCAAACGTTTTAGATGTCACCTGAGTGAGCCCCCCTGCACACTGTACTGGACAAAAATCCATTTGGGGAAGGATAGTTTTGTATGATGCTGTAATTTGCTAAGATGAAAGTAATAGGAAACCCTGAGGAGTCCTTGCATTATTAATGCTGGTGTATGCTTGGATAATTCTTTGGTTAGGTGGATACTCACGCATTCATTATCCACAGACTACGCCTGTAATATTCAGGAATAAGAAACAAGAGCATATAATGCCTGTAGGTTTGTAGCTGTTTGCATGATTCATACATGCTATGAATAGTTCTTTTTGCACATCAACCACACACAGCGAAGCAGAGGTAATGCTAAGATATACGGAGTCTGCGTCATGGCACCAGTATAACACTGACCCCTGATCAATGTGACATGTTTGTCCGAGTGACCTGATTGCCGGACAGAATTTTGATCCGGTTCCTCCATGATGGTGAGCCTGGGAGGGGGTTGGGTGATGTGTTTATTTATTGGGTACGATGAGCCTAATTGGTAAATTGGTCCAAAGATTGATTTGCTATTGAGTCTGGTGTTGTCTGTCTTTAATTCGTGGGGATGTCTGAGGAATGTCTTGAAATAGCTGGGATGACAGCAATGAGAAAGCCGAGCCAATACTTTCCCCTGGGTGCATGATCCTCCTATTAACAGCCCAGAGTCTGCCTGAGAGTTCAGCCCACTGTGTAGCAATTAGACATCAAGGTTACGGCTCAGTCTGGCTGTCACCAGGCTGAATTAAAGCCCGCTTAAAAACAATGGGTTCTATTTCCGTGCCCACTCAACTGCATCTTAAATGTTTATTAAATGCTTTTTTAAAACCTTTTTTGCCCCCCCATCCCTTCCATACTGATCTGACTTTTTCCTCTAATGTTGTGTGGAAGTGTAGAATCCTCTAGCTGCACTATATTTCTCCAAATGTGTAGAGTAAACAGCCTCAGGGTGTGATGATCCTCCACAGTGCAGCAGAAAGTGCAAATTAATCAGATATGTCAAAGAATAAAGGTCTTTGGCTTGTTGCATAGTTCTAATTAAATATGTGCCTCCATCTTCTCAGAGATTCTTGTGTAGTTGGTTTTAAAAGCTTAGATTTAATATATAGAAATGTCTTTTGGTCAGAAATCTAATTTGTGTGTTGTTTCAACAAAGTGACTTATTCATATCAATGACAGTGGACAGTCCTATCATGATTTGACAGGCCCAAATAAATCATGGCTCTATGCATAACAGTATTTCATCTGATGACGTGGACTTAGTTCTGGGGCCTATGTGCTTCCTGGCTTCAGGTTTGAAATTCAATTACGTGCTGCCCTGGGAAGCTGCATGCTGGGAGCAAATCATGGATTGGAGAAAAGGTTTAATGGATTTGAAATATAATTTAGCTCTGGCTTGGCTCCTTAGAGACAGGTCACCATTACATATAACCACATTAGAGGTAATCAAAGATTCTCCTGAATTTGTTACCTTGGCTTTGCACAGGCACTAGTGTGTGCTATTTCCCCCATCTCCAGTGCACTTAAAGGGCCCATTATGTGCAGGCATAAATCATGGCTTTAGGTGGACAGATGAGACACATCCATCTGATACCAGTGTCCATACTTGGTGGCAATTTACTGTGGCAAATTAGTCATGAATACAAACCTCAATTACAATTCAATATGGAACATTCTAAGCAGTAAAGGTGAATTTGAATTTGTGATTAATGCCAAAGGATAAGCAGTTTAGATAACCATTCTACCTTTATTTGAAACCACCAGACCTCCCAGCCACTGGGTCGGTTTGATGTGACAGGAAATACACTCCATCACAAGGTACCGGCTGATCTTTTGCTCTAATTGCAGATTGTGGCCTTTCTTTCACAAGGAACCTTTCTTTTTCACAACAGGCCGAGCTTCCCCTCCCTCAGACACCTGTTATTAATTCTCCCCTGTTTAATCAGAGACCTGGGAGGTAGCAGTCGCTCCTAAGGCAGCACAGATGACAAATGAATTGCCGGGGTAGAAAAATGGACTTTTTTTCTATCCTCTCCTGGAATTTGTGTTCACATCCATGCATTGTTCCTCCTCGAGGATAATGGATGGCATGGGGGCGATTGTGAAGGTGCAGCACAGAATTCCAATAAATAGTTAATGTTGCAAAAAGTCACCCATTACAGCTCTCTGGCACTTCAGTGGTTTGGAGATAGCTCTCTGAAGCTAATACGGGAAAAGCAGTATAGGAGGAGGCAACTGAAGATTACGTCAAAAGATAAACCACCATTGTCCTGAGAATGCATCCAAGGAAATCTGAGGAATTTATAAACAGAATCGGTGGCCTTTTGGGGGCAATTTAAAGCTTTACTTAGCATATAAATAAAACCGATTTTAATACGTTTTTAAATCCTTTTTCCTCAGTGCCTTTCCTTCATCAGTGACGCCACCAGGAAATGTCACTGGAGCCCTCCACTGATGTATTGTAGAGCATTTGAGGATAATGCATTACATTTTAGATGTTTAGGGTTTTACATGAGCAAAGTTTGACGACACATTTTGCTGTAAAAAAAAATGTACAGTTTGTAGGGACCTGAATTTCCTTTATTTGGAGAAATCAAGGTTAGGGTGTAAACTGACAGAATTGATAAAAACATCAGGGATTACTTATTTGACAAACAGCCTGTCAGGGTTTGTCCTGGTGCTGCCAGTGGCTGGTGTGACCCATGTGCAATGAGACAGAGCATGTGCCAAAAAGCAGGTCATCACTTAGTTTTGTGGGTTGCAAAAGTATTTACTCTGTGTTGCATCATCATGAAGAAACAGTGGTTTCAAGTGCCTGTATAGGGAAGGCCAGTTTCTGTTGTCAAAAGGCATCTGACACAGGATACCTCCAGTAAGGGCGTGACCTTGCCCTGCGCTGTGATGAGCCAATTCTAATTTTAGATCTCCTCCCTGCAAATGCAGTTCAAATAGTTTTTGAAATGATGTTAGATACGGCTCTGGTTTCATGATGGTTATGAAATATGTGATAGTATAGTATTGTATAACATATAGAACAAACCTAGTAGGGTGGAGTAGGGTTATTAACAGCATGTGTTATTAAGTCATCACTAATCAAGATTGAACACTGGTCCTAATCAAGCTTGTATTTTTTATTTGTCACATTTTCTAATCACTCCGACTGCGGATCTAAAAGTTCAAACCAAGAAATCTATGATGTGAAAATATCGACTATCCTGACAGACGGAATGTCTGGCTGAAAATGAAGCAACACTGTGCAGGAAAAATACTTCAAAAATGCTCAGGATTTGAGGGTAAATGTCTGTGGTGGTGAAATATTGATAATGACTTTTTTTTAAAGGTTTGCCTCAAAAAAGGATGGGTGGTCTTTTGGAAAGAGAGTCGAAGGAAGAACTGTGTCTCATCACTAACAGCTACAGACAAAGATAAAGAAACCAGCCTCCACAGCTTGTGCTTTCTGTTTACCACTGTGTGCTACTATCAGCTGCCTGGTAGCTCAGCACCACTTGCAGTCAGCTGAAAGGTAATGGCTATTGAAACCGATGAAAACAAGCACTGCGTGTTTTGAATCCTACGTCTGGGCATCAAACAGCTGCCCTCAAGGAGCCCACTCCATTTGGTCTCATCAAGCCGCTTAGTTACTGACAATGGCTTCAGAAAACACAGCCGATTGTGCTGACTTGCAGTTATCGCTCACAGCCTTGGCTCTGATTGCTCCCTGACAGTGTTCTTTACAGGATCTGAATGTACATGATGCACGATATATGAGCAAACATAAAACCTCAAGAGGTTCGCTCTGCAGAACAACAGTCAGTTTTCAACCAGCACACAGAGGCATGTCTGTTAAAATCCGACACTGACAAGTAGGTTTCTGTCTCCTGCTGCTCTTCTGGTACAGTAGTTTTGAAGAATTGGATTTCTCCCCTCTGAGTTATCACTCTTTGATGTAACACAGTGACCATAGGAGTTAGTCATCAGGTGTAAGAAAGAACAAAGACCCTCAGATACTGCAGGTATTAGAGGTCTCAGTCGTCCGCTGGACCTGTAACTGTAGCCTGCTTGAGAGTCAAATCAAAGCCCCTAACCCTTGCTCTGGTAAACTAATACCATTATCAGTGTAAATGAAGCTTACAGGAAAAAAAAACATCTAATGAAGTGAATGATTTTTCTTTTTTAATGAGCTCAAGCATCAAGTCACTTTTAAGCATCTGGCTGAAACAAGATAACATTGCTTAATGGAAGAGAACTTAACCCCTCTTTTATAGATGAGACTAAAGGTCTGGAACCATAATGTAAAACCCATATCCAGGAAAACAATTGTTAGATGGTGGGTGGAAGGAGTAAAAAAGAGAAAGAAAAAGAAAGAAAGCAAATGAGATTCAGGTATAAGATGCATTGTGGGATTTTAAGACACTTCAAAATCAAAAGTTCTGTCAGAGCAATCCATATCAGGACGAAGTAGCCCACGGACAGGTGGTAATCAGACTGCTTTGTGCTGCTCTAACAGTTTGTGGGAAATAACGATGGGCCAGTGGGCCGGTAGGTGAGGCCTGTGTGGCTGCCTGTCTGATCACTGCAGGGAGACAGTGCCGAGGCAGCGCAGTAGAAATAATCAATTGCGGAGAAACATTTGAGTTTCTGAGATTTGTGAAAGGGTCTGTCGAGACAGGCAATGGAAAACCAATCAACTATTTATTTGAGAAGCAGGAAGACTGATCACAGGCCCAACCATTATTCACACTGTCCACTCGTGTCAGATCCACATTCAGCTCATGAGGTTGCTGATTGTGTGCATGGCTTTAGAGACCGGACTATCAACTACTCAAGCCACCGCAACAGCCAGTGAAGTTAGTCAACACCTACATTTGTTCAGGA
Source organism: Pseudorhombus dupliciocellatus (assembly GCA_016785235.1). NCBI lineage: Eukaryota > Metazoa > Chordata > Actinopteri > Pleuronectiformes > Paralichthyidae > Pseudorhombus > Pseudorhombus dupliciocellatus. The sequence goes on along the minus strand of JAFBJW010000365.1, from coordinate 2,263,184 downwards.
AGTTGGTTCATGTCAGTATCGTTGTACTTCAAAAGGTTGGAAAGTTTGCATGAAATGTAGTTTCAAGATTCAAGCTCTCTCTGTGTTCGGTTGCATGTCACATGAACCTTTGCAACGGCATCCTTAACCCTTGGATGCATTATCCAGTAGATTCAAAATGGTTTTTGTCACTCTGTGACATTTTCCTTTTACCTTTGTCCATTGACATTGGTGAGAGCCTTGTATGGTCCACTGAAGCTGGCTTCTTATGCTCTGTACACACAGCGCTCCAGCTTAAGTACGTCGCTCTCCTGGTAAAAATGAAGCACTAAAGAAATGATGCTGTAGCACAATAATGTTTCATGCTATATCTTATTGTCTGACTTCATCAAAATCCTTGCATCAGTACCAGTATCGAGTACTTTCACGTTCAAAAGTTTAACGTTCATTAAAAACCTTATGAAGACACTTGTCTGTCACCAGCCATCGATCCTTCAGCACAAAGAGCAACTCTACTTCCATTCACTTCCATATCAGGGCTCTGTACTCTGTGTCCTATTCATGTCAACAAATGGATGTGCACGGTGTGTGAGTTTGTACATTCACTTATATTTTTGTGAGGACCACTTTCAGCATAGATCTTACGACGTGAGGACATTTAGAAAATGGAGGACAGTAGGGCTGGTCTTAACTGTACTTTAATACATTAGACCAATGAATGTTGTCAGTAACTGTTTGTTTGTGTGTTTATTTGTGTATAAATGTGTATTTTCTCACAGAAAATGGATTCCAACTACGTCGTTACATGTAATTCGTTACTCCCCAGCACTGCTTGTATCTTGGATCAGTTTAGCATGAGGACATTTTTGGAGAGGGGTAAAGTAAAGAGGCTAGGCTATGTAGTAGTAACAAGAGTCTTCATAGAGACGGCAGAACAAGATTGGTATCAGCGTGTGTGTTTGTGTGTGTGCCTGCCCAGTATGACACACACACACACACACACACCTACCAGCATGACTGGATCACTGTTCCGAGCTTGGTTCATCAATGAGCAAGGGTGTGTAGGAGTGGGATTATATTCAGGTCTGACTGTGTGGCTCTGAACCGTGGGAGGCTGACCCTGCTAAATCTCCACAGACTGTGAGGCAGCGTGGTGTAGCAAGTAGCTCGTGGTATGGGGCTCAATTTATGTGGGAAGACTGCTGCAGTTGGGAGAGAGATGGGAGCCAAGCAGGCGGACCACGCCGCCGCCTGTCTCGGCAGATCAGGGGCAACAAACAAGCACAACGCCTCTCATGTGACAGAGTTCTCTCGACAATACACTGGCAGCTGATGTGGCATGTCGCTGCCTTGTGAAAATCAAAGACAGCGCTATGAATGCAATAAACAAGCAGTAGGTGGGGGTGAATAGAAACGAGTTGAGGGGGAATTCAAAAAGAACGTCACTGTGACTGGACACAGAAAGGAGGAGGGTCTGTCCATGTGGAGTCTGATTATCTTTCTGATCTAAACACTGTTGTTTTCCTCCTCCACAGCTTGATGGTGTGCAATGTGCTCCACCACCCACTGTGCTATTAACGGTTTTCTTCGTGACAGTTCATTTTCCATGTACAAATTGTATGGCGCATGATACACAGTTTTCTTTTTTGGGGTGTTGAAAGAATAATGTTATTTTAACTTAGGACAACACGGCTTTGTAGCATTTATATGTCAGCATAGTTTAGTTCAGAGTGGGTAAATCATCTGTGGCTGCTGGTGACAGGAGATGTTACTGCGTGTAACGTGTGAGCTGGGTGTGCAGGGCAGCGCAGGTGAAATACAGGGTAGTGTCGATGGGTCTGTGTGTGTGTTACGCACTGCCGCCTCCTGAAATACGCCCCCTGGAGGAATTGAGTGTCTCAATTAATTAAACTTCAGTGATGGAGGGGGAGGGCACTCCATCTCCCCGGTGATTCTCACTCACCCCCTCCTCCCACTTTGCTCTAATATCAAAGCCAGGTTTTAGCTAGATGTTAAAGTGGCATGAGAACTGGTTATATCATCGTTAACACCGTGGCATATGTCATTCATCGTTTGGAGCAATTGCCTTAGGTTGTGGTCCAACAGAGGAAATGCAGTTTTCACACGTCAAAAATGAAATGCAGAGCTAACATTATTTTCAAAGCTGACTTTAGAGACCTCAGTCTCAGTAACTTCCAAGGGTGATGTTCAAGTTCATCAATATCTGTCCTTCCTTGTCACAGGCCGACCGAGGATTCTTTCATTCACTAGGCTTAGTGTGGAAAGGGCCAAACACAAGTGATTCCAGGTAGCTGGTAGATGGCTGCAGACTTGTTTGTCCACAAAGTGGATCCCATTACACTGAGCAAATTCAAATCAATACAATCAATAGAGCAAAAAATAACAACTGACTCTCATCATGTCAGACTCTACCGAAGACGTGCTCAGCTATCCCAGACGACTAAACCCTGCAAAGCATTCTGTCTCACGTTCCTGCGGTTTTACTCTATGAGACTGAATGATTTAGCTCACATAAAGAGCCTTCAGCCGATGGTTTCTAAGCATTCTTTAAATTCCTATCAACAATATCCATTTTCTGAGATTACTTTTATGTAGCTGTAGCTGCTCATGAACAGATTCATTACACGTCTTATGCAGCCACTTCAAAACAGAAAACAATTCACAAATATGTCCTCATCCAGCAAGCCAAATTCCTCTAGGGGAGAAACAATAGCCTTGATATCTTCAAACAAATGCAAGTATGCAAGCTCCGCTGAAATGTTTTCTGCCATGCTGCACTGTGCATAGGGATGTACTTTGCATATCTATTATGCGCTTTCTCTGTGAACAAGCAACCTTGTGGAACTCATCCGAAATCTGCTTTATGTTTCTTTTGAAATCAGTATTCAGTTCAATGCCGGTTTTATGTCTGCAAATAACAACGGCCTAGGCACCCAAATCATAGGGTTCTTATAGTAAGAGACAGTGTCACTGGACTTTTTTAACCCAGGGAAGAAACAATATGGAAGTTGTTTGGCCCTTTTTGTTGCATGGGAAAATCCAAAACACAAAATAATCCAGTAGTGTAATTAGATGCCACACTCACAGCTTGAGCTAGTTTAATGCGTAGGAATACACATTAAAAGGTGTATGGAATAGGGGTTGTTCTTACCTGTTAGATTTCAGTGTAAACAGAGGAATGAATGGCACCCCGGAGACAATGGCAGGGAGGGGGAACAAAGAGGAAATCAAAGTTAGTCACATCATCCACTCACCAGTTTGTTTTCAATTTCACATCACTTTCCACATCAAATACAAGCACGTTTTGCATTACAGCTAGTCATCTGGCTAACACTTGCAGTGGATAATAGCAGCAGATGCTTACATATAATTTGTTTTTAAGAGAGAGATGTAAATAGAATGAACGATTTTTTAAAATTCCTCCCCTGTGGGAGAAACGTGGGGGAAAAGTGGATAACAGGTGAGGTCAATGCATTTAAAAGAGATATTTCAGGAAGGGCAGATTAGGACATGAGCCGATTTGTTGACTTGTTAAGAATTAAATGTTCCCACAATTTTCATGTGTGGAGCCAGCAGATATTTGCTCAGTTTTGCACAATGACTGCAAGCGCAACTTTGACTCTGTCAGAAAATGTCAAAGTCCCTGTTTCAGCACCTCTGGTGTGATTTAGTGAGCTGTAGTGGACAGAGCAAGGCAGAACGCTCCCAACGGTTCACAGTGTTTGTGCTAAGCTAATTGGAGTTTGCGTCCACTTGTAGTTAGTAACTTAATCTCATTACGAATACATTTATAAAGCCTTGCAAATATGTTGTTGTTTTTGCTGCTTTCAATTAGAAATGTATTTCTAAAAACAAAAGAAATTCAGGCCCAATAACAAGTTTGACACGAGGGAGTCTTCATTCCCCATAATTCAATAAACAATGAAATACTAGCCCGGTAGAGAATGACCTCAAAGAGAGTTTCAAGTACCAAGAACTACACCATATTAGAGACACATTACAAACTATGCATCATGCACAACACAGGAGCATTTCCCTTGAATAAAATGACTATATTTAAACTGCAACAGAAGAAGCATGGAATGAATGTCAACATGAATAAGACCTGCCGGTACCTAAACTAAAGCCAACATAGACTGTGATCAGGAGTAGAATTATTGGACGAGACAAAATAGTTTATCTATTTAATTTTTACCATTTGTGATTCGAGTCCATTGATTCAAATTTAAGCACAGTTTCATGTCATCATCCCATTTAGTCTCAACAGTGTGTGTTGCATAATAAACTGCTGCTGATTCAATTAATTATACAGCAGCATTAAATAAAACATTAGGGAAAGGATATTTTATTGAATTATGTTTTCACCTTGGCAATTAATCTACATTTAATATGGCCTGGCCTGTTTAAATTATGAAAATCACTAGTGGTGGCTGCAGTAACCTCTTTCACATACATATCTGTCCCTGAAAAGATTATGCAGATGACAATAGATGTTTTTAATAATTCATTTCTTCTATTCTTATCTTTGAATTACAACTATCACAAAGTTTTAGCAAGAGTATTCCGGGTAAGCTCTCAGCAACAACAAGAACAGCCGAAGGCTAAAAACTATATTAAGAATGTTTGCAGGCAAAAACTCTGTCACCTTATATTAAAATAACAGTGCCGGGGAACCTTGGGTGCTGTTGCTCATTAGAGCTCATTAGCTGCTTTTGATATCCCGCAGTCTGTGTTTATACACTTAATGTATTAATACAGTTGTCCCAAAGTCAAATGTCAAAGTCAGAAAAAAATCATGAAGCAAACCAACTTGTTATAGAAAACAATATTCAAACGTTGTTAACTCCTGTAAAAGAGTATTTTTATAGATATTTGCTTTGCCTTCCCCATCTCCATTCAAACTAATAGGATGGGAATGGCAATGAGAATAGCAGACATTGACTCACCAGTCTTTTCCATTGTAAATAATGTTCTGGCAGATATAATCATCAATTTAATTCAATATAGTGCATGCCATCCATGTTTTCTAATTACACCCAATTAATAGGGTTTGTCTTGGATATGTGATTTTATATGACTGGATTTCCTGTGTTATATAAACAGGTCAGAGCTGGCTCAAATACAATTTTCAAACACTTATTAATGTTTGCTCTGAACCGGCGGGTGGGGGGTGAGGTGGGGGGTGAGGTGGGGGGTGGGGGAGCAGATGTGGAACTAGCAATTCCGATGGTGTCAGATAAGCTGTCGATCACAGAGCGGGGAACTAAATTGAATTGGTACCTATACATGGCCGAGTAGTATCCACTAATCTCATTCTGAGGTATTTGAATAAAAGTGATGATCAAATTGCAAATGCTATGGTGCAGAGCACATTCACACCTGTAAGTGATGGAAATTTGCATTATAGCCTGGAGTAATGCATACCATCGTAACAGAGGGCTAAAGCTCTAAAATTACTGAGATAGAAAACTTCACATGGTGTTTGTATTGATGTAATGTGATATCCTGGTTTAACCATATAGGAGAGAGAAGGCTGAATCTGCCATTGGTGATTCACGCAAAAACTATTTTTTCCTCCAACTGCTGTATGTAGTGTTGTGAAAGAAGACAAGCACCTCCTGGTCTCAAGCACGCATGCACGCACAGTATCAGTGCATCTGCACTAACTAACTTGAACTTATTCTGTTATGTCTCTCAGGCACTGGAGACAGAGCAGCATTAATTAATCCAGGCAAACTCAGTGGCAGTTTATGCTCAACACAATTAGTCTGGCACAGTGAAATTGGCTGAGGGAGCATAAAGGCTTTGTGTAATGAACTTTAAAATGTGATGAACTCGTGGTCCTTGATACAGACACACAAGATGTTGTATGGCTGCATCCTTGTGGTATTAATGACTCAGACCTTTGTCAAAGCTCAGAGTAAATATAATATTATAAACACATGAGAATGAATGTGTTTGACAGAAGTCCTGGAAGTTTAATTTTGATGAGCTGATGTATCGTGATTGTAGCAATAGAAAGAGTTTCTTTGTGTATTTCTATATCTTTGCTCCATTTTTTTTTTCATGACTTCACCTTTTAAACACCACACCAATCATGAGTTCATGAATTCCATTTTCTGATTCATTTGAAGACAACAAGGAGAGCCAAGTTTCAGTATTAAGTGCCTGGCAAACTGTGACAGGTTTCAGGGACACTAAATGGAAATCAGCCAATCCTGTTGCTTATGTTACTTCATTAGTGTGTAATCATGTGAACCTAAGAATGGTTTGTAGACTTAGAATTAGCCTTTCATATATACAACAGTTCTCATGGAGCCTGATAACATGCACCACCACGTTTTACCAGTAGACCCGAACAAACACCAGCAAACACCGCCTCTGAAGAGGATCGTTAGAGTTTGTTCAGCACCTGAAGGCGACCATAGCTTCTCCTGCTCCCTTAACTGCTTGTGGCCAGCCATGACTAAAAGGAGAGAGGAGGAAAAATGCACCCACACTTTATAAAGTGGATAGATTACTTCTCAACTATGTTGTAAGGTCACTGTTAAGGGTTGTTACCTTTCTGGCAGTTAGGGGTGGTACATATTAATGTATGGTGAATAAGAGTAATGTTGTAAAGTTGTCCATTTACATAGTATTACTTTTAAACACTCGCGCTGCAGTACCTCTGTCCACTTCTGTGCACGGCATTTTAAAAGCATCAGGTGAATATTTAGAACAATACCTACAGGAAAAAAAGTCAACACACATACAGTACTACATAAAATGACAGAAATATTTGTTGCATACTATAGGTGAATTATTTTACTGGTAGTTTTATGTCCCTCCTGGTTCTTTACTAATGATGCTGTGTGACACCATGTGCTCCTCCTCTCACACTGCCATGGCCACATGGCACATTGTCAAGGTCACACTGCAGCCTCTGGTAATATTGTTTTCAGTGCTGCACATTGTTGCTCAGTGAATCGCATCCCTCACTGCTGCATACTGTAACTGCAAAGACGCCTAACAATTCAACTGGAAAGGGTGGGAGTGCAGCTCATTACGTGATTGTTGCCCAGCTCCAGATCAGTCAGCAAAAATAATTAGGTATTATATTACGGCACGTCTTACCTTGTGAGAGACTAAACCCATCGAGTCTGGGATGATTGCACTCACTTTTTGCTGGCAAAAGTAATAAATATAATTTTTTTTTTTTTATGCATTTAGGATTGAAGCTGCTGAACAGACGATGTGTACGCGCACTCGAGCGGAACGCCTTGCCAATTACCTCAGATCATAGCCAGCTGGTTTTCCTCCTCCTTTACTGGGACTCAAAAATCTTCCTTTCTGCCTCTGAACGTGACCTTTTCGACGCCTCCATCTAATGCCTTGCTCATTAAAATATAAATTGGTTTATGATTACTACCTGAGACTTAACTGTAACCGGTCCATGTGATAATGATTTGGCCAGAGGCAGAGAAGATGAAACGTGTCGTTCGTCATTAGCATGTCACTGTTGCTGCTGATACAGCACTATGAATGTATCAATGACTTTAGTCTTTATGCATTCATAGTGGGACTTTCTCATCAAATCAATAAACAAAATCAAACATCTTTCTCCTAATCTTGAGTGAACCTGTTTAAAGCAACTTATTTTAAAAATAACAGCTTCCAAATAATGTGTATAAACATAAAGTAGGGAGAATGCCATGTCTGACTGTGTAATTCCTGTTGTAGGAACATTACCACGCCACACAGCAACAACCACAACCTGATGTTTGTCAGATGCCCAGGGGTTGTGGGAAACAAACAAAGGGTTGTTGTTACAGTGATGACCGCGGCGTGACACAAATGTCGCTGTTGCTGTTGTTGTGGAGGGAAAGTAAATTGGCTTTGTTTCAAACTATAACAACTTCTCCTCATCCTTCATGGAATGGTCCGGATGGCTGCTCAGTGAGCCAGATAAAAAACTTAATGGCAACTCAAAGCAGCCAGTCTCCGTTCATTTCTGTAACCATTGCCCAAAAATTAACATCACATTTTTCTTCTCCATGTCTTGTTATTGCAGGCAGCCTAATCCGTAAATGCTGACACTGCTCGGCGCTCACATCCTCCCAGCCTTGACGTTTGAATTCAACAAATGAATGCACGTTTAAGCAGTAGGTTTTGTGATAAACTCCACATATAGCTCATTTGCCCGCGATTTGCATTTGCACTTGATGCTGCTCTGAATTTTTCAAAATGGTGATAAAATTTCAAAGGATTTCCTCATCTGCAATTAAACAAATCCGACTGCTGCAGAACGAGGAGACTGTTCTTTAAAGTTATGTTTACAAAGAAAAAAAAACATGAAACAAAGGATGCGGTGGTGAATTCACGTGTCTCTTTTCCTCTGAGCTGTAGTCGCCATAAAGCTGCCCAGAAAGGAAACATAAAACATGGCATTAGCTGTCACTCTCCCACCAGTGAATTTCAGTCATGTGTCAGGATTCTAAGGAAATATATTGCTATCTGCACTGTTAAGTAGCCACGACAAATCCTGTTTTCCAGTGATGAGTAGCTTTTCTTAGGAATGATTGGGAGTTACGTTTCAATATCGTGCCTCTGCTCTGGTGTCGAACACATGAAGACCCAGCTAAAGATCAGTGGGCAGACAGTCTGAGCCTCTCATCCTCCTCGGCGTGCGTGAACAGCCCGTGTACTGCAGAAGTGTTGATCCTGGTCACAGGAGGAGGATCCCGTTATATTAAAGTCTGATTGATTTCAATATCCTGGCACACACAGAGCTTGACATTTATATTGTATTAAAAAGTAGGACTTTAATTAATTCATATACGAGCTTAGCTTAATAATTCTCTCTTCCATCTTCAGCACATCCAATTTAATCGACTATGACTCATTGGAAATGCGAAATGGATGTTTGCTTCAAATCAGCCTTCTTATGAAGAACAATAAATCTGCCTAATGTATTTTAATCTAACTGCAAGCCTCTAATGTCTTATTTTGACTATATGAAAAAGTTATGTGGTTATATATTAGATGCCTGTAATGTACAAGCCTTGACAAAAAATAAATATGAATTGTTTTCTTTATAATAAAGATGGAAATAATTAAGGTCTATTGCCGTAACGGTTCTGAGTAATTTAAAATTCATTTAAATTAAAGCCCTGTCCAAACATGTTAATAACGTGAACTTAAAATAGATGTTCGACACAGACTGCTATGGATATCTTTTTTACACAATGCATAACCATGAAATTCCAATCTAGATTGTCTGCCTGGATAAGACATGTATTTACACCTTGGTTACATGAGCTGTCACAACACAGGGAAGGGACTGGATCAGCAGACCACATCTGGTCAATTTGGGCTCAATAGACAAAACCAATTAATTTAAATTGGCAGATCTAACACAAGTGTTGGAGCATGGTTATGATGCAAATTAACGGAATGAGATTTTCATGTTGTACTCAGTAAAATTCTGAAGACGCAAGTAAATCAAAGCCAAAGGATGCAAACTATAAATTCAGATGGATGACGTGTGTCGCCACTCCTTTCTCGATACAACTATACACAAACAAAACGATTCTTAGTAGTTGATAAAACATAAGACTTCTGCATCATTGGGATAAATATCATCTAAAATATCAGAGACAAAAACAAAGAAATTGTGTACCAATCATGTACTTTGATTATTTGGTCCATGTCCCATCAGCCAACATGGAGGAGATGGGACTGTTGAGCTATGCTTTAGCTAGACCAGGGGGCTATAAAGATGTCGCCACACACACACACACACACACACACACACACACACACACACACACACACATTCCAGGTTGGAACTTGCTCGTCACAGTGGCAACACCCAGTGAAACCTTGAGATCTATTCTTGCACTGAAACAGCCTTTGTTGATACGATGAATTAAAACACATATCTCAGGATGACTGACTCACAAGCACTTTCTATGCGTCATGTTCCATTGATCTTCATTCAGCCATTACTTTGTCTACAGGACTCTGTCAGCATGATGTCAGTCTGACGTCTGTTGTTTTGGGAACACCCCTGTTCCGGACTAAAACACATGTAGAATGCAGGTCCTGTTGCAGGTCCTTCAACATGGAGAACATTTTCTGGTTTGGTCTGTTTTTTTATGGTGATACACTGCATGAATGCACTCATTAATAAAGCATCATGTCAGATGCTCTGACAGCTTTTGCAGCAGCCAAAACAAGCATGTGAAATGTAGGTAACTTTAAAAGAAAGTATATAGAAAAACATTCCTGTGAGCAGTCGTTATACAATCCGTGCTTTCAGCCAGGTAGCGCTGCTTCCTGCCTCCAATTTGTACAGGAACCTCTAAGAAAGAATTTCCAACAGACTGGAAGGCTACACTTCACAAGAGCCAGTGGAGAAATAATGAAATACACTGATACTAAGCAGACTTGATACCTATAGCTGGCAGGAATACACAAGATTCAACTTTCAAAACCGTGCCGGTAAAGATGTATTTACTTTACATGCAGCTAATCACGCCGTCTAATTAAATGTTGGCGTGGTGTAAGTGTCCAGAGGTGCAATAAGGTCCAGCAGACCATGAGGGTGTTTGGCAGAATTAATTGAGTTATATTAAACCGGCAGCTCTGGACTACATAGAGAGATTGAGCAGAAATACGACCACAGCGGACAAACAAGAAAAGATTTCACAGCCATGTGGTGGAATTAATGACATTGCTTGTGTTTTCCTCTTTTTTTTTTCCTTTTCTTTTTTGAAATGCCTGTCGTAAAATAAACACTGCTTCTGGCTGCGGCTCATAAACCTCCTTTACGTTGACAGCAGGCCTTTCTGACAGAAATGCCCAATCAAAGCAGCAGTGGGTCAATGCAGAGATGTTCCAGGAGTGTGAGTTATAGCCTAGTTCACAGCCTTATTTTAATGGGGCTCCTAGCAGAAGTTGTAAAAACCTTTGTTGACTCTGCAGGCCCCATTCATGCGTGTCTCTAATAGTTGATTTGAGCCTTATATAAGCTCTGTGGCATGAGGGCTATCTGTGTAACATAAAGTCACAACTCAGGGGACCTTTTAAATAGTGAAGCTGGATAATGACGTTGAGGTCTATTACTTATGGCAGTGACACAAAGGCATCATTGCTTTTATGGTGGCACTGAGCTAATGGGACTGATAATCATGGCTGACATACACGACATGCAGTATTTTCACCCCCATAGCCTCATCTGAGGCTACTGGATGGACTCTGAAGAAATGACATGATTCTCAGAAAACCTTCCGGCGTCCCAAGGGCACCAGGAATGAGGCACATTACTAAACTGTTCTGGTATTTTGCTGCAAAGAACGAGGCCCATCATTTGGAGTTTGATGAATCAACTCCCTCTCCCAGCACTCCTCTCACACCCACCGACATGCTGCGATGAATTATACTTGACACTTATCCCCACGTAATTTCTCTCCGGATGGCACCCTGCCCAACATTTTGGAAGTTAACAAATAACAAAAAAACTGACACGTAATTTTTACTCCTGGGCAGAATTGAAAAAGAGTGGGTAGAGATACACGAGTGGAGTTTGTGTAATTAGTTTTCTCTGACCCCCGAAACAACAGGCTATTATCCTCGAGGCAGATACACCCATGCTGCTTCCTCTAGATTTACAACTTTATCGCAGGCCAGCGCTTGCAGCCCCTGTTCAGTCCTTCAGTATTCACTGACAGTCGCTCCAACATCTTCATCATGAGATAATGTGCTTCATGTTTATTCCACCCAGTGCTAAACCCTGTTCGATAATAAATTTATCACTGTCATGCTCTCCCACGGCTTCTTTCAGGGGCCCCATGTTATCATTGTAAAAGTTGCAGCGAATCGTTGGCATGTTAGGAGGGAACTGCGTGCAAGAAAACAAAACACGTGCCAACATGCTCAAACATGATGCACAATACTGACGAAAGAAGGGCTGCCTTTATTTGCTACCAGCCCTGATGGCTTGTTCATCACATGAAAACCATGATTTTTTTTGTTTGTTTGTTTTTTTTGATACATCAGTGATCCTGTTCTTGAAAGACTTACAATATTGAGGCATCTCATTACTGCTCACTGAGAATCTTTCATGGAGACACCGCGTGGACTGGAGATGGATGTCAATCCACTCAATAGATGTTACAGTAATAGACTGGTAAATGAGAGAGGGTGAGGTGGAGGGAGGAGGTGGGCGGCTCCTGAGTCATTGGACATGCAAATTAAATAAGAAGTAATAGCTGCTGACACTTAATTCACAGGAGATCACAGTCTGCAATTCCATGACGGTAATAGAACCAATATCTGAACATACACTGCTATTAGTGTGGAGATGAAACTGTAATTTGATGTGATTTCCCACATGATCCTCCCACTTGTATCCCGCACAGAGGAAAATAAATCGGATTCACTGATATGGGTTCTGTGCGCGGTGGCATGAATGCATGTTCTCTATTTGGCTTCAGTTGCAAAATCTCCTGGTTGAAGCTTATACAGCTGCATTTTGAAAATGCCACAGCATCAGTTAATGTAATGTGCTCATGCAATCGGGATGATTTTGATCCATCTTCATGACGTTTGGGACACCACCATCATGATCTCCAAATTGAGTCAAATGCTGGAAATCATGCACCGGCCAGGACACAAATGATTTAAATTGGAAAACAGAACCAGAGCAGATGTATTTACAAAGCAGCTTGAAATCGGTCAGCATAAGTTAACACTGAGCCGTGCTGTAAGCGTCCAGAGGTACATTAAGGTACGACGAGAAACAAACAAGACCCATGGCCAAGTGGTGCCACCATCATAATCATCAAACGGAGTCCAGTGCAGGAAATCATTTTGCTATTTTGTGCATCTTACATTCATGGTAAAACTCAACCTGATACCAAACACATCAGGTCTACATGCAAACCTGTGTAGACGGGCATAATTAAAAATATTCATATATTCATAAATGATACGCCTGTGAATTATGAACTACCACAGAAATGAATCACTGTAATCTAACCGTGCTTAAAATATCTTTCCTCCCTTTGGTCTTCAAACGATTCACTGTCAGTTTGAGTCCGTAACTCCAGGGTGTGATACCCCAACAACAAAACAGATCTATTTCATTTTGCATGTTTTCCCGACATTTACACATTTCCGTTAATAATGCCTTGCTTTAATTCCACTGCAAACACCTGCCCCTGTTCTCTCTATGTGGATGTAAGATTTAGCCTGCGCATCGCAGTCTGTTTTGAACTTTTGGTTTTTGCATTATGCATAAAAGAGGCATCAATACATGATTTTCAGCAGTTGCCAGGCATTTCCCTTTTAACATTTAAATTTTGTGTCCCTTCGTGTCAATCATTCACCATAATTTAAGGCTTTTACCAAACAAAATTTGGGATATGTAGTGTCTGTAGTGTCTGCAGTAAAAAGAACCAGCTCTCTCTCAGAGATAACACTGGAGTTTCTCACCCTGTCTCTGTAATTCTTGAGGGCATCTAAAGCTCATTACCAAAACATCCAGTGATATTTGTCTTCAAATCTCAATTTGCAAAAGCCCTTTCTTTTCTGCCCGGGTCCAGGTGGACATACTATGAACATAAGAGAGTCCCTGTCACCATATAAACTCCCTCACTGCTGAGGGGCTTGCAGAGGACACATTCAGAGCTCAGAGCGGTAAGGGCAGATGTTTGCACAGAACATTAGGTATGAATGATTCATAGAGAAATAAAACCAACATTTTTTTTAATTTCTAATGCATGTGGTCATTACAACTCTGAGCACTTTTCTTCCCTCACAGTGGGAGTAGCAAATCAGGACAGTCAACTATAATAATACAAAAAATATCTTCAGACCACAATCAGTTACATCTGATTCCACCTTGCCCAATTTCACAACAAGGAAATCTAAATCTGGGCACACAGCAGAGGGGACTGGGTGTATCTGAGGGAGAGATAAGTGAGTGGACCCTGACATTCAACCTCAGACACTGCTCAGAGGTGTCAGAGAGAACTGTTTTGTAGGAGCCACCCTGCCATAGTGATAGGTCAGAGGCCCTCAGTTTGTTCTCTGCTCAAGTCCCTCTCAAACAGTGGAGTCAGACTCAGTCAGATTGGGACAAATTTAAAAATTGGGATGACGTTGAGGGCCAAACAGGGTCAGGGTCAGGATTTTGGATATAGTGCAAAAAAACATATTTATGATGGTTACGTTCTTTTATTTAGACAGTGTCCAAAATACTGGTGGGCCAGCTGAGACACAAGTATAATATTTTTTTCAAACACAGTGACTCTTGAGTTTGACATTTCTGCTGTAGATCATAGCAAATATTCTGGGGACCTCCTCATGTATGTCCCTTGTATAACTTCTCTTTATTTGTCTAGTTAAAGAAAAACAAAAATAAACATGTCATTAGACACATTAGACATGAAATAGTTTCAGCATGTAACAAAGCTATCATGATGATTTTAACAGATTAATTTAGAACCTTTCCACATACCCCTTTGACCTTTAACACAAGGCATATCAGCATTAGCTGTGACATCTTGCCAATGAAGTTGCCTATGTCCATAAACACACTATAGGATGGGACACACAGCACTATTTATTCCTAAATCTGAGCAAACATTATCAAGTCAAAATCATCTGTTGTGTTGCAATGGCATAGAAATCAAATTTTAGCTGAAGTATGAGCTACAAATGGTCAGGGAATTTTCACTATACCTAAAAGGCAGGTTCTTACATCCCCTGTCTATAACACAGGATTTTCTCCCAGGGTCTACTTTCAGCACTTTACCGTCGAGCATTTCTCTCCTCCTGTTTTCTCCAAGTCATCAATTGTGAGCTCTCACTCAAACGTCATCATACAGCTGCCAAGATAAAGTTGGAAACACACGGATAAAAAGCAGCCCAGCTATTTAGAGCCTGTCTCTCAGAGTATCTGAAACCTTGGTTCACTAGATAAAGTGTTGCTGCTCGCAACAACGCTGGATGATACAGTGCAAGGGCATTGTGGTGTCAGTGCAATTTGTGCAAAATACACGGCTGCCCAGGACAATATAAATTCCTTGTCATACATTGCGGTAAATGGAGCATAATCAAAACAGTTGTCCGACAGCTGAAGGTCACATGAAAAATCATTTCTCCTCAAGTTCTAAACCTGCAAATCCATCTATTTGTGCAGCGCTTAAGCAAGTGATTGAGAAAATGATGTCCTCACTATATTAATGGTAGAGTAATTGACACAGCATTGAATAAATCATGAGAACAATTTGGAAATTCCTGTTTTCCAATTTGTAAAAAGTGTATTTTATATTCAGGCTAAATCTTGACAGCTTCCCTGCTGAGACCTGTTACTGCAGTGATTGAAAATGTGAATGCAAACTGAAAATGTTACGGGCGCCTGTAAACGAATGAATCAGCGGATTAGTGAATAATTGCAGCCTGATCAATGTGTTCGATGCAACGTTGTATGACTTCACCTCAGGGCGCGGGGTATGTAACCAGCTGTGAATCCCCAGGCTGATATGGGATAATTGAGGAGGAAAAATACGTCTTTCTTGTTAGTTGTGGATGACTTGATTAATGACCACCCTTCCGGGTACGCCTCTCATGTGATGCATGTCAACCTAGCGGGGATACTTGCTTGTCTCAGCACGTGTTGCTCCGAAATTGTAGGTGTGTGCTAAAATGATATTTACATTAGCATACTAACAAGCACCATTACAGCGTGCATGCTCCTCTGCATGCGGCCAGTCACAAATAGTGAGGCAGGACATGCCTTTTGCTGAATCCGGGATATAAGGATAATGAATTGCATTCCGCGTATGGCACATTGATAAACTCACTTCTCGCCATTAATCAGCAGTAGAGGGAAATGCGACAGTCTTGGGAATGTGCTGTGATTGACAGGCTAATTTAGTGAGAGGAACAGCTTTTCTTGCAGCGCACATGACTTTGATAACATCGGGTAATTAAAGGTGGCCACTGTGGGGTGCTAGGGAGGAGACTGCATTCAAGCTTTGAGCAGAAAAACAGTTTTGTTCGGTTTCTGTTACTGTGGTCATGAGGAGTAGAGATGGAGGGGGAACTTCGGAAAGAAGCAGGACGTGGCTCTGGGCAGCCATTCTGGCTCACTACAAGCATGCCATCATTGGAGTGATTTTGATAGGAAGGCATGATTACTGTTATGATTGCCTACATAAAAGCTGATTGTACTGTGTGATTATCTCATTTAGGATCTCATCCTGCTCTAAAGGCTGCAGGGCGGAGATGCCATTAGACACCAGCCTGAGTGTCAGCTTTAAAATGTCCTCTATACGTTGCCTCCCCCTTTTAATTAATTATTTTTTTTTTGGAGAGGAATTCTTCTTTTCTATTAGCATCTCATCTGGGCTTACACATTGAATTTTCTCACTTTACATTTGTGTGCCAAGCAGCACTTGTGCTTGAATAGCAGAATAATCCAATCAACACAGAGCGCCTCAGACCCGAGACATCTGACCTTAGCTGAGGACGGGATCTTGTCAAAGAGCCTCTTATTTCAGATAATCATATTCCTGCTTTGTTCAAAATCCTCATTTCAGCTGTGCGACAACCTAATATGTTTTTTTTTTGGAAACAATATATGAGACATCAGGACACTATCATTTGGTATTCATTGGACGAGTCCTCTGATAATATCAAGTGAATGTAGACCTGGTCAAAATGAGACACGATGCAGTTCTACTGCATTGATTTAGATCAAGTGGTTTTACAATAACCTTGATAGATTTGTTTTCATAGGTGTTTGAGGACCAATTGATTATTATTATTATGCCTTTTTAGATAAAAACATTCCCAATATTTCCCCTTCGATGGCATGGGGTTGCAGTGGTCAGTGTGTGACCACAGAAAGAGGTTTGAATGCCAGCGCTCTGTGCCGTGTGTGGTCTGTTTGGGGGGGGGGGGGGGGGTGGGGGGGGGGGGTCACTTTTCATTTGGCCATATTTAAGTGAGTAGAGCTCTACAGTGAATTGGACAACTTCTTTAAGCATGACAAGAACAAAGGCATAATGACCTCTATCGCAATAAATAGAGAAACATTATCTCAGAGGGTTCAAACAGTACAAAGTCTTTCAGTTGAGAGACAAATGCCCTGCAGAAATACATCTATATGTGTATATATACACATATGTATACACATATAAAGTCCATGTGCACACACACAGAAGTGAAGAGTAAAAGAGCACTAAACGATTAAGAGGACCAAACGACCATCTTCCACCCATTCAAAGACGGTTACAAGGTCAGTAGCAGGGAGACCAGCGCCATCACCATTAGCAGTAATATCACGGCTGGACACAGCGCTGTCCGTATTGCATCATGTAACAACTCGAGGCTCTGAGATTTAATCTCATGGAGCCCTCTGCCTTGAAAAGTAGTTTGGCTCCCTTGACAGACTAGCCAGCAGCTGTCTACTTTTGTTTGGCTTGCTTGTCTTCCACAGTCCTCTGCTGTGAGACCAATCATCGAACCTGTCGACAGAGGAGCTGTGTGGCGTGCCCTCCTACACTACTCTGACAGCCACTCTGCTTCCAAGCACACCAAGTATCAGCCCTTATTTCGGAGTGGTAACATTTCTGAATTAAAAGCACCAACTCGGTTCAATCCAATTACGTTTAATCAAACTTATGATAACAGTTGACGGAATGTTCAATGACACTGAGTCGGAACAAAGAGCGTTAGACCTCACAAGCCCCCTGAAACAAACTCTAACCTTCACAATCAGATTTATATTAGAGTTGAGAGAACATGCCCTTTGTTGTGAGTGGGGATGCACGATCAGCATAGTCACTTATAATGTTCAATTAAACAAAACCCAACAATGCACTTACTTGGAGAATTAGGAAGTTAAGGAAGATAAGTGTGAAGCATATTTAGATCAGCAGTCTGGAAGATATGCATTCAGAAAGAACGAAAGAAGACGGGCATGTGGGGAATACGTGGGAAGCTACATACATTTATGAAGAAAGTTACGTGAAGCCACTGGGAACCCCCACTCCCAACAGACACTACATAACATCTAGCAATCATTTAGGTGCAGAACAACACCTGACTACTTCATATGAGGTTACACTCCCCAGTAGCTCTGCCTGAGGGGCCACTTCAAAGTAGCAGCTCAGAGTTCACGACGCTTTGACGTGGCGCTGTCGAGATTCTTTGACTGTTATATCCCATTATGCCTCTGAGATGTTATTTAGGGCACAGTTTATTAGTAATAACACAGAGCCCTCGCAGGATGCACATTGATGTCTTTTGTTGTTAAGTCACATTATTCCTATGAAAAATTCTACAAGCGGTTCATGTAATGTCAGAATATTAATGAGATTAAATGTTGGACTACTGGTGAAGACACTGGTTTATGCACTGTAGAAAGGGCTAATTAGAGGAACATGATAAGTTATGGTTTGATGGGTTTTCAACCCCCACAGTGCTCACAGTGTAAATCTTATTTACCAGTCATCTCCAGATGAATGCCCATCTTTGGCTTTGAATCTATACTTGTCTTGCCTGCAGGATGTTTAATCTGCTGTAACACAATATGCCCCATCTGTTACATACGTATAGGGCCTTTCCTTTGTGTCTTACATGTATGCTGCAAATCCTCTGTTGCTGGCTGCCATCTAATGTGTCAGCAGTAAATAGTTTCCTATTTTATAAATTAAAACAATCTGCTGGTGCCGGAGGACGAGAGTCAGAGTCGCACCACTAAAGGGAAAAACGGAGGGATGAGAGTGATTATTCATTCATACTTACACACCAGCACTCTGTGCCATGTGGCAAACCCCGGCCATAGTAACATCATCCCCATCCAAGGCCTTCAGATTTTGTAAACGGACATGGAGTTTGAATCTTTCATTAAATGAGGGCTTATTTCATTATTTAGAAGGTGTTATTTTCTGCCTCACTTCACAGGCTAAACGCCAACTGGCAAATCCAAGGCCTATTAAAATGAGTCAGATTCTGGTCCCATCTGCCCTGCTGGTTTCCTCACTCTTCCCCGTGTGTAGGCGGGCAGACCGGATAACGCGGTCAGGATGTGAGCTGCACTCTGGATTCTGCTGCGTCATCCGTCTTGCCATTTAACAGCCCACTCACCTGTGCCAAAGCCATGGTATCAGCAACACAGAGACCCTACGGCCAGAGGTAGGATCCTTTTAATTAGAGCACTTCACACTTGTTATTAGGAAATGATCTCTTAGGTCCCACTCACGTGATGCAGCACTGTGGAGCAGATCTTACAACTTTGCTGAACGAAACTGCCTTTGGCTCTTTGGCTTGAGGGTTATGGGATGATCTCTCTTCCCATCTGGTTACACACTCACAAAATAACAAAATAACCACGCTCTCTCTGTGAGAGCCAGCCGCTGCAGTTTCACAATGAATCAAACCTTGGTCATTATGAACACAAGCTTGTTTGCACATAGGACAGAAATCCAAACACGAGCGATCACAGGAGATACAAGCAGGACACAGTTTAAGGTGTGAACAGACAAGCTGTCCACTTGTGAGTGGATTTATGACGTTGGATGTTAATGTCAAGCCTCAGGTGAGCAGTGCAATAACCTTTTGCCAAGGTAACATGTTTTTCCATTTAGTAGCTATCAAAACCCTTGAATAACACTATTATTAACATTGTCCATATACAAGGTCATCATATTGTTCTCCAAAGTCCCATCTCCACATGAATCATCGTCGGCACTGGCACCACCTTGAGAAACATGCGTAGCCGCGATGGATGGTGCTGGAGTGATTCAGATTCTGGGTGGGGGGGGTTTCAAGAGAAAAATGCCATATTTTTATGAGCCATTCCGAAAGCATGGCCTTGTTCCCTCTCAGTTACATGAGAAGCATGCCTAATGCTGTCATGTACTTCTGGATTCTGTGCGTGTGGTGAATGACGGCCCCAAGTTTCACAGACTGTCAAATAGAGAGCACGATTACACACGGCTCAGACTGCTCAGGGATCATTTAAATAATGTAGTTGGTTACATTATTATCTTTTTCATTCATTATTGGCTGGTAGAGTGGTTCTGTTGCTATTACAGAGGGATAACACTTCACTCACTGTATGAAACCTTTCATTTACGGAGCTGAGTTCGGCATAATACTGTGTTGTCTCCAAGGAGGAAACCATTATCTGCCGCACAGAAATCCTCTCTCCATAGAAAGTCTTCAGCTCCATAACAAACAAAAACTGGCTTTTTTCCTTTTTGCTTAATTTTCCAAATGACTTAGTAAATAAATCTCTGCTGAGGAATAAAGCCGCTTCCATAGCTACTTATCAGGGGATTTGTGTAGCTCAGAGAGCTGAACATGAAACAAAGCCAGAGGAAATAAAAGAGCCAGCCCGAGCCCATAACACAACATCTGCTGGAATCAGACTTTAAGTGAAATATGACCAGGGTGTGCACTTTCATTAAAACAGACACCGGTTTGTTGTTTGTGGTCAAATCTGCTTATTCACAGAGCACTTTCCTGGCATGATGGGAATCTCTAAATTAATTAGAAGATTTGGCACCCACCCGTCTTCGTTCCCTGGTGAGCAATGAGCGCTCTTGTTACAGTGATGCACAAAATAATGCCCCACTTTGCCAGATGTCCTGTTATCTCAAGCTTGAAGTTTATTATTGTGTGAAATGCAAGAGGGATATTCTGACTTTCAGGTCATCTTTCATCCGACTCTCCTCCAAATTATATTCCTTAAATTACCGGAATGTCAAAACCGGCATCAATAGATCTAAATATGTTCTGTGGTATTGTACTGATCACCAAGTTTCTGCAGAAGCATGAGTTGGTTGCCAAATGAATTCAACATCGGTGTCAATATTGTCATTTATTACTGTCTCTGCAGTCGGGCTTTGACTACAAACGAGCTCAGGCACCATGAGGAGGTGTAGAAACGTGTTTTGTTGTATGTTATTGAAATTAAACACATGGTGACTTCCAATGTTAATTGTCTCATCCATTATTCATGTGCATCATCAAGGGAATGCTGATGTTACAACCTGTACCAGTAAGCAGCAGCACTGCTGGAGACGTGATTGGACACAACTTGAGTTTTCAAGGACGAAGAAGTTTGAAGGTTTGTCTCCTTTTTTTTAAAAGGACATAAAAACAGGCTAACCCTGACTAAATGTGCGACCCCTCACCTTGCTCAGCGTCTTCTTGGACAAACGCTCTTATGGCAGTAGCTGTGGTAAGACAAATGAAATGACTGGTTTAATAGCCTATAGTATGAGCAACTTGTTATTTGCTTGAACAAACAATCTCTCTATCAATCAACATGTGACTGGTGTGTCATAAAGGCACCAGACATTATTTGCAGTCAGGCCCCAAAAGCACAAGCAAAACAAACAAGGCATCAGCATACAGCAAGTGTATGGTTAACGTCTGCGTTACAATTAGAGCTTTGCTTACGTCTTGTGTGCGTGTGAGTGTGTGTGGGTGCATGTGCGAGTTTGCTTCCCACTGGCTCTTTAGTAATCGGAAGGAATCGGGAGTAAAGCACCAAAAAGACTCAGCAGTGTAATTAGAATAATTAAGAAAGCACAGGGCAGGCGGTGTTTTAGATGCCGTGAACCAGTAAGCACAGTCTCTGGGTGGTAATTACATGTGCATAAGCATTGTTCAAGGTTTTGCTCCACTGGCCTTGAATTGCGTAAGATCGGCTTGTGCATGCAGAGGGATGTAATTGTCTGCAGAAACAAAAACATGATCTCAAACTGAGATGGTCTCTTATTATAGCATCACACCGGTAAATAATCAAAATCCACTCCTGCAAATGCTGCTTGCTGTAACATTGGTAAACAAGTGTGAAGGCACAATAACATTCATCTGATTCTTCTGTATTGTTTTGGAGCGTAATGGTTCAGTTTTAATCCCTGGCCACACTGACACACCTGACACCTGACAACACACGTCATCATACTGCTGTCATGAATTCAGGGGTCATTATAGGATTCTAACAAATTAGCAAAGGCTACATCTTGACCAAAAAATCTGTATGTAAGAGTCACTGTTTTCCGCACATCTCTCTTCCAGCCTACCCAGACTCAAACTGGGCCGGCAGCATTTCCAAACCTTCCTGTTTGGACTCCACTAATCCACTCTCGTGGATGCCAGGCTTATGTTATCCTGTCAGCGGCAAATATATATAGAGAGATTTTTTTAATCCAAACATAAAAGGTGAAAGAAGACATCCTGTCGACTGTCCGTGACATTTTCACAGGTTCAGATTTCCCTGCGTGCTATCGATTTCATCAAAATGACCTTCCTGCATGATTCTGTCCCTGATACTATACTACTCCCTGCATGCCAGTCTGATTCTACTACATCCTGCTCTCTGCCCCTCAGTAAATACCGTTAAAGCACAGCTTGCGGAGGGAGCACTCTCCATTTTCAGCCCTGCCACGGACCTCTCCACTTGGCCACACACTCTGTCAGGGGTACACTGTGGTGAGCAGACCTGGCGTGATGCTGATAAGATGTGTTCCAGACCACTATTACAAATTCATTTACATTCTGCCCAACCCGGCCTGCACAGCACTCTCCCATAGATCATCTCTGAGGGGGGAACCTACAATCACATACGGAGCCATCCATTCCCGCTCTGTCAATTAAAGTGGCTCAGTTTGGCTCAGCGAGTCAGACCTGTGACACACATCAAATTTTAAGTGCCGCTTTCAGAGAGTCACCACGAGTGGTGGTGCGCATTAAATATTACAAATAGTCTCGGAGATAGTTTTTAAAAGGCTTTGAAGAAAGAGGGGTGAAAAGTCAGAGGTAGAGGACAAGGTCTGCTTCTCACAAAGAACAATGTCTGCGCTCCCACACAAATTACTTTTCACTACCTGCAGTGCTGCAAAAACCCAGAAACAGGAAGTCTGGTTCACTTCCTCATACCTGTGCCCACCTGTCATTTGATGTATGAAGGATTCAAATGATGACCCCCCCCCCCCCCCCCCCCCCCCCCCCCGATTCAAATGATGACCCCCCCCCCCCCCATCCCATCCCACCCAACCCCTGCTTAGACACATTTTCCATGCAAATCTGGATCAACAAGGGAAAGGGTTAATCATACAGCGGCACTAATTTTCAAATGGATGTAATTAAATGGTATATTAAAATCCAAAGCTGGGTAATATTCATCCTGCTCCTGGCCCACGTACTTTAACTCTGCCTGTCACGTCACATTTGCTCTGCCGTTGTACATGCGACACTGAGTCATGTTTGTGAGAGTGTAATGTATATTTTAACTTGCTCCCAGTGAAGCTCTGTGTGATGTCACAGGCTTTGCTAATATAATGTTATGTTGAGGCTTTTTTGCAAAACAAAGCTGATGGAGAGAATCTTGCCAAGTTACATATGAGGATTTCATTAAAACAATCAAGCATTTCCAAATCTGTCTTCAAGCCAAACAGCGGCTCAAAGCTCTCCAGTGTGCTCTAATTGCAAATTTCACTGGACAATGTTCTTAAATTATACCTTGAGAAATCTCTTTAATTCCACTTTAATTATCATCACATCCTTCTTGGTGGGAGCCTGGAAGAAAGCCCTGATATAGGGCGACGATAACCAACACTGGAATCGCTTTTTGTGGTGCACTTCATTCACTTGAACAAACCAAATGATCCCCCTGCATTCCAGATACTGTAATTAATCACTTACATACACCCGGTGTCACCTGACAGGTCATCCTGCTGTGCGTGCCCACTGCTGCTCTTATTAAAATGCTAATCTGCACCGCTGACCCACCCTGCTGCTGAGGAAGATTCCTCCTAATGACCGTCTCCCTCCTCTGTTTCTGCGCCCCCTCTAAGACCTCCATAACAGGAAGTGCCACAGGCCTAAACTGGGAAACTTTCCCACAGAAGAGGAGCACTTTGAGTGTGCGGATATTCATTTATTCCAACGTGCTCCCTGTTGCCGCTGCTAAAACGCAGGGCTCATTAACCAAATGTGATTTTTAAAATAGCTGTTTCGCCCTCGCATCACCCAGATATATTACTCACCATAGGTGAGTGATATTCATTGAGAAGGCGTGACCTTAGAGATTATGAACTGCTCATAGACTCATCTGTCTGTCTCAGCACAATATCAGACGGGGATGTGTTTTGAGGAGGGAACGATCACAACTCAAGGAGCAGCTCAGGCTCCCAGAGATAATGTGATGATTGAATGATTTAATCAAGTCGTTGCTGGGTAGTTTTTACGCTGGGGAAACTGTGAAGAGAGACAGGATGTCTGATGTACCAGCAGAGACCATAGGGGACCTTGGTTGTCATGGAAACAGTAATAAACACCATTCAACACAGTGAAGTGGTCACAGGTTTTTAAGTTTAAAAACAACACTGGGTTTAGATGTGATGTGATGGCTCAGTGTGGGGAAATGATCTCTGTCGTCAAGGTTGATGGATATTTGCTCATGGATAAAAGATGATGACAGCAATGACTTTCACACAGGACACAAATAGTCCCTCCAAAAAAGTTGTGTGGTTGTGTTAAATTAGTTTTTTGTCTCCCATTTTCATCCAGACAATGACAGCTTATGTTTTGAATCCCTGTGATTTATGTGCTTCACAATCTGTTACTTTTTTTTTTACATTTCACTCCTCCAAATGTTTGCCATTTGAAATGTAGACACCCTAAAGTGCTGCAACAGCCTGCTCACTCTCAGTGTATCATGAATTTAAACCACTTGTCCTTGGCTGACAGATAAGAAAGCGCATTGTGATAATGGAGTGGTTATTTTGAATAAGCACTGCCGGTAAACAGGGCATATAAGAACACACATGGCTTCACAGTAAACCATGTATGCTGGCATCACAAGTCAGAGGAGGGTCTCTCCTGACTGGTATGGACATGGCTGTATAATGGGATCAGCCAGCAGGACCACCAGGATAAATCCTGTTGGGCCATCAAAAGATCCATAGTTATTCCTGGTGCTGTCAGAGTCCCGGCCATCCCTCAATATGTGCCCGTGTGTATGAACGTGACCTGCATGCGCACTGTAAATGGGCTCGCTGGCCAATCACAGACCAGTTTCCTCTGGTTCCACTCTGCTCCCCCCCAACTTCAGATCCTGTGCGTAAAAATGAAAAGAGGCCAACTTGCTTCTTCAAATGTTTGCTGTCAGAATGGCGTGGATACCATGGCCATCATGCCAGGGGATGACAGTGATGACAGTGATGATGTGTAGAGTTGAGTGACAGACATCACACCGGTTAAAGAGCTGATGAGCGGCCTGTTTATGTCGAGTCACGTTAAGTAATGTGTCCGGCTTTACACGTTAAAACTTTTACTGTCACTACAAGGTCACGCAACACTGTTCACAAAGGCTCAGACACTTGGTACGCAGGAATGTTAATTGCACATTATAATCAAAATCATTGAAAAATACATGTTTGAATAGTTAAGGTCAGAATAATTCAACATCAATACAAATGTCATTTTAATTTGAGCAGCAGTAATTAGAATATATTACACTGGAGCTGCTTTAAGTGCAAAACAATGCATGAAAATGTTCCTATAACTAAATACCAGTCACATTTAAAACTTCATTACGCAATCCATGCCTTTGATGTCATTCCCAAGGTTGCCTTGAAAATAATCCTCTTAAAATAAAATAACAGCAGAAATGGGTGTTCTCACTGTTCCCACAGCCTGCCATGGGTAAAAAAGTTTTAAATGACAGTAAGGTAAATGTGCACTCCTGAATACTAAACCAAAAGATTGTAGTTTTCAAAAAGTTAGAAAAATACGTAAGTACACACTTTGCATGATGTAAATTGTCTGGCCCCCTCATTGTTTGTTTTTTATATTTAAATCTGCTGATAATAAATAAAAACAATCTCTATATTTCTCTTTTCTCGCTTGGTTATTACTAGTCAACCATTCTCTCTCTCTTTCACACACGCACGCACGCGCGCTTTAAAAATGACTGCAGAGGATGGAGACAGCAGGATGTAATTAATACGTGTCGTTGTATTTCTGGTTTATTAAGGTTTAGAAGAAACTACGGTGACTAGCTGAGGGCGTGAATCAAACACATAATTACACATTCTCCGTAATAAATAATATATATGAAGAAATGTTAATGTCTACAAATGTTGCAGCAACATATAGGTACAGGCATTTAAGGTCATCGCTGACAGAAATGATGGATCAGTACATATGCAAAACGTAAACAACACAGAGTCAGCGAAAAACAAGCACAGGCTGAACATATTATCTCGCGCCTGCAGCTTTTAAAAATAGACATACAATAACAGTGCGTTGAGGAATTAGAGCCAAAGTCACAAAATAATCACGTAAACTCCCCTTGTCTTATTTGATCCCCCAAAGCCGAAGCTCTCGATTTATTTTTTTGCACAAGCAAAAGCTCTTCTTTCGTCTGGGGTTTAAAAATAGACTTTCATTAATACGTCCATGACAATATTAATCATATCAAGCCTCCAACGGAGTGGAGGAGAGTATTGAAGCTGCCTGTCGTATTCAGAAAACATACTCTGGAGCTGCTCTTCGATAAAGCCGCTCTCCAGCAAACAAATGGCTGCAATAACTCCAGGCTCAAACACACTCTTTCCAGAGAGAGGAGTCAAATAAATGGAGCAAACTGGCTGGAAGTGATATGTCAGTATATTAGACCTCGGTGCCAAATAGATGCTACTACCCCCTCATAGCTCCGGGGTCAGATTTAGACAGCGTTGAGGTTAACGGTGACTCTACATCATATCGAGGAACTTCCTTAGGACATGCATGAACCAGAAATTAAAAGAAGACAGACGCTTGTTGTCATTGCAAGACACTTCTCCTCAAGTGAGTTAAAACTATACACGCGGAAATAAAATGATTTTTTTCTAATTACAGCAGTTTTCCGGACGATTTTATGGAGTATAGACGGTGGATTTGGTTAAAGAAAAAAAGGCTGCACTCCACTCAAGTTGAGCTTCAGTTGTTTGTTGCGTTTGCATTGCTCAGTCTGCTTTCTCAACAAAGATAAAGGCATAAACAAAACAAAAAAAAGAAACCAAAAAAAAAAAAACCTTGCGATTAAACTGAATTCAGTTCCTTTCATCTAAACTGAAGAAGTATTCCACCTGGTGATAAACACACACAAACCAGCCATAAGGAACAGATCGGGTGGAGATAGGATCCAATTAGAATCCTCAGCCAAAGTGGGACAAAAGAGTGAGAATCAATAGCGCAAGTGTCAAGACAGAGAAAAGTGGATTTGGCCACCCCTCCACCCCCACACCCCCTCCCTCCAATCTCCTGTGGAAAGGATGAGTATTTATCATTGTCTCTGTGCCACCTTACTTATTGTCCTCTTAACTTCTGCAGGACTGACAACGCAGGCGTGATTTATCACTGGTCAGCACAGAGGCGGCTGATCCCTGAGAGAGGTTTGCATTTATGCATTATTCAAAACTTTTTTTAATCTGCCACATCAGGATTACGAGGGAGACGGCTTCAGCCCTTCAGCGGCTTACTGCAAAACACGCTCTCTGCTTTCCACTTTGTTTCACTGTTTCATTGCAGATGTGTCAAAGGAGGCAGCCGGTGAAACCGTGAAATATATTTACCATGCATTTCACTTTTTGTTTTTAGATTTCAGAACAGATAAATCTGGAATCTGAAGTGTCACATTGTTTCTTGGCACAGATATTCCTCTTGTCCAGAAATGGAAGCAGATAGCATGGCATCAGCCTAGCAGTGAGAAATGTTCTCTTTCCTATCTTGACACATCCCGAGCCTCCGTCCCAGTCGTGTGTTTTGATCGTGCCAGTAATGTTAACATCTGTAACGAGAGCGAGTCCAATCGATCAGGCCGTGTTATGAGAGGCCTGTTGCAGTGTCCATCGAGCAGCGATAGAGTGAGAGGTGCTGTGTGTTAATGAGGTGAGTAATTAAAGAGGGGGATATCGAGCCCGCTGACCCCTCTGGCCCTGTTGAGCAGGGGGACCAGGGAGAGATGGACCATGAGACCGAATTACACTGAGACAGCTCATCAGATGAGCTTGTCTGCACAGCGAGGCCTCACCTGCCTCTCATTGCTCACTGATCCACGAACATCGAGACAATTATGTTTTGGGGTGTATTCAGTCACAAACTTTTGATCTAAGTAATAAAAAACTATTTGGTCCCGGTACAAACTGGAGGGCTGGCGCTCGCAGTCAAAGAGGGATCCCTTACTTGGGCAGCCGAGTGCCAAGACGAGGCAGTAACATGAGAGGAGACGAGGACAGAAGAGACGAGCGGAAACACGATGCGGGGGAGAGACTTGGGACTTTGGCCAGTGCCATCTACTAAAACCAGAGAAGCGCCTGCTTCCCCTGCCAGAGAGGAACACTGTGTCAGAGCTGAGACTGCCATGTGTGAGTGTGTGTACCCACACATGAATATGAGGAAGTGAATAAAGAAGAAGCACATACATGTTGCTATTGTAAATCACTTCCCAGTGAAGAGCCCGTTAGTAAAGGGCTGACCTCTTGTTCTTTGTTGAAGCTCTTGGAGCTCATCACTCCTGAATTTGCTTTAAAACTGTGAGTGTGAATTAAAATGATTTGCTTAATTGCTATTATGCAATTTCGAGGCGTGTTCAGCTTCAGTAGTTCTGGAATTCAGCTCGATAAAAACACATTTCAGCAACAAAACAAGCGTTCTGCTTTCACCTGCTAGACAGATTCTTAAAAGGGAAGTGCTATTATAATTGTGGGATTAGAAGAATGTAGGTTAGAAATCTAGACTCTGTGCATTGCTTTAATATGTCATTGTCTGCTACTGTAAAGTCCATATTGATGCATGGAGAGGCCTTGACCTTTCATGACATTGCTCACATTTAAGCTGCACTGCATTATGTGCAGGTATGCGATGTTCAGGCTGGGAGTTAACTGAATTACATGCAAGTTATTACGTGATGAGACTTTATTGAACGTTTAATTATGTTATTCCAAATGAACACATTAAGAGTTGCGGCATGGTAATTGATATAATCACTGAAAATTAAACGTACATTTTGCTGAACCGCTTGTTACTGGGGAAAAAATAATAATGTTCGGAGGTGTTATCAGCCAACGGCTCCGCAGGCAGAGACTTATCGAAGGCAGCATCATCTCAGGGGCAAACATTTATTTGACAGGAGCAAGTGAAAGATGTTTCTCAAGGTATTCAGGGCTCAGGCGTCTCAGTGAAACAGAGAAGCCCGACAACTAATAGATTAATCCTCTGTTGCAGATAACTTTGTCTCCCGGTGGACAGTGACAAACGATCCGAGGTAGGGTTCAATAATATAAAGTGGTGTATTGTTCACAGGCAGCCGAGTGAGGTGATGAAATGTATTTCATACGTTTGGCCTTGATGAATCCTGAGCTGTTTTTCCTTGCACCACATTCATCAAGTGACTTTTGAAAACACAGCAATTACAGCAGACCAGAAGCAATATGTAATTTGTATTTTTGTGAATTAATAGGACCTATTGTCTTACTTTGATAAAACGCATGATGTAATTTCATGCAAAAGTAAATCTCTCACCCACCATTTATTCTCTGAGCTGGAGCAGAGTCAGTGGATTTGGCTTTAGAATAACTTTTACAAATAATGGCTCCATTACTAACAGCACTTTAACTCCTCAGGGTGATTAGTCTGGGAAGTCCGGTGGTTTTGCATGAATATACATCCCATGGCCCCCACTTTGATTACAGAACAGCAAAGCCCTCCCCGTTTAAGAGAGCATAAACACTGAAGCCTGCATAATCGGCTGTTCAAATTTGAACGCGGTGATCAGCTCTCTGATGAGGTGATTGGCACAGAGTCCCTCCCAACGTGACAGGTGCTGCACTGAAACGGAGCCAGATAAAACCTCTCTCGAACCCACTCCTAATTTACTGCAGCCCAGGAACAGCTCTTCTCTTTATTGACACAGCTTCTTCAAATAATAGCGCATACAAATCGGAGAATCTATAATAGCATCTGGCAGCATCATATTTTCTGCAGAACCATTCTTCTCAAATGCACTGAGCCATAAGATCCGCATATTCAAAAAAAACAAAAAAAAAAACCCAACGTGTATCATTTTGTATCCGTGTGTGTGTGCGCCTATCTGCTTGGATCTTATTCCCAGTGTGGTAGGAAGAATAATTTAAGCCGCAAAAAAGAAAATTCATGAATAGCAAAGTGTGAATATGATTCCATCAGTTGTCAGACAGAAAAAAATGCACTGACACCTCCGTGTTAACAACACTGAGGAAAGCAGTGTGCGGTTCCTCGACCGTGCTCTATCGACTTCCTTTAAAAATAAATAATCCATCCAGTTACAGCTCCATATGCACAGTTAGGATTCAAGTCATGTTTGTCTCCAATCTGGTGATGCACTGTCATTGCTTTGTTGTTGCTTCACCTTTCTAAGTAATCACACCGTGCTGGTGCTGGGTGGACGTGGTGGTCTAATCCACTGCGACTGCAGCATGATAACCATCTCTGGCATCTAACATTGCACCAGTGCTACCAAAGGATGTTTGGGTTCCGAGTCCCTCTATGCAGCCATGCATCATGTGTCAATCACGGTCAGCAGGATAGTAAGCATGCTATGTGTCTCCTGGGCTGTTGCCGTGGAGATGATAGCGGACAGAGGCTGCGTGTCCAGATGGAGCAGCTGTTGGGGTTTTCCTGAGCCGAGTGTCTCTAATGCCACAAACGAAGCCGGTGATGTCTTTGAACTTTCCACAACCAACACAACATCCCCCTTGTTCCAACACACACTGACGAATGAACACACGCACAAACACACACACACCCTGCCGACATCAGAATCCGCCTGCCGCCCCCTCCACATCTCCCTGTTTCCAAGATAAGAAGGACTGCTCAAACCAGGAGACGCTGCACGGCAGGTTTTCTTTCCTCCTACATCCCACGCTTGTCTCCATGCAGTGATGGCCTAAAACTGACACTGACAACAGAGGCCTCATTAATGGTGATAGCAGCTCGACTCAGAGTTTCCTCCTTCCCTCTGCCTGTCTGCCAGGGTGGTATATTCCCCTGAGAAGCCTATTCAACATCTTGGAGGTGCAGCAAGTTGTCACAGCAAAAGACTGAGCACGTGGTGGGGAGCAGATGAAAGGCAAACACGGCGTGCATTTGAATATAACCTGTGTGCAGGCATTTATAGAATTATCAGCTTAGCCGGCTCTGAAATTCGCTCTTTATATTTCCCACACCTGTGCCTGTGACCCTGCATACTGCAGTGCAGCTTAGTTTGTGTCCTCAGCCCGCTGTCAGCATGGAGACAACAAACGCATGCACCCAGGAGAGCCGGCCTCATGCGAATCGCTGGACATTGCATGAGCTGTAAAGCAAAAAAAAAAAAAAAAAAAATGGAGCTTTTATTTATTATCATCATCAGATCCATTGCATTGAAAGCTGTTCTGTTCTAAAGATATTAAACACACACAAAGGGCACTGAGAGAGGATGATCGAGGCGCTGCCCCAGTTCTGTCAAACAGTTCGCTCACTGAGTTCTGCCGCTTTATTCTGAGGTGCTTTGTTGCCGGGTTCGCCTGCAAGAATTAATCAGCTCTTTACACCTGAGTTATCATGGCTCCACTTGAGCCTATGCGTGTTACTGCATCATTATAGAGCAGGGCTGTTGGAATGAATCCAAAAAGGTCCAGATCAGACAACTTCTTTAAAGAATGGTCCAGATTAGCATGTCTCTCTATTAGTTGTATCAACATGCTTCTAATCAGTCTGTCAGATCTGTATTTGTTTGTCAGTCTTCACACTGAAAATTTATCAAATTAAATAAATCTTTCTTTATGGCAAGTCTCTTTCATTTGACAGATTTTTTTGGCTTGATTAACTTTCATTTTCATGCAACAGTGAAGTGTAGTGTCCGAGTCTTAGTGTTCCCAGTCCTTGGCCCTTGATCCCCTGGGGCACCTACCTCGAGCTGTTAAGGCTATAAAAGTTGCTGCAGTAAAAATAAACAGTAAAAATTTGAATGGTCTCACTGATTTATCGGTTATAGGTAGAAATGCCAGCGTCTGGGTCTGTGGTCGGCCTTCTAGTTTGTTTTTTTTTTTGCTTAGCGGTTTCATTAGATTTAGATACAGGTTGATAATAACACGGACGCTAATTATAATCTTAGAATCATGATTAGCATGTTCAAATGATACATATCTTTGAAAATTAATAATTGCATTTAGAAATGTCTATGATTTCAAAAATAATAACATAAATTCATCCTAACAAATGATGGGCTGATATAAAAGTCAGGGCATCTGCTACTCTCTCTCTTTCTCTCTCTCTTTAAGAAATGAAACAAAAATATTTATAGCAAATGCTATAAAAGCGTCCTGAAGGCTGTTTTGTGGTGTAGTCATCAATATAGCTACAGATTTATGGCAGACACAGCTCATTTTAGTTTGAGTGACTTCAAACTATTTAGATAAAGTATCTGTTCAAAAGGTCATCAACCGATCTCCAACTTCTTTCCTCTAAATCACGGAAACTTCTCAGTCAGAGACGACAGTGCTGCACGAACTCCGGAAGCCTGGAGGGGATGTGTGTGGAAAAAAGAGGGAGTAGAGAACAGGTTTCTTCCATACACGTGAGCAGAATTCTGATTCCTAGTTAACGGTGAGGAGCTGTGACCTGGTTCCAATCTTGGTGGCAAATCCAAATGTCTCCAGGAGCAAAATGACAAAGATTAACTGTCCCTTGGAGCCTGAAGACTCATAATTAATGCTGCCTCACTTCCCTCTGTGCCTCTGCTAGGAGGGGGATTGACACTAGATTGATAGAATTGCCATTTAGGGGTCACTTCCACCACGTCGGGGCCAGACAGCGCAGGGCATGTCTTCGGCAGACTTAAGCCTACATTGATCTTTAAACAGAATGTTTAATTTTCCTTAAATTAAGAACGTTATTGTCATGAGCAACAGCAGGGGAAACTGAAAGAAAGCTAAATACCTCACACTGAGGATGGGCGCCTTAAATTATAATTTGGGAAGTAATTTAATAATTTAAAAGTCGCTTTGTTGAGGAAGCATTCAGCTTTTGTTGTTCCGCAGTAGCAACAATAAAAACACACAGCAGGCTTTGACAGGTCTTTGGTGCGGCATTAAGTTTTTCAATGTGGCGTCAGTTCTGCTGGCCGCAAGCTGAGGGGAACACGCTGAGAGATGCCAGTCACTGTGCGGAGAGCAGCGCAGTAAACAGCCCCGGAAAAAGGGCGGCTTTGGAAGGCTCCCTCCTACCTCTGAGTGGGCTCTGCAAATCCCTTCATTGAAGTGGGCTTATTTCTTAACAGCGCTCCTACCATTTTGTATGGATCCTCCGGAATCCTCTTTCCACATAAACACCCACAATGAAGTCGGCAAAAAAGATGAGGAAATGTTCTGTCATGAAATATAGCCTGATTTATAATCAATAGGCCGAGGTGTGAGAGGTGGGGTCCCATTCTCTGTGACTCTGAAGATGCCAGTAAGCCACAGGGCTGCGGAGACGCTGTATGAATTCCAGTGGCGGTGGGCTAAATCCCCCTCCATGATACAGAAGCAATTGGAAAGGGAAGACAGACTTACTGTATATGGAGAGGTTAAGTCCTTTGGCCTCTGCTTCACCAAAGTCAGTTCTCATAAAATGAGCAGTCTCCTGTTTTATGACACAAGATGACAAAATGCCTCAAAGACTCACCACTAAACCAAGATATAAACGTAAGAGGATCTATGTCTAATTCTCTTCCAGGCCAGTCCAGAGAAAATTGGAAAAGGGTAGTGAACGGCTCTATTTGTCTTGATGTAATTTAATGGCCAATACCTGTAATGGGCTCAGTATAATGGAGTAAAACACAATAAGCAAAAATGCTTCTGACTCCGATAAACAGGCACTGCAGCTGTCTGGAAGCTTTTCAATTTTCTGTGAAAGCTTTTTTAAAAGGTCTGAGCATCTAAGGCAAAGACGGAAAATATTATTGAAAAGAGAAAAGTAAATAAATGTGGGACATTTTTCTATTTCACCTTAGCTCAACAATTTCAGATATAATGCACCTCAGTGTAACCATTTTTCCCAGAAGATTGGAGCGAAATGAAGCAATTCATTTTTCCTTTATTCAAAATAAGTGTTACATGGTTGAGTAATGTGTCATAACTACATGCTTTCAATAAGACCAGCTGTCAGTGGGGAAATTAGCATTTTTCATTTTTTCATTTCATAAGTCGCATCATCATAGACGTGGTCATCAGCTAACCGTGATAATAAAGTCTTCAATGACATTTAGATTGTTTTGCTGCATCTTCAGTACAGACATTAATGGCCTCTAATTCAGTCGTTGAAGGCCATTAGCTGGAAGGGACAAAGCTTTGCTTCGCTGAAGTAAGATGTACTCTGCTGTGTAATGGCTTGAATTTGAAAAGTAAAACTCTGCACTTGATGGGTTGTCTGTGTATAGGGAAATAATGGAAGTAATACTTAACGTGGACTTTATCTACATGGTGACTGTATACACCTTGGCTATAATTAGTATTTATGCTGCAGTTCCTTTCCTGTTGACGACCCAAGTGGTTTACAGTTGATGACACATTGGTGTGAAGTATCACACTGGAGGCAGAAGGAGCTCAGATTGTCTGAACAGAACTTGTTATACAAGAGTGACAAAGTGCTTTACATGTTGAAAGTATTTAAAAACGGAGTGACACCACACAAAAGGAAAAAATGGTGCATGAGAGCCATAAATCACATAAATCACCTGAAAGTGTAAAGATACCACTGGAAAGTTTTCCTCTCTTCCTGTCTGACACACTGACTAATTATTGTGTACTCACATATGTCCGGTACGAACACAGTCTGGAGAGTTTGCGATTATAGTATTACACATTAGGGTGAATCAGTGCTTGTTCAGGGAGGAGAGTGTGTTACTTAAGCTTCCTTTATATTTACGCAGTACTTATATCGCAATCTTTTTTTTTCCCCCAGCAAATCTAACAAAAGCAGCAGTCACTGTCGATTTACTCCAGGATATAGGACTGTAAAAATAATTAAGCAAGACAAATGACCGGATCTTCAGTCCACATCATTTCCTCTCTGTGTCACGCTGGTTTCACTTACAACAGCCAATGAGACAGACACAATCATTACCAGACCAGCAATCCAGCTGTAAGCCAGGAAATTGACTTTTTCATCCAAAGCAGAGCCCCCCCAAGGTTCAGAGACCACCGTCTCATTTCTTTGTCAGCCAACAGATTTCTGCTTTAAACCCAAAGGAAACCGTTTTCAATAGCAATTGAGCAGTTCATTTAAGTAGCCCTGACCACTTAAGGAACTCAAAACTAAAGTGAGGCGGTACTGTCACTAGAATCAAATTTTAGCAATGTATTTGTACTTGTAAGTGGGTTTAAGTATGTCCTTTACCATTAGGAATAATGTTAACTGCTTTTGTACATTAGCCTGTTGCTGTTAAGTAAATCTCAGCATGTTGGTGACTCGATGAGTGAAACATCTCATCAGTGGTTGAATTTAGAGTCATGCAAATGTTGAGGCAGAACTTCATACATGTAAAACCAATGAAGCACCAGCTTAAACGTCCTTTTCTATGAAACGTGCTAAAATAATGCCATTTGTTCACATTAGCCCTGCTAAATGTCAGCATTCTAGCGTTATCATTTTGAGCACATCTGCAAAATACCATTTGCATTCAGTTCAAAACAGCATTTAGTCAAAGTATAGTCTCACGGCTGCTAGCAGGGCTGTATACAGACAGAATGCTTATTGCTTTCATACACATCTCAACCTGTTTTACATAAACTGTACCTTCTTTAGGCATTTCCTCATAGATCAACTCGCTTTTGGAAAAATGCTCACGATTTCATTCTGTTGTCTTGGTCATTGGACCAATATCAATCAGTACTTTGGGGCACCAGACACCATCAGACCAGGCTGACTCCGAGGTCCCTAAAATAGCAACAGGTCAAAGCCATTTCTCTTCCTCCTAGCTGTGCAGAAAACATCTCGGGGTATCCATTTCATATCACATGACTGGTGTCTCAGGATCAATAGCAGCATGTCCACCAGGGAAAGATCCTCTGGCCCTGGTCTAAAATCTAATTGTAAACAGCCCAAAATAGCTCTGTGTGTGACTAATTCCCTTCCCCTGCCATAACCACTGAGACTGTTAGAGCCTTTTTGTGTGGACCAGAAAATGTGATTCTTTACCCTATTAGAGACACAACAGCCATGTTAATCTGACAAAGACACAACAAGAAAAAGGGGGGGAAAGCTGGCTCGTCAATATTAATGGCTAATATGGTCAAACGTGGCCCTACATGTTTTACGAGCCACCTGGCACCTCTGTTGAGAGAATTAAAAGCAGTTTTGGAGGTTTAACATTCAAGGAAAATAAAGGGATTCGGTGTGGGTGCAGGGCATGAGGTAGATGAGAGACAAAGATATACAGTCGGAACGGCCAATTAGCTGAATGGCAATCCCCCTGTTAAAAGGCTGGGTAATGGTTAGATTGATTTAGTGGCTGCAGCCTGGTGACAGCTCACATATCGCAGCCTCGCTATCCACTGGAGCATGCATTAGGACCTGGTGCAGGCAGCAATCTGGCTTTTACATTGAACAATCTGTGCCCCAGACGCAGTGGAAGGGCCCGAGAGACAAGCTGACAGAGGGGAGCCACCCATCACTTGTCAGCATTGTTGGGGGCAATGCCTTATTATCCCCCAGTCTATTGGCTGCTATTCATGTCATTTATCATTTATCATTCTCATCACCTTTTCTTTGTGACTCACATCAGGGAGGTCTGGAGGGGATATATGTATATAAATATATCGAAAATTGGCCCGGCAAGGATTCCTTTGCCTGCCTTACGTCTTTGTTTGGTGGCATAGAGAGGTGGCTTTTGTGCGTGTGCCATGCAGGGCCATGGCTCTCTCTATCAATGGCACGCCATTCAGGAGATAAGCATCAGCTGGCGGCCCACTCCACTGACACCACCACTTCCTCTCAGAGTCAGCAGATTACATTTTAGGAGTTGACAGCTTGTTATCACTCTGGATAGCAGGAGGGCTTAATCTTTTGTTCTTTTCTGGCTAGGGGAGGGCTGAGGAGTCGCCGGCTCGAGCCACCGACTTTCCCTCCCTGTGCCCTCTGCGGTGACACAGACGGTGAATGGGCCACTCTCTCCGCTCTTTTCATCTTCCTCTTCGAGTGCCTGCACTTTGGAGAGGGATTACAGTGATGGAAGTATCAGCAGTGCACAATGATATCCATTCAACATGTCTCCGCGGCAGACAGGGAATGGGTTCAAGTCTGATTTGATAATGGGAACGCAGCTACGGTCTGCAGGGACGGATCACAGCTCCTAAGGCAGGGCTTGTCCTTTGGGAACAATCGTGAGATCCCTGCCAGAATAAAATCCAGGGCCATAATAGGGGCGGAGAAAGGCATTGTTCTTGTATGATATTGTGAGTCAAAGAGATAGCGGTCCTGACCTTTTTCTCAGCATTAGTGCACATGCATCAGGCTCCCGTAACAAACTACACTGCAGAGAGTGGAGAATAGATGTTTATCAGAGGCGGCAGGTACCAGATGCCAAGAAAACAATATGAGTCTTATGCTACATTTTGACCTTGATAAGGCAGCTGCCTTTTGCCTGAGCCCTCCTACAGATGGCTATTAACGGTTCACTGGATACTCATTTTACCTTCACATTTTATTGCATAAACCTTGGAGCCATTCGTCTATGAACAGATAATAATAAACTGTCTGTTTGTTTATTAGTTGATAGGATTACACTTTCCCCCAAACTTGGTTTGGGGATGGGGAACGTTTGCAAACTCAATATTTGTGTTAAAGTTTAAGTATGGGGCAGACTCATATTTTCCTTTTTCACCTTTCCAGTTTAAATACCATGTAACTATATTGAAAGTTGTTCTTTTGACCAGATACACAGAGTGATGAGTATAATTGATGTTGTTTTGAGCATCTTTTATGACAAATATATTATTTGGTTAATGTTGCAACTTCATCTTGAACTGTTTGGCCTTAGTTTTGATACACTCTCGAGTGCTGTTCTAGTTTAATAGGCACCTGGAAATTAACCGTCTTGTGTTCAACAGAGCTCACCACAATATGCAGTGTACGTACATGGTGGCATTGAATGAGAGAATAATAACATTAACAGAACAGAATTTTAAAATATTCAATGTTGTTGGCCTAATAATAGCTCGTCTTGTATAATATTTCCCTTGCTGAGCAAATAATAATGTAAGCAACCTTGAACGTTGGCATTCATTATGACTTCTTCAGTGCTTTGCTTTTGAAACCAACATGTGTCCTTGGTGAGAACTGTGGTTATACAACGTCCCTCTCTCCTCCCACCCTTCCTTTCTCTCTGTCTTTGTATGGCTTATACTGGGCGATGGCTACAAAGCTAATCTGAAGACGAGGCTTTCTGAGTGTGAAGTCTTTGCAGTGGTGAAGACAAAACTTCCAGCGGGAACATCATATCTGACATGAGCTGACTCATGAAAGAATGTGTATTCATTAATTAATTCTTAGGCACCACAACAGTGTTGGGTAATTAAATCAATTCCAAATATGTTTCTTTATGTCAGGCTGGTAAAAAGCGGTAGATGGTATCTCCTCTCACTTTCAAGATAAATTAATGGCTGGATGATATTATGGAGATGAGCACTAATAAGGAAAGCTGATATGTTATGACCCAGGGAGCTGTTTAAAAAGAAAAAAAGTATAAAGTTTCAAAGCTGTCAGATAGCTGTGCAGGGCAACTTCCTGTTTTTTGATCATACTACATGACTACTGAGGAGGTCAATATTTTCACCAGGAGAAACACTAGAATGTCTCTTCTGCAAAATTATATTGAAGATGGAAAAAACACCTGCATAGGGTGTTCCCTCCTCCGCTTCTGCCATCCTGCTCAGAATGACACATCAGGCTGGAGGAGAGGTGAAGTGCATCAGTGGATATCACAGTTGAACAAACCTTCCCAACTCAACTGCAGTTGACGTGGGGCTATGGTTTGATTTCCCAATTACAGAGATTTGGAGAGTGAAAGAAAATCAGGTGGAAATTCATGGCGTAAACCAGAGTGCACCCTGTTGACAAAATCAACTCTGACTAGATCTTGTCTAGCAAATGGGCCTGAAAATGTTTAAGTGTGCATGAATTACACTTTAGAAGTCAAAACTGCACAATTCCTGCAGAGAACGACGTTTGCTGTGATCACCTTTGATGATAAACCTCTAACCAGAATAACAGTTAGACAAACCATAAAATCGCATTTAATTTTAACTGTGAAACATCATCTGCTCCTTGAACTTACCTTGACTGTGTGCACAGAACTTTCTAATGTGAGAACATTCTAGTGATAAACAGGTGCAACCCTCAGAGCTTATTAGAGCTAGTGCTGATTGCTGTAAAACCACAGTTGGAGGTGTTTCTGACGACAACAGAATCTGATGACAGAGCAAGCCGGCGTACCATAAATACCTGAAGAAATTTCCCACTTCTGAACCATGCTGGCGGGATTCAGCTGAATGCACACTCTGTGCTATTTCTTGCTTGAATAAAGGAGCAAAGACAGTTTTATCTTTATCTTATTTCTCAATCCAAGAATTTCCACCACATTCAGCATCAACGATTACCATTATTGCACAGATTCTGAAGCACCGTCCTGTCCTGATTGAACGGTGCTCAAGTGGGGGAGTGATCTTGATCTCAGAGATGCCTCAAAATTAAGCACTGGACAGAACACAGAGCGATTCGGCACAGCAGCAAGGACAGTGTCTTAGTGAGGAGCTAGCCAAGTGGGGAGTTTAATCAGTGCAACAAGGCTGCGCAGTGCTGTGGCCAGCCTCATAATTACAGACGTAATTACAAAACGTGCATTGTTTGGAAGAAGTGTCCGGCCAACTGTGTCTCAGCTGGCACCCCAGTGCCTCTACACTGCCGGAATTAAACACACTGTAACTGATATTCTGTACAAGAGGGGGAGGTGGGCAGAGAACAAAAGAAGATGTCTTCTTTACAGATATCTATGCAATACAAACTCACCTTCAGTTTGTATTGCTATTGGCTTTGGACCTTTTCATCAGTCAAAATGATCAGATATGGGTAGAAAAGTCAAATTGTGAGCATGATTGCTACTGTGAACCAGGCTGTGTTCTGTGGCTACAGCAGGGCTATGATTTCCCCAAATGTCTGTTTATCAACTTGCCTCCCTAAAGACAAACTCATGTGTGTTAACAGCGGCAGCGGGTGTACGGAGCCTCAGCTGCGGTCCTTGCAGTGACAGAGCCCAGGACAGACTGACAGCACACAGAGGCAGAATCTGTAAACAGCGTCTTCAAAGGCATTTTCAAAAATGGGCCTCACTGTTGGAGCTACCTGGTGCTCTATAGCTCTGATCTGTTTTATTACCTTTGGAGTTTTGAATGTTACTCAGCAGGGCAGAACGGAAAAGGGCAATGTGAATCCCCGCCCCTCCCCCAGCAGGATGGCAGGGCCATGCTCTGCTGCTAGGTAAGGAGTCTCATCCACGTCCGTCAGCGGCTCCAAAGATTCATCTTCACGTCCACTGAGTTTTAGATCACTAGATATATATTTTTTTTCTTTTTTTGTTTCAGTCAGCACTCTCCCTGTCGTCCTCATGCCCCTCATCTTCCGCTGAGTGTTTGTTCTTTCTTATCTCATAATTGTATGGATAGAACAAGTCAGCACAACAATCAGCTATTTTAAAGTTTTTCAGTTAAGTGAAGAAACACAAAGCCAAAGTGCTGCCTTAATGACCTCTGCCAGGGAGCGCATGCTTCCAACACGTCCACTTGTTGGTTTGTTTGTTATTCAGCAGAATTCTACAAAAAATATCGCACACATTTGCACAAAACAAGACTGAAGAATGGGATGTGAGCCAAGAAAGTACCCATTGACTTTTGGCATGGGTCCAGACAAAGGAGGTTGTTTTACATATCGAAACAGAGCATGAACCATTTTAAAGATTGCCCAAGGAATAATGGAGAGAATACATAGATAATATAATATAATACATCTCCATGAATAATATAATAATAAATAAAATGTATGGACGATGATATCTGTGACTGTTGATGACTTCATGGAATCAATCAAATGTTGCTCTACATGCACTGAACTCCAGATAATCAGCTGATATTATCAAGAGGGGCTGAATGTGAGCACACAACTATGGATGCAAATGAGCCCAATTCAGAATACAACAGGAGATTAGCCAGGGGATTCACCAAGACAGAAATCTCTGAAGATGAACAGGGGACAAAGGCATTGACTAAAAGAGAACAAGAATCGAAAGCTTTGGGTGATCGGGCCTGAGGCCGGTGTTAATGTGCTGCAGATTGTATTTTCAGATTACCATGACAGTATTTTTTTCATGCATCACTTTCAAACATTTCAATATTTATACAGGCACTTTCTTTTCCTCTTCTTCACACTGACCTGTGCTGGAGCAGAGATGTGAAGAAGTAAAATCTATTTGTATAGATTGATAAATGCAGTAGAGGCCATTGGCCAGAACGATCAGATGGCAAGGAAAACAGATTATGTTGCAAGGCTCCCGTGGCATAACCCAGGGCATTAATGTTAATGGAAAACCACATGACCTTGCACTTGCCTCTGAGCTGCTCCATTTTAAATCCAATAGACATGGCCCAGGTCTGGAGGAGACTGAGGAGACGGTGATGCAGGCACCTGATACCCATGCATGAAAATATTTTTTTTTTTCTTGTTTTTTTTCTGGGCGAGGTATCCCAAGGGCCCCTGGTAAGGCTTCCTCTGCTCCCTAAGGTGACAGGGAAGGCAGCGCTGAATGTGGAACAGCAGTTGCTATCATAGTTGCTTGGAAACATGTC
The DNA here is from genome assembly GCA_016785235.1 of Pseudorhombus dupliciocellatus. Classification (NCBI taxonomy): domain Eukaryota; kingdom Metazoa; phylum Chordata; class Actinopteri; order Pleuronectiformes; family Paralichthyidae; genus Pseudorhombus; species Pseudorhombus dupliciocellatus. The sequence goes on along the minus strand of JAFBJW010000365.1, from coordinate 2,221,230 downwards.
CCATGGCAGATGCCATATGATCCCGAGACTGAGCAAGAGGCCACAGCTTAGCTTGTACTGTTAACATTCTAGTCAAGGTACGGTTCAGAGACAGAATACCTCTTGTTTTCTGGGGGCACATTCTACTTAAGGCTGTGTAAAATCACTGTGATGGACTTGGCTTTGCCAACTATTGCTTTCCAATGATTATCCTACTCTGGAAGGAATAGAAGGAATCGTGCCAACACAACACAAACAAGCTTTGTCAAAGGAGCTTTACGCACTCAGATAAAAAAAATGGAAAGTCAGGATAAAATAACATTCAGCTTTTTTTTCCACAGACCTCCAGTGGAGGATTTGCATTCAAATATGGTGCCGCACCACTGCTCTGGGGGTCATCAGCACAATTTAATTACATTAAGGGACAGCTAAATTGGACTTTGCAAACAGACAAGGCTTAAGGGATTATTGGACCTCCGACGGAGAGATCAAATTTTCCTTCCAGTATGAAACAATATGCCCGTTTCCTGGCAGGCTCCGTTGTGCATGGAGATGTAGTGATAACAAATGAGATGGATGAAACAGTGCAGTTCATTTTATTGTTGTTGTTTTTTTTTTTTTTATTTAGTGTAAACTAAATTAGGAGAAGAGAAAAAACATGGATTTCACAATCATTTTGATTTGATTACAGGCAAATCCACAAGCCTCTATGCATCATGTTAATCTCAATCACTTTACCTCCACCTCCTCAGTGTGGCCCGACTGTTGACCTCTTCCATATGTGCATGTCAGACCTGCACAACTAAAGCTCACACATTCATTAAATCCACTCAGGGGCGCTGATGCTGTTGTACCAAAATGATGACTTCTATGTCTGCCTTAATATCTCATAACTAATCCTGAAAAAACACCATGAACCTGTTTTATTAACATTTTTAAATTTAATTTGACTAATTAATTAAAAAGTGGAAAATGCTCTCAGCAGAGTACAAGCCTGGTCCAAGGGGGTTTATTGAGTCATTTGTGTTCAGTCTACTTCAGTTTATTACTTTAGTGTGCAGACCCATAATCCTTAGTCTAAGTTTCATCTTCATTAAGTGTCAGTTTTACAGTTTAAGTTAATTATTTTCAAAGTTAATTGAAATAAAGTTAGGTTTATGTTTTTAGTCTGTGTCTTTTTGCTATTGAAAATGAATTAGCAAAATTGCTCAATTAACAATTACATTTGACGATTGTTGTATTAAAACTTTTAATCTGATTCCCCCTATGTGAAGCGATCCCTTGATTAATCATTTAATGAGACTCAAAACACATCTGTTAGCATTTTAGCAACAGAAGTGTTAAAACTGTATAGCCGTGATTATATCACCTGTAACTGCCCTGCATTTTTCTGAATGGGGGATTTAAGTTGTTTGCAAGTTTTACAAACTGTGTGACTAGAAATGTTGGCCACACTGGTAAACCAATCACAAAGAGTAGGGCATTTTTAACTGTTGTATTCCCCTCTTAACATTTTAAATTAATTCATCTTAATTCAAGTTCACAAATAATGTCTCAAAAAATTGACACTGAAATTCTGTGCATGGTTATCTATCACATTGACTGATTGCTGTTGTTGTGCATAGACTTAAAAGATCCTTAATGGGGGGCGGGAGCACCATCAGCAGCCCAACCTCTGGTAGTACTGTCAAAATGAAAGCTAAAAATGGCAAACCTGCTGTTCCTGCAGGGAGTGAGAGCAGAATACTGCACACACATACACACACACAACCTCCCCTGCTGTTGCACATAGAAACAACTCATAGGAAATACGACTGTTATTAAAACACAGCTATTCTCAAAATAACGATGTAAGTCAAATGGGGAATTTTTTAACAGCGGGGTACTGTGACACATCATTCAGTGTTTTATTGAACACTATATTTCCTCTGTACATTCCAGCTTACTTAACAGCATGCTGCCTAAATAGAGAGAATGGGGAGGGGCTACATGAATATAGACTTTATTTCTCCTTCATGTCACTAACAGCAGTAGACGTAGACTTGACTGGACTATGTCATAGGATTTAATGCATCATGGGATTTCGCAGAGAAGAAGAAGGTTTTATTTTTGCTTCAGTCACGGGAGACCGACTGTTTGAAACCGAGGTGTTTAACTGTGCATGCACCTCCCTCTGCACTTACAGAAGAAGTCAGCCACTTAAAGTGAGAAAAGAAATAAAAGGTAGTAATAATATCTTCAAAAACGAGCAGTGAGGCGGATGAAGTTCAAACACTGCAGTCATTTGATAATCCTCTGTGGACTCTCACATGGCACAGGCTGCTGTTTGATTATCGCTGCTTTTAGGGAACATCACATCTTAATATTTTGACACGCTTAACTTATTGTCAGGTTCTTCAAAGTGGAGGGTTTTCAGCTGGGTCTCTCATTTAGTAATATCTCATATTACTATGGTTGTGAAAAATAAACTGGAATTAATCATATTATTAAAATGCTATAACTACATTTGGATAAGGATGGGATACATAACTACTGATCAGTAAAACCAATCAGTACATAGCCTTATCACAATTACAGACAAACACTTCATTTTCACCGCCTCTATCCTTGATGTATCGAGCACTGTGGCCCTTTCACGTTGAATAGGCCACTGCAGTGTTTGCCAGCGCCACTGCAGCTGATCAACACTCTCGGCTGTTGACACCTGCAAGCTGCAGCTGGAGCCTGATGGCATCAGCATAGGAGGCTGAGTGGGAAAGCAAGCAAAACTAATTTCTTTAATTACAAGAGGCAAATTTATTTTAAAATCTCAACTGAGAGCCATCAAAACATCAGAGCATCAGCTAACATCTTTCAACGAGCCACCGCTGTCACGGCTGTGCTACTTAATTGCATATTCACTCCAAGACTGGCTAATGTGCATTAGAAATTAAACACAAAAGAGAGCGCATGAGAGGCAGCAAATCAGTTTCTTCCAACATCATTTGACTTCAAGTTGTGTGTTCGCTTTGCAGGTTCGATCCATTCATCCGTCTGTGCCGCTCATCCTCTTAAGGGTGGTGAGGGAAGCTGAAACCAATCCCAGCTGACATTGAGTGAGAGGCGGGGCAGGTTGCCAGTCTATCAGAAGGCTGACATACACAAGCAAACAATCCTGCACTTGCACATTCACACCTACAGCCAGCTTGGATTCTCCAATTAACCTTACCCTTATTATGCATGTCTCTGAACCTGGAGAAAGCCCATATAAACAGAGGGAGAACATTCATTCATGGGAGCCAATCCCAGCTGTCATTGGGCGAGAGGCGGGGTTCACCCTGGACAAGTCGGCAGTTCATCGCAGGGCTGACACACAGAGACAGACAACCATTCACACCTACAGGCAATTCAGATGTTGAGAACCTCATTGCAGTGATGTAACAGCCCTAACTGCTGCTGCTTTCAATTTGAATTTGAATCGAAGTTAAATAAAAGCTTCGGATGAAATGAAAAATAATAGTGTCCGTGTGCTTTAGCGAGCACAAACATTACTTTGGTTTCAACTCATACTTTGGGTGAGAGAGGGAACAAAACGAATAAGTAAGGTTTGATGCCGACCCTTTCACAACAGTATCCATGTGCAGAGGCTCTCTGGCTCAACGCTTTGAAGTCGAACCTCCCCCACCTGTGGTTTGTGTGTAGTTCCACCCACGCAGTCACAGCCAGCTGAAGCCAACAATGCTTAACAGTACACACAGGGGGCTATAGGCTGCTCCTGTTGAAAACACTGATCATTTAAACCAAGCCTTTTATCACCTTTATCTCACTTAAGAAAGATGAATTTCCACCATTATCCTGAAGCGCTGCAAACGTTTCACCTCCTCTCCTCCGCATAACGTTGCTCCGTGCCGGGGCATGTGAGGTGACGCACACTGACCTTCTATTCACCAGAGCAGTTGGTCCTCACTGCCAAACTCAGCTGAAAAATGCCCAGAGGTGTAAATTTGTGCAGACAATTTATCTCAACTGCTAGCACTTCAGGTATCTCCTCTCCCTGAGAAACTGGCTGCTGCTTCTCCAATTGTCCTTTAACAATTACTCGGGAGAGATTTGGGGATGACGGTGGCCAGTTTAACTGCGGCCACCATTGTGCAGGGCCATCCAAACCACAGGATACAAAGCTCTCAAGCACACCAAGAGCCAAATAAAGAGGGAGAGAGAGAGGCAGATAAAAGCAGACACCCAATGTATTATAACTCGCTCTATTAGATGTGAGCTCTTGCTGGGGTGAAGAACCATGGCTCGAGGCAAAGATACTGCTTGCTCATTGTGCTGGAGCGGGGGGGGTTAGGAAAACTGTAGCGACTGGGATTCTGTCTATAACGCACACTCAACCAGAATGCTTGCTAATTCTGAGGAAGTGAAATCAACAGATTTTCTCAGACTGCAGAATGTGTCCTGTAAAACATACACTATATATTCATGTGCTTTAAAATGGCTTGTAATCAAAAATGCATTCTCTAAAACAGAGCTGTCTGGTTCCTTTTTACCGTCTTCTTTACTCTTTGCATGTGGACGCTTATCTCCAGAACCTACCATCTTATCAGCTTCACACTTCTGAATTATTTAGGGTTGATGGAAACGAAGTGTCAAATCTGACACCATTTAGACCAAATTCCCCTGCAGATAAACCAGGTGGGATGAACACAGTGTTTTATGGCTTGACTCCGCACCATTGATTGTTTAAAAACCACACACAAACAGTGACGTTGTAGAACTGTTTGAGGACACAAAAACTGACCAAAGAGGCAGAGGCTCCCACTTCACTGAGGAATTCTCCCACGTGTTTGGTGATTTGTCATTCTGGTTTTGCCTTGTCTCTAAAATGAAGACCTAAAATCACCTTTGAATATTGTAAGAAGCAAAGTTACTAAAAAAAAAAAAAAATCACTTTTCTCTGAAGCATTTGTCCAGTGAACCAGCATAAATCACAGTGCTTAGTGAAACTATATGTATTCAGCTGCCTTAGTGTTTATGATATGATGATACCACAGGCCTTAAATGCTGGTTTGGGTTTTCCTCTATCATCACTTTTATTAAACAGATGGATTTTACATTGGGCCCCAGACCAACATTATATTTCCTCATCATTTCAGTTCCCATGTTAAGTTTTGTGTGCTTTCCTCTCCTTTAGTGTGTCACAGTGTTTATTTTTTACTTTTCAGGCTCATAAAATACAAAAAAGTACAGCATATTTTTATTTGTATTAATGTGTTTTTGAGCTGTATTTCTCATATGAAAGCTAATTTACTGATCAGGTTTATTATTATTATTACTACTTCATGGACACTTATTACATACCCTGTCTATAGGCTCAGGCATAATGATGGATCGAGCTGATGTGCTCAGTAGATAATGAAATAACCAAAGCAAAGTGAAACAGCGTTATACAGAGTGGTTACTGAGGATTCTCTCTTTACTTTGTTATGGGATCACTATCACTTTCCACGTATGCATAATGTGTGGGTGTGCGTCTGTGTGCCTCCTGCGTAGTTGCCTCATTGTGAATGTCCCTTTTTTATTTTTTTTCCCCCTTACACCGTGCTGAGAGTATCTGACAATCAAGCGAATATTAGAGGGTTGGAGGGATTCCACTCTGACTAAGTGGCTCTTACTGCTGTGGAGTGTGACACGGCTCTGCTATTCATAATGATTCACTGTGCTGTTGACATGCTGTGGTGCTGATACTTAGTGGATTGCAGCTTCTCTGATCATCACAGACATTTCAACCGCATCACCGATTCATCAGGGGGAAAAACATTAACGAAATAAAGTTTCACGTGAACTGCATCGCGATTAGGAGTTAAATGAGTGAAAAGGGTCAACATAAAAGAGTCCTTGATGTCTGTAATAATTACCTGAAGTCAAAGTCAGGGACTGGACAATCAGCGGTAATGGCATGAGAATGATGCTGCGCTCATTTAGGCGGACATGCTTTTTGAGCCAACGAGGCACAGGAGCAAGCAGCTGATCTCTTGTTTCTGAGACGCGAAGCAGCTTAGTTTCACATACTCAGGACACTCGTCCATCACGGCTCCTTAAACCCAATCTCCTTAATGCTCTCTGCCAAGCAGAGGCACACCGGGCCACTGTAGGAGGACAAAACTTTGACTCATTTGGAAAATTGAATGTGCGCCCTCTCACCATCACAGTGGAAACGCTGACCACTCTTACCACTTCTTTGGTTAAATATTTGAATTCAACTCTCTCTTCCACACACGCTGATCTATTTACACATTCAGATAATCGGGTCTTCTTTGTAAGGACAGACCGCTAGACGACACTGTGGCTAGGGGTGTGGCTAATGTTAGGCTTGTTATAGTCAGTTGCTAATAGTATTGTTAACTTTCAATCAAAGTTAACAATATGACTCGAACGGTGTGATTTTTGAAACAAGGCCTCTGACAGTGCTCTGTTAGGAGACGTACAGTCCCATTAACCTCTTAATGTTATGATAATAGAGCTGTAAACGCTGCAGAAACCTATTATACTTTTGGAGCAAAACACGACCTCTCCCTGTTATATTGAGTTTTAAACTGTTTATCACCTCTTTTATGGTGTTTTCCTTATATGTTTTTAATTATTAAAGTTAAAAACAGCAGATCAAATTGGCCATTTGTGTCATCATCACAGAGCCACTGAACCATTCAGTCTAACCTGGGAATTTTTGCTGGACAATATCCGACAGATCCTGCTGGTGGATGAAGAGAACCAGGCCTCCGACAGTGAACAGCAGGAGGAACCAGAGGAAACAGGGCAGCCTCCTCCTCCGTCCACGCAGGGAGTCCACCACCATCTTCCACTTCATCCACAGCATGATGCGGCACAGTCAGACGCTAATGTAGTAAGTTCTGCAGAAGGAGAAAGGAACCGGGGAGAGGAGGAAAGAAAGAGATAGACAAAAGAAGACTGAGTAAAAGAGGCAACTGGGTTCAGGGGTTTTCAGCTCTCTGTATCGATGAAATGTGGCAAAGTACTGTAGTTCAGGACAAATAAAAATTTGAAATAGAAATGTCTTTTTCAATTTTATGTTACTGTTGCACCATTTATCTCCCTGCTGATTCCACACATGTCCTTCTGTCCATCTTATAAGCTTCAGACTTCAGACAGGTGTGTACCGTACATTCCCAGAGGAAGTGCACAACAAAATTCGGCGTGATTTATTAAATAATAATACAGTTTGACCAAACAAGTAACCACTGCCCTGTAAAAGCCTGTGGGCAGTGTGCCTCCAGTCGGCAGATAGAGCTGAATCCTCATGGATGGAAAAGAATCTCATAAATAACTGCTTTAAAGAATGAAATCAAGTAAATATCTAAAATTTACAGAACTCAAACGCCTCAGTACATAATCCATTGAACCCATGAAGTTGGTTCAGAATGCCCACAGAAGAACATGACAGTCTACCACCTCCAAACAGAGACCAGATGTGTGAAGTGTTTCGATGGAGAGAGAACTTTAAACAGCACAGCTGTTGGACTGTCATGACTGAACACGGACTCTAGGCTCTATTCATTGAACAAGAGGAAGTGACATCTGCATTCAAATAAATAACCCAAATAACTCAGTCTGTACTGTAGTGTGCGCTTTCACAATCCGGAATGAATGAGTGCCGTTACCGGGGTAATGCTTCTCATTCGCGCTTGAATCCCATTCGACAGGAATATTTCCGAGGCTTTATGGGCCGCAAAACCTCTCCAAGTGCACTTTATTTTCTCTCTACAACACTTACAAACCTCTAGCAGTCACAAGCACTGGAGATTAAGAACACAAATGATATGTATGATTTCAACAAAAAGAAAAATCAGCCTAATAGAACATTAATGTCCTGTGGTACATGGCCACAGGTGTGTGTGTTTATATCACGTAACTCCAGTGAACTCATCTCAGCCAAACATGGTGTACAGCTGGAAATATTTGTTTTATAGATATGAGAGAGTTGCTGCCAACTTTGGAACCATTAAAATAGAAATGACAGTTTTTAAGAGACATTAATTTTGACCGGCATGGAGGTGGAAGTGGGTATTAGAGAGATGTCAAACAAATACGGCCACATTGAAAACCCACTTATTTAGCTTTTTATTGACCATCCTTCATTTCCAAATGAATGTTCTTTTTTTTTTATTCTGAAGGGAAGCCATGCAGGGAGCACTGAAGAGACAGCACAATTAAAAAGCCCAGGATTGAATTTGTCATCGCCTCAGCATTAAGAAGCATGAAAGGGCAAACCTGCAGTGTATTTACGTTGTTCTTGCTTTGGCTTGTGAACTCAAGTGAACTCAAAGGTTCACTTCCTGAAATGGATATTCATCTTTTCATCCATCCATCCATCTTTCATGTATCCCATCTGACATGAGGCGAGAGGTGCTGAGCCACATCACAGGCCCGACGCACAGAGACAACAACCATTCACACTCACGGTCACACCTACAGTCTATTTAGAGTCTCCAATCAATCTAACTCCCATCTGCATGTGTGTGGGAGGAGGCGGATGTACCCAGAGAAATCCTACGCAGACACTAGAAGAACTCGCACACTCTGCACAGCAATACCCCGAACACTGACATTCTCACCAGGATCAGGACCGCTACACTGCGGTGCTGGCCTTTATCATTTCAGTCCTAACGGTTATTAAATCCCCTGCAGAATGAAATAATGACAAAGAAAAATAGTATATGATATATGATATAAAGAAAGATATTGCACTCAGTGTGCATGTTATGAATAAAACATGTCCATGTGATGGAGGAAATGTGACTGTGCTCATGCTCACTGCTGGTACATGGGAATGTGACGGTTTAATGGCAATTGTGATGAAATGCAGAAAAAGAAAAAAAAAAAAAAGAGAAAAGTCTACATGATATAATGGAATAAACTTCCTCTTACAATTCAACCTCATTAATCTACCGCTATGTTTGCCTCTGTTGTTGCCTGCACTGTTGCCATGCCAACTCAGGTGGTTAACCAGGTGGCTGTCATCGCTGGCTGCCATTTTTATCCCAATGTGTAAACTTCACTTTGATAAAACCTTTTCTAATCAGTACACACGGAGTGCTATCCATTGTGTTCAAGCCACACGACTCATGAGGGTGTTCTTTACTGGGATTACAGGGACTTTGGCCGCTTAGCTGGTACAAAGCCAGTACCTGTGGTATCACCATCTTGTTCTTTAATCCCAGAGATGTACTGTGACACCTCTGCTGCCTTGTCCTGCTTCTGCATCTCACTACATTGGTTTGTCTATAAACAATCAGAGCCTTCATTAGAGGTATTGAGTGAATGCTGAATATTAACAAAATCGTGTTTCAGCTGCTTTGCTGAAATCCATTTTTCAATGCGTGAGAGGACTGAAGTGAGAGCTTTGCAGTTTGGCTCAGTTTTCATCCGGCACATTCAGAGTCACGGAAGCATCTTATGCAAGACAGGCAGCCTAAATATCTCCCATGTTATCCTTTCGTTGTGCTTTCCAGACGAAGACCAGGTTTGACCGCGTCACTCGACGGTTTCATCACCTCAGTGTTTTTACAAGTCATTAGGCAAACATCAGTGTGCAGTTTCTGGATATGGGAGATATTTTTGGAAGAATAAAATAATGTTAGCATCTATGCCCCTTTGGCTTCAGTGCAAGTGAGGGCAGTGGTGTACGGAGTCAGCAAAGTGTGAAAAGCATTCATACACGTCAGTGTTGATTTTGGTGATTTGAAAAGACCGTTCCTGTTTTCTGAGCCTCAAGCAAGCGGCTGGTTGCAGCAGCTCCTTTCATATTGTTAACCTGACTGTGCCACGCCAGCCTCTTCACTGTGAGAAATCTGTGGACATTCCTGCCCTGGGTCTGTTCCCACCATTATCACAAGTTAAGTGCATTTTGATTATACTCATTACCATAACCTGGGTTGCATGGCAGGATTAAACAATGAGATTTAAAGAGACAGTGACGGTACAATGCACCCAACACTGGTGCATTTCTTTAATGTTACTGAAAAAAAACAAATCTGCAGTAGGCCTGTGCTTGTAGATGGCGTTTTTCTGTGGGTTGTATCAACCACCTATGGGGTTGCAAATCTGTTTTTTAGATTATTATAACTGCCATTGAGGGAACAGTTGCAGTGCATCCTTTCCAGATCTTGATCTTTAGCTAATATGTTTACATGTGAACAAAAGGGTAGAGCTGGAAAATCCACAAACTTCCACTGTAGCATCTGAATTAATTAAAAGGATTTAAAAACAATCCCATCCATGCAACTGTCACAGTGTGACATTAACATCTCGTTATAATCAAACAACGCTCCATTTTAAAGCAATGTGCTCCATGTGCTTTGTGTTCCTCTTCAGGACCGATGTATTTGCCAAGAAATGACATAACGCTTCCCATTTTATGAGGAAAAAAACCTTCTGTGTCAGTGTAATGAAACAGCTTCTGGGTGTGATGTTCGAATGCGATGCACATCAAAGAATTGTTATTTGCAGCTTCCACCAATATAAAAGACTCCCGTCAAATAAATATGGTTTACACTATGTGAACCATAGAAATTCTATGGTGAAATTGTTCCAATGCAAAAAAAGGCAGCTGTGATCAGAAGTGTTCACTGTATAAAATGAAACAAATCAAGTGACTATATCAGATTTTATATAAGCAAATATGAGTAAGTCAGGCACTGAAGTAGTCACCGAGGTCAATGCACATACAGCTGGCAGCATGCATCTGTGAACCACATGCACATTTGGCTGATCGACCTGTTGCAGAAATCACATTAGAAACTTAACACATCAATATTCACAACAATATTCCTGTGATTGAATGCCTTCACCAACCACTGCTGTCCCCATCAGCATTCATCCTGTAGACATTCTGTAGAGGTCATTCGAAAAGTCACCAAACCGAGGCAAAATGTGAAGATATTCCTTCAGCACAGATAAATTGTATTCAAGAGTAGAAAACACGATTTCTGAGTCCAGATCTATGGACAAAATCTGTGAGCCTAAAGAAATGAAAGGGATCTCATGAGGCATTCAACAGGCAAAAAATGTGCTCTTCAGTTTGATGGTTTGGATGGTCAAAGCTGGAAACACTGACCCTGTGGCCACTGGTGGTTGCTGGTGTTGAGGCTTAAATTAAAGTTAATATAGCGTTGTCGGATGTCGCTGGTGTTAATGCAACAATAAAGTTGCTTTCACTCGGGTGTACTGTTGTTGCTTTCAGGGAAGACTTTACCAATATAGATCTCCCTATTGTTAGAGATATACATGACTTGTTAATTATAACAGATACATTACAGTTTAGCTCCTCCCTGAACATTATATTAGCGAATAACTGAATGAGTCCAGCTTCTGAATGATTCCCTCTAGGAGAGCTCAGTTACAATGGAAAGAAAGCAGGCTGAAGTCTCACCTTGCAACAGATGAGGAGCCCTATAACCATGGTAACAGCCCACAACAAAGATGGGAACTGCTGCAGACAACAAGCAAAATAGTTTTGCACTGACTAAACTAACAACGATCATGACTGATTCAAAATATACTAAGATATGGATTTAATGTGGAACCATCAGGAAATAGCAAAGCATTGTAAATGCAGCTCTCATATATGCACATAACACTGCAGGTGGGCTGATGGCCTCACAACACGTCTCGGAATAGAATGCAAATTAAATCCATTTTCATTATCTAACTGTATATCCAATCACCTGCTTCTTCCTCAGATGTCCCAGAAAATGTTCTGGGGAAATATTTTCTTAATAGCCTTGATTCTTTCTTGGAGAAAGTGAACATTGTTGGCTGCTTAACAAAAACAGAGGGAGGTCTGTTTCATAAATTAATGATTATATGAAAGGAAATGTGATCATGGTAGAATAGGAGCTGGTATGGATCAGGTTCAAAGCTGTGCTAATTGTCTTTATCTGTGGCAGACGGGGATATCTCAGAGGACTTAATTCAAAACACTGCACCTTTGGAACCATAAAAATGCATGTATTATATATCAGCCATTAACGGTGTCAGTTCCATCAGATTGCTGCTGTAGGACCAAAAGGTCTTTATATAAATGCAGAGAAGAAACCAGAACCTGCACTGAAATGATTGGATCAGAACCATCAAAGCATTAATGCTGAAACAAAGCAAATTGTATCCTTCAAATCCCCAGATGAACATAATCGTACTTTTGTTAGCACCTTTTTTTTTTTTGAAATGTTCATCTGGAAATAATCAGAGGGATGAAGCGGTAACCAGATGCCTGATCAAGTTTTCAGTGTGTAAATTTTTATCATTATAATTATAATCTGTGTCGGTGATGCATTCCTCTGTTTTCTGATGGGGGGGTTGACCGAAGCACATCTGTTCCTTTGGCTCCATTCCCTAGACTATTTGGAGGGAAAGGTAATGAATAAATAACCACAAATCAAATGGGACGACACCTAGCTACGGCAACGGCGGCAAAAGTGCAGCCACACCAGAAAAAAAAAAGAACATCTCCCAACTTGCTCCCAAATGAAAAAGCTTGTGTGACGGTGACCTGGCACGCTGGCCTCAGGACAGCTACCAGCTAAGCAGGGCAGGTGATGACAGCTCCAACACAATCAGACATGCCCAAATACAACACATCCTCGGCATTTCATGTGAGCCCATATACCTGCCACAGGGCACTGGTGTGCTCCGCCACGCAGCTCTCAGATGAGGTTACGGATTAGTTTCTATTTATATGTAGGGCCTGACAGCAGCGCAATGACCAGCCGAGAGGAGAGAGTAGATAAATTACATGCAAGTCTGTTTGATGGAACAAGAAAAAGGATCCAACCGTAAAATCCCACAGCTAAAAGAAATGCATTCAGTTTTCAATCCATAATGTTGAAAGTAGGGATGAAGGATTTTGGAAAATAATCAAATTGCAATCCCCCCCCCCTCAATATTGCGATTTAATATACAGTATTTTTTATCAAGGTGCTCTTCTCATTTTTCAACAAACACAAGCAATAAATCGATCTGTGTTATAATAAACAATAGGCGGCATGGAAAAACACATTCCCACATGTTAAAACTACTTCAGCGTGCGAGCATGTGAAGTCATGTGACTGGACAAATCGCAGCCTTTATAAGTAGGAAATGGGGTTTTTGTAATTGCAAATCGTTGAGACCTAAATGAAATCTTTAACATTTCAAAATTAAGTGTTAGTGACCGATAAAATGATGGAATGTAAAATGGGATTATAAGAGATGTAGGCTGGCAACATTGGAAACACAGCGACAATGCCACAGTATAAAAAGCTGCAGCTCATTCATTTGGTAGGAACATAGCTGACCCTGAAACACCAGACAAATGGCTCATCTGGCTAACACAGGCTGTATTGTGTAATGCTTTCATTACCATTTAAAACTCAGAACTACACCGAATGGGCTCTTTTTTTAAGAAACTATCAACTCACAGCTCTAATTAAAAGCTCAATGTGCAAGAAGGTCACCCGAGAAATCCAAATTTATACTATGCACCATTCACCACTCCTTTGAAATGCAACTCAGTTTTAGGAGAAGAGAATTCCTGATATTTTATGCTGTGGCTCTTTTTAAATAAATACTTTAAGGCTTGATACACATCCTCATTAATGTTAGACATGTGTTTTAAATATAAATAAAACAAGTGCTCACAGCAGGTGTTGTGATTGGGGAGCAAGAGCTAAATCAAAGTTAGTTTGTTGTGACTTTTTATATTTTGTTGATCTTTTGGTGAAATTACTTTAATATTTTATATGAAATAAAACGTTATTTTTCAACCAAAGCTTGTTTCCTGCTGTCCAGTCTCTGCCACTGGCCTTAAAGCAATGCCTAACGAGGCCCAGCAATAAATCACATTCATCCAGGAGTGTGGATTAGCTGTGTGCCTTCAGGAGTGGAAGGCTGGCTGGTGAAACAAACTCTCAATCTGCAAATGAAGGCATCAAATGCTGCCACAGAAGTGTGAAGTGTCCTCAAATGATCGCTCAAAGTCTTTCTTGTTCACCTTGGCCTCATTTCTCCAACATTTTCACTGGATGCTCCAAAGAATCCCTGTGCTTTTGGCAAAGGGTCCTACCGCTCATTCAGCCATCAGCTGAACCTTGACCTGCCCAGGATTTAGCGCCTTGAGCTCTGTATGTGTTCTCACCCAAGTCCTCCACATGTGTAAACACTGGGACTGCACAAATCAATAGTGCTGAATCTGTGCTGATCCCACTCATTTGCCCTCACCTGTTTTTCTTTTAATTGTCAAAGGGTTCTGCAGAATGCTAGGGGGGAGGTTGAACCGTATCCTTCACATGGGCGGGATGATTTTCTGCTCTGTTTAACTCTATGGAACTTTGCTGTTATATATTTCTTATTTTTTGCTACTTCCCTTGTAATTGTGTAAAAGGGAAGGGTATTGCAAAAGACTGTTGGATGGTAAAATCCTAGATCTCTTGTGTATCCTGAAAGGAAGGTTAATCCCATATTTACCTCTGCAAACATTCCTGAATGTATTTGTCTAGAGACAGGATCGCACATTAAGTGACTAAATCCTGTTTGTTTAAAATAGTGATTAAAAAAATTGAATTAGAGAATACAACCATTAGTGGGGAGAGAGAGCACTCAGTGTATACACCCTGTTAATCCTGAGGGACATACAAAGCTGTCTTCTTTGGTCCTTCCCTTGAGTGAAATGATTGTACCTCTGAACACCATCATGCTAATTACGATACAATTAAAAGATGCATTTCCCTCGTAGATGTGAACAATCAAAATGTGATTAACAGGAACGAATCACAATATGGAGGGATATCTCCATTTATTTCTTTTAAGTTCTTTTAAAGCTGGCATTTGTCTGAAAACAGCAGGACCTTGGAAGTTCAAATAGAGTTAGTGTTGCATTGAAAAATGTAGGTGGCAATAATCCATAACTAATACACCATAAGAGCCAAACCACAGTCCTCTGAGAAGCTATTTTTTTCCTCTTTTTGATGTTGTAACATGTTTGGTCTGTTTAGAGGTTGCATAAGATGAAGTATTTGGGTTTTTCGTTCGGAGTGATGCGCTGACCTAAATTAAAGAAGACGCTGAACTGTGTTTCATCTTTCCCACATCTTAGTTTTGGACCTCATCACCAAAAGTCAAACCAAAACTGGTAATGTAATTATGCAGACATGAGGAAATGACATGTTATTTCCATAACATGGAGAAGTGGTCTTAGCTTGAGGCCAAAACAAGGCAATGCAAGGCAGCATGGTCAGACAGGTATCTGAGGGGTTGTTTTCTGAAAAAGGTGCGGCTCACTGTCAGACAGTTCTTCTCCATTTTGACCAGTTTACCAATACATGGTAAGTTATTCTTTCTCGTCTTCTGCACAGCTTTCCTCTCCAGTTGATGCACGTGTTCAACATTTCCACGTCTTTAAATTGACAGCGGCGTTGTGCACATTACTGCGGTAAAGCGCGAGCTGCTCCAGCAAGATAATGAAAGCAACTGAAGAATAACACAATTCTGTCAGAAACCCTTACATGTCAAAAGACTTTGGACCATCGGTGGCAACAAATTATTAGAGCCGAATTAGGCAGCGAAACACTCGGCTCCCAACATGTTCCAAAATTAATCAAAGAGGCACTGCAAGCACTGCTGATGAGAATTCAGAAAGAAAACAAACACAGAAAGATAGAACAACCACGAGAAGCAGAAATATTTTTAAAAGCTCACGCAAGCATTTTGTGCAGCGAAAGAATTTCCAGGTGCCGGCTCGGCTCTATAATTTGTACAAATATCTTATTTTTGAAAGGTTCCATTCAGTTCAAGAGATTCAGTGATAATAAAATAATAATGCATAGTCCACAGATTTTAGATACAAACCAGGCTGTGAATATTGCATCTCCTCCTGCTGTGAAATTACAGTAACACATGGCGCACTTCTAGAACTCCTGCACTGCATACATATTTCTGGTGATCAGAGTTGGCAGCTCCCATATATCACAATCAAACTGAGTGGAGCAGCATATTTCTGGTATGACTTGCAAACGGGCCTCTGTTGCAGGGTGCGTGAGCTTGAGCTCGAGTCAATAGGCATTACAGAGACAGACAGAAACCCCGAGCTCCACTGGGGGTTGGCTACTTTAAGGGTGCATCAAGAGTGGTTTTAAAATTCCTCCCACCAATAATTCAGGAGGTCAGTGACTACTAACCCTGCATTTTCTCTGTGATGTCAATTCATTTCCCATTATTGTCAGTGAACTAGTCCACTAATTCCCCTGTGAGTGGAATGTTCTATTAATTGTATCTTCTTCACTAAGTCTAATAGATGGTTGCACATTCTTTACACTGTGAGTGGAGCAATGGCCGCTGAACATCATCATCTTTGTTTTTGTAAGGTTGTTTGTACCTATTTTTTCATGATTTACACCAAGACATTGTTTCCTCCCTCGTTAGTACAGTGGATAAGTACCTCCGCCTTCAAGCGGAAGACGGGGGTTCGATTCCCCGACAAGGAACCACCTCCAGTAGGCTCACCACCCGCAGGAGGTCTCAGGTTACTGGTGCAATGTGATTTGGGTGCAGTCGTGCTACCCCCGCGACCCGGTAACGAATAAGCGGTTGGAAAATGACATGACATTGTTTCCTGTGTTTTAAAGGCATTAACACTACAATGTTAATGTCTCACCTAATGGAGTTTCATGGTTTCACTGGAAAATGAGAGTTGCAACTGATACAAATGAAAGACAAATAAACTTCCTGATTGCACTTAGATATTTGCTTGGGCTGGGTTGGATACAAGCCACTCATTGAGTAGTTTTATTATGTCTGTACCTAAATTGGAACCAAAGAGGAAGTACTGCTCTTATCATCCCAGCATTCAAATAGCAGTAAGGAAGGTTTATTGGCTCCTGTTTCAGTGGTAGCGGAGAATGAACTTCTTATTGAGACCCACAGGCTGAGAAAAGCTCTGTGCCCTTTGCACAATGTGAAAGGTGTATGTTGACAATGTACGTCAATATCACTCAGTGTGCGCACCACATCACACATGCTCAAGTCCTGAGGGAGCCGGGGCATACCGGGCACTCTGCAAGAATGGAGCAATGTAATATCCTCACATGACCATGTTCTTCAATCAAATGTTTCAATGGACACAAAGGTTTTGAAAAAAAATTTAGATAGGATTTTTCTGTCAATCTCTATATTTCTCAGTTGCTTCCAGAAACACAATTGAACATTTGAAATTAAAGAGATGATTTGTGTTAAATCACACACCAGGACACAGAAAGAATAGAAGAGCAAACTGAAAGAGCAGTATATGCAAGAGGAGCCAGTCACTGTGTGAGACATGTCCAAATGTCTTAATCTTTTTCCTATCATTGCATGAGTACACACATGTATATTTGCACTCTTGCTGATTCCCAATGTGGAGTTCTGCAGTAACAGACGTTTTTTCCGATTTTGGTATCTTTGAATTATGATGGGTTTCTTTAGCTTAAAGTGATTATACAACTAAAGAATAAAATAATTCTATGAGTCAGCATTCAAACTGCCATGGACGCTGTCCAGAAAACAAATGAAAAGAAAGTTTTCATCAAAAAAAAACTTAAAACCTCCAGTCATGAGCTTTATGTGTCAGTACCACCTCAACAGCTTCCTAATGTCTCTGCTCCCATCAACAGTTCTTTTTTTTTTTTTTTTTTTTTTAACTCTGCCTTAGTACAATGAGAAATGAGGCAAAAGATATTGAGTGCATTAAAGTAGTGACCAACAGTGGGTACGTGACGAGTTGAGACTGAGAAAGTTATAAAAGATGCATGAATGAAGACGAAAAGAACGAGTCTGTCGCTGAGCTGATCTGAAGAGAGAGTCCCTCAAAGGCAACATCATGTATTTCACCACTTACGAATATGCACTATAGTTGCATGGGGAAAATAAAATATATATTTTTAAGTAAATATATGTAAGTTAAACGATGCAGCCACACTCATGATGTGCAATGGTTTGAGACTGAAATGTCACCCTCAAATTGGGGAGCTTATTGAAGTGAATTCAAAGTGTTATCCAGTGCACCTCTGTACCACCCTGTAAAGGTCTGTATGTGTTATCTTAGAAACTTTTATATGTTTTCTTCTGTCACTGAGACTCCACGTGGGAACACTGGACCCGTTATAAAGTGATGTGACTAATGCTTGCTGCCTCATCTATCACTTCCACACAAAAAGAATGGTGAAAATATCTGAATGCTGCTTGAGCATTGGTGTATTAAAACTGCCCGTCATTCCCTGCAGGTTTAAATATCGAAGTTTTTTTTTTTTTTTTTTTTTAATCTTAAAAAAGCAGCTGAGAAAACCAAGACGCCTACAATGGATCCTCGTTCAGTGCAGTTCATCTTTTGTTGGGGATTTAATTAAAAACTAAATAGAAATGACAAACTAAGTATCAGCCTGGCTAGCTGCTCACTGATATGCTTAGTAGTTGTGCTTATTTTTGTCTTTAAATGCCTGTTAAAAACTCTTAGAGCAGAAATACAAAATACAGCAAGCTAAATTATGTATCTATGCTCAAATATGTGTGGAAATAGAGGAAACATTTCACACAGATACACATCATTTAATTCTCTATATTACAAACGGTGGTCCAAAATATCACTAAATTCTACAATTACTTTTACACAGTGGAAGGATTGGAAGGTACATTTAATTTGTTATTTTTATGTATCTCTTCTTTATTCAGGTAGAATAATTCATGACCTTTTTTCCCACCACACACACCAGCTAATATATGTACTTTCAACTGTCCGACATATTTAAATGCATTGATTTGTTGGCAATATTTCTGAAAATCTATTACTTTAAGTAAGTATGAATAGCAACTACTGATGAAGAAGAATGTGTTTTGAATAAAATACTTCCTTGACTTTTGCTCAAGTAGAGAAGTTTTGTGGGACATTGGCTTCACAAAGTTCTGTTCTATTTATTTGTAGTTTTACTGAAGTCAGATGTTATGGACAATGATATATCATTGAGGCGGGAGATGTGCAGTGAAATAGACAAATGGTCCTAAAGCCACAGACTGTAACTCTGATAGAGATGAAGTAGAAATGATCAAAAAGATCCACATGAATGGTGGCAAACCATTTCTACCAGTGATACAGAGGCAGTAATGCACAATGAGTAGGTGAATTCATTCCCAGAACCATCATATCAATCTTTAAGATTTAAATCTGTGGCGTAGTATTTACCCTTTATCATTTTCTCACCTTATACGTCGAACTGGTACACTCAAAATTTTCCTCTACTTTTCTCTACATTTACTAAAATAAAAATGTGGTGACTTATATAAACTGTTATGTAACTGCAGCAGTGCATTTGATAAGTTAAACTGATGCATGTCAATTACTGCTCTGGATTGAAGCAGACAGTAGTGTTCTTCACTGCAGATATTTAAATAAGAAGCTCGCTCAGTCAGGCCCAAGTCGCCCTTTTCCCACAGGCATGCACAGCTGAAGAGAGGCCAGATGCCAGAAAAATATGAATTATGTGCATGCATTAAAATATTGTTGCTAACCTTAACCACTTAAATGAATAAATAAACAATTTCCTTAGTCCCTCTTGGTTAGATAGGCATTAAAAATTTAAAGCATGGTAACCATCCTAAAAGAATCACATTTTTTCGCATATATTCATATTCATCCCCGCCAGCTGGAGACAATCCTATGCAAAATGAATAAATTTGACAGTAGGGACTACAGTCAAAATGGCTATCAAATTTGATTCACATGAACAGGGGCCCAAGGTTCCCAGGATTTAGGGAAGGGGAACTCGGCATTAAAAAAAAGAACTCACTAGACTGTAGCCAATTTCATTGCCATTGGGAAACACATTCTCATTACCCGGAGTTCTCCTTCTCTGGCTGAATCTGAATCCAAAGACTATTTTCTGTGATTAATTTGTCAGATAGGTCAGGTTGCAGAAGAGGTCTCTAGTAAAAACCTGTTCATTCTCTCTAAAAGCATGGTGATATACAGAAAAGCTGCAGAGCACGTGGCTTCAGACGAAGACTCCAGTAGATCAAATTTAAAATGCACGCAACTTATTTCTCTGTTACAATCAATAACCCAACATTAATCGTTTGCTTCACATTTGTTTAAAACTAAAATCTTTTTTTTTTTTTTTTCAAGATAACCAGGGTAAGTTAATAATGACGTTTTAGTAGTCAATCAAACTTTTTTTGCCCATTTTCTGTTATTCTTATCTAGTGTGAGCAACTTACACTCTTGTATGCCCATTTGGGACCTAAGAGCTCTGTAATGTTCAGACTCTTTGATTTGACTCACTAAACGGACTAAACTCACTAAACATCCAGTACTACAAATGTTTCTACAACTTTGCCAAATAGAAAGAATTGTGCATTTTGGAGGAGCACACACCTGTGGATATAAAGTCACGCAATTGTCACTGCATGTCGAACAAAAACCAACCGAGCCACTGTCAGTGGACCTTTGCAATAAAACCTTGGCGAGGCCCAGATCAAGGCAAGGCTATAAAACCACTTTGACCATCTCAGCAGCACTCCATCAATCAGGCCTCCATGGCAGAGTGGCTAGATGAAAGTCACTTTGAGTTAAAGGCATATGACAGCTCACTCAGAGTTTGTCAAACAGTATTCAAACAACTCTTGGAGCATGAGGCAAAGATTGTCTGGTCATACGAGAAGAAAGACCGATGTCTGAGCAAGACAACAAATGTTAAGCTCGCAAACAAACCCTCCCTGTTTTGTATTGATGTAAGGGGAGAGTTCTTCGTGTCAGGAAAACGGATGCTCAGCAGGAACTGAGGGAGGGACGTTTGTGGCCAAATACCGTGACATCCATGCTACTTGCACCGATTGTGTGCTATTCAGTCAAAGCCAAGACTCAAATCCCAAAGAACATCTAAAGAGACATCTGAGATAGAACTTGACAGATGATTACCATCCGATCTGATGAGTTTTGAGAGACAGGGGCACAAAGCTTGGGCATGATGACGCCTGTATGTAATTATTGCCAAAGGGACCTCTACAAGCACAAAGAACTGAGGTGAGGGTCTGAATACTAAATGAAAATCTTTCTGTTCTGTCCCTGCAACCTCTTAAACTTGCCATCTGAGGGCGTATACAGTTGTCCACAAGCTGTGAATTTTTTAAACATGCTTACAAATTAGGATGTCCAACTAGATAGGACAAAATATCCACCTCTGTCAATCATGACCCCTCAGAAACCACCAACTAACGCCAACTCACGCCATTATGTGGCTTCAGTCTGCAGTTGCAATGGATTCTCAGGTCTTAAGACTGCAGTACTGGAAATGTGACATCTGGTCGGTTGTGCTAATTAGATAAGGCAGTGAGGTGAGATGGCACCGCAGGTGTCACTGTGACGTTGAACATGACGCACTAGCTGAGAAAACAGAGCTTTAAGTGTAAGTGTTGATTATGTCTGTTGAATATTCTTCATTACACCGATGTGCGAAAAAATGATTTACTCTTTAATTATAGGCTACTGTGTGTGGATTGATCCAGAAAAGTGACAGGTTATTCCATGTTAAATGTAACCTGTTGAACAAAAGGTGTGTTAAGTGTGATATCCAGATCTGAAAACCACTGTTATTAGTTAAACCAGCATCCATGGACCAGCCTAAAACACAGAGCAAGAAGTGAGTAATGGACTTTACTTAAACTCGTTACCATAAAAAAAAAAAAAGCTCTGTTTGCCATTTCTGCAACTATGAAACTTTGCCTACAATTGTGCTCAGTCAACTCTTCCTGTCTTGTTATGCTAGAAAATGACAAAATACAGGGCCTTGGTGCCAAAACATGTTCTCATATGAGATGGATGTTTGGTCCATTTTATACAGCACTCAGTGCCCACAGTTAGGGAGCAGACAGCGTTTTGACAGAACAAACAAGGGCTGATGGATGTAAAGTAGCTGTTGTTACTCAAACATGCAACCGTTGTTGCGTCTGTTTGTTGGCGTTTTGTTTGCCACTGCCACGCTGCCACTGTGTGTCCATCGCTGTCAAGGCGGTTGTAATTAAGTTTTCATTTCAGTTTATCCAGCCCTGGAACACCCTTGTAATTCTATCTCAAGACATGCTGAAGAAAAGACGGCTGACAAGATTAAGGTTATTTGCTGATCACACCCTCTAAATGTTCTGTAGCGAAACAAAAGTTGAGATGTAAAGAGACTGTGACTCTGCTACATCATAACAACCAAACAAGGAGATGACAAAATAGCGATAATTGAATTTGATAGGCGAATGTACAAGATGTCGAATAAGACAGTTTCCGTATTGATACCTGTTCCCTGAGGAAATGACAAGAG
Organism: Pseudorhombus dupliciocellatus; assembly: GCA_016785235.1. NCBI lineage: Eukaryota > Metazoa > Chordata > Actinopteri > Pleuronectiformes > Paralichthyidae > Pseudorhombus > Pseudorhombus dupliciocellatus. The sequence goes on along the minus strand of JAFBJW010000365.1, from coordinate 2,198,890 downwards.
TGCTGAATAAACCACTGAGGAAAAATCAATACATTTTCTATTCTATTATATTATATTATATCTTGGATTTTAAAATGTTGCAACCAAGCCTGTGGGCTTTACTTCCTTGCTCCAAGGAGCCTGCACTGATTCTCTGCTCCACTTAGGACGCAAAACAAGCTAACAGCTGATGGGTCGTTGTTACACAATTCTCCTGACAGGCCTCATTAAGTGGGCTTGAGCACTACAAAGTGGTGGCAGCAACTGGTGTTGTTTGCTTTGATGGTGCTGGAGCTGGGTTATCAGGCTACCCAGAATGCATTTTGGTATTAGTTTAAAATTAGGGAGAGCACAACTTCACAATGGACGGCAGTGACGACCCCTGCTGTCCCTGGCCTCTGCTCTCTGTGAGCTCGGAGGTCAGACTCAACACTAGCAGGCTTGTTGAAGGCACACTTACATTCTTAGTTTTCGAGGAGCTGAAAGCCACAACTGCAGGTAATTTGCACATCTGTGACACCAGCACACTCTTGTCACAGTGTTTTGCGTTATGCTCAGCAGCTTCCTCTTGTTCTGCTCTGTTGAAACAGATTGCACTCGTGACCCTGACTAATACACTGCTCCAAAAATATCACTTTATGTCTGCTGCACTGCAACGATTAATTACCTTGTACAGTGTGTATAACCAGTGTCCTGTTGTCATTCAGACCTGCTGATTCACTCTATATTGAGTGTCAATCTTGCATTGTATGCCTGTCTTGAAATGTCACCAACAATTACAATTTGCCAAATTACAGCTATACTCACTGTGTTAGCGGTTCACACTCTGTAGATGCATTAAATGAAAATTGTAACTCGGCCATAGTCGGTTCTGAATGACATTTTTTTCCAATAGGTGGTGGTCACAACTCGTATTTTTAGTCAATGTCCTATCCATATATCCTTTACTGACACAGTGTAGTCAACATGAACAAGCTTATGAATTGACACTGTGACCCTCTTGCACTGGGTTGATGTGTCCCGATTAGTCTTTACTACAGCTCCTTAAACTGAAACCAAATTAGCCTCACAGACAGAGTGTACTTATCGTAATATACAAAAACAACATTCATCTCCTCTGGTTTTGGGAAGGCAACAGGGAAGTTAAAGGCACAGTTTGCAGAAAAATGAATATGCCATTACACTAATTTCAGGGGGGGAGTGAAATGTTTGAGTCCGCAAAACACCTAAGGAGATTCAGGGGAAAGTGAGCACATAGTGTGACAATTTTCATTTTTTTGTGAACTATACCTTCGGGATTCTTTTTGTGAGAACTATTCATGTTTATACGAAGTCAGTTCAGTAGCGGCACCAAAGGTGGCCTAGCTTGCAACCCTAGCTTAAAAAAGGTCAAGGTTCAAAAATGTATCTGAGAGGGCTATCACTGACTATTCCATTTAACCAGACAGTCTGTTTGAAGGGAGCTTGAGGCCTGAGGCATGGGAGCCACAAACCCTGCTGACATCTGTGCAACTCACTGTACCAACTCGTGCTGACGGAGTACAAAGAAATAATGGTCAGGTTCAAGTCCGACCAAATCTCCCCAGAGTTAGTAAAGTCAGCCGTAACATCACCTGCCATGTTAGATCGCGGCTCCACCTGTGACTCAAGACATGAACACTGAACATGACTCAACAAGAAAGTAATTTCTGCAGGAAATGGAGTTTTACAAAGATTGATTAAACCTAGAAATACTTAATCAGCTGTCCACTGTTAAAGAAGAAATTGGCTTAGCGTCGACCTCAATCCACAAAGAGGTTCCGCCAACCAAATTGAAATCCTCAAGGTGAGCCCGTTAACTTGAAGAATAATTAGAATTTCCCCACTTCTCTACAGGCTATAATAGAGGAAGCCAGTTGACATTAAGAACTCAAAGCCGGCCGGGATTACGTTTGGTTTGATTAATGAACATTAATATGCTCGGTGGAAAGAGATAAATCAGCCTGATTAAACATCTGTCAGCAGGTCCCATATTAATCTGTAAATTAAACAATGTACATGGGGTTGTTTAGAAACAGAAATTAGTTAAGCGTTGCGTCAATAGAGAAAGGGCTCCGTATTTGCGCAATTTTCCAATCGAAAGTCTGGTACGGATATAGGAATACATTCTTGTTAGTGTACAAATATGTGTTGAAGCCAGGTAACAACTTCTTAAACCACGGTGACTTTCGATGTGCTCAAAGCTATTACTGTTCCTAACGTAGATACTCTGCATGTTCACCTTATAATTCCAACAGGGTAACATATCCACAGCCATTGCACCCGAGTCATGGGAAATGGGAATTAACCTGCTGTCCTTCTTCCCGAGCTGCCATCATACTGATACATGAAGTAACTTATAAATTACCCATCCATCTGTCATCGTAACCACTTATCCACAGAGGGTCTTCGAGGGGAGCTGGAGCCAATCCAAACTAACATTAGACGAGAGGCAGGGCGCCCCCAGACAGGTTACTACAGAGTTACACAGAACTTTGAGAGACAAACAACCATTCGTACTTTTACATTACCAGCCAGTTTAGAATTAACCTAAATCTTGGTCTTTGGATTGTGAGAGGAAGCTAAAGTACTGGGAGAAAATGCAAAAAGAAATGAGGAGAACATACAAACACCATTCTTGTTGTGAGCAAACTGTGCAAATCACCCCAACTTTTAGGACTGTACATTGATAATCTACATCACTGGAGAGGGTCTTTTTCCACTGCATGTTAAAACAAAAGAGTGTCGTGTCAAGTTAAAAGCTCTAGGACATGGCTACGATCACAGCGTACATGCAAATGAAAACAAAAAGGTGCTGGTTGGATTTCCAGAAGCAGCTGGCAAAAGTCTGGCTAGAGAAAGGGAGAGAGCAATGCACTCCGAGCCTCAGGAGCTGTTCACGAGCCTTCAGTGGCCATGGGTGGGCAGCTCCCACATGTGAATATCTATTGTATAGTGCTGAATACCTGAACCAAGTATTTCAAAGCAAAGCCTTCATGCAATATTACAACCTTGTCTACTAGAGGTTTACATTTGAATACTATAAACCTGCAAAACCAGGGAGAATACATATTTATAACACCAAAGTACAGGTGGTCAGAAAGATGCTGGCAGAGCACCAAAGAAGAGAAATTACAATATATAACAGGAGATGCTGAAACCTAACCACACAATGTGAGCGAGTGCAGCCACAGTCTTATTAAAGAGTAAAAACACAGGATTTCTCTGACATGATGCGCATGATCAAATTTCTCTATGCCCCATGTGAACCTGCCCTTTGTAGTACCTGCGCTCATACCAGGCTTACATTGCCAACACATAATAGACTCATATCTGATTAGGGGATGATTAACAGTAATTCAATGGCTGCATAAATTCAACATTAAACATATTAAACAACACAGATTCTGAAGACATCAACACAGGGCTCAGACACTAATACTTCAAGTCATCTTAAATATTAATAGGTTTCCTTCATTAAAATTGAATGCACAGCACTTATATTGAGGAAATAATACTCCACTGCATAACAGCAGGTGTGCACCATAACAAGATGCAAGGAATTAATTCTACTGGCTAAGTTCTCTGAGAAACAACACGGCTGAAAGCAAATGGCTCATATTAAAGTTTAATTGAGTTTTCTTCCAAAGTGATAGCCACGGTTCTTTAACCTGGGAAATGAATCCTTCTTTTGTTGCCGTTCTTAGTTGAATGTTAATAATTAAGAGGAAACAAAGTCACTTATATATCATTCTCTTATTTTGTTGTGTTATGTAATAAATTATTTCTTCAGAATTTCCTCCCGAGACCGTCAAGTTTAAAGGCTGTTCCAGTTATTTCTGTGTCACTTCAATTAGGGGTAATTATGAATTCTGAATTACAGGTATGAGCAAAGGATGCAGTTCAGTTATGTTAAACCACTTCACGAATCTAAATCATTCACACTCCACTGCTACAGCTCTTCAGACAGCCACGCATGCAGCTAATGAGCACTGTGCCTGTCCTTCAGGTAAACCTTTTGTTGAATCACAGTATTCAGCTGGTGAAAGCTTCTAAGTTCCCATCTTCACAGTCAAGGGACTCCTCTCTTTTACCTAATGTATTTACACTTAACCCACACCTAAACAGAAGATGTGTGGCACATACAGCAGATTACTGGTTTTCAATGACCATTCAAGTTGCATCCAATTGAATAGTTATTGGAATAAATCATGAGATGATACGATTTTCCTTTTTCATTATATGTGACTTATGTATTTGGTAGTGTCATCTCCCGATGGTGAAATAATGCCAGGTCACAATCCTGAAGTTTTTACATTTTTCAAAATAAAGCTTTGTGTTTCCTTGGTGTGGACGTGCACTGACATCTGTGATCAGCAGCGTTTCAAGGGGCTTTGGGGCCTGCAGTTGTTCTGGACTAACATTATCAGGGACCCCTCTCAGCTTGGTGTCGCAGTCAATTGCTTGCATTGTCTGTTGCGGTGCCCATGGGATTCTGTTTTCTGTCCTTCCAATGCAGCAGCAAGCTGGCTTCTTTTTGTCTGTCTTTTGCACACCAGTAGTGACTGTAATTTTCAAAACGTTTTATATACAACTGTTATTTACCTGTAAACCAGCAGTAAGATTGCGGCAGCATGTACATACAGCCCGTCAAATGGCTTATTATGGATGAATGTAAGGCGCAAAGGTAAAAATGTGCAAACTGCAAGGTGAATAATTTCCGTGTGAGGAAAAATAATCAAAACAGGCTACAGGCCAGTTTCTGAAAAATGTTAAATGATTTCATAAAAATGAACAAGTCCAGGGTATTTCTTGTCCAGCCCGCACAAATACTGTTCAACCTGTGGCTTCATGTGCTTTTAGAAGATCAAAGTGTCAGGCAGGAGTGAGGCAGGGGCTTTCAATACTGACTCAAAACCCTGCCCTGGTCAACCCCCCCCCCCATCCACTAAAAATCCTTTAATCTTGAGTCACCGTATGATCTGCCTTGCTGTGAGCATGTGATGTCTGACACAAGGAAATCAGGTAAGTGCAATCATTAGTCATAGGAGGCTTCCTGCAGGGTCGAAGAGGGCACATATTGTGGGTAATTAAATGTGGTAAATGAAACGCTAATTGAATGAGCGACCTACTGCTTCTGGTTCTTGTTTAATCCCAGAGAAGCAGATGGAAAAAAATGGGATTCATTTTCTTTCAGGGGGAGGCGAAGGGGGTTGTTGTAATTATGGCGCCACACAAATTGATCACTTTTCAATCAACATTGAACAACAATCAAGGCAGATGTGATTATATTGGCTCAATTAAAGAGGAAACAGGAAACAACTGTTTAATTAAATTGTGATCCAATACATACATGATTAATGACAAAGGTATTAGCTGAAAAATCATGCATGAGGTGTGCGTTGTTCAATTGGAAATATGTGTCTAATTAGCTAATTTAATGATATGCCTGTGGTCAATTAAAGCAACAGGTGAGAGAAAATTTCTGTGCAAAACGTTTGGCTTGTTTGCAACATGTAGTTGTGTCAATTCAAATAGGTTCCTCTTCTCAACTAATAATCAACTGGCTCAACTGGGACAACAATCAGAAGATTAGTTCCTCCAGACTCTTCTCCAAGGGGGAACTCAGTGAACTGATAAAACTGAGCCATAACCCTCACCTCTCCCACTGACCCGGATCTTTTCAACAACTCAGTTGGAGAGCAGTCGCTTCCTTCGTAGTTTTCTGGCAAAGATTCTGACAAGTCCAAACATGGTGGATCAGCTTCATCCAATGTCTGTGGTGGAAATAATTTGGGAGGTGGCAAGAGTGTGCAGAATAATCCTGGATTTGAGCTCCATCACCATTAATTAACTAATACTAATATTAACCTAATTTGTATAATTATAAAGGTCAAGATTATACCTTGTGAGAAGCCTTCTCCCCACACACACACAGCCGCACGGCGGAGGAACTACGTTTGAGCGCGGACACTGTGTCGCACACGCACACGCACCCACAGACTCGCACACACCCGCGGGCAGCAGGCAGCGACCATACTCTGACGCTCAGGCGGGCGCACCGCGGCGCGGCAAACATTCAGGCACACGCTCATTGGTTCAGCCAGTGGTCCACGCAGTTCTACAACCCAGCAGTCACCCCATCAACAATTCCATATTCCCACCAGTTTAACATCCACATGCACTCACCCACTTCCGGATTGTCCGGTCCGCCAGCCCCATGCGCAATCGCGCACCGTTAACAGGGCCGTATTTAACATCCTACGAGGACCGCGGGCACCGGACAAAACTAAGGGGTGCAGCCTTGCTAGCGGTGACTAATATATGTGTTTGTTCAAGAGTTTGGGGTGATGGTCATAAATGTCAGACTGGGACACCCGAAAATATGAATGTTTTAACTGTTTCCTCTCAGGATTGCCCAGCCAGTACACAATCTAATTATATTCAACCAGGAAATGTCCCCCTCTGTAAATGGTATGGCCCAAGTGGCCTAATTGGCTCAATTTGAGCCCAACTAGGCAGCCTATTTAAAGGGCACCTCAGTCTTTGTTGGAGGGAGGATGAGGTGAGATGTGGGATGGTGCGCTGAGAAGACGTATGTATTTTGGATTTCTGATGCCTGTTTACATTGGGGGATATTTTTTTGTGGCTCAATAAACCGCAACCATTTTTCCCCCAAGCTTCCTGCTTCCTCGCGTCTGCTCTACCGGTCAAGTCCGCTCCCAGTTAGTGAGAGCTCCCTGCAGAAACACAAGATCAGCAAGGAGGTGTACCGGAGGAGGTTTCGCGAACCGGACATCAGGGATGTTGAACTGTATTATCGGCTCAAGGATCTTTTTGAGAAATGGATTCAACCGGCAGATAAGTCAGTGGACGAAGTGGCTGAAGGGCTCATCCTGGAGCAGTATCTCCGTACCCTGGCTCCAGACATCCACGTCTGGGTGAAGGGGCATCGACCCCAGACTGGGGCACGCTGCAGAGCTGGTGGAGGACTTCATGGCGGCTCAGCGAGATCAGAAGAGTTTCCGGCAGGAGGTGTCCGTGAGGCCGACAGCACAAGATAGGTCTGAGGGTTTTGGTCATGTGAGCGGTCCCAGGTCTAGTGAGCTCAATAAAGCCTGCCCAGAACACTTATGGCCCAGCTAAGACAAAAATAGTACCAAACAGAAACCTGGAGGTCCCATAGTCTGTTATTACTGCCATCAGGAAGGTCACATCAAGCCTGATTGCCCAAAGAGAAAGCCCAAGCATTCTGGCCATAGTTGTGTCCCGAGAACAGGAGAGGGAGCAACAGAGGGGATGGGAAGGCTGCAGACCACAAGGGTCATGGCCCTGCCAGACACGGGAAGTTCCCAGACACTGGTACAACCCCATCTAGTGGACTTTATGCAAGGTAAGACCCTGAAGATTTTATGTGTAAATGGCAATGAGCTGAGTACCCCACGGCTGAGATTTACTTAGAGGTCCGAGGCCAGACATATCAGATGATGGTGGGGGTGGTTGACAATTTAAGTCACCCTGTGGTCATAGGCCAGGATATTTTAGTTCTGCCCGAATTAGTGCAAACCAGCAAGCCTGTTAATGTGGTGGTAATTCGGTCACAGAGTCAGGCAAAGGGCCCTGAAGAAGAGAGGGAAGAGCCTGTTGACTTAACTAGCCTGAGAGAGTTGCCATTTGCTCAGGAGGAAGTCAGTCCTCCAGCCAGAGGGAGGGTTAAGGCAGACACTAATAAAATTAGGTATTTTAATGTTTTTACCATGGTGCCTTTCTAGTGTCAGTATACGATGCAGTACTACTTGCGGCACAGGGACAGAAAATAGAACCTTACCCATTCCACAATAAGCATCCAACAGAATAGGTGTCAGACTTGAGAAACTGAAACACCACTTCCTGAGGAGCCACCTGACCAATGCCCAGCTCTCAATGGGTTCATAAAACCAGATTCCATATAATCTATATACAATGAACTGATGAAAATATCACAAGGATTATTCTACAATCACTTTCTACCAATAGTTCCCTTTCACCAAAATCTTCTATACTGGACCTTTAACACCTCTCCATGCATGTGAAAAAAAAATCTATGTGGGTTGGAAAATAATCATCAGTCAACACTGCAGCCTCCTCTCTGAGAGTTTTTAATCTATGCTCTTTAATGGATGTAGCGGCACAGTTGTAGAAAGTTTTTATTAATTATTTTTGCAGAAGAACCCTTAAATAAGTAGATTTTAGATGATGCGCGCTAAAGGTTAAACTAGGATTTCTTTAAAAGCTGCAGGCTTGTTTCACAAACATTCTCTCTGATGCACTCTACAGACATACTTTGGTTTGAAAGTCGTAGTTGTATCTCATATTCATGTTTCAGTCTCTTGAACTAATCAAACCAGTTGCTGCTTTGCATGCAGCATCAGCAACTCCTTTTGCTGCTCAGAGGTAACGTCCTCGCACCTGCTCAAAAGTCCAGCCCCAGCTATTTTTCACAATCCTTTCCTTTAATCTCAACTATCCTGGTCTTTTGTGCACTGCTCTAAGACTCTTAAGGATCATGAATAATACCACCCTCGCAACCAAACAATTTTCCACAAACCTTGACTGAGGCAAAGACAATCTCATGGTAAAATATGAGCAGGAGTAATATCGCCATTCAGATGCTAACTACAGCAGACATGTGACATTACAATATCAACCCTCTCTGACTGCAGGCTCCTGCATTAAGTGGCCAGGTGGACCTCGGCACATAGAAAGGGCAGGGTCATAACAGCATTAAACTTTCACGAATGAAGTGATTTGCAACCTGTTTTGTTTCTGAATAATTTAGTTAAAAACTCTAATTTGTAGTTTCCCCAAGGGGCCTGGGAAAAGGCATCAATGCAGTCGGTGATGTTGATGCATTGTCAGTGTGGATTCACCCAAGGACCATGCTGAAGACAAATAGGTCATTGTGCAGTCCTAGATGCCTTTTTTTTTTCATCTTTACATTAGTAAGTCCTGGCAGAACATGTAAGAGTTAACTTCTATTTTACTGTTTTACTTTTTTCTTATTTGTCAGAGTTTTAACTTCATGCAAACGTTGATACAACTACTAAGCTATTTCAAAATACAGTATACGGCACTGAATCATTAGTCACTTAATCGATGCAGCCCTTTTCACTGATTGCTCTGTGAGGATAAATGCATTTGGGCTCACCTTCAGACCGAGCTACCGCTGAATCCAATCCTCCAAAATGTGTTGCCAAGGCTTTACTGACAAGCTTACTGTAGACAAGATAAATTAGTGTAATTAACTTGGTCAGCAACACCCTGGCACCTGGGCATGTGTGCTTGCAGGAGAGTTAATGTTTTAAGAGCCCTGCAGTGCAGCCAGAAGTTGGCAGCGAGCACGTTCATGTCCTTGGTCCTTGGTTTTCAAGGCACCCTGCTGTTTCAAACTCAGAGAGCACCTGGCCCAGCATCTGAACCAGTCACCTTGTCAGCCCGAAAGAAAAGGCTGCTCCTCACCCTGCAGCTTCTCTGGGGCAATCAACATCCTCCCCAGTTTAAATAAGACACAGACAAAACATGCTTCTCTTCAGGTGTTTTTTTTCAGCACCAAGTTAAACAAGCGTTGTGGCTGATCTGCACACAGTGAAGGTGGCTTTAGGGTTGGGGGTTCTAAGAGAAATAATGACATTACAAACCAACTTCTGTTTCTGGATGTAATTCTGTTGTATTTCCCAGTTCATCAGTCTGAAACCTGGGAGGAAGATAACAACAGTGTTAACTTTCAGGCTGCTTATTAATGTGTGCATTCAACTCATGGTACACAATGCAGCATGTTGATATTCACAAATACAAAAATACTTCAGCAACCACTACAGTTGAAGCCAAGGATGCAGGCAGACTGGTGGCATTTAATTTAAAAAATGTGTTTGCAATGGTTGCTTATTGTCAAGTCAGCCAAGGACATGATGTGGCTAAACAACAAGCTAACACACCCTTATTAAAGAGTACATGCCCTTATTTCACTTCACTGAGTGTATTCGTCTTTGCAGAGATGATGGAGGCTGAATCAATATGACATTGAAGACATTGAATGACAGAATTTGTTGAACCGGGAAAGCAGAATTAGGAAACCTGTTGTTTAAAATAGATAGTTCGTAGTTGTACTATGACACTGAGTCCTACTGGACACAAACAGTCCTTAGCACTTACTTACATTACCTTTCATTTCTAGAGCTTCTGTTGTGTTTGTGTTTATCGTTTGTATGTCGCTTTGGATAAAAGTGTCTGCTAAATGACTTTGTAGACTTTGTAAACTAATACCGAATCATGGAGAGCTTACGTAAAGTATATGGTGTCCTGCTTATCCGGGTTCCCCTGTTTAGGCTTGCGCAGCAGGTATTGGCAGGGACCCATCAGCCCTGAGTACAGATTAAATACTGTTTTCTCTAATGGCAGACGGTGGTGGCATTTTGGAACACATAAATATTCCAAATATTCCTGAAATATAGGGCCCGACAGACGTGAATGTCCAGCCCACATTAGGAAGACAAGAAATTCTACAAATGAACCTTGACCCAGAGGCCTCATCTGTCACGCAAAAGCCATTTCAGTCGACTACATCATGACGCTGAATAAGAGAAGGCCAAGGGTTTGCAGTGTTGTCAACAAACCAAAAGGGTGTCTATTTTGAGCAATCTAAAATATAAAACATATAATTTATTTAATGGTGTTTGCCTCTTACCTTCAAAATGTACTAATAGCAGAAGTAGTCAAATTAAAGAAAATAAGACTTGGAAAACCCTGTTCTAGAGCACAGATACTGTTAATACATGTATAACCACTTATAAAGTAACCATGTAAAACACCAGCCTGTCAAAATGCCTGTGCACCTCTCTGGGATCTAACCAATAATGCCAGACTTCAGAAAGGTGTCCTCACTCTGATGACAGCTGAACAGAACCTCCTCACACGCAGTATCCTGTAATGCCGCTGATGACTTAAGTGCCTCTATCTATAGTTATTGATCTCTGCATTTTATCCATAGTGGCAGAGCTGTCAGTCCGGATGATCTCCTCTGGCCGCAGAGTGTGTCTCAATACACACAGCAGTGAGACAGTGGCCGCAGAAAGATGGGGTCATTCTGCTGATTGCATTTAAAATGACAAACATGCTGCTCATTTGATTTCCTCTGGGCTGGTTTCCTCTTGGCTGCTCTCCATCAGCATGATACAAGGATACTGTATTTGTGCATGTGCCTCTGCATTTGATTGTTCAGAGATGGTGGGGTTGACTTAAGGATTCTCTCTCTCTCTCTCTCTCTCTCTCTCTCTCTCTCTCTCTCTCTCTCTCTCTCTCTCTCTCTCTCTCTCTCTCTCTCTAGCTCATCTGTCCCCGTCTCCTGCTTCTCACATATCAACATTTCCATTTTCTCTCCTCACTCAGATATCCTGCCCATGCTGCCTCTCTCTAATCCTGCCATGGAAGTGACTCACATTACAGCATTCTTTAGTTTAATGCACTTTAATAGCACTAATATCTGCTTTTGGCTCTTCAGCTGCAATAAACACTCCGAACATCTTAAGAAAGCCGCTTATGTGCAATCGACATGCTAGTGTAACAAGACAGAAAGGAGCTGTGGGTGAAAAGCAGAATTCCATTGTAAAAGAGTAATCTGCTGGTTGTTTGTATGTTGGCACCCACCCGGCACAGCGTGGCACATGGTGCACTGTAAACAGACACTGAGGGAACTTAGACATGGAACAGCCAGCTTCCTGTAGTACTTCCTACTCATTCTCACCCAGTGTTGAGGAGGCCTGCAGATAGGGGAAGAACACAAGTCTCTGCCGCCTTCTGTGCCATCCATGTTGCCGTGGCAGTGACAGCCAAGGTCAGCGAAGCAATGGCAGAGGGCTCCTGTGCGGAGATAAGACTTTCACCAACATCTGAACCAGCGAGCTGCTCCTCGAAAGGAAATAGAATCCTGCCGGTGAATTATTCAGTGGGTCTCCCCCACCCTAAATAACAGCCGGCACGCATTGTTTGACATTCCGAATGAATAATTAAGGCCTGACCTTTTGTTCCCATTAGAGGTGATAGGTTGATACTGCCATGCTTTGTGGGTGAGGCTGTTTGACAATGTGAAGGTGTTGTGTATGAGAATGAGGGATTTTCTCTATTAAAAACTCAGAGGCACTGGCAGTGATGCTAAGAAAAGACACGTCCCTGTGGGATTCATTGATAAACAAAGACGTAGATGCAGTCTCCCTTGATTGTTGCTAAAGCACAGCCTGAAACCCTTCTTTGTCACTCCTCCCATGCGCTCATATGAATGGTACTGGAGTTTGTTCCTCATACATCAGAGGGTTTTTGAGTTTGCCAGTCAAGAGCCTGTAGCACGCGCCGTGAATCAGAAATGATGTATTAACACAAAGTCAATCCCAGCTCAGCCGCCTAGGTCCAGTTTGCTTGTGTTCCAGTGAATTATGGCCTATTTCGGAGTATTGTATTTCAATGAGGTAATAAATCCCACAACCCTGGACATCACCGAATGTATTTAATACATTCAAAATGTAAAACTTTCTTTTTTACTCTCCTCTCCTCTAAGACAGAGTCTACGTAAAAGACTGACTGTATTTCAAAGCACACACGACAGCCCTTCCTTGGAGATTGATTGATTGATGGGTGTGCTTAAAGCGACAGGATGCAATAAGTTGTTGAGGGACTGCACAATGCATCTTTCATGCGAATGTGTCATTAACACAACCTGGGTATAGTAGCACCGTGCCATATGACGACGAATGACATGTAGTACTCTTTGTCACTCTTCATGGTTTGGAGAATGCTTTGTGTTCAGTGGAAAGAAAGGGTTTGCGTATCTGCGTGCCAGCCAACATGATGCTTCATGTGCATGCCACACATGGCCATCAATCAGGTTTGGTCAGTTTGGCACTGTGTCGTTACTGGAGCATGCAGACAACAAGCAGGACATCATAACACGGAAGAGAAGAAGGAAGTACCTATAAATGTATCTGATATGAAATGAGTCCATTATTTTGCACAACCCTACTTCAGGGCTGGGTCAGCCACTTGGTCTAAAAGAGCCCTGCCTGTTCTCTGTGCAGCCACAGATGCTGGAGACGTTCTGTAGGCCTGTGCTTGTTGTTCAAATGGTGAAGTCATGCTGCTGCTAGGCAACGGCAACAAGAAAGCTAATGTTACTCTAGCCACAGAAGCTAACAATTTAATAAGCTAGCAGGCAGGTAATGTCAGTGGGGCAGGAAGAGGCTGTTGGGCATATTTTCCGCAGGGACAGTCTAAAGTTCATAATATAAATAACAACATCGTTTTCAAACAAGACATGAGATTTAACACTTACAATTTGTGACACATCTTCCTCTCAAAGAGTCGTTTGTGTGCCGTACGTTGAGCCTGTTCGCTAAAGGCTGAACAGTTATTTAGTGTGACACTTCAGTGTTGTATTAATTGGAAACAGTGTGTTACAGCAACTCAAACTGATGCCCTGAGACGCTCGTGAGTCTCAAGAGGCTTTTCTGCACACGGGAAGACAAAAGAAGTGATCTGATGAATGTTGGTCGAGAAAATCGAAGCACGAACCGACAGGGAGGATTTGGATGGCTTTATTAGTGGGACTGAACGAACAGAAATCAATCACTTTATCTATTTTGTGCATTTGTGAAACTATAACTGAAGAGTGAGTGGATCAGTTGCAAATACACAACGTGTGCATGAAGGACATTAGAGGAAGAGTTGGAATGTAGGGCAAAATGAAATGTGATGCAAACAAACCAAAATTAAACATGGTTGTCATTTTGTGCAGTTATAATAATAATAATAATAATTAATACATTCTTAAAAATGGTGCCAGAGAGCGAGCATCCTCTTTAATTGTAGGTTTCTAATCGTGTCGCAAATACTTGCTCAAATCACTATTTTGAACTCAGTCGATAAAATTTTGTGGATCAGACACAAATAAGTCAGGAAAATCATTGCACCGCGGTATGACGCCCGACTTCGGCGTGAGAGCAGCAGTATGACCCTAGTGAGCACAGATTCCTAGTTTAAGGCAAGAGTGAGCGAGACCGTATTTATAGTCAGGGAAAGGAATAATTCATTGTGATCAAAGTGCAGATCATACTTCGTTCCATCACAGCGCAGATGTGGTGGAATGAAGAGAGCGTGCACTCTCTCTAGCTGCTCTCCAGTGGCTCCTCCAAATGGAAACAGTGAGGCAAAGTTTCCTCTGAGTCGCCGCCATGCGTTCTGTCACCGTGTGCAGGTTCTCAGGTGGACTCATGTTCAAAGGCGGTGACGAGCTAATCGTCTCGATCAGAGCGGGGAGTTGAGATCAGATTCTGTGCCCACAGCAGGTAGCTTGTCTGCGGCTATGCAATTTAAAGCTCATGCATGACGGGCGCTGTGCGTCACTTGGCTCCTGGAATGAAGTTAGGACGCTTTTTTGACTGGTTTAGATGGTGAAAATTAATACCACACATAAAGCCATCTCTTAAAACACACACACGCACACGCACACACGCACACACACACGCACACGCACGCACACGCACACGCGCACGCACACGCACACGCACACACACACACACACACACACACACACAAGCATCCCACCATACCAGTTTCTAATTTTCTTTTTTTTTTTTTCCCACGGCCACACATTGCTTTTATCCTTCTGCTTTTTTGTTTTTTGGTCCCTCCTGCTTCTCTCTTTCTCCCAGTAATGCTTTCTCTGCGATCGCACAGTAACTCACACATGCCTGCTTTTCCCTAGTTTCATTCTCTCTCTTTCTCCTCCCACACACAGCCTCACACATGCGCCTGTTTCTTTCTCTCTTTTATTTTCTGCAGCTCCAACCCTTTCTGCTTCCCTGTCACTCCTTCAATACACACGCACAGAAATACACAGCAGCACAGACATACAAGCTTCTTCATCTTCTCCTTTATTTTGTCGTCCTCCCACACGTTTCCTATCACTACACCTATGCACACACACACACACTCAAACACACACTGGGGCGCTTGTTTCATTCCCTCTCATTTTCTCCCTCCCGTTCTCCCCCAATCCCTCGTTCAGCACACACACCCTCATACTCTTTCTCTCCGTCTTTTACCGTCTCCCTCCCACAATCACTTAAACACACACACACAACCAGCAGTCCAGCTTCCCTCGCTCCCAGCTGGGCTTGGACGGCTCTCTTCCTCTGGCCTCTCTGGGCCATCTGGAGTGCAATGTCCCCGCTCCGCTGGTCCCCTGCCAGCCGCTGAGCCTCCCAGGATGAACACAGCATCTTCAAGCACAATTTGTACGCGTCAAAGCTCTGCTGTGTGTCCAGTGACCCAGCTGAGTGAAGTCATTGAGGCTCACATTTCCCCACCTCAAAGAAGCCCCATTCTGCTTTGATGACACCTGCGCTCGCCGTCTCTCTGGATGGAGGACGCCATCGTAATTGATTAAAGCTTATCAGCAATTACAGCTCTGTTTATGATCTTGCAGAGGCTTTGTCTTTACATGAGGAGTGAATCCAAAACCTGACACAAAGGTCAAGTTCCATAACAAGATTTTTAGGTTAAAAAAAAAGAAAAAAAACAGACCTGTCTCCAGCCTAAATTACAACGCGTGGTGACAGTAGGGAGTAAATTCCTATTTCCTCTAGTGAAGACATGCAGGACAAATTAAATCAGACATGGTCTCCAGCAGAAATGCTCATCTGTCCACGGTTTAGGAGGTGACTCGCAGTTGGAAACCTCTGTTCAAACAGCAGCAGAACCTGTATTATATCACACTAGTGTTTTACTATAGTATTTTACTGGTCAAAGTATTTTATACAGAAGTACAACCTGATGTAATGTGTTTCAATACAGAAAATGAATGTATCCATAGCTTTAGCATGCACTGAAATGAAATGCATCTCAAGTCATTCCACCACAGGTTTAACACCTCAAAAGGGTCTTGTTCTGCTTTGAACACTCCCACGCTGCCTCTCAGCTCCATGGAGTAATTGATTAAAGCAAGCAAGTCACAGCACTTGCGATTACAACGCCGTTTTAGATCTTTTAGACTTGAGACTTCTTTAACTGCCCACAGACATTGAGTAATGAATTTAAGGAAAACAAAGAAATTCAAGCAGGAAATGTTGTTAGTTGTTTCTGCAGATGTTTTCCTTTTTCTAGATTTGGCACAGGCACCTTTATTCTGATTTGGTTGGACTGCATTCCCAGAGTATCTCCAGAGTTACAGTCGCAACAAAGCTCAAGGTTGTTTTCAAGAAGCTGAAGCAAAATCATTTATGCTACAAAAGTGGCATAACCCAAAAAATACGTGCCCCGGGCCAGTTAGCTTGCAGTGGCTATTTTTATAGTCTAGTAAACATGGCAATCGAATGCGACACCAAAACAAGCAGCACAGACAAAGCTCTGATCTCTTCACTCGGATTCTCACTCTGAAATAATTATAAAACCTATCGAGCACTATGGGATAAATAACTTCCATTGTTGCCCTCGACAATGGAGGAATAGACACACTGTTACACACAATTCATACCCAGACAGAGAGAACAAATGACTCACCAGTATATCTGATTTAAATCCACTCTGTAAAACCTATGAGCAGAATGAACAAACTTTCCCTGAACGAGGAAAAGACAGAAAAAAAATGTATTTTAATGCAAAAACAATAGTTTCTTCAACTTCAAGTTAAAAAAAAGTTACATTAGCACAATTGCCAACCTTAATTAAAACTACTTTACTAATAAGAAACGATGTATTTTTGCTAAGTTGGTCTGAGAATTTAATTTTTCAAGCGCGCAGGTTTTGCAGAAAACACCTGAAAGGTCTCCGAATCGAAAAGTTGAACAGTGGAGGTGAGCACGATCGGTGGAATCAACAGGCGTGTGTGGGCCAATACTTTTCTACATGGGAGCTAATCCAGCTGTAACTTTGTATGAGCTGCACCCCTCCTGGATACAGTGAGGCCAGCCACACATCTGACGCTGGTGGCTGCTGAGGATGCTACAGACCCGGGGAGCCCTGGGTGGAGAGCGGCTTCTCTGGACTTACCTTAGGTGGAGCTGTCATACACCATGGAGCTGTGGAGCAGGTGTGAGAAGTGAGAGCGTCCTCCGCCTCTTCACTAGTTGATCAGCTAAGTCCCTGCGTGTCAGCACCGCCGCCCCTCCGAGGGAGAGGGAACGAGGGAGGGAGGGGGAGAGGAGAGGAGGAGAGGATGAATGATGCAAGTTTACGGCCGACGCTGCGAACGCATCCACCGCGCACTCTGCGAACGGACCTCCTTCAAGTTTGATGCCGCCTGGCTGGAGATGATGCTGTGGGTGGAGGAAGCATGACTCGGTCGCCCGGTGCTTTGCGGAGAGAGAGAGAGAGAGAGAGAAGGAGAGAAGGAGTGTGGCCAATCACGATGCCGCTCGCGCTTTTACTCTCACATCTTTGCGCAGTCCAGAGGAGTCTCCAGGGGACAGGGCGCGTGTCCGTCTGCCTCCTCCGGGCGAGCACGGCTGCACTGAGGGGCAGCCTCTGAGAAAAAACAACAACACAAAACTGGCTGCTCCTGCTCACTTTGATCCGCGGTGCTTCCCTTTGTCTCCGAAGCGGAGCCGCTCCCGCTGCCGCTGCCGCCGCTGATGGGGACGGGGCTGTGGAGCTCATCCCGCGCATCCACTGGCTACGGGCGCGGAGCAGGAGGAGGAGGAGGAGTGTCTCTGGCGGTCTGAGTTCATTAAACACTCTTCTAATATGGATGAGCTCCGTGTCTTTCCCTCAGTGCAACCCGGCTTTTCCCCCCTCTTTTCCCCGTTGTGAGCAGCCCTGTTCGATGCGCTCTGAAATAAGAGACTGAGGCTGCAGAGTTTACACTGCATGCATCCGTCTGTCCAGGCTCTGGAGTCATCAGTTAGGAAGTAGCAGTAGGAGTTATTGTTGTTGTTTGGTACCTGAATTGTGATTAGCACAGCGGCGCCACGGTGCGCGTTGGGGTGCGGAGAGAAAGTCTCTCTTGTGTTAAACCAGGGCAGGGGGAGTGTGCAATGACCACACACAGGACGCTGTCGGACCAGTTTATATGTATTTGTGTTCTAATGATGGAACTCAATGGATCAACCCATCCGTCATCACACTAACACAAGCATCCCCCCAAACCAGTTTCTTATTTTCATTTTCCACTCATACGTTTATTTTCCCAGGGACGCACCTTTTTCAGTTTTTTTTTTATATATATCTCAGTATCTCAGTCATGCTGTATCTGCGATCTCTCAGTAACTCACACATACTTTCTCACAGTATCCACGCCACAATCTAAATTTTGATGTCAGATAAGCTTCAAATATGTAGTCATTTTAAAATGGGATGGCATCAAACTGGCCCCACAACACGTCCGCATGATCAAATTTAGCCCTAATGTAAAACTGCCTTCAGCCAGTGACCAGCCATGGGCCACGGAAAAGCACACAGACATTAAGCTATGAATTTAATCTTGCACTGTTTTAAATTAAATGATTTTTGCTCTGTCATTTTCTCTAAAAAAGGATGCATAGTTGGAGAAAATGGAGCTTTAATGAAAAGAGGGGGGGAGCCCTCTGGGGTGGATATCAAAAGCCAATGGATGTGCATAATTCATCTCAGATTATATCACAAAGCCCCACAGAAAGGCTTTCTCTCACCAGTTTTTTTATTTTCCTTTTCCAACTATTTTTTTTTAAACTCTAAATATTAGCACCCCATAGGAGGGACATTGTTGACTCGGATCTACTGAGGCACTTTGTTTTTCAGGTTTGTTTCCTGAGTAGCAGCCAGAACAATTAAAAACCTATTTTCAGAACACTCTTAAAAGTCTATTGCAAGTAAATCATATCTCGAACTCTTGAGAGGGCTCAACTCTATTAACTGGTTATAAATATCAGCTATTCGAGTGGGTCAAACGTTTGCAATGTCTGAGTGTCATGAGTTTACTGTATAATATTGAAAATAGTTATTTTATAAGTGATGTTACCAGGCAGTATTTCTCCAAGGTGTGTCTCTATGTTCTGTATTTGTCTTTGCTCTATGTACCAGTGAAGGGTGAATACATGTCTTATTTGAATTTGCATATACTGGCTCCTGACTGGTTATTATTTCAAAAACAAATACAACAGATCAGGTTTGCCGGTATTACACTGACAAACGGTGTTTGTTTCTCAGGGTGTGAGGTGATCGTTTAGTCAACTAAAGAGAGAATCTCCACAGACGTATTCTCAGGGTGTGGCTGCTAAGAAACAAAAGGACGCTGGAGCCACGCTCACAGGCTCCTCCTGACTTGAGCACACCCCCCTCTGCTGGTCTCACGCAGCAAAGAACTCTTTTTTTTTTCTTCTTCTTCTCTTGTTGGCTCACTTTGGCTGCAGGGACTCTGGGTACCAGTCCAAGAACACTAATTCAGACCCACAGGAAGGCTTTGCTAACCACTGCAGCACAAGCAGGCTTTATTGTGGAGCCTTGTTAATTCACAAAGCTGCTGCATGTAAGTGGGGCAAAACATAGCCCAAGTCCTGAAGATCTAAGAGGCAGCAGCGCAGCAGCTGCAGCGTGGGTCTGCTGGGACCGTGGGCCGTTCATTCACTGCGTGTGGTATCAGCAAACCTGTTGAGGAAAAGCGCTGGAAATGATCAGAGCTGCTCATTTGGCGTCAGTTATGGTGAATAATCAACCGGCTGTATTGTTTTATTCGGCACTTTCCAACAAATATCTCACAAAGCATTACTATACTCTCGCATGATGCTGCCTCTGTGTGGTGTCCTCGTATCAGCAAACAAGGAAATTAGTCACAGGTGATCAATGACATATTGATTTCTAGGTTTCGACACCTTTGTTTAAGAGGCGCACTCGTGAAGTGGATATGGGGGGGGGGGGTTCCCGGACATGGCTAATGCACATTAATGAACACGTAGTATGTTTGACAGCTGGATCCTGATGGATTTTGAAGGTTCAGAGTCTTGACACATTTCCCTGGCCAAAAGACAAACAACTCCCTCGTGGCGCACTCATCAGTTCTATCCCTCTGTCTGCTCATTGCTCATCCAACCCTGGCATCTGGTGTTACTCACAATCAATAGTGTTGGGTTCCAAAGTCTGCCCAGAGCAAGCAGTTGCCAATTATATAGCATCTGCGGAATATTGTTCCTGTCATTTGTTTTGCCTGAGCTGGACGGAGAACTTGCAACTGAAAAGTTCAGAGCTATTTTAAACAGAACTCTTGTTTTCATTGCTTAAAAATCAGCCACAGATCGCCACATGCTCTCACCATCTGGTTCGCTCCATCTCTGGATGTGTGTTTGTGAGTTCACAGCTAATTCACTTCGATTTTTTTAATTCTATTCTCCTGGTTAACCTGTGGACAGATTTGTAGCCTATAGGCGAGTTATGAAGGATCTTAATGAATGATTCATTAGATTCTGACACAAACTGTACTCCAAGGTCCAATAATGCCTTACATAATCTTCCTCAAACTTATTACAGACTCAGCTACTGCATAGCTCTGCAGTGCTCTAAATTGCTCTTTTGGCCCAGCTGCCCTTTGATTGATTATGATAAATGGGCATGAGCGACAGTTTAATGAATTACTCCGGCCAGAATAAATCCAGGATTCTCCATCTCATTGGGCTGGTTTCTTCTTTGGTATTGACTGGAGCGCTGCAAACAAACCTTCTCTATTCTCCTCACAAGTCGGAACCTCAAAGGAGCATTGTGTTTTCACTACAGTCGCTGAAGTGTCTGGCAGAGCAGTGATTCATCCAAAAACAACAAACAAAAGCCCCGTAGACCTGAACAATTTTGGGCATCACGTTGCTCATATAGTAAAGAAAGATGCAGTTGTAAGCTCAAAGATTGATGTGACACCACATGATTAGAAATCCCAGCAGAGACATGATGAAATAGTGATCGTACACTCGAAGCAAAGAGTAGCAGAAAAATAAAACATGGTTCCAGTGCTTTTCTCTGCAGCACAATAACTCCCCGATACTCTATCTTGTGCTCCTCCGATGAAGATGAATGCATTTGTGCTGCACCTCATTTGAGGTTTCCAGCAAAGGTGCACTAAGCCGGAGTCGAGTCCTGATCAATTGACAAGCGAGGCGCTGCGTGGGCAGCCAATCCCCCGGCTGAGCATGCTACTGTCAGGGTATGGAGACAAAGCATAAGGACCAAACGTGGAAGCATGCAGGATGGGCGAGCCATCGGCTGGGAGTGGGGGATTTTCTTTTTAATCAAGCAACATTTCAATGTTCGAATAATGGCAATTCTGAACACATATATCACACTGACCTCGAAAATGCCGTGGCTGGAGCTGCTACTCTTTGGCGGGGCATTTGAGAAAGGGATGTAGATGATGCAGACGTAAACGAATCTGACAGACAGAACATAATCGATTCATGTTGCTTGCTACTGGCTTTTGGTACCCATCCCAGAGGGCAGTATTTTCTCCAACTATGCATCCTTTTATAGAGAAAATGACAGAGCAAATGTCTTTTAATTCAAACCAGCCAGGGTAGGGCTGAGGGCTCTGCTTAGGGTCCACGTCAGTGCACAGATAACGACGTAGCTTTGTTGCAGAAGCATGAATTGGGCTTGGCTGTAAATGCTAAAGATGCAGCACACATATCCAATACAGATTGAACCATATTGAATCATAATGACCTGAATCTGTAATTGTAAAGTATCAAGACAGTTGTATGGGTTGAATTCACAGGAGTCCAGTCCTGCTGTAGTCCTTGTGATTGTTTCGCCAAACAGAGCTGGATGTACGGAACTTACATCTGAGCCATGAAGCGGCCACAGTCAGATAGAGATATGAAAAGCTGTCATGGTTATGTTTTGTATTTGTTTAAGGCCTTGTCAGGTTCCTTATTTGTATCTCATCGTTTTAGTCTTGTGTCATGTTTTATTTTGTAGACCATGTTTTCTCATGTTGCTTGTCTTCCTGTTTCGTTATGTCATATCTTATTTTGTAGTGTCTGGTCTTTCCTGTTCCTGTCATGTTTTATTTTTGAAGGACCTGCTTCCTTGTGGTTTGTTGTCCAATGACTTCCTGTCCTCGTAGCTGTGTCTCATTTCCTCGTTTGTCTTTAGTATTTAGTCTCTGGGTTTTCCTGTCTCCCTTGTGAGTTTGACGCATTTGATGTCACCTGTGTCCATGTGCCACGCCACTGATTCTTTGCCATGCTATGTCATGCCTTGTAAATCAAGTGTTTGCCTTCTTGGGCCTTTAAAGCCAGAGCTTCTGTTTGCACTTTTTGATTTGTTGTTTTGTTGTTGTTGTTATTATTGAAAGACTCTTGTTTCCTGAGTTCTGCATTTTGGTCCCGTTTTCCCCGCTCCTACACACCCCCATGACAAAAGATGTGTCCAACACCTGTGAATAATTCCAGATTCAGTAAAAGGGCACATTTAAGCCATTTTTTACTGTATTCTTTTCATTCTGATATAAACATTTAGCTATTGTTTCCCTAACAACAGAAAATTTGCGTAATTTGTCACATTTTAGTATTTATAAACCGTCACTGGGGCCGGATGAAAATGCCTCACACTCTATATTGACTAGACTTTGTATTCTCTGTGATGATTTAAACATGTCTCGTAACTAGTACATAATGCCCCTAGTCTGTGTAAAGGCAAAGTCACCTGACTTTGCTGCAGTTGATAAACTGTGTTGCCTGTGTACTGCTGTGTTTTCATGCTTATTTTGTTTTTGTTTCATTGTCGCTGCAGATGTTTTTCTATCACCTCTTTTTGTTGGGAGGGAAACAAATGGCCGCAGTGGCTCTGAGATTCTGTTGGAGAACACCTGCCTGCTGACTAGGTGAGCTGCTCTGGGATGGCTGTATTTGGGTTAGGAGGATTCATGTTGGTGTCAGGACCACAGGATGACCTGTCTCTTCCAGAGAGGTGCAAAGTGATGAGTTGCGACTTTACTTGTCCGGCAGTCATATATTTGACTCTAGCATCTGCTGGGTTGTGTCTGGCACCCAGCAACCAATTTGCCGTAGTTCAGGAGGAGACAGGGTGAAAATAAACATTAAATATTGATTTCAGGTTGTATCACAAATCTAACTGCAACATCCCTAAATTCAGCCTGGAGCTTTCGATGGTGACTGCATTTGTCATTTTCTGATGCTACAGTTGTTGCATTACAATGTAAATATGGAGCAGCATCAGCACAGAATTAAGTGGCAGTTGGCCTGCTGTATTACTAATGTCTACAGTGAGAGTCTCCATGTGACTAATCACGTTTGATCAGTCTGTGTGGAGACCAGCAGACGCCGAACACATTGACCAGAAATACATTGGCCGTCACATTTTAAAAATGTATCTGTATTCATATGCAGACAGCTGTTTATGGAGATTAGCCTAAATGTTGTCTGATTGTAAAACTCCTGCAACAAGCATCGCTGTTTGGAATTAGTGTTGCGAAATGCGTCGTTTGATAAGAGAGTCCAGTTGGACCGTAAACAACGCACAGCAAAGAGAAGACAGTGTCTTGGCCCAGGGTAACTGCTGTCTACGGTGGAAGTCCAAAAATATTGTCTTGTGCCCTCTGAGGCTAATTCACTAGAGTCAGAAGAGGGTTGCTGCATTACTTAAACTTTAATTCATGTAGCTGTCATGACTTGACTGCTGAATAACCATGGATACAGCTCAGCAATTCGGTGAGAATCAATTATGTCCTAACCTGATAGAGAGTAGAACTGGAACTTTCTAGCGGTCTTAAAACAAGCAGATGCAAAGAGATTGGCTTCTGGCCCATCATCTTAGAACACAAGCTGTAATATTCTTCCACAACCCCTCACGTTAGAGGCAAGGTTAGATAAGACAAAGTGAACTAAGATTCCAATACTTATCTATGACTTTATTATCGCCCAGTGAGTCCAGTCCAAAAAAACGTCCATTTCAAGGAAGGAAAACCTGGGTGAGATAAGGAGTATGAACTGAATTTCTACATTTAAATTCATGTGATAGGAGCGTTGTCAGAAACTTCTGAAGAAAGTTCAATATTCTGTCCTTAAGCTCTACTTCTTAAATTACTTCAGCCTTTGTGACTTTGTGATGAATTTAATTTTTGTTTTATCTGCAACCTTGGTTTGGAACCTTCGGCTGTGTGACGGTAAACTGAGCAGTCAGATTATGAAATGTCAGATTTGGGTGTAAGATTAAGGTAAAAATAAAGGCAGTAATTTAATATATAACCATCATGGTGATGGTTTGAAAATTGAATCAGTGATTGTTTCTTTTCCAAGATTCCAGATTAGTTAGTGTTGCAGTGAATTGAGGGACTGATGCAATTCACTGCTTCTACGTGAATGGTAATATTTGTGAATTTGCAAACATGCAGTTTCGGGTTGTAAGGACAAGAGTGCGTGTGCACGAGTCAGGGATGCATTTAGTGCCTCATTTATAACACCCTATTGTTTTGCTTGTCCATAACTGAACTTGCAGAGAGATTATGAATCATATCTGCTGACAAGCCCTTCACATTTCAGCCTGCAGTGCTACTTGTGAGCGGTCCCCTCAAAGCTAATGAAAAATAAACCTTTCCAAGTGTGATTAATTTGTGGATCTTTCTTTAAATAGTCGACAGTGCTCATTGATAACATTCAAACCTCTGATACTGGCAACACATCAGACAGTTGTCAGTGGAAGAACAATAAAGTCTGGGATTTACTGATTTGTCCACCAGCCATTATCAGCAGAGAACCAGGCATTCGTAATCCAAACTGAATAAACTTCAAGCAGACTGGAACTTTTGATGGAGAATGTTTGCGATGAATGAGAATAGAACGACTATATTTTACCAGCGTCGCTTCATATGAGATTGAAATGAAATTCTCATTCAGCAATGGACCAAAATTACAATGTCTAACAAATCCTGTTCATTTTTGGCCTTAAAAAGTTGAATTCTAAGTTCAAGGCAGCTAGCAACGCAGTTCCGCAGCGCGCTGCAGCAGCCGTCTTCTCAATGAGGAGGGCACCTCTGCATATCATCCCCTTGAATCTCATTCTCTCTGATCACTGGCACAGGCAGGCACTCAGAGGCAAGGCTGGGATTTTAAAGAATTAGTTCCTGAGCACAATATCCAAATATAAGTTCCATCCGCTACTTGAGCTTCACATTATATAGGGTTATATTTAAGAGAGGGTTTAACTAATTCCATCATTTATAAAAGTGTGTGTGTGTGTGTGTGTGTGTGTGTGATTTTAACATGGATGTCAAATACCATGAATGAGCTCTGCTTTCTCTGTTCATCCTCCGCCCACAGATTGCTACCTTTTTACTCTGGAGAGGGCTTTTAGAGAAAGTGCCTTTGCGGCATCCCTGCTGGCATTACCTGTAGCGCTTGCCTTTTTCCCCAGCCAAGGGCATTTTTCCTGTGTCCTGGCAGGTTGGGGAGAGGCTGCTGACACAAACCCCAAACTGCTTAATGAACCCAAAAGATCCGCAGGGCATGATAAAAGCACTACAGGGCAACAATGTTCCTAAACCCAGCTCCTTGCCCTGTCCAGGACTGTTATTTCAGCCCACTCTAATGCACTCTGGGGCTCAAACTGCACGAATGACCTGACCCAAATGAAACCATTCTATCTTTTCCGCTCGACCCATAGCAGCTCAACAACAGCTCCAGCCTTTAAAGTCCTGGCTTGGATTCTTCCCAGCCTTTTGGGATCACTGACACTGCAAGCAGTGCAAGTATTTATGCTCTCTCCTGCGATATTACCTTTGTTTGTTTGCCACTGGTATGTGGTCCATTGTTTTGATTATATGTGAAAGAGCTGATGGTGCAGTTGTTCATTCTCAGGTGAGAGGCTCGCTCACGCTTGTGCTTATGAGGTCGCGTTGTTCCCATTGTGTGCAGGACGAGGCCAGCCACACCCAGAGAGGCGCCTGCTGTTATAATCTCAACTGCGAAGCCTCAAGGGAGTGTGAATGCACGGCAGATTAAACAAAGTGCTTGCTGCAGTATGCATGAGATTTACAAATTAACTGTCACCTGTGCAGTAAAGGGATTCGATGCTAATGAGAACTAAGTGCATGAGGACAGCTGGAAGGCGGCATTTTGCAATTGTGTATCCTGCTCTGCAAGCACGTGCTTTAAATAGATAGAGCGGCTCTTGCTGTGGGGTGCACGGTGGATTTACTTGGCACGGTTCCGATGGAGCATCGTGCAGCGGAGCGTCCACACGCACATCATCACATCACGTTTATTACGAAACAAGTCAAGCCTACAATTACAGGAAATATCAAGTTTTTGTTTCATGTTTTATTTTTTAAGGCTAGCCAGGGTATTTTTACTGTTAATGAAGAACCTACAGTTTGATCAATTACTCTAAACTCCTGCACAATTAACATTTTTATTTTAAATTAATCCTTTTGGGAAAAACCATGACACGTCCTGGAAAAGGTTCTGAACTGGAGCCTTTATGTAGCAAGCCCCCTGAGGTGCAAGCTTGATCTCACTCACCACCTAACGTGTCTGAGATATTGGCACATGAGGAGGAGTCTGTATGAAGCTCTGCGGGTTTGTTTAAGGCAATGATGAGATCTGGAAATGTTACAGCACTTGGGGGCATTCTGTTCAGTGTTGTACTCACTGCCCCGGCCGAGAGTGACAGAGCAGCAGCTGTCCTCAGCCAATCATCCATCACTCTGTCCTCTGGGTGTGGGCGCGAGAAAGAGCAATGAGCAGCGATCCTATCTATCAGCCTGCAGGAGCAGTGAGGCAGAGCTAAAGTCTGTAATGAATTTAGTCCATGAACAACAGGTTTCACTAAAACTCACTTATAATGGCCCTGCTTTAAATTTTAATGTATTTTTTTTACTCTGTTTCCATTCATCACTTCTAAAATGCTTTGCACAGTTTTTCAATGTTTTATTTATGTGGACTAATTTGCAACCCTAGTGCTGTGGAGTTATCATTACTTTTATGGATGGCAGCATTGTCGCAGCACTGCTGCTGCTGTCACTGCTGTTTTCGGTCCGTTATAAATCAACCATATATCTTATATGCCAAGCTCCCCGAAAAATGAAAGGCTCTCTTCCGAGTATTTTTGATGTCTCTTTACCTTAACCTGGTTTTATTCGAAAAGATAAGATTCTGTTTTACATTTATTCACTGACACATGACCCCGATGACCCCTGAAGCAGACACATTGCGATGTTGTTGCCCTGTGTTTTACGGCATCACACACACAGTGCCACCTCAAACTAACAACATCAGTTCATGCATGTTGTGATGATTAACATAAATATGGACCCTCCGTATGTATGCATCTTTTTCCCATTGGCTTGGATTTGGACTAAACAAGATTCAGTTTCTAAGAATATCTAAACTGATCTTTCAACGCAGATCTTGGTTCAATTTTAGATTTAATATGTTATTTGAAGTTGTAAAAATGGCTTGATTGATGCCTGTGACTCAGACACTGTTGGTCTAAGAATGCGGCCGAGGAAAGATGTCGTCCCTGAATTGAGACCCAGCATGACGGGAAAAACAAAAGCTCACGGTGACCTCACCCCCCCCTGCAGGTGCTGCTATTAATAAACATGGTGTTTTCCCTCAGTATAATCCTGTCTGCAATTAGTTTTCGGAAAAGACTGATTTGAAAGTTCAATTGAATATTAAGATCATATCAAGGAGACGGTTTCTGCTATGGATGCTAAGGATTGTGGAGGATGCTATGCTACCTGATGCCGTTCGAGTGACCTGACCCGTGCTCTTACTTTGCGTGACCAGAGGCTTCACATACAGACACACTTTCCACAGGTGCAGAGACGATAGCTCCAATTTAGAAGTTAGCTTTTCCAGGATAACAAACCTTCAATCAAGAACCTTATGTAGATCATTAACTCATACATCAAGCTGAGAGAGAATGGATGATAAAACCATTTTAAAAAAAGGAATGGAATGGGGATTCTGACTCGGGCCACTTTTCATCTGCAAGTGTATTTGTGCAATTTAGGATTCAATCACATTCTGGAAGTCCAGAGTCAGAATGATGTGTGATAGAAGAACGTTGCATATGGGAGGTGTGAAGCACTTTGAGTGGCTGCTGAGACTAATGTAGCAGGAGAACGATGACTCTGTGTAACTCTGTTTATTATCCAGTTCCCTGATGAGAAAGATGAAATGTCTCACACAACATACATGTAAGTTGCATCACATGTTATCATCCTGGTTCTAATTTAAGGGGCAGAATACATTATATATACTGTATACCGTATATAATTAGCATTAATTACATTTTTACTAGCTCAGCCTAAAAGCACAACATGCAGTTACAAATGTTTGTGTTTCTGATTAACATCACAAGCATTCATCTACATTCTCTGTGGACTGAGACCCCGGGACATGGGTAAAGCCTCCTGCCTTGACACCGGCCTTCCACTGGGCTTTTAGAGTGATGGAGGCAGTGATGGAGCAGCCTCGTCTTCTCCGGGCAGCGTCAGAGCATCTTGCAAAATACAGAGAGTAAATCATTCAAGACGCCGGAGCGTCATCACATGGGAGAGGAGCAGCTTCTTTTTAAATGAAAACATTTTCAGCATGGATATGCAATCTTTTTTTTTTTTGATGCATGCGTGTAGCATTTATCTTTGTGAGCAAACGCTGGTGTTTTGAAACTGATTCCTGAGACTGCACACTTTCATCTCTGCACACAGGTGCTCGGCTGTCAGGAGCGCCACATGATGTGACTTTAATCAGCAAATTGAATAGGGGGTATCCGGCTTATCAAAGAAAATACTCGCTGGAGAACTCCTATAGAAGAGCGCTTCAGCACAGTCCTGATCACAATGATATTATTATACTCTTCTCTATTACACATTCATATGTATTTATTCAGCTGCTGGCACAGATGCAGCCTTTAAAAGTTCCTCTGTTGGACTAATTAGAGCAGCGCTGGCTTATCCCTCTGACTACTGTGGTAGTTATGGAAGCTTGCCTATTGGGACGCACTATTTCTCACGCAGTAAGCATCTTATTTTCCCAAGATATCGCTGCTGATATAGCTGTAATGGGAGCAACAAGAAAGTATTAGCTGTTATATTCTTAATTGCCTGCAAACAGCTTGTGAGGCACGTTGCCCAATGGCATGCTGTGAGAATGGCATGGAAAATACAGTTAAAAAAAAATGGCCCCAGTCTTCATGACACTTTGAATAGCCAGTTTCAGGACGTCCGCTCGGAACAAAGGAGACAAACTGATGCTTTAAAATCCAACGCTGTGTCCATGCTGCTGCCTGCGCTGCAGCTGTCTAACTTTGGCAATGGGCGCATCGAATGTTCTCAGTATTCTGCCACGTGTCTGCTTTCCTTATCCGAGCATCCGTGTCTGAACGTGCAACAATGTGAGAGGCCCCGCAGTAAAGAAGCTAAATAAATCCACTGTCCTTCTCGCTGTGACATGGTGGCATTGTGTCATCGTCGTCAAGCTGTTTCTCAGCGTGACGGATGGAGGACAGTTGCACCTTCCCTCCGCATTGAGCCATCCCACCTGACTCATTTGCTTGACCTTGACAAGGAAGTCGCTGTGACTCTGGCAGCGTGGATGCAAGCACCCTCCGGAGACAGCAGAACCACAGCATTCACTAATCCACTGTGCAAGAAGCCTCTCCTCCTGTCTCCCTGCGGCCTGCTCATTAGACGAGGTTGTGTTTGCTTGTGTTGACGGGTTCGGCAGCATGTGAGCGGGGCATAACTTAACAAAAACCCTGTCAGGTGCTGTACAAATGAGTGGAGGCTGTTCTTTTTTTATCTGTGGATTGTCACAGCAACTGTCTGGGATCAAAAACAACCTGACCTAATTATCAGCACACAAGAGAGTCGTCTTCCATTGTTATTCTTTAGCAAAATATATGTTCTGTCCATTATTCACATGTGAAAGATACATTTTTAAACTCTGAATTCATGTTCCCCTCTTTTATTAATATACTAACCACAGGTGTACAATTATAAACATAGCTGCGCTCCCTTTATCCTTCGACTAAGAGAGAGCAGAGTCCTCAGGCTGTTATGTCCAAGGAAACAGTATCTGTATTTCTGCAGAGCTGCATGACAATTAGCATGATGTTAGTCGTCTTGCAGCATATGGCACATTAAGATTAAATATGCATGCTTTGCTGTGACACCTCTGCAGTGTCCCCTAAGATGCAAAACCTGCTGCCTTGGATAAAATGAAGAGCTGGACAAAGGGACACAGCTCTCACTGTGGCAAAGAAACTTTTGAGGCTAAAATGTTTTTTGTTTAAATTGTTTATCTGTCTTTAATCTGTAAAATTGGAATTCAAGGTTTTCTTCTGAATCCAAAATAATTATTTTGGCTTTTCAATGAAAATATTCAGCTAAATGTAAACATTGTACAGTGTCAAATGATATCAGTCATTAGCTGCTTCATCTATTTGGTGCTCCACCCATCGCCTGTCACCAAAGCGCAGTGATTTCTGGGATATTTTAACCATTGCAGAGGTGGAGCGATACATTTAAGCTCTGCATTTGGAGTAGCCTGTGAAACCGGATGGTGTAAGACACGCCAGTGCTTTTCTAACAAAGTTACTTTTGGGACAGCGAGCTCTACAGAAGCCGTTTGGTTGCTTGACTGTGGAGATGTTCAGCTCTGTCACTGTTACTAAGCAACAACAACCATGTTTATTTCTGAATGACTTCTTGACATTTGTTAATGGCTTTTGAATCCTTTATATTGTTTTGTATATATTGCACATTCCTATCAGGGAGGCATCTCTGCAGCATTTCTGGTCGCAGCCAAGTTGGACTCTGCACTGAGAGTGGAGGTTTTCACTTCACATATATATCGCAGGCAGGTGTCACACAGGCAGTTTAGTGTTAAATCTATTTTAATATCTGATGATACTTGAGCCGGTCTATTTTATGTCCTGCCTGATCAGGTGCATCGTGAATGAGGAGGGGTGAACTGGGGTGACTCATTAAATTCCAGTGGGGACTGCCGTCTGTACAAAAATACATCTGAAGCTCGTTCTGAAAATAGTGTGATTTTACATCAGGTTTCCAGTCGCTCTGTGGTTTTAGCTTTTTCTCTTTTTTCAACATTGCCGGCTGTAGTCGGAATAATCTGTATTGGCTCGTCAATAATTCAGCGGCATTGCAACGGGGTATTGTGACTCACTGCAGGAGGCGGCTGGCAACGATTTCAAGCAGTCTGCTGCATCTTACAGGGCTGCGTGTTGGTCTGTAAAAAAGGAGAACACAGCCGTTACACTATTCTGTTTCGGCGTGACACAAATGATCCTGTGGCACAACAGAGGAGGAGAGGGGAGGCCGCTTCCTGACAAGCGTTGTTCAACACGCTGCGCTCTGAGGGAGTCGAGGTGTTGTCCTCTCTGCATCCAGGCAGGGTTTGATATCGCCCCTCCTCAGCTGCTGATCAGGCCATTTAAGCAGCGTAATATGATAATGTGTTTACTAATTACCACATGCTCATTCACATGCGGTAGAGTGAAGGACAGCTATGCCAGTGTTTTTTGCATTATTTCTAATTTGTTTCATCTGGATAGTTTCCTGTAGGTGCCGAGCAGTTCATTTTGAAAACAGAAGTGCTCCTAAAGGTTGTGTATGATGATGTGACCTGACCACAAATCAATGTTTTATGCGTTATCTGACAGCACACATTTAATTATAGATATATTTATTTAATTTTAAAACCACAGTGTTTGTGAATGTAATTATTAAAATCATATGTATGTTGAGCTTTTTGAATTGCAAGTAAACACACATAGAAGAACACTGTATTAAATGGTTTATACCTCAGTTCACTCCAGATTTGAAATGGCTGATAAGCATGCAGGTGATAAGTGCAGCATCTGCAGCAGATCTGCTGGGACAGCTGGATGTTATAAAGCTTTTGGCCCTGAGCCTGAATACTGAGCACAAAATCCACCAATACTGGTGGATGCTAATATTTTAATACTGAGCTCAAGTTCACCAGTCCTCATTCTGGCTTCAAGCAGAACAGGCACGTCATCCAACTCCAAGTTTGTTATGAAAACTTGTCTATAAAGGAGATCACAATGAAACCTCTCATCTATTCAGCAGCTCTCACTGACCTTCGGCCTGTGGGTTGAATACCACCAACTCAAGGCTGCAGTCAGAAAGTCAAATAACCTTCTTCCCTAACCACTTTTCCTTGACCCCCATCGAAAATAGCACAAGGTCAAGGAATGGAGTGAAAGAAGCCATAAGAAGGGAAGGAAAACGAGGATGTGCAGAAAATCTGAATCAACTAACATGTTTTTATTTTAGAAAAGAAGACGCACGTAGACTGTCAAGACAGTGTTCCACTGTGCTCACAGCTCTGCTGTGACTTTACACTTTGAGAAAGGGCTCCTCCAATTAGAGATGTTTTAAGACTATGCAGAGATCACTTGTCACTCCACAATAACACATGTTGTTAAAGAGTAGATGCTGTGTCTCCTTTCCTTTCGCAAACAATGATCTAGTGTTTCCTGATGATGAAGATTAGAAATTAGTCATCTCTTTTCTTTATCCTAGAGGGAAATCCAAGTGCTCTTATCCCCTATCACTCAATTAGGAAACTTCCTTAGAAAAATGTAGTATTCTTGTAACAGAAACTCCTCAAGGTCACAGTATGAGGATTATGACCTTTGCTGCTTTTTGGTAGAAACATTTCAAAAATATACAGAGAACCTGATCCCTGATACTAATTTTATAGTGTTGGTCCTTTTTGAGAATCAGGTAAAGTCATATTAATTGCAGAGAGTATCCACAGTGAGCCGGTGTGCAGCCTGAAATGCAGCCACAATAGTATGTCAGTGTTAACATCAACAATTCACTCCCGGCATGAAAATGCTGTTTTATACATTAAAACCAAGTGAGAAGAGTTCAACACCAGAAATCAACACAGTTTTACGAGGTCTGTATTTTACATAAGAGGAAACTAAAAAGGGAAATGGGCCCATGACAGTTTTAGCATTAAATCTTGTTTGACTCATCCTCTTCTATCACATGTAATCTCTGCAGAAAAGCCCCTGTGCGCAGTACTGCAATTACAGCTGCTTAACTTATCTGCAAAATGCAAACAAGCCCATCTTGATTGCTTGTAATGATCGTCATTTTCCACTTAACTAGTAATCAGCTTTTCGGATGTTTTTCATCCAGTGAAAACTGCTAGACGCTAGATCTCACATGTGCACTGAATAAAAAGTAAACACTGCTGGTGTGCGACGTGGACGTGTGATAACAAGCACACAGCAGATCTCTGCCCAGGAAACGAAGAGAATCAGTGAATGGTGCAAATCGTTATTAATGCATTATTATCCCATTCAAGAAAATGCAGGAAACAGGAAACAAAAGAACATGTGATGGATCTATAATCACTTGTCAACTCAAAAGGGGTAAAACAAGGAGCAGAGCGCTTTCAGACTGAGAGCGGTCATAACAAGATGATGGGCTGCACTTGGATCCCTCTGGGTTATTTAAGCAGAATTAAATGACCATCACTGTCCTCCTACATCAGCTTAACAGAGAGGATTTTCCCATCTACTTAACCCTCCAGTGCGTTTTAAGTATGTTGATAAATAGGGTTCTAACACAACACGTTTGACACAGAGGTGAGCGCTCACTGCTACATTAGTGGATGATGAGTAAACCTGCTCTCAGATTGTGTGCTTTCCTTCACTTGAGGATCCTTCTAGAGCTTTGGTTAAATACTTCAATGACATTATTTTTTCATGCGCAAAATGTACTCAAGAGCATCACTAAGAACAGTGTGTACCAATGCCCCCTGCCAGTGTTTGCTTCATGCTGCAGGTGCTGACTGTTTTTTTCCTGAGTCTGGAGAATTGTTTTTTTTTTCTCCCTGTGCAACTGTAACCTGGAAAACCTGCAGAATCGTCTAAAACATGCCCTTATTTTTACCAGGTAATTTATTTGTTGTGTCATGCAGCAGTTTTACATACGTTTTTTTATTATTTCACTTTGTTTTAGGATTTTTTTTGCGGCTCTATCAATCTTTTATCTTTTCACAGTTGTCATCAATGTGTCAGTGTGTGTGTCTGAGGTAAAACAAAAGGCTGAAAGGATTCATTAATATTTTACTATTACATTTGATGCTATGACACAGTATTACTGCTGGATATGTGTTTGTTGCAAGT
Organism: Pseudorhombus dupliciocellatus; assembly: GCA_016785235.1. Taxonomy (NCBI): domain Eukaryota; kingdom Metazoa; phylum Chordata; class Actinopteri; order Pleuronectiformes; family Paralichthyidae; genus Pseudorhombus; species Pseudorhombus dupliciocellatus. The sequence continues at coordinate 2,164,696 of JAFBJW010000365.1, read as the reverse complement.
CACTGCTGCGGATGTGTAACGTGGAACTGGTTTCTACTGTATATACAGTAGAGTATATAGTGGCGGTTGTTGAGTCAACAGTGGTTGATCATGGAGGTAAAAACATTTATGAGAAAATTATTTTGATTTTGGGGCATAAAACGCATCTATAAGAATAAACAACACTTGATGAGACATGGACCAAACTAAAAAAGTAAAAAGAAAAATACATTGAGTGAGTTTTTCTGATTAATGGTTTGTGCTTGTGCTTCTGGTGAGATATTGTTTGAAGCTTTAAAAATGGGCTGCAGTGTTGCAATCAATACAACTGAGACTGGTAGGACCGCTGTACTGGGGCTCCAGTGCTCAGTTGCTATTGGGAAAACTCTTTAACACAAAAGTGATGGTGTTTGTGTCCATGTCCTGAGGAACCGTGACATCCATCTTTAGTTGACACTGCGCAGGGAAAGATTGGGACCAGGTGTGTCCCACTAGGACATCAGTTCTTGAGGACGCTCTCCAAGCAGCAGTTATTGTTTTCCTCAGACGTGAATAATGATTTTGTGAGTCAGCACCAATTCTAATTTTGCTGGTCTCATGTGAGGAGAGGCCCGGGTAACATGTGATGTGACCAAGTGCCGTCCCAACTCTATAAACCATACGGAGTGCTTGCCTCCCTACTGTGCTTTCACATTTGTGCTGAGCACACATGTGTTCTTAATTAAAGCGTGTGGACGTTCTTAGGGCTGAAGCAGGGACACTGGGACTGGACCTTGTGTGTCTTAAAACCTTTCCTAAAATAAACACAGCTTCGTATGATCAAACTGTTCAGCTCTCTGCTGCCCTGTGTTTGCTTTCAGCACTGAAAAAGTAATGTAGGTCTCAGCTGAAACTTAATTTGACAAATCACCTTTGAGTCTGAGAGCCACTGTCCTTGCTGGGTCGGGTGAACATGTCCTATATAACACACCACAGTGACTTCCAAGCATTTGGACTTGAAGGTGGAAGATGACCTTCAGAGGCTCTTGTTTCTTATCAACTGCATGGGAACACTACAGGACACTTTTGTGAATGAGCTGGGCTGACAACTCAGATTTGTTAAAGGGAAAACAGGACCTCTGCTACTTGTTAGGAACAAGAACTATCTGTGCTGTCGCACTCATAATTTGCTATCTTTAGTGCCCAGTGCCTCATCACTCAAACAGCAGCACTGGTGGACGGACGATAGGCAGATGATGGGCACAAAGACATCATGTTTTGTCACTCACCCATCATCAAGACAAGGCTTTATTCAAAACCAATTTCACGTTGGCACCATTAATCTGTCCTGAACAGAACAGACGTCAAACACAAAGCCACAGGCCACTGTGGCTTTGTGTTTCACTTTGGTTTTATAAGAGCTCCGAGCTGTTTATTTATGTTTCACCCATGTATGCATCTCATGCCTAATTGCCCTCATCTCTCATGCGATGCCTGTGAACATTACCAACTCAAGGAAGTGCTGCTTGACACTTAAGCTGTTTGCAGATGGGTAATAAAGTGTGCTAAGCTCATTTGATCTGTGCCTTTTAAATGTTCTGCTCTGTACCAGGGGGAGCCATAATTCCCCATCACCACTCATGTGAGACATGTGGGGCTAGAAATATGGTATAGACAGACATAGATACTGTAGATAGATTGGATGGATGGATAGATGGATATGTTTCTCCTACATCGAGTGCCAGTACAGAGATAAATAGGCACTTGGTGGCACCTGAATTCTCAATGTTTGCTTAATGCGGAGCCAGTATGAGTCAATAGTTATTGCGTATTGTCTGGCATATTAAAGGAAGCTGGCACGTACTGCAGCAGCAGATCTCAGTCTGTGTGCTCTGAGTCTTAATGCCTAATGGAGATCATTTCAGTAAGTGGACAAATATTTATACGTGACTTGGACATTACTTCAAGTTTTTTCAAATATTTTGTGAGTTTTCTTCAAATTAAGTTTCCACTGAGGGACCAGGACATGTTTTGGGGGCACACACATGAAAATAGGTAGATGTAGTAACATCGATAAATATTCACTTACTGATGAATCTTGTTTAAAAGAATTATTATTATTGATTATAATTGATTCACTTTTAAGTGGCTCAAATCTGACACCATATACATTTGTGGCTTTTGTGTGCTAAGTTTAAGCAAATCCAAAAATAGCATCAGGAAAAGGTAACAGGCCAATCATGGCTGAAGGTAGTTAAAATCTCAAAGTGTTCATACACGGCTTCACAGGCGTCTTGGTTTGAAGATGGAATAATCTGCAGCGATAAACATAATTTAATTTCTTAATCTGCATAGATAAAGGTGCTGTCTCTTCCAATATCTCTTTGAAGGCTACAAATAGGGTTTTTGTGATATTTTTTTGTTTTATAAACATATTTTAATTTGTTTATCTTGGAGTAATTGCATTTCAAATGTCACTATAAAAAAATAATTGATTGATTCACAACCAGAGTCAAGTGTCCTCCACTGACATCTGTGTCACCTTATTTGACCCTTGATGGGATGTATGCATTAAATTGTTTACTGCAACCCCTCCCCTAGAAAACAAAACTGAATTGAAACCATGAGATATCAGCTAATGGCGTTGGCAAAGCAATAGATAAATAGATGATATTTGGAGGGAAGCCTAATTGAACACCAGCTTTGATGTTACAGATGTTTTGGAAAGAAATGTGATGTTCTCAAGCCACTCATTTCATTAGACTTTATCAAAGAACACACATGCTGAGATTCGTGTTATTGAATCAAAGTTATTTTATAGGAGAAAATAGTCTAGTCTATGGCTAAATAGGAGGAAGGATTTGATGAAAGATAAAAGATGAAATGTTATGTGTCTCTCTCCAAGTAGCGGAGACATCGGAAAATAATTTAATCTCTTTAAAGCGTTTGCTGTGGCTGTGGATAGCGGGAGATTCTCTGACATATCCAAGACAAGATCTTTATTTCTCAGTGCATGAACAATCTACTGTCTTGGGGGCTACTAAAGTCCAACAGAGAACTTCCTGCTGCATGCAGGATAAACACTGACACCAGACCAGTGGATGATGGGATTTAAGAGCACAAAGGACAGAAGAAAATGTGAAGCATGGAAAATAAATCTACAAGTGTACGTTCAGCAGTACATGACTGCACACTCAAAGCCTGCTTTCTGTGGGTGGTTAAACTAATTAGGCATGACCAACTCAAGGTGTTTGCTCATTCTTCCCAGATTTCTGTATATATTATATGCAACATATTAATAAACACATACGTAGTTATATGTATATGAGGACTGATCTGTCCTCCAAAAGAAGTGTATGTATAAGGACACTATCCTGTTCTTTGTGTATATTGATTGTTTTGGTCCATGTCCAATCCCCTAACATGGAGGACGTGGGGTTTATGACCTATACTGAAGCCATTCAGTATAGGTCCCATTTCTTGGGGGCTTTCAAGTCGCCGATCTTTGTGGTTGAAAATGAAGTAGTTCGGAAAATAAGAGAAGACATGGGATTAAACAATAATTGTCCTTTGCTTTTTTAGTGCAGCTTCTTCTGCAAGGTGACGTTTATGTCGAGCTGCCGGTTTGTTAGGGTGGCAGCTGGACGCTTAAATAGAGTTATATTTTGAAGTGAGAAGTAAATTGTTATTCTGCAGCTTTGAACTGTGTGTTGTCAAAGTCCAAGCAAATTCAATTCAGAGTTAGTCCAACTTCTTAACAAATCACCATCTGCAATTCTCCACTTTAAGCCTCAGTGCCATTTCAAATGACTTCCTGCAACTCAATTTGTGCAAATTATTTTGCCCTGTGCTAAAAGATCACAGTATGACTCTTCACTGCATTTCTTTTCCATGAAGCAACAAAAAGAGTGATTCAGCAATTAGCAGTTGGGGTGCATTTCATGTTTTCTTATTCATCAGCTTAGAAAAAGCCTGACCTCAAGGATTTATTTATGCTAAACACTCTCAGTTGAAATTGCATCACATGCTGAAACAAATTTAGCATTAGTTACTTGGGAGCGAGTAAAGGCGTGCATCGCTAACCACAGTTTTTCAGAGAGATGTTTTTCTTCTGAAGCTGTTGTGGGTTTTTTTTTTTTTTTTTAACACTGCAAAGGGCAACCTCAGAAAATATCAGGCCCACTGCCTCGCACTGTCTGTTGTGGCTGCGTCTGCCCTGCTCTGCCTCTCCACTCAGTCCTGCCGTCCTATAGAAACTCTCTGGGGACTGCAGTCACTGCCTGTTCTTTCTGAGAAATAGGTATTTTCTCTAAAAACAGATATTTCTAACATATCTTCACCTTTAGCACCAGAAGGAAATACTGGCTGAAATCTTACATAATTATTTCTACCGTCAAAAGCAGCTGGGCATTGAGGCATTGTGGGCGGGGGCTTTCTCCAAGCTGTTTTTGGCCTCCCAGACTGAGCTCTAAGCCAGGCTGCTTGCCTCGCTGCCTCTTGGCATTAGAAGCAGACTTTTATTACTGTGCAGGAGGAAGCTTCATTATGGCCACGCTTCTCTCCCCCAGCAAACTTTCTATTGCTTCGCTCCCCTCGCTTATTACCAAGATTACCAAACAGAGTTCAAGGGCTGAATCTGTCTGACGATGCAGCATTGCTCAAATGAGCCGGGACACCAGTCAAGCACATCTCCCGCTGGAGGAAAAAATATCGACTTAAATTTTCTCGGGTTGGGTGGCTGCAAGTGAATTGAAAGTGTTGTTTTTTTTGTTTTTTTTTTGTCTTCTAAATGAAAATGACTTTGGAGACAACACATCCCAACACGACAGGTTGTCACCTCAAATTAATTGGAACGTGGGAATTAAGCGTAGAGGAGATTAATGACACCAGGTGATGTCATCTCCGTAACCACGAGTTACTGCCGCGGCTGTTATTTCTGTGTAAGTATTTTTGCAAGAAAACATTAATAATCTCTGGAGTCTGTTGCTCAGTGAGTCATCCGAGGCAGTGTCACTTGAAGAATCACCAAGCAGGAGTCATAAGCGAGCGGCTAAAGATAGACTGTTAGGAACATCTCGCTAACAAGATAACAACTGATTTCCCTGACATTTTGAAGGCTTCAAAGTCCGCCTGTCAGCGAGACGTGAGGAGGCAGTACAACTCGGAGAAGTTGATATTATTATAACACAACTCACAGACATATACGCACGCAGCTAACTTCGCAAAATGGTTCTCAGTATGAAATCACAATGGTGACTCTAAATGTAACAACTACTTAAGCACAAGGAATAAAGCAACAAACACGTGTTCCTTTCATTTTTCTTGGATTGCATCATATTATAAATTACATGTACCACACATAATAAAGGCAATAGATACTGAGAAAAGTTTTAAAAAGGTCAATTGAGTGTAACTTCAAACTTTCGCTGCAGCGTTCCTCAGCTCTACACACATGGTGAAGGAGATGTTTGATAAATATTCAGGGTAAGTAGCTGATGTAGCGATCAGAGGGCGCAGATCTCACACTTTGCTGTTTGCTGTCTGTTCTTGCAGCCTGCTCTTTAGACGGATAAGAAGCTGGAGGTCCTGCGCTGCATTAACAGGATTTCCAGTCAAGTCCGCTAAATTGTGAAAGCGTGTAAGGCTGGACAGACCTGCCACAGGGGAGAAGAGCTCCTTATTCAAACTCATCACATTTCGCTAAAACCCATGTTCTGAGCATATTTTAAGATGGGGTGGGGCGTGGGGGAGGGGGGTGTCCTCTTGCAGCGTTTAGGCTGTTAGAGGACGGTGCAGCTAATGCAGCAAATAGATTGTGAGCGTCTGGCAATACAAACACAGTCAAAAACGATTTAAACTGAGCCATGTGTACCAAAAGAGCACGATTTTATTATGCATGGTGTTGTATTTATTACCCACTTCTTACTATTAGGTGGGCGTGTCTGATAAGAACGCTTCAATTTTTGCATTCTTCACTCACACTCACTCCACCGCAGCTGAGATGAAGGCTGGCGAGTTGTGTATGTACTCGGCCCAAGTCCAGGGAAGCACTCTGAGCAAATCCTTGCTGTAACTTTATGTGGGTTAACTTTCAGCTCCGTCTCCATGTGACTGTCAGGCCTGCGTGTGAGCAAACTGTGATCTGAGGCTGTTGCAGACACAGGGAACAGTGGACTGTGGGACACTGGGTGAGGCTGTTCAAATAGTCCAAATATAATTCTTCTTGCCAGCCTGAACACACAGAGCTGTGATTACAACCAGTGCTGTTGTGGCTGTAAACCCAACATGTCTGCCAGATAAAAAAAAAATACATTTTTCACGGCATACTGCCAGCAGGATATTCCTCTCCCTTCAGGTAGCTTTTTTGCTGGTTTAATATGATAGATATGATAGATACTAGGCTTTCCATATCACCAGTAGTGATGCCACGTTCATGCAGTATGTGAACTGCTCCGTTATACAGTATGTTTGATAGACTACTTCACAAGTAACTGTGACATTCAAACAGTGTTTCACAGACAAAACGGCAGCAATCTTCAATCTCTCTCTGTCTATCCTGCAGCTACACGAACCCTTTTCCATGGCATGTCGTAGCAGGACGGGCGCACAGGTGCGATAACTCTGCCAACAACCGCATTCATCATGCTGAGTTTGTTCCAGGGTCCCGGTGTATCCTGTCACCCCGTCACACTGGCAGCCTCACAGATGCAAAGACAATCTTATAGCGATGCCACAGGAGGAAGAATCCATCTGCCCAGTGATTGAAAACAGCTTTCTTCTGTCTTTCTTATTTTATTATTGAGACCCCTAAGAATGCACCTGCCTGCAGGTTGGGTTGGATTGCTTAAAGCTAGCAGTGGCTCTTGGTAATTACATGTGTGGCAGCGCTTCATATTGTAAATGTTATATTAACATTGGAGCTCACTAGCTTTGTGTTTGCTGCACTCTCAAGCCAAATCGTGTCTGGCCATGCTACATGGCGCCTATGCTTGCATCATGCTGCATCAAGCTAAATCCTCCTCCAATAACCGCTAAAGGTCTTCTTGAACTATCATCTGTGTAATTATCAGTTAGAGCCTGTGCACCCCACCTAGCACCCCAGACTGAATTCATTCTGAGGGAATCACTTAGTTACATCTCTGTTCTTACATAATGACGGGTCAGTACTGAAGGGCTGGTGTGCAGTATTTTACAGGACCCATTACCAGGAAATCAACATAAATATGAGTGCTGAAGAGCTAACAGATTTCCATGAGTGGGCCATGACCCCAGGAAGAACCTGGAATCGAATGGAATGGATCTGAATTAGCAGATCCAGGAATTTCTTTTCACTTCCTCTGACGATGTCAAGAACGAGCATAAGCCTCAGTGGAGGTGGGAACACGCCAAGCATCCACCTATTTTATTCCATAGTCTATTTTTATTAGTGTGGGCTTACATGGTTTCACATGACCTGAAGCTCATTACTGGTTGTTCATCTGCAAGCACACTGCTAGGATGCGACTATATCACCCACTGTGACAATATAATATTGTAATGAATTATAATATATCAGTCCTAGTACTTTAACATTTAATAGTTTTAAGTATTATATAGCTTGTCCAGCAAGTTACTGCTCACATCCATCACAGACATCCCTGCTACAAAGCTGTTCACAACATTTATAGGAACCTGGATATACATGAATATCTTACTATTGCAGCGTAAATCCAACATGTGTAAAATCTGTGGGGCAGCTGAGTAAAGCACGGCACTGCCTGATAACGCGCCTTCCATTAGATCTGTGGTAGCGATGAGACGGTGCTATCAGCGCGCACAATCAGACGCTCAATTATAAATCAAACCCCTCAGTGTAGCTGTTAACCCCTGCCCCTCGTTTGCCACTGAGACAGATGCCGTGCATACTGTGCTCATCTGACACACTGATTACCACACTGGGATTTACTGTCCTCTTCACAGTAAACCAGTGTTATTGTATAATGAGACGTGTGGTGAACTTTGAAACCTGCAGCTGCTCCTTAGGCTAGAGATCTTTGAATGAAAGTCATCTTTTCGGGACAAAAAAAAAAATAGATGGCCTTGAAACGCAGGGCTGGTTTCTTCTTTTGCCTGCTGGTTAGGCCGGCCTTGAGCTGCCAGAGGCACTGGCTTGTGGCTCCCTCCTCCCATTCCCAGCGATAAAGCTGCTGATGTATATTAAATGGCATAGGTCTTCATAAGTGTCATTGTCTCACTGGTCTGATAAAGACTAATATCTGCTCCACTTCCACCGGCTGTGACTTTCTCTTTTATTTCTCTTTTATCGCTGCAGGGACACTCGCAGCAGTGCCGGGCTCTGGGGGTGAAAAACAAATAGATTCCACATGTGGAGGGAAAAGAAATGTATCAGCTGTCTTCAATAGTGTCTGGGGTCAAGGCAAGTGCACAGGAGCAGGTCTGTGCTTATTTATCTGAATATTATTGGTGTGGAAGCAACTTCAAGGAGTTAACGTACCATCCAGTGAAGGTCTGACTACTCCGGAAGGAGATTCGTTGTTAAATGCACCATGTAAGTGGGATGTGACACAATTTATTTTATTAATCTATACAATCTTATATGGTTTCTTTCTGTTCTCACTTACTTGATTGGACAGTCGGGTTATTATTCACTCACATATTAACTCACCGTTGATGCCTTTAGTGGTTTGTGTAACTGGATACACAGATTGTTTCATGAGGAAACAGGCAGCCTATGAATAGCAGAGATTTGATGTCATAATTACATCTGAATCCTCTGTGTTGCGCAGCAGCTAATGGATTTTGAAGAGTGGAGACTAGAATCATTTTCAGTTAATGTTATATTGGGGAGATGAAAAGAATTCCTGTGCTGCTGCAAATGTGCCCAGTGAGGTGCATGTGTGCCGGTTATTACAAACTACAGGCTGGACCCCTGATTAACTCAGTTAAGTATGTTTCATCTGGTGATTGTTACACAGCATGATTTTTCTATGGTGTCTCCTCACTATCTTAATTTAGGAAAACTTATTTCACTGCTTTATTTTCCCCTCTGCCATTAACTCAGCGCTATCACTGTCTGTATGTCAAAACAGATCTGTGGCGCTAAGTAGCTCATAAATAAGTCAGATGGTGCAAAGCTCTCCTAAATCACAATTTCCCGTCCCTTTGAATGATTCAATGCAATTCTAAAATAAAATAGTGTTGCAATTGCTTTTTATGTCCTTCTTATATTTCTTCCACATCTACATGTATGCATCATATTGAAATGAATGGCCGCTATGGCCGCTGGGAGAAGAGAAAAAAAAACTGTAACATATTAGTTGTCAATTTCCAGATGAATCCGCCAAAAAATAAAAACCTATTCAGGTCTTCCTGAATAATAGACACAGTTCAACCATGTGACGAGTACATTTGTTGAAGTGAGCTGATTGTGTGTGTTACTGAGAAGGCATCACTTTTTATGGTGTGATCCGTCTGTGAGATTGAATGTCTTGTTTTTCTGCCAACAGAAAGGAGAAAACCTTGAACCACTGACCCAAAGCCTTGTGTCAGCTCACATCAATAGAGCCAAATCAGTCATTGTGAATATCCATCAAAGTTTCACCTCCACCACATATGTTGCAGGGTGGTGCATTTAAAAATACTGCATTGCAGATTAGCCTGACCAGCAACGCGATCGCAGCGGGCACGGCTGCACAATTCGCGGTTGATGTAATTTGTGTTGAGTTTAATAGACTCCGTAGAGCAAAGAGCATCGTCAAGGCCAGCGAGGAGGATGGAGATTGCATGTCCCAGGAGAGGCCACTGTGTCACGCACTGGGTTGAGAAAATGTAAGAATGTGTCTCAAGGACTCTGGTGTGCAGTAAATCTGACATGAGCCAGAGTATGTGGCCATTTGACCCTTGGACCTGCTTGATGAGAGGGTGTTGGAAAGGGTTTGGTGAGGGGAAGAGCAACGACACACGCTGTATAAATTTGATGTATCTCGTCTCATAAGACAAGCCAAACGTTAGCTTGTCTAAACTGCACTCACGCGAAGTCAATGGATGGAGGCAGGGAGGCTCCGTGACATTGTGGCTGTTGCGTCCTTCACCATTGTTTTCAAGCTGACTGCACCATCTGTCACTGGAGAAAAAGCTGGTACAGCTCAATGACAGTGAGGCAGTCGCTTAGCTCACCTCCACTTCACGTTACCGGGACGCTGCGAGAGGAATCTGCTCTTTTTGACCCAAAATTCTCCCCACATTTGACACCAGACAAGATCGCGCAATCATCTCACCCACGCCCAAAACTTTGCTAAATGCAATAATACTTTAATGAGGCAGATTATTTTGGTCCTTTAAAATGTCAAAGCATGAAGAGGGACAAGCCCATTTGCATGTCCTGTGCCCTTGCTAGGTAACTATCCTTGGCTTTGACTTGACAGGGTCAGCCTGCTCTGGCTTTGTCTTCTCTTGGGACATCATTAAATTTCTGTTTCCAGCACCTGAGCCTCTTTTAAGCATCTGATCACGTCTCTCCCTCTCTCCCTGAACTATAACGTGATGTCCTCTTTCCATGCCCTGGCTCAGTCTTAAAATATAAAGTTTCTCCCAAGACTGGTCACTCTTTGTTTAGCCATCTACAGAGATCAGGCTGTTTTTTTCGATCAAATATCTGCAGAAGCCTGGCCTAGATTGTGCCACTGAAGCACAGCTAAATCAAAATTCTGTTCTACAAGACATAATGGGACGAAATTCCTGAAAACCTAAAATAAACTTGACCATTCAAGACAGTGTTTACTGCTCAAGGTCAGAACAAGTGTGTCGACAGAAGAGGAAAGCAGCTTTTTCAAAGATACTCTATTTAAAACGCAGATGGTTCTCTTTGGACTCTAAAGTGAGACATTCATCAGAAAAATGTTTCTTACTCTCTTGATTATTACAGACAATAGTGCAACTATTTGCTTTGGAAAATGATGAACCCTTTGAGGGTTGGATTTGAATTTCACACTGAAAAACTGAAACACTGAGGATCAGGGTTAGAAAAATCCAGTGTGCATTAGATGCACCATTATATAATGTCCCATAGGTGCTGAATTTGATTTACCTCGCTGGAACGTGAGGGTTATTTAATGCCTCCATCATCCAGCAACTGCCTCCACACTCTGGCCTCTTGAGAGCCAGGAGGAACACAGGGCCCACTGCAATGCCACTGGTGCCGCTGACTATGACAAGGAAGTCTGTGAGACCCTCCAAGGATATTCCTCCCCAGACCATCCTTGGCCCACCACTAAACCATGCCAGACGACGTTAGAGGCAGCATACCTTCACCATGGCGTCTACAAACTCTGTCACATGTGCTTAGTGTCAACCAGCTGTCATCTGTGACGGGAACGTGGCGCCAGTGGTGGACCTGTCAATTCTAGTGTTGTCTGGAAAATGCCAATCAAAGCTGCAAGGTGCTGGGCTGTGAGCTTAGGTCCCACTAGCGGTTGTCAGACACTCATGCCATCGTCATGGAATCTGTTTCTGAGAGATTGATAAGGAACATGTTCAGCAGTAGATGGCTGGAGGTCATTTTGTAGAGCTCAGGCAGAGACCGGTCCTGCCACTGGGTTGATGCCCTTCGACAGCCCTGGCCAGCTCTTCTTGTTTAATGCCAGGCCTCCTGGTCAAAATCAACTGACTGTGACAATTAACCGTTCCCGTCTGTAGGACACTAGATATGTTGGTTAGCCTTAACTGAATTGTCTTTTTTGCTTATTCAGGCAAGTTGACCTTGACCTGACCTGAGGTGGAAAGCAAACAGGGTGTGTTGCCAGTGTCAAAATATGGCTGGAGCTGTTATTCAGAGCAGCTTCCCGAGCAGAGGATGGTGGATTTGATGGCCACAGTGTGAGAACTCTGGGATTTGTGGAGACATTTGTTCTTATTTCAAACATGTAAAACGTAACTCAGACCTACAGTGGAGTCACTGTCTCAAGCCAGCAGTGAAATAAAATAGACATCATTATCATCATCATTATTTGAAACTGGTGCAGTGGGTGAAATAACTATTCCCATTCGTTAGATTCTGTCAAAAGTAACCCTGCTGAGGAAAGAGCAGCCGGAATAAAACATTATTTTTCATCTCAGCAACATAGCACAGGACATTTTCTGACTTGAGTATCTGACCAACTGAAGAGGGAGGGAGACGCAATTTCAGCTGTCAGTCACCCCCCGAGTCTCCAGCTCTGGGGACAGTTGAGGGACAAGTTAAGTGCATTTTAGTGTTTTTCTTCACATCCAACAGAGACACCTTCAACAGCCAAGAATGTGTGTATGTTAAAAGACTGTCAACCTTGTCATCCTTGCTTTTGTTCTTTGTGTCACATTATCCGTGACTTTAGTGAAAACACAAAATGATCTGACATCCTCTGTTCACTGGTGCTGGGGACCCATCTTTGCTCTTTATAGCAATCGATTGATCTGATGGATGGATTGTTTGTTCTTTTTGTGTCCGACTGGTGTAAGGATAGCATATCTTTGTTAACGTTGAGGAACATAGTTACCTATAATATACATTTATAGACTCGAGTTTATCCAAACTTATATAATTACCCAGACTGCATAGCAATCCAACAGATGAGACATGTTTGTTGATCACTGACCCTTGATGCCCTATAGTTTTACTGTCAACCAACAGAAGGACAGAAACACAACGTTTGTTGAAACAATCCCATTAAGAGAAAGGTAAAGTGAATGCTTTTTGACAGTAGAAAAATTAAGCTGAATGAAGCATTCGTTCTCCATCAGAGAAACCTAATGTTCCTTCTCAATGTCGGCCTTCAGTCCCTTGTCAATGTACTTGTTGTCGAACATTTATCCTGGTACAGATAGGACAGTCACAGCACTTCGCTCATGGCTACCCACAATTTCTTCCAAGCCAGGATTGGATTTTCTGCAGGAATTTGTCGCCAGCAAATGGAGGTTTCCAAACAACAGAGAGGCTTGGGTAATTGTTTCGGCCAATCTGTGGCAGTGTTGTATCTAGAGCCATCTGCAGTGTTAAAACAGCAGCTCGAGAGCACAGATATGACACGGAGCTGCACGCCCTGCCTCGTGATCAAACAGATCTCTGCTGATATTGTTCTCAGATTTTCCAGCGTGTACACAGCTTGTCCTGTTTGTGTAGCAGTGCATGATGTAATAGGATTTTACCTGTGATCCTATCTGTTCCCTATTATTCTCAAGTTACCCATGTAGATGCTGCTTTTGACCTGGGGGCCGATGATTACAAAAGAAAATCATATTGCCTGTTAGGTTTTCTCATCTCTCTCATCTGTTTTATTCAGGCTCTGAGATGCCCCACGGGGCAGTTGAGAGATCTAATGACTGCGAGGTAATTAGAAAGCAGACAGGATGCGGCAGAGCAGGTATGGGTGAAGGAGAAATGCCGTGGATAGGGAGGGACTGCAGGGATCTGTGAAAAGTTCAAACAAAGGCAGCTGTGTGCTCACTGTGAAGGAAAGTATATGACACGAGGACAGAGCCAGTGACCCGACACGCCATGCTCTGTTTGGCTTAGCTTTCATACGTTTCACCTCCTGCTTTCCGACCTGCGTTCATCCCAGCAAATGGCAAAATAAGAATTTCCAAAAATTTCAAGAACATTCGTCAAGGCTTCCTCTCGGTTTTTATTTCCCAAATATTAATTGTGATATGAAGCAGATCAAGTTTCCCATGCAGGGAAGTACAGATGTGGAAAGCCAAGTGGCTCCAGAGGGTCTTGGTGGGCTGATAAGTCTGGAGTATGTTTGCAGCATCAAACATTAATGTATCGAAAACTAGCCATTGTAAATACGGCAGAACTACATTCATTTTCTGGAAAGCAATCCACAACTCAACGAGTGCATGCATTTTAAGCGCCAGTGGGCTCAGTGGAAATGAAACCAATAAATCTGGAAGTGCACCTACTGAGCTGTGCAAGATGTGGAAAGGACAGCAGAAGGATACTTGTTATCCATGTGGATTAAAGTCTGTCAGGATTAGGATGTTTCGGGGGATTCCATTAATGAGTTTTGTTGCATCAAGTGAAAACAGTCAGGGCGTCCCCACAGTCAACAATGGAGGAAAACATAATTACTCTGAAAGTTATTATTCCTGAAGAATGACTTTGGTAAGACATTGATATCCACAGTGATACAAGGACGTGGGCTGTAGACGTTGTATAACACTGAAGTTTGGGTCGTTATCGAGCATTTACTCTGCTTTAGAAGAGCAGGCACAGCATTTCCGTGTGTGTCTGAGTCTGCAAAGTCTAAGGCCTTTGAGGAAGTGTCTCCCTCGACAGCGGCTGTCTGACATTTGAGGGTCGGCCCTAATAGAAGACACGCTGTCAATTTCTGTGGTGCATTACTGACACAAGCGGTTCATTGCCCCCTATTGACCTTGTGCATTTCAGCAAACAAGAAAGCACTCAAACATATATTGCTGGGATTCAGCAGTCAGTCAGCCATTTGTTATACAAGTCATGGTAAATGATGGAAATATGTGGCTATTTGAGGTCGTAACAATATAACAGAATTTGTTGTATGGCTGTTCAAACCATCAGAGTCTCAGAAGAGGAAAACCACAGGGGCTGTTAGCATTATAAGGATTATTATCATTTCAAATGTTACTGTTAACATTAAGCGCTATCCATCTTTGAACACACACACACACAGTTACTGAAGCCTACTACAGCAGCACAGACCCTCCTTTTTTGATGTGTCTGTGTTTTCAGGGGTTCACCTCCTCATAAACCTGTGTGTGTTTCCTGCTTTGGCAAATGCAGAATCACATAAAAGGCTGTTGTTGTTGGTTTGATTGGCACCTGGCATCCTGTTCGTAGCCCAGAAAAAGTCTGTTATGGCATGTCGGACTTTAAAGTCAACACCAGTGATTAGTTTTCACAGATCTGACAACGTTACACTAAAGAAAAACTGTGGCACTGCAACAGGAAAGTTTGTTTGGAAGGAAGTATCATTGCCTGAAATCCTATTAAAGCAATGCTCTACAATACGACTATTACCACAGCATCACACAGAGCCCTCAGCCGGTGGTTCCTGTTGTAGATGGGATGAGGACAGCAACTCTCTGCATGTCAGCTCTGCTCAATCTCTTCGCTCTGTCTGCCCTCTTCACCCTGCATCACGCCACATGTTGTGTTGGATCTGTAACTGTGATTAACGTCATCGTCTCATCGCAGCTCTTCGGTGCCAAAGTCCAACCCCTACTCCTTCCCTGGGCGTCTTTATAGCTGTGCTCATGTAAGGATTATACCAGCTGGGCCTGTGGACAGCATGGATTGAATCCTAACATCAAGCCAAGGGATTGTTCTGGCACCACGTCATAAATTTGTCATTTGAACATCATGGTCAACAGTTGGAACATGATTTTATCATCCTTATGTCGCAGTTATCTAAGAGGCCTCATTTCTTCAGTTTCATGTTATCGTACATAATGTCTCAGTGCAGTAATGATCACTGATTTGCACATAATTAAAATGTTATTATGTTATGTTATATTTTTGAAGACAAAATAATGTCATAAAGATCTTTACATTTTTCCTTCTTACCATTGTTTGGTCTGATTTTATTACAATGGTTTCAGTTAAACATAGAATACATCAGAATTATTGATTGTGCAGTGCGCTCCCTAATGATTCACAGGAAAATTATTTGGCTGAATGAGACAGGAAAAATCATTTATTGCTCAAACTCGTTCTGCAGAAATCCTGCCAACATGTTCCCGGCGCATAATCAAATTAACGTCCTTAATGACATCGCAAATACTGTACTAATTAAATTCACTTAAAATTACAATGACATTAGTTTCCCTAGCGCTACATCAAACTGAGGATCAAATCCAATGTTCAGTCAGAGTCACACGGACTTATACTATAGATGGATTATACCCAGATCAAGTTTTATTTAACAAGCACACACATTTCAATGAGGCTCCACGTGATTGTAAAAGCAACTTTCACATTATATAACAAACAAGCTGAGATAATTCCTGCACAACAAAATATATCACGATACATTGTAAATTCACCTCTTCGGCACAGAAGGAGGAGGGAAAGTTCATCGAGCAGCTGCCTCTGTCTCACTCAGTCTCAGCCTGGGCCCAGGTCCACAGTGGTCTGTACACGTCACAAAGACATCTTCACCTAGCAGACACGCTGAGCTAACATAGTGGAATGATTTTACCCCAGAGAGCAGCGCTAAGAGCATCGAGTGCGCTCTCAGCAGCTACTGCTGGGTGACCGGTGTGTCCCCTGAAGTACATGGCACGCTGAAAAATAAATGTTTGACTTGACGTTGCTCAGTCAACTTGCAGGGGTCTGCGACTGTTTATTCAAATCTTTGACTGTCAAGGAGACGATCTACTCTAGCTGTGCATGTCTGTCCCTACAGAAGGTGCATTGAGTATTTCAATAGTTTACTGAGAAGTGAATGGAAATTCTTCCAGTTTTCCCTGAGAACCTACAGCTTGTGCAGAATAACGCTGCAAACACCACTGTGGCAGGTTATTGTCCGTACATGGTGAACATGGTAAACACAACCAGTACACATTGGCGTTGTGTCACAGCACAAAATGAGTGGTCAGCACTGACTCTCTCGGGCTGTTACTGAGGCACTTTGCCTGTCAGGCCAACCTTGGGCATAAGGTTGCACGTGCCTCAGTAGCCCAGCTAATATTGGCATATCCCAGGTGTCTTATTTAGTTTCTCATGGCAGGAATATGAGCTCATCTGATCTCATGTAAACTGACATGCACCAATTTATAGAGAGAATATTATCTGAATTGTAAATATGTAACTCCAAATATAGAATTCCAGTTATACCCAATGTCCTTGAGGAGCAATGCATGATGCTATTATATGAGTAAATACTTCCTGACTAAAGTTTATATGTATGCTTCAACACAGATGGACAAAACAATTCAGACATATTCACAAATAAAAGAGGATCACAGAAGTGCTAAAGAGAGAATGAACAGATTCATGCTTTTATGTTAGTTTGTTTTTTTAACCAAATTTAGGGCTCATGGAGATAAAGTGTCTTCAGCATTTTAAAAGATGGTTCACCATGTACATCCTCCCCTCCGTGAACTCTCAGCAGTGTGAAAACACTCCTGGCTGACATTGTGTGCTAACAGACTTATGGTGGGTTGTACAGTACGCATGGCTCTCAGAGAAAATAAATAACGCTTACTGGCTCCTACAACTGAAACAGTGCTGAATCGATTGCCCACACTATGTAATCGCGTTTGTGTATCCTCCCATGCTTATTGCTGTAGTGATTCTTAGAGCATTGGGAGGAATGAAACGAAAAGGAGACAGGAGATTTCTGGAAGCGGCTCCGTGTTAAGCTGATCAATTTCAAAGTGGAGATTATTTACCTGCAGCAAGCAAACAAAGAGCTTGTCGAAAACAGGCAAAGCCTCAGATTCACTCAAAGGGCTCAGCCACAGAAATACATTTTCTACCTTCTCCACAAGCTTCGTTAGAAACAAAAAATAGTTTCAGGTCTCATTAGTCCTGCCTAGAACCTGACCGTTTGAATATCACCAGTCTCATTTCACCTGACAAATGAAACAATGCTATTTGCACTGCTCCAACAGATCGTGTGCCTCACATCAAAGGCAACTAACTACAACAACAGAAGGTGCTGAGCCCTCTCTTTTTTCTTCGCTTTTCACGTCACAGCATCTAGAGAATAGTCTTCATGGTCACATCTTCACCTTTTTTTTAAATGTGAGATGTGTGAACATTTTGATTGTGTGTGCACACCTTTGCTAAGGAACAATCCTGTGAAACTATTAGAGCCTATTATTCCCGATGGAGGTCCATCATCAGGTTCCTTCACCATTCCCCTGATGGGAATTTCCCATGTGGTGTCCTTGCTGTTGTGCGTCACTGCTGGTATTTTATGATCCCAATACAAAGATTGAGGTGGAAAAGGAAATGGCATTTTCATGATAAATTATATATCTGAGTTATATTAATGTTAATTGTTGAATAGAACTGCTGCCTCCACCAATCAGTGCAGTTTCAGTCTGCGTACATTTTTTCAAGACTTATCTTGACCTGAAATATAATCAGTTTGACTTGACCTCCAAATGACAACTGGTCGAGGTAAAAAAAAAAAAAGTTTTTGTGAGGCTGCGTTACCTTTGTCTACTTCACTGCAGGCATTAATCTGTGAGTCTGAGTCAATCTTTGTGCCAAATATAAAGGCTGTCGCTGGGTGTGACTGTGATTTAGATAAAGTTGTCACAAACTTCGCTCCATGAACTTGAAGTGGGCATGATCCCATTCAACCTTTTCTCCCCTCAGCTTGACAGCAGAAACAAAGCACACGTCCAATACCAAAACCCTCTAGGTCACAATAATCATACTGATGAACCTCTCTCTGTGTGGATCTCTTTCAGTCTCCCTCTGTGACTGACTGACTATAACCAAGAGGAGAAACATTTTTACAATGTGCGTCATGACACTGAAACAGAAACTGTATAAGAATCCATACATCTGCTCAAAAAGATCAGTGTCTGTAACATCCATCAGGTAAATCAGAGCAGTATGCCCACATACTTGGCTTTACATACTGTATAGTATCCTAGTGTCATTAGACCAGGCCTTTTTCTATACAACATTATTATTTCATGTGAAATAACAAGACAAAGGGAATGAATGGGGCTCAGTATCTTACAGTCATTTATTTTTTTCTGGTGTCTTTTGGAATGACAGATGAGCTTTTATCTGTTCCACCTTGTACTGGCATTGAACCTGATTGAATAATTTATTTTTAGGACAACACTGCGACCGGCCCCTCCGCAGACCACTCTGTTCCCTGATTTGAGAACAGGAACATTATTCATCTCATCATAATCTTTTAAGGCGCTTCATATTACATTACAAACAAGGTCAGAGCACATTCAGAAATAATAATGTTTCTGTAATCATTTTAAATCCCCCCTCCCGTCTGCACCGCAAGACAAATTGCAGTGCTTATTTATTTTTCATCAGCGCTGCAGCAAATTAACACTTTTGCTTTCCTCTAAGCACGAGGACGTCCGCGCGCCCCCTCCTTCGCCCGCCGCAGAACTTGTTGTGGAGTTGATCGCAGATGTGTGACGAGGAGGCATAAGAGATTGTTGGGTTAAGACAGCAGACACGGGGGGGAGGTCTCAGCCCGTACCCTTCGATGCACATGGGTCAGGTTCATTTAGGTGTGACCACAGGATTGGTCCCTCGGAGAGCAATTAGTTCCCAATAAAAGATGTGGGATGGTGGATGCAGCGAGATGTCAAACAATGGCTTCACCCCTCATCAGCTAAGAGCCTGTTAACCCCGGCCACGGTGAGGGTGAACTGCCAGCGCTCTGTGTTTCTGCATGGCTACTCCCCTGATGCACACACTGCGGCTCAGAGTGATCAAGAATCAAGAATCAAGAATCAAGAAGCTTTATTTGTCACATGACATTGCAGGCAATGACAGTGAAATGAAGTGAAATGAAGGTGCGGTAGCTCACAATTGTGCAAAGATGGAATAAAACAAATTAAAATTAAATAGAAAATAGAATAAAATAAAATATAACCTAATATAACCTGATGCACACACTGCGGCTCAGAGTGATTTCAGACTCTGTTCAACATAACTTGCTTCGCTGTGTCATGTCACGAGTGTGTGTGTGTGGAAGTGACTGAGCTGCTCAAATAATAAATCAATTAAACGAGTGTGTTGTGTAGCAGCCTGTTTGTAAATGAAAATCTTTGACTTTTTTTTTTTTTTTATCCACCCATGGAAACCCTGGAGGAAGGAGACATGTTAGATGTGAGGTTGAAAACGATCTGGCAGCTCTTCTCCATCTTTAAAACTGATGCAAAGTAGATGAAACTTTTTTTTTTTTTTTTTTTTTAAACAACGCCTATACTCTTCTTCAAAGCCTCATTCATCTCTGGCAGTCACCCTTCAGCACTGACAATTTATTCATCATGAAGGAACAAAGTGCTCTAGATTCGTTCCCTTGGATTTAAAAGACTGTGATTTCACTAGGATGCTCCGTCTATAAGATAATAATGTAAATCCCTGCTAATAGCTGCACTTATCCCCATTAATATGTTGGGGAGGGTCGTATCTGCTTTGACGACGCTGATGAAAGTTCTGGCACACTGTGACATTCTTTTTCATTCCGAGGCATAAAGACACCAAGTGACAGGAATTCTGTCTCGTATGGAAAAGAGAAAAGACCAGTTGTTATGGTTACAAGTTATAAATAGAGCCGCTAGGAGTGTAGGTGACAAGGGAACTGAGAGCTTCAGGATGAAAGACAAAGATGAAATCCACCCCACAATCCCTTGCTGCACATCTGAACTCATAGGTAGAATCTGACTCTGACACGTTGGCTCCGTCATAAGCTCACTTGTCGACTGACAATAATGGCAGGAACTGCGTTAACGCATATGTTCGCACTGCAGTCTTCAACTTTCCTCAGAGTAGCATCACAGTACAGTTTCTGTTGTCTGCTGAGGTTCATGCCCCCCCCCACCCCTGTGATTTTGGGCATTTATGTCATGCACATTGTTCTCTGCCCCAGTGCCCACAGAGAGCCTCCTGATACAGCCAGTAATTAGAAGCAGCTCAAGGATTTAATGAAGAGGCGCTCACTTGATGGCAGCAGCGCTTGAGACATCGCCAGTGGCTCCGACTTCAAAGCTGGAGATATGGCTCGTCAGCAGAGGCCGGGGAAAAGCAGCAACGAGATAACAAGTCATGGCTTTCTTCTGATTTGTGGCATGCCAGGGCACTTACTGTATAGGTTTGCAGCCAGCAAGACCATGCAAATGGGTGATCAGTGTGCCACTGCACCACTGGGCAATGAGCATCATCAGCCATGGAGCCGAGTAATGATTGCGAGTGGGAGGAGAGATAAGATAGGCTGCATATATTTCCTCTCCCCACTGCTTCCCAGTCAGCAACTACCAGGATCACTTCCTATCTTCCACTTTGGAGTACACTGCCTTCCAGAAACAAACTGGAGAGGCTTTGTAATCAACTCAAAAGACTTAGAAGGAGAGGATGTGTTTCAAAGTCATTTTCAACTCTCTCTGAGACGACTGCACGCAGCAGAAAATCACTAAAGTTCCTCAGGAAAAGTAAAATGACTTTGGGAGCGTGAAGGAATATTAATGACGGTTGTCAGGCTCTACCCCATCACACTGCTTGTAAAAACTAATCTAATCTAATATGATATTATAGATGTGATATCATTGATCAGTGTATAGGGAGACGTGTTACTGTTGTTGCGACAGGAGGTTGAAAAGGTTCAAAGTATAAAGTTGGATATAGTGAGGGATTGATTATTATAGGACATACTATTCAACTAAAAATGAACTGATACATCCCTCCGGCCCTTCCTTCAAAGCTGCACACGCTGATGAACACTGATGCCTGACAACTGCAAAAGTCAGACTTTTCCATGACTTGCCCGCTAACGTCTGTCTTTGGTCTCGGCTTGGCAGCAGGGGCAGGGTGCGTGCAGGCTGTCAGGTCGCTTGGTGAAAGACAAGGACGAGCCAAGTAAATGTACATTTTTATTCTCAGATAACTCTGGTTTTTATTGATAATTTGGCGAATAAAAGACGATTTGAATAAATAATCATAATATGACAACTATGATTATAATTCTAATTTAAATATTATCATTTAGATATCTTCTACTCAGAGACATCTGACAAGTTATTAAGTGTATAGTAGCAGGAAGTAGAAATAGTGAAGCACAGCTTGAGTAAACGTTCGTAGTTACTCCACAGTGAGTTAAGAATGAGGGTAATCATAGTGTCCACAGTGTTGTGCACAGCGAGGATTAAAGAAGAAGATATTGCTGAAGGCTTTCCACCCCCACATTCTTTCATATTAACTAAGTACATTCCTTCGACTTCATCCCACTTAACTATGAGATGCCCTCATATGGCATTTAACATTTCCATAGGGTAAACTTATGCTAACTTTAGAACATGTGAGGAAAGGATTAGACTGGCCGTCTTTTCTATGATGTATCCATAACAGAAACATGCAGTATATTTACTGGTGAGGATCAGGAGGTGAATCCCAAACATGCACCCAGGTCTGATCAACCTGTGGTGGGCCGGCCTTAGAAGAGGCTGAAACACCTGGGGGCGCTAAGGTGGACTGCTCCATTCACATCAACCTGTGCTAGGCATCCATTAGCGTGGCAGAACGTACAAGGGACATTGTCCACCTTGTCCTGGCGTTTAGTTTTAAAATGTGATGTCTGATCTATCGAGTGGCCACGTGGCTTTAATGCTACTGCCGTGCACGTCAGTAACCAGAAGTTGCATCTTTTTCTTTTTTTTTTTTTTTTTTAGGTACTCAAGCCTAAAACATGGAATAACACTATGATTAAATTCAAAGAATAGGAAGCTGTGGTCGAAACAAGTCTTGGGAAATCTGTTAATCTGTGGTCCTTTTTAAAGCCTACACCTTCAGCTCTCAGTCGTTTTTGTCTTTGGTGAGGGTAAAGACTAAGACATTTAGCTCACTGAAAGAGGCTGCGTGACGTGAGATGCATTCATGAGCAGCACTTCACTGATATGTTGGTGGATAGGCCACCATGCCTTGTCTGTGTGCTTATAATTATCTAAATGGAATTTGTTTTGAGTTGCACTCAAGATACAGATAACACATGAATAGATGACTAATGATTCTACCCATAGAATACCACTCCATCCCTCATTAGTAGCTGTCAGCCACAAAAATGAGAGAAAATGAGAGAATTGGATTCTGCAGATATGAAAGCAGCTTGAAGCTTCTCTCCTTTTAATCATTCTCTAGTGTGCAGTATTTTATATTCTCTGTACCTGCATAGATCTACAACATAGTGAGCATACTGGGGACATTTAAAATCCAGAGCAGTGTGTGACCATTAACTTGACCAAACCGAGATTTGTATTTGTGTAATATTAAGTTTTGGGGTTTAGACAAAGAAGGGGAAGCCCTGCTGCCCACTGACCTTTGGGGCTATGTACTACTGGAGGGGGGTGACAGGTGGTGTATCAGGTCAGAGAAGAAGACTATATCCCAGTAGGCTCTCAGACAAAATGAGATTCAGAAGTTTGAGCACGGCGACGTGTCACAGCACCTCTGTGTCCCTCCGTTTCTCTCCCCACAGGACCGGCTGCTGATCCGCTCATTCTGGTTGTGCTCCCAGTCATCGCCGGTTCATCCTCGTCACTACCATGTTAGTTATTAGTTCTTTGCCCCTCTGCTCATGGTTTGGTAAGGTTCCAGACACTAACAAGGACTCACAGCCTTCCTGTTCCAACCTGCTCAGTTATAACCACCGCAAATTAGTTCATGGCTTCATCTAAGTTACTTTCTGTCCATTTGATAACAGGGTTATGTGAAAACTACTGAAGAGATTCCCATAACAATGTGGAGCAGGTCAGAGAAGAACCCATTCAAATTTGGTGCAGATCCAGAGAGAGGTGGGGGGGGGGGGGGCTTAGCTTTCCCCCTAGCTTTTCATTTTTTTTTTCTAGCTTTTCTTTTTTTTTTTTTTTTTTCTTTTCTTATTGAATGAAATATTTAAACAAATTAGACATATTTAGGACAGATGATTACAGGTTTTATTGGAGCATTTTCAACAGCTGTATTGAATACTCAGAGTATAACTTATGGATCTGATGTCTGTGTGCAATTTGGTGCAGATCCAAACAAAAATGTGGATCTGATTAAATTTTAATATGGCTTCATAAGGGCACTACTGGGCCTTGGCAGAGGTATGTGCTCTCTGAGGGCCAATCTAGTTTGGTCTGCAGTTGCTGTTGTTGTTGCCAGTCTTCATGAGGAGACTTCAACTGAACAGCTTCAGAGACAGAAGTGTCTCCTGGTTAACATTTCAAGCACATACACTAGTTTTGCTTTGGCCAGAGGTTGTGCAGCTAAAAATATCTCTTTTCCTTGGACACTTAATCATGTTCAAATAAAAAGTTTTGCATGCATTATCCGGCTAAATTATATTAATATTTTAATCTCATATTATCCCTGGCAGGAGAGGCAATTATTTTGTGGCGATGAAGTGTCACTGCTAAATGAATAACCAGTTGTCACAGTCCACTAGAGGACAGGGGGCATCGCTGTGTGAATGTAAAACCCAATATATCTGCAATTAACTTTTACCCCCCCATCCCCTCCAAAGCATAAATAACATTTATGTTCCACAGTTTCTATCAGCTGAGCTTGTTCTGCAGGGTTAGGAATATTATCAACTCATTACAATGACACACACACACACACGCACAAGCTTCTTCTTTCTCATTAATATGCCAGTCTTCCCAATTCTCAATATCTTCAGCTAATGAGTATTTATGACCTCGGACCATCCGCTGTGATATGAGGATCTAAACACTCACTTCATATTTTCTCTGTTTGAAATATAAGAAAAAAAGAGGAAAAATAATTTCATGCAATTGTATTTTCCCTGAGTAGCATGAAACACTAACCATGATATGTTCACTTTCACATACTTTGGTCACTTGAATGCAGAAAAAAAGAAAACTTCAGTGGGGATATCTCATCACACAAAGCGGTGACTGAAATTTTTATTTTTTTATTTCAGTTTCAGCCATCCCCCATCCACTTTATTTGTCTTCAAATAATATCCCATGTTAAGAACAAAGTAGCACAGAGACGGTTTCTTCATATCTTCATCAGTTTCCTTTTTTAGTTTTGTCACTCATCAAGTACCTGTAACTGATCCAATTTGTCTTTGAGCACTACATCATGAAATCAGGTGCTCTACCCATTAAAAGCTGTTCATCTTTTTTATGCAATTAAAATCATTTTCATTTTTTAATATGTCCTTGTTTTTTTATGTAAACAAGGTAACGTGCAGGTTAATGTGCCGGATGGCCTTCAGTTTGTTCATGTTTTTCAATTCCCCAAAAGTGAGAGTGCGTGTGTGTGTGTGTGTGTGTGTGTCCTGCGGGAGGACCCATGAATCTGTTCACCCATGTTGTTCTTTCAGACAGAACACCTGGCCTTTCAAGCCTGATGAAACCATTCTCCATTTTTTTAAAGATCAAATTTCACAGAGCCATAATTCTGTATACACCCACACCTGGTCCAAATACCACTCTTGACACACTCTATATCTGTAACTACGTGTTCTCTCTTTCTATCCTAGTCTCTTTGTGTGTGTCATAAGGGCCATGATACTGAGTGGATTAGATTTTGCCCAGAGGTGACAAATCCACATAAGATGTAGTTGCATCCATTAACAGCCACATTTTCCATTTATACACATTATTTAATAATTGCAATAAATACATTCATGCGTCATCAATTGAAAGGGAAATTAATCAGTCATATTTGGTATTTATATTCTTAAGTGTCTCTAAAATATAGTAAAAATTACAATTTAGTATTTATTATTAATTGCATTTATAGAAAAAACGAAATAAAGTCTAAATGAGGATTTAACATCAACAAAAGCTGACAGAAGTCTGGCGTCCATTCTAAGAAAAATTAAAGTGTAACTTTAAACACTAAACTAAAAACAGTTTCCATTCACAAGAACTGTATAATGACGTGAAAGATCTCAGCAGAATGTTTGTTTGGATTTGATTGAGGGTTGAAAGGGTCACCTGAAAGCCTTTAGATACGTATTTATCATTCCACATTATCCTGCCTGCAACGGAGACAATGCAGCTCTGTGCCTGCTCACCCTGGGAGTGGGAAGCCCGGAAAGATAAATGACAAAGCACATGATCAATGAGCACAGGAAGAAGCCCAGAGTAACAGCTAATGACTGGTGTTTTGTGGGCTGATGAAACTAAAGATGAATTGTCGAAAAGTTGCTGAAAACACTCAGCGAGGTGTGTGATATGAAAAGGGAACCGCATACAAACGTGAAAATAGGGGAAGACGTCCAGACAGCCTCTCACCATCACTGAGCGCTGCAGGAACTCTCAAGTAAAGAGTACAGAGCAGGAGTAAATGTAAATGTTATCCCCACCAATTTCTGGATTTAGGTCCAAAAAACATGAAGAATTGTATTTGTCAAAGATGATTTGGGTAAAATCAGATTCAACCAATCAGCACATTACTATGGATTTTAAAGATTCAGGGGGGCTCCTGTCCTGCTCTCCTGCTCACTCTTTCCACTGAGCTCTCATTCTGTTATTGAAGGGAATGTCACTATTTCTAGTTTCAGGCTAAACAAGTATTACTGAACCATCAACAAGAGCCCATCATGCTAAATGAACTACGTTTGGGTTTGTCTGAGGTAAGACGGTAAATTGAAACAGCTGCAGTGAACAAGCAGACCCTCAGTCACTGGAGCACTGGGTTAGGGATTAATTTGAAAATTTGTGAGAAGCACATCTGACAAAGCACAAGAAAGGGGATCAGAAAACTGCTTTGAACAATGTTAGGTCGGTTTTATTTGACTTATTAATATCTGACTGATTTGTAGTCATAGAGGAGTAAAATTCTTCATTTTGGGTGAAGTGACCCACCATTATTCTGTACACTGTGATGTTAATGGAAGATGAAGGCTGATTTAGACAAAAGTAGACCTTGTGTCTCTCGTCTTTGAGCACAGTACAATGTACCTCACAGAAGCCTCAGACAAGTCTTTGCACTGCACAGATTCAGGGTCACAGGTTTTCTACAGCTATCCTCCGAGTCCTTGCGTGTTGATTTTGAAAGACTGTGCAAGACAGGCATTAATGCCATCCTGAAATGGAAACAGAGCCTTTCTATTTCCATCCACCCTGGTACTGATAGACCTGAAGGACACATGATGTGGCACAGCTGACCTCCAAAGAACTTGCATAATAACTGAAATTATTTAGCAGTTAAAGCGAGTGGCTTTAGAGCAATCCAGTTTTACAGTTTTCCAGACGAGGATAAATCCTGATGAAATATGTATGCTGTCCCTAATCCTCTTCAATCATAACCAGCTGTCCTGGGTTATGGATGTGGCTGCTGCTTAACCTGCCGACAGAGAGGCCCTTTGATGTGGATTTGGGTCTGCCTACACTAACCTGATCTCTTTTCCCCGCCATCTGTCAGAGTTTAATTACTCACAGTTTTTAAAGAACCTTTGGAATGCCTAACAGCATCAAGAACTGCTTTTTTCCCCTTTACGAACCTTTATTTGTTTGTTTTTCCCTTTAACACACTTCACTGAACATGTACCCACACGCCCCGGTTGCTATTCCCACATGTTCACGTTGGCATCAGAGGGTCGCCGCAACTTTTGCATCCCAGTAACAAAAAAGGTAAAATGTCAGTTGGTGAAATCTGCAGGGAGATAGTTTTGCTGTTTGTGCTAATTACTTTGGTCTAACATTGTTTACATGTGCAAATGTCAAGGCTGAATATTACCCTGCAGGCTTACCCTGATGTTAATTTACATGTAGTGTAAACATTATCTTCCAGTATTTATTCTCTGCCTCAGGGAGGATATTCTCTCAGGACTGCACTTCGTGTTGTCTCTGTTTGACAAAGCCCCTAAATACAGAATAAGAATTGGGATTTAGGTACAGGACTCCAATTGTAGCTGGAGAATAATTATTAGAAATATAGAGTCATTAACAACAAGGCTCAGGGTTTTTTCATTCTCAACATGGTGTGACTGACGTTCACGAAGGAGCCAGTGACAGGTCCATGCAGTGCATGTCTATCCACCACCACCAAGACATAGAATCATTACAACTGTTTGTAAGTGTTATTATGTTATTTGTATTGACACAAACCAAATGACTCCCTTTAATGTGAGGGGGGGGACAACCAACCACAAACACTATTTAATTACATTTTTCTGGTAAACAAAACAAGCTGGTTCATGGGCTCCTGCTCCCGTCCAAAACATAGCACAAGCAAATGATTCATTATTTGAGGAGCTTGTAGAGGCCAAAGAACCTGGAGTAGGATTTAAATAGCAAAGAAAATTCAAATTTGATCCAATAAAGGACTGCGAAAAGCTTAATAAGCTTAAAGGAAAAGACTCAGTGTTAGTCAACACTGCTCCTGTTACCTTTGTGCAAAACAACATAGAGTAGAGGAGCAAGTCATCTTCTACTCTGTTCAGGGTTATTTCTGCTGCTCAGAAGGTCTCTGCTGTCTTCTATAGCCATGTTTATCTTGTCCAGGTCTCTGGAGATCAGCTTCGAGTGAGCCTCCTGACTGCAGCGGGCCTCTCAGAGGCATATTAACAAGATGGAAACAAGCAGAGTCGTCTCTACTGGACCATTCATCTATCGCTCTGGCATCTCGGCAGATGGAGAGGAATTGGCACAACATACCTGTGCCACCAGCATTGCACCCACGGGGATGCAACCGTTGTGACTGTCGAAGTTTGAAGGATAGAAGTCTCATACTAACTGAATAAACATGACCGCACATTGTTACTGCCAAATTCAAAGCTTCAATATATTTATATATTTACTCATCAGGGTTGGTTGGTGTGAGTGTTTGTGTGCATGCATGTGGCTGCCAGTTCACCTCTTTAATTGTAGTATGGTAGTATTCCACAAGTTTAAATACATCATCCTCAGCATATTTATTCCCTGGTATAAAAACATATTATCCCACTTCTAGAAGGAATTAATGAAAGTATGACCTTGGAGCAGTGTACACGTGGCTTCAATGGTTCAGGTCTACCAACGGAAGCCAGATTGATTCAGTTTGTCATGCAGTTAGTCCCAATGTGTCCTTTCATACAGACGGCCTGGTTAAAGCCGCCTGAACCTCCAGATGTGGTGCGTAAACACATAAGGCCACATCAGCGCTTGGACCTTCAAGGCTGAAATAAAATCATCAAAATTATCTCTTATTTTTTTCATATTTATTTTTAAAAGTAACAGAAAGTGTAATATACGTTATCAACTGCTATAAGGAAGCTCAATATATGAAGACCTCCAGTTTATTATTATTACCATCGACATATTTACCAGATGACCCATACCGGGATCAGACCTAGCAGACTTTTATCCCCCCAGATACAGAGAGAAAGAGTCTAATATATTCTTGTTCTTTTCTCATACAGTATGTTGTTCCATTTCTTTCTGGTGTGCAGTGTGTTGAAGTAATTAGCTTCGTATTCATCTGTTGGAGAAGCGTCTAATCAGCACTGCTTTACCTTCGACAGACCTCATGGGGAAACCTTATCTACAATTTCCTTTCTTCCTTCAACTCAGCCCTTTGTGTAATTGTTCTGAGAGAAATGTTTGTTTCCATGCAGGTAGGTGTCCATGTGTTCCATAGAACACCATTCAAATGAGCAGAGCTCTTGTTTCCACTGTGTGAGGCTGATTTGTGTCGTGAAATGATTCAATAATGAAAGTGCTGCTGCATCAACACAGGCTTATCACCATAATTAATCTTTATCATTAGCCATGACCTATAACACGCTGCTTCAGTACATTAGCATCAGAATAATGTTAATTGGTATAGGTTATAAAGACGGCTTTATGTTTCAGGTGGGCGAATATATATAAACATATATATTAATTAAATCCAAGGTCTAATGACATGCTGACATGTTTGTGTGATAATAAAAGATCACTATGTCTTAAAGTTGCACATCAGCAAAGAAGGGGCCAGAAAAGAAGAAAGCATGTGAGATGATGAAGAGATTTCTTGTCTAACGCTGATCTAAACTGATTAGCATTGTCTCTGATCAACGGTCATAAAAACACAAAGTTTGAAGTCTGTCCAATGTTCATGTAATCGACTTTTTCCCCTGCTCGGAGTTGCTCTCAGTATCTGATAAAGCTGCACTTTCATTTATTTAACAATTATATGCATTTAAACAGGCGAGTGGTGGAGTCGTGCCCACTGGCTATTTGAAGTTTCAAATAGATTTCCACGTTTTCAAAGTTTTTTCAACCCAATCCTTATTCCCATTCATATTCATGCTTGTCTTCACACCTGAGCCCCCCCAGGACAGCTTTACACTGTTAGCCAGCAGCTTGGAAGAGGAGCTGCAATTCATGTCTCCAACTGGTCGATGTTCCGGCACAAAACAAAACAGTGAGACTGGGACTACGACTCAATCTATGAATGAATAAATTAAACTTACTCAAGGACGATTGATTACAGAATAGAGGCGTGGTCTGAAATGAAACAGAGGGTTAGCTATTATGCAGCGAAGGTTATTTGGAAACTCTTTACAAAGGTGTAAATGAGAGCATGGATGGTTGTCTCTGTATGTGGCGTGCTGGCGACCCGCCCAGGGTGTGCCCTCTCTCTCGCCACCTGGGATCAGCTCCAGTCCCCCTTTGACTCTCAGTAGATGAGCAGTAGAGATAGTGGATGGGTCTGGACTTGCTGCTACAGAGTGACCTGAGATTAATGTAAATAATTGTTATCAGAGCTGGAGGAGTTAAACTCACTTATTTCCACTTGTTGGGTGAAACCATGATCAAACATGTCACATGAAAATGTCTTTGAACTGTCTTGTTTAGTCTGAACCAAAATAAAAGGTGTGAAAAGACCCTTGGACCTTAGTCAAGACTCGCAGAAATGAATCCGTAAAAAAAGAAGTGGTCCATGTCGAGATCGAATAAAAATTGAGTCCGTTAGTTTGCGGTGTGAACATTTTTTGAGGACACCTCAAACTGATTACAAGGAGTTGAGACAGTATTTAAGAATAGGTGAAAACAAAAAGGAAAGGTAACCTCCAACAAAACAATGTTGTAAAAACCTAACTGAATATAAGCGATATAACACAGACATTAATCCTGGTTGGGTCCCTTGTTTACATCATATGTTAAAGTTTGCTATAGAATGAAGCCGCTAATGGTTAAATATCGGCCATGCATTATTGGGGAGCTGCGTAAATGTGGAAAATGTTGCACTAATTGGGACAAATAAGACCCAAAACAAATAAACATGCTTTTAAAGGAGTTAATTGTGAGTAACATTAGAAATGTGATGTTGTTTGATATTGAGGGGCTTTTAGCAGGATTTTATCCACTTCTGCCACAGACGTGTCTGAGACAGGCTTACCAGGGGGTATTATCATAATGCGAGCGCTCCCAGCTCAGTCCACCTGCCTACAGGCAGCTTTTTATGTTTCAATTAAACCCTGTTTCTGTCATCCGAGGAGAATAAATAATCTGAATCACAAGTGTTTCTTCTGGATGGAACAAGGTTAATCTTATGTAGCTTTCCGGTGCGTAACTCTGGGAGGTTGCAGTGAGACGTCTGTATGATGGTCAGTTTGGATTAACCTTTTCTCAACCCAAGTCCCTGTTGGGGGACACTCTGGCCTCTGAAGCATTACTTTAGTTGTGTTTGGTCGGTACTGGACCGGATCCTCACACAACACTGGCTCTCTCCTAAAGGTCTCCTGGTTCCATCTGACATGAATGTGAACAGAACTCTTGAGTTGAGGCTGTGACTCCACACAAAATGTACCACTGCAGGATTTTCACTGTTGTTATGTTTGCTGTCACATACATTTGGTTTGAGTATTTTTTGTTTTATTTTTTGCACTCATTTTGACTTTATGGCTGTGTGAAGCATTGAGCGGAAAGCCTTTTCCTATCCAGTGCCATTTCAGTTTTTATAACATACGACACTATTGCACACATACGTATACCTACCTCTCTAATTAGCTAGAGCTGCCTGTCTTTGGCAAAGTGTCTGATGGCTCATCACATTAAAACAGCATGTTGTTGCACATTTGAAATGTCTGTTGGTTCAGACTCTCAACGTGTCCTTGAGTGATTTCTTTGTCTAGACAAACTGAGATTGAATTGAAACCGAGATTACAAAGCCTTGCTCCTGCGGTTCCTCACAGCAGCTTCACCTGGAAGAGGGTTCAGCTTAGCTTAGCTTAGCGTGTTCGCTTGCTTACCACAAAACAAAGATTGGTAACATCCTCTCAGTCCTGAGAAATCACTGACAAGTGGATATTCAGTAACAAAAGTTCATCAGGAAGCAGGAAGGAGCAACATGCTTGTCTTTTCTCTGACCCATCGTCTGTATGAAATCATCAGACAAACATTGCAAATACTTTTCTACCCTCAACCTCGACACTCACTGATTCCACAGCTCCATTCTGAGCCTCCCATTAAAGACGTGCTTTCTATAGATCTTTTTCATCCCTTTAAACTTTAAAGGTGACCAGGGTATAGGGCAGTAACTAAAGGTTGTTTCAAAAGACGTTATAGATAAAAATATGTATTGTATCTGGTACAATACGTACACGTACCCATCAATACTGAATTTCTGGTTCGGAATGTGTGTCCCCAACCTCTAGGCTTTGTTGCTGGACTAAACATGTATTTATTTTGGCCCTTTTCTGTTTTGGAAGTCCTCGTGTCTTTGAAGACGGCCCCTCCATCCTTTGCAAATGTCCAAAGCCCGCAAGGAGAACAGTGTGGAGTTCAAAGCCGAGCAGTTCAACTGTATCAGTACAACTTACAGCTGGCATGAGAGATAAAAAGTTAGGATGCAGGGGAATTGGCACTCAGTCTACAGTGACAGTGGTGGCTTGACGCCTGGTGTCCCAGAGTCTTCCTTTGTGCTTCCAGCAAAAACACGTGTCTTCTGCCAGTGTGTGTGTAGAAGCTGTACCATGAAAGACTTTGAATGAGGCCAGTAATTAGTTTGTGAACTATTGTGACCTTTCTGTCAAAACAATGTATTTTGCTAGAAAAATGAAGACACTGATTGGATAATAAATTGGCCTTTTAGATGTGGCAAATATATGCACACGGCTGTACAGGCAAAACTGCCTGTAATTCAAATAAGGTGCAATTTACTGAGAGCACTGACCTCATTTAGCTTAGGCTGCACTGGAAGGAGGGGCGGTGGAAAGGTTAGGAGTCTCATTGATGCAATCTTAAAATCTACAGAAAAAATATTAAGTCCAAATTTCCAAGACACACACAATGATATTTGAGAATACCTTGCATTATGGTCTGGAGAGAATATGTCATAGTCTTTTAGACAAGGGCCTTCAGTAGTTGGTTTGTTTGTGTGGAGAGTCTACCTACAAACTTTAAAATAAACATTTAGAGCCCTTCCATTCATTAAAACTTTCTTGTGTGTGAGTGACAGGTGTTTTAATATTTTCTCAATCAGACAGCTACATTTTACAGTCAACTGGGCTCGTGTTGCTCAGAGTGGGTGCTGTCTGTCATCTGTCCCTGGATGTTGTCTATTATTTCAAGCTACCACCATTGTGGTTCTGCAGTCTCGTAATAATTCATTATTTCTCAGACTTCCCCTGCACTCTGTCAAAAGAGAGTTGTATCTCCCCCTACTGATCTTACTGTAAAAGCACCAGGGCGCAATCTATTCAACAAGCAGCACGACAACAAGTTTGTTTTCTGGCCACTGAGGTAATTAGTAGTATGGACGTGTACTACAAAAGTCTAGATCCCTGTGTAGTGGACAACCAGCAGTCCTGTGTTAATGTATTTATAAATGTTTATATTTGAGAAAACATTTAGTGTGTTGTCCTGAAGAAGAATTCGGCTTCTGTGTTGTAGCATTTACACAGCTGCTGAAAATCAATGAATATTTAGAACCACACATTTACTAAACTTTTTTAACCTTATTTCTTGTGCTTTGTTTGTTAAATTAAAATCATAAATAAGGTCTAATGATACCCTGTCTGGTTTATCTACCTTCTCTATAAATCAAAAACACTCATTTGTTAAATTGATGCAGCAAATTATCCGCCTCTCAAACTTAATCACATGCTGCCATCACTAAATACGTGACAATGTAACGACAATGTTTCCTTTTAACCTGACATTAGTTTTTAATTGTATTTCTTTTTCTGCAACAATTAAAAATGAAGGCCGGTCCAAACTCTACAGGGAAATGTTTATTCAAATA
Organism: Pseudorhombus dupliciocellatus; assembly: GCA_016785235.1. NCBI lineage: Eukaryota > Metazoa > Chordata > Actinopteri > Pleuronectiformes > Paralichthyidae > Pseudorhombus > Pseudorhombus dupliciocellatus. The sequence continues at coordinate 2,130,843 of JAFBJW010000365.1, read as the reverse complement.
CTCAGACTATGAACATCCACTGCCTTACTGTATACTAAACACTAAAAAAAATCAATCATATTGAATTCATAATTCATTTATGAAGCAGATGGAAGATGTGGGGGGGTTTCCTGCCACAGTTTTCAAACAGTCTCCCAGTGCTGTTTGTTGAATGGCGTGCCGGCACAGGGTGCTGGCAAGTCCATCTCATTCACCACTCTCTGTTAAGCTCCATGTTGGGAACCAGTGTGGCAGCTCTCCTGTTTCTGTGGGTAACTCCAAACTCTGAGCCACTGGCAGCACGACGGATACAGACACACACATTTTTATACTTTATACTTTTTTAATCAAAACTTTTTGATAAGCATCAAAGTTCAAAATAATAAAATAATAGCCTCACAACGTGCAGCGAAAAATCAGTTTTTGTGATCTGCGTGTGAATAAGAATGAATGAATTAGCACATTGAATGTTTTTGGTTGCTGAGTTATGTATTCACCTCCGTGCACTCCGCTCACAGTGCACAACATTCTTGTTTTTCCTCCTGTAATCATCTGAGCAGAATGTGCTGACACTCTGCTTTTGTTCTCGCTGAGCATTAGAATTTTCTTCATTTTTGTCATTGCGGCTGTTTCCCTTCTGGAGTCCTTCTTCCACTGGGCCTTTGGAGTGACTGAGCCCACTGTTTTACGGAACCATTGATGTAGGAAATCCATCCTTTTGGTTCTAAGACTGCCTGACAACTATGCCACCTGGATGGGAGCGTGACTCCCCTACGCCTCAAAAAGCTTTACATTTTTTTTTGGCCAAATATGATCACGTACAAACATACATAGATTTAGACCATTCATTAAATAGAGTGATTAAAGGAATCTTTTTATCTTTTATCTTTTGAAGTAGTTCTATTCTAATGTGAGTTTTAAGTCTTTTTTAACTGGTTTACAATTCAACTTATATTTTATATGATTAGGAATCTTGGAATGTTGGCTCGTAGCCAGGGAGAACTGATGTTGCTTGGGTTGTTGTTCAGGTTTGTTGCTGCTGCAGACAACCAGAGACACCACGCAGCCACAATGGCGTCTGCCAGAGTGACCTTTACTCTGCTGCCTGACAGCGGAAGAGCGATGGTGTTTGCTGCTTCTGCTTCTGGATTGTTTGTCTCACTCTGCTCATCACTGCTTCCCTTCAGCTAACACCAGCAGTAACACTCCTCTCACTCATTCTCACCTGATAATATCTGGACATATACATTTACAGGATATCCGATTACTGAAGACAAGAGCCACTCTTCAAGTGTGGCATGAGCACTTTAAAGTAAAAATCTCCAGGGACGGAGACACTTCACTTGCAGTGGAGTCACTTATGAACCGCTTACAATCAGTGTCAGTCTGAAAATCTGATTATTGATCCGCAGTTGGAGAACGCATGTACAGTCCTGTTACTACTCGCACAGATCAGATGAATAAATCCTCATCATGAATGTAAAGCACTCTCACGAAACCAGTTTAAATGCAGTGTGTGGTGATTTTCTTTGTTTTTCCTCCCTTGCAGCGAGGACAGAACACAGACAGTGGGAGCATCTCCCATGAAGCCTCCTTTGAAGGAATTAGTGGGTGTGTTTATTTGGCATCAATTTGCATGAACATCAATGTACTTTCTATTACGGAAGGTTCGTTTGCACACTGGCTGCTGCAGATTAACCTATTTCTGAACATGCTGTAATTTAATTAAGCGCAGCCTTTGTTTGTGAGTTAGTGCGATGAATGTAACGTTACTGTTGTCCTTCACACCAGTCTTTGTTCTTTTCTTACTGCATACATTTTATTATTGTATCCCCTCTACACTCTGACCTTCACTGCTTTGAAAAGTTAAAATGAATAACCATCTGATTGCATTATAAATGTGTTGTTTCTTGTTTCTTGTTCCCTTTTTAAAATCAGGTTCCAAGTAAACAACACTCTCTTGTACCCAGTCATTGTGGAATGGTAGGTAATTAAATTATATGTTATATTATTGTCACATCTTTGTGAAATTGGAGGTTTTATTTCCCTCTAAGAGTCAGAAGTCGGTGTGCAGGCTGTAATGGACTTCGTGCTCGCCTGCCCGTCCTTGGCATTAGAGTTTGCAGCCTCCAGATGAATTGACATTTTCTGAAATAAGGAGTAATGCTGTTCAGGCACACCTCCTGAGGAGAAGGACTTGATTGAACCCCCTTTGCCCCCTCTCCTCTGCACGGCTCACATGGATCTCTTTTTTTTTAATGGACTATTTTTTCTTTCCCTTTCATTAGTGTTTCTATTGGTTACAGCTGCAGCCATGTGTTATTTACTTGCCTCTATTGTTGTGTTACATTTCAAGGCATTTGAGGCGCAGCATTTTGTTTTTCTAAGATTTTTGTGATCCAGGCTCGTTGGCTATGTGGTCTCTTTCCAAGGTTTCCAGTGTTGACCACAACATAGTGACAAGAGATGACAAAAGATGAATTGTGAATTTTTAAACATTGGGATGCTCTGAGGCTGTATGTTGTGGAATTAACTTCATCCTGTAGCTTAGAGGCCGGCGGTTAACACAGATAGCCCCTGACTAATAAGCATGTAACATTCAAGCGTTCATTTTCTTGTGCACAGGATTTAACTTTATTACTGTGAATAACCTTTGGGGATGGAGCAGCAGTTCACCTCGGGGTTATGTCTGAATGACTCACTGGGAGCGTTCAATATTTTCTTCCTTCTGTGATCACCCATGAGTCTCCAAAAGTCTGTAACTGTGGAGTTTTTCAGACATTCTCTGCACAGGTTTTAAAAAAAAGGTTCTCTCCATTCAGCACGGAGCAGGCGCCCTCACTCACATCTGAACTGTTCCTTCACCATTTAAATGCTGCAGACTGTGTCTGAGGATGAAGTGTTGTTTAACATTGGAGATGACAGAGGGAGTGCAACAGCATCAAATAAACAAGGAGCGAAAGATACTGGTAAACTAATTAGTTTATACAGTTGCTCAGCAGCAATAATTCACCGACAGTCTCCTGCGCTTCAAGCAGAGTCAATAAATTGAGTTTGCCAGCAAGTCATCAATAAACTCACAAACACATTACAAACTGTTATATGTCACATCATGTCACATACACAGAGATTGGATGCAACATGTCTATCCAGTTGTCTGTAACAACATCCAGGTATTTCCATACTGTCACTGTGGGCCATGAAGTACCAAGCCTGGCCAAAACTAATGTGAAATAAAAATGTGAGCGGTGCTTCAGTACACTTTGTTTTCAGATCATTTTGTGATGATAAACTGAGTGACATATGGAGACTAACTCTTCCTAACACTGTTATACTGATGCAGCCTCTGGTGAGTACACCACATAATGTCATGTTTCACAGCCCTGTTGGAGCTAGTATGGGTCCATCATGTTCTTCAGATATAGAATAAGAGTTTGGACTTCTCTCTGGTTACTGAGAGACCGCAGCATCACTATGGATGAAAACTTCTGAGATGTTGTTAAGTAAGCTTTGACCTTTTGTATAGAAGGAGCATCTTAAAGGGATTAGTCATCGAGTATGCAACAGCTCCCCTTTACAAATTAACTACTTGTAAATGAGGAGGAATCTGTCCTGAAATTCATGATTTAATTAGAATGTTTTCATCAATAGTAGCTTTCTATAAGCTGCATTAAATGGATTTACTGCCTTGTCTATTCAATTCCTCCATGATTCCCTATCTTTTTAATTAGAGTTCATACATTGTGCGTTCATAATTGCTCTGTCATCCACTGTGGCTATCCTGGGGCTCACCCCAACCCTAACATTTCAGCTATTGATGGAACCAAGTGCTGAGCAGATTCTGGTCGTTGTTTGTGTTACTGTCTGCAGTTTTTAGATGTAGGCACTCCATGACATTGGTCTGAGATGGGAGTCATAAACTTTACAGGTTCTCCTAAGGGGGGAGCTGTTGCATCATCGTAAACATGACAAACATCCCAGCCTCAGTGTAATATTCATCGATTTTGCTTAAATGTTTTGTTTCTAAGTGAGTTCTGAGGATCAAAGTTTCAAAGTGAACCCTCTACCCTGGAACTGTAAGTACTACCAGCACATGGTGAATACCAAATGTTGAATACCATCATCATCTTTTTCTGGTTGTTGGGAAGTACAGTAATGACTGCTGAGATGGCATTAAACTAGAATAATTTTCAAGTACTTTAAATTTGAATTTTAGAGTTATACTTTTTACAACGTACTTTAAGATTTTGGGATTATACTGTCTCTAAAATATTACTCCTGCTAATTTCACTTCCCCTTCTTCCCGCAACAGACCTATTGCTTCTTGTGGCTCCACCCACTCTCTGTATGTTGGAAGCTAGCTCAGTGAGCTATTTTTTTCTAAACACAGAAGCCTTTTTAAATGTTATTCTAAAAACTTTGGTGCCAAGCCTGAGCATAGTGATGAACTGATTTCTTATTGGTGTCTCTAGGTCAAAGGTCAAGGTCACAGTGACCATGTAATGTCCCTTACAATGTGATAAACTGAGACTTCCCCTTGGGATTTGTTTTATAAACTTCTTTCGACATGACTAAAGGGCTGATTCGACTTCTTTGGTCAAAAGTCAAAGTGGCCTCCAAGAACTTTTTTTGGCCTCTAAAATGTGAAACTTCTAGATGGCTTATCACTCAGACTCTAGGGTGAACTCGTTTGGAAAGAATCCATTTCATACAACTCTCAATTTCAAAAAACATCAGAAACAAATGATAGACTTGTGTAGGAGTTAGATAATGCAGGACAACTGTAATTTATCATTCGTCTTTCATTTTTTACATATTATAAATACATGAATATTGATCTTTAAATTCAGATGGAGCCTGTTTGGATGTATTGAATGGACAAAGCATCATCCTGATAATCCTTATCCTCATTCATCCACCCTACTCTTCTCCACACATTAAGATTGAAGTGCAAATTCAGACCTCATATGTCTTGTTCTGTTGTCAACCAAACCTTGCCACAGAATTAAGGAGGGACAAGGAAAATGGGGAGCAACCAGTAAAGGTATGGAGAGGTTAACGGGATAATGCAACGGGATATCATGAATCTTGAAACAGTGCACTGGGTGAGCTGGTTGATTAAAGAGTCATCATCAGCTCCATCCATTCCTTTTTCCTTCTGCACAGCCAACTCAGACTACACGGATCACTTTGAATCCGCCTGCTATCATTAAAGATCTACGAGAAGTTATGTGAACATTATATTCTCATACGTCATCCTGGCAATGTTTTCTCTTTGCCTTATTGCTCCAGACCATATCTGCTTTCGTTTACCTTAATGCCAACATCAAACTCTGCTGGGCCCAAATTAACCTAGACTACACAATCTAGTGAGTAAGCATTCAACAGAGAATTTTAATGGGTGGCAACTATCGATAGTGGCATCTATAATGGACGTACCTTTTAAGACGTATTGAGCAACCAAATCGATATCAGTGTGCATTGGACTTCTAGGGGTTTCATACTCAGACCGCTCGGAGTTAGGATGGGTATATTACAGCGGTAAATAAGGTTCTCTGCTAGAATAATCCTATAGCTGCTGCCTTGGGTTTACTACATTGCTTGTATGTAACATTTTGTCTTGAATTGTTCTGAATTGTTCATCGGATTTAGTTTCACTCAACTTAATGAGAGTTTAAGAAAACCAGTTAGCATTAAAGTCCTTTAATTTTATTCCAATTCTGTCAAGGGCTAAGGTCCATTTGACTTTCTACCTGTGAGGGAAATAGACTTAGTCCTTAATTGTTTTTTGTAAATAAGTAGATTTTGTTAAACTTACCTCTCCCCTGATTAAAGTGAGAAGTGTCTTTTGCTGTCAAGCTTTGCTGAGCTTCTACCGCTGGGCCATTAGCACTGGCAGCTCGATTTGACTCATTAACCCTGGTGTTTATACAGCAGAATTAGCTTTAGGCATCAGATTCAGAGTCAGTGGATACTCTTGAGGGATATAGACAAACCAGCCTTCGGGGGAGGCTAAGTTCAAAGATGTCTTTTCCAACACTGGTAGTCACACAAATCTAGAGCTAAAATCATCAAAAAAAAAAAAAACAAAAAAGGCAAAAACAAACAAAAAAAAAAAAAAAAAAAAAAAGGCAAAAACAAACACAAAATCATGTCCCTTCAAAATAAGCATTGCAGGACAGTTGAAGTACACATCATGCTGTTTGATTCATTATTATTGTTTTTTTTAACGATTATGATGAATCCTAACATTAGTTTTTATATAGCTCATAATTACTGCGCAAATTCTGTGTGGCATTTAGGGGGAATTCGTATTTTCGTAACAACCCAGTAGACCTATATTGCTTTAGAGTTTCTTCTCAATATATTGAAACAGTATTTTTCAACGGCTCTTGCCGACTGCAGCTCTGGCTGTAAACAACAGCCAACGAAGTGAAAACAATCCTACAAAAGCCTCAAGACTCTTTTTAAAATACATCTTCTCCTTCGAAAGCGATATTTCCCATGTTGTTTAAATGCAACATGACGCTACGTCAGCTGATCCGCGTCACAGGCGAACAAACCTCACGTGAGAGCTGTCAGCACGTGACATTCTGGACCAGGAATCAACATGGCTGCAGCTCCACAGTGAGTACACTGCTCTGACTCCATTCACTGAGACTGGAACACGCGATGTGCTTGATCAAGGCAGATAATCGTCGGGTCGCACCTTCCCTGTCCGACCACGACAACACGCGCATGTGACTGAAAGATCCACGGGTCGATCGATAATCGAGAGGTAGATAATTAAAGATGACAGCAGCGTATTGACCAGCTCACTGTGTCCACGGTGTGCTGAACTATCACTTTGTTAAAGCTGCCAGTGAAATGTTTCACTGCTCAAACGTGTTGTTTACCGCAGGTTTCTATTTCTAATCTGAACTTGAAGAATAGAATATGTGGTATTTAAACACTGTCATCATGGAGAATATTTTACCTTTTAGGATCCCCAGGAAGAGACAATATATTTATTAGGCCCCCTGTCATATATCTTATTTATTTCTAATTCATTTGTTATGTATATATGTGTTTGTATCCACTGCTGAAGTAAACCCAACAGCAGTGTTTTCATTAGAGCATTATTTACATTCTTGCCATCAAACAACGCCACTGATCAAAGGGTTAAGCTGCATCGTCTTCTGAAGTCAGTAATGTTAAAAGGACATAACCTGTGCTGTTCTCAGGCTGCAAAGATTGGAGCTCATAAGAGGCAGAATTCACATCATTATGTAACCGAGAACATCTGAGACAAACATTAACCTGGTTTTATAGAGTCCTTAACACACGTGCCGAGATATGGACCAACCTTTGATATGGTCAGATACCATGTATTATTTTTATCTCATCACTAAAAGAAAAACACAGCCATCACGCTATTAGGTAATACAGGATCTCTATATGTCTGGTTTGGGGTCAGTGTTTATCTACAGATCTACAAAGTCATTTGGCAGACGCTTTTATCCAAAGCGACATACAAATGATAGGCACCACCCTATGTAAGCCTATGTTATGCCTATGTAATTTGAATTGATTGTATGAAATAATTTACTACCAACAAGTTGAAGTGTTTTTATTTTTCTCACCAAACCCTGACAATGTTTTTCTCCATCATGATTGGATTTCACCCTGGCTTTAGTCTCTAATGTGTAATAAATTAATAAACAAAGTGTCAGTCATACAACTGACATTTTTGAAAATGGCAGCAGAGAGAAAATATCATGAAAAGTCACTTTTGCATTCAGCTAATTTTAACAGTGACAGGAACTTCCTTTAAAATGAAACCGTTTTTATAAATATCCCGTTGTCCATTTCTCTGACCTTTAGTTTGCTTCACATTTGACATGCACTCTCACATACATTATAAATAACCAATGGCTTCTAAATCTACAACTCAGTCTCTCTAATGACTCTGCCACCCTATCCCCTGTCTCCCTGTCCGCTCAGACCTGTCTACTGGCTGGGTAATGACACCCTGAGGGTGTCTGCTGCCCTTTTTGCAGAGAACCGGCAAAGACTGTGCGGAGGGCTGAAGGCTAAAGAGGGGGTGGTGTCAAAGTCAGTGGTGGTGCTGCAGGGGGGGGAGCAGAAACAGAGGTACTGCACTGACACAGACGTCCTTTTCAGACAGGTAGGTTGTTGAAAATATTCAAAACTAAGGCTGAGGTGTGGGGGCAATGTCTTGTATTTAATATTCCATCCATAAACCACGTTGGTCCCAAGCCACTGAAAAAGAATTCATATCCCATCTGCATGTCCTGGTGTTCATGGGTAATTTTACTGAATCCTCTCTGTTTTCTGAAATAGGTGAAATTCTTGTGCTGGACTATGGTGGTTGTCCTGGGGTGGGGTTTAGCCTCTGTGAACATGAGTACAGTACTCACTGCACATTGAGGGCAGGGGTTTCGGGCTGTATGAGTATTATCTACCAACCTACTGTCCAAGTCTGCCTGGAGACTGGCGATTTCAAAATGTATCTACAGTAAATAATTAAAATAACTTAATTGTGAAAGCTCATTTCCTGATTCTGTCAAAAATGTATCCTGGGCAGCGTACAGAGGAAGCAGATGTGGGACCGTGATGATCTGACCCCCTGCATTGCTTAAGTTGATTATTACATTTCTATTTTTTACAATATTACATTTTCAGCTGCTTGTGTCCCCTCTGCAGGAGTCCTTCTTCCACTGGGCCTTTGGAGTAACTGAGGCTGACTGTTACGGTGCCATCGATGTGGACTCTGGGAAATCCATCCTGTTCGTCCCAAAGCTGCCTGAGAGCTATGCCACCTGGATGGGAGAGTGAGTCCCACCCATCCTCACAGAGCTGTGTACACCATGAACTGCAGAGCCGTGAGCTCAATGGGTGGACCAAGTCGTTTGCCATTCACTTGGATTAAGTTGATCTAAAGCAAAGCCACAGCGCTGCTTTTTCTCTTTATTTTTTTTTTCAACCTAGGGTTGGGCAAATAAAAATCAATAATTATTGCAATGTAATTGTCATATTGATATATTGCATTGTATAACCTAAGTGATATTTTTGTGACGTTTCTTTGGATTTAAAAGTTGATCAAAACCTTCAAGCAACTACATAAATTAGACTTGAATCCAAAAAATAATAATTTTGTGACATTTATTGTGAAAAAAGTAATTAATAATTATCCATACATTGTGATAAATAATATAACTATTCACACAAGTACATTTTTATCTTCATTCATTTTTGGCCATATGACCCAGCACAGTATTGTCAGTATTTCCTAATCTCTAGAATGATCCATCCATTTTTGTCTTTTACTGTTTATTCACCTCTTAATTCCTCTTTCATGGTTTGCATCTGTTGACAGGATCTTTACTAAAGAGCACTTCAAGGAGAAGTACGCAGTTGATGAGGTCCAGTACACCTGTGATGTAAGTCTGTCTGTTAGTCTGTATTCATCTTTGGGTGTGTGACCTTTTCCTTGTGGAGGGTGTGTTTAATTGAATGCCTTCAAATATAAAAGAATATATAAGTAACTCAAAAACTCTAAACATATATTAAAAAATGATGGTGAGGGATGGTGTTGTTATCTCAGTCTTCTCATTACTTCTTCCCTGCTTGCTTTCAGATTAATGATGTCCTTTCCAAGATGACACCTGCTGTGCTCCTCACGCTGGTATGCTTCCCTTATTCCTTCTGAATTACAGCGTTAGTGTTATAATGTTAGTCATAACTTCAGGGCGATTTACAGGAAAAATCAGGAAGAGGTCAGACAGGCACTATGGAGGGTTTTGAAAAGGATGCAGGACTTCATTGGGTGGGAGGGATAATCTGACCAAGGGGAAGCATGCAGATATTGAAAAGGAGGAGTCCAAGCTCATAGCCCTGGTGCACACCATTATGGACTGAGGATTTGGTGAACTTGTAGCCTTCAATGGTAGAAAAAAACAATTGTGTTGCTCTGAGAGTGAAACAAGAAGAGGGCAGCAGCAGAGAGAACAAGGTATTTGGACACACAGTTGAGAAGTCTTAGGAGCTTTATTCAAGTGTGCTTTACCCCATGATCATACTTTTTGTCTTAACAGCCAGCTCAGTTATTCATCATCTCAAAATAAACAGAATTATTTCAGTTGGTTAGTTTACTGTTTGGTGGAGACACAAATCTGCTGCTAATAATGCAGCGTGATAGTTCATGTGAACTTCTTGTAACATCATGAATCGAATAGAAACCAGCCTCACACTCTGGTTAAATGAAGTTGGTGGTGATTGTGTTTGTTGTTTCCTTCCTTGCAGCGAGGACAGAACACAGACAGTGGGAGCATCTCCCGTGAAGCCTCCTTTGAAGGAATTAGTGGGTGTGTTTATTTGGCATCAATTTGCATGAACATCAATGTACTTTCTATTACAGGGGGGGGCTGCTGCAGATTAACCCATTTCTGAAAACACTGTAATTTAATTAAGCGCAGCCTTTGTGAGTTAGTGCGATGAATGTAACGTTACTGTTGTCCTTCACACCAGTCTTTGTTCTTTTCTTACTGCATACATTTCATTATTGTATCCCCTCTACACTCTGACCTTCACTGCTTTGAAAAGTTAAAATGAATAACCATCTGATTGCATTATATAACGGTAAATGTGTGGTTTCTTGTTCCCTTTTTAAAATCAGGTTCCAAGTAAACAACACTCTCTTGTACCCAGTCATTGTGGAATGGTAGGTAATTAAATTATATGTTATATTATTGTCACATCTTTGTGAAATGGGAGGTTTTATTTCCCTCTAAGAGTCAGAAGTCGGTGTGCAGGCTGTAATGGACTTCGTGCTCGCCTGCTCGTCCTTGGCATTAGAGTTTGCAGCCTCCAGATGAATTGACATTTTCTGCAATGAGGAGTAATGCTGTTCAGGCACACCTCCTGAGGAGAAGGACTTGATTGAACCCCTTTGCCCCCTCTGCACGGCTCTTTTTTTTTTAATGGTCCACTTTTTATTGGTTACCACCCTCTTGTGTTATTTATGTTACTCGCTTCTATTGTTGTAAAAATCTGTCATACTATCTTTTATATGTTATATATGTTTTTAATTTCTCGTAATTAAAAAAAGGTGATTCTGAGCTTAGATTAAAATAAATAAGCAAATACTGTACATTTTTCAGTGAAGGGAGAGGGACTATTGTAATTGATTAGGTCTCACCACCACAGCTAGTTGATTAAAAGTTGATCTAAAAGTTGATTAAAGGTTGGGTCAGAAGGCTTGTTTATTTATTTAACCTGTCAAGGGTCAAGTTTTTTAGGCTACTTGCCAAGTCTTTGGAAATATGTTGGTGTGCATACAGCACCACTTCCAAAAAAATGTCTCAAGACTGATAGTTCCTTAACATGACCTTAAACTGACCTCATGTTCTGCCTGTGTCTGCAGCCGTCTCACTAAGACTGATATGGAGCTCACGGTCCTACGCTACACCAACCGGATTTCCAGTGAAGCCCACAAAATGGCAAGGAGCCTCCCCTTGCTATATTTTAATTTCAGTGAAATAAAAAAGACCAATTTGAAGAGCATGAAAAACCAAAGAAAGCCAAAGTATCAAAAGAATTTATAACAGTAATCTATAATCTACTCGCTCACTGACTACATTTATCAACATCTTTTTCACTGTAGATCATGAAGCATGTGAAACCTGGACTTATGGAATATGAAATGGAGAGGTAAGTGGTATTTTATCATTGTCCTGTTGTTTTTACAGTTACTCTGGTATTTCTGTTACACTGCCATGTCAGACCTAACCCCTTAGATAGGTATATATATATATATATATATATATGATATTAATGGTGTTTGATGTGCCTGTGATGTGTGCAAGAATGAGAGTAAAATAAATGATTTAAAATCAGCTTCTTCCGTTTGCAGCCTGTTCCAGCACTACTGCTACACCAAAGGAGGGATGCGTCACACCTCCTACACCTGCATCTGTGGAACGTACGTGATTTTTACAAATTCATGTCTGTATTGAAGACAATCAGAGTTTAGGATGCAGGGGAAGAGGCAGTGTGTAACCCTGCCAACTAGAAAAAAACAACACATGCCCTATCGCTCGGTTGTTTGGTTACTGCCAGCGAGCAGCATCACTATGGATTGAGAATTTTGAGACGTTGCTAACCACGTTCTGACCTTTTGTATCTATGGCCATGTGTAATGAGCATCTCAGGGGGGTGAGTGGCCGAGTATGTAAACACCCCTGTTCAAATTAAAGGCTTGAAAATGAGGAGGACAAACGTATTTCAAATAATTTACAGGTTCCATGTAAACAATTTCCACCATGTAGTGTCAGTGTTTTTCACATGTGGTTACCATGTTACCATGTTATTTGTGTGTGTGCGATTTAAATTCAAGCCTTGTGTGTTCAACCTCAGGGGCCATAATGCCTCTGTTCTCCACTACGGCCATGCAGGGGCTCCCAATGACAAGGCAATTGTGGATGGAGACATGTGGTGAGTAGCCCTCTGAATGTCCTTTCATAGGTATGTAGATCATTGGTTATATTAGCCAAGATTCTATCATCCCCTCACAGACTGTTCTGCTAAAGTTGTCATGGCCAGTGTTGGTAGTTTCACTTTACACATACTAGAAAGCATTTTAGACACAAACCAGAACTACTTTGAAAAATACTTTGGATTGAATCCACTCTGATAATTTGTTCCCTGCAGTTTGTTTGACATGGGTGGAGAGTACTACTGCTACTCCTCAGACATCACCTGCTCCTTCCCAGCCAATGGCAAGTTCACTCCAGACCAGAAGGCCATCTACGAGGCCGTCCTCAAGTCCTCCAGAGCCGTCATAGCTGCCATCAAACCAGGTTATCATCTGTTAGCACGTTACCAGTCAACGAAAAGGGAGTCAGAAGGTTGACCTTAATCATTCTAATGCTGTTTGTGTTAAAGGTGTAAAGTGGACTGAAATGCACCGTCTGGCTGACCGGGTTCACCTGGAGGAGCTGGTGAAGATTGGCATCCTGCAGGGCAGCGTGGAGGACATGATGAAGGTCTACATGGGGGCTGTCTTCATGCCCCACGGACTGGGACACCTGCTGGGCATTGATGTGCACGATGTTGGAGGCTACCCTGAGGTGAGGACTGAGACACTTTACAATATAACAACCCACCAGAGGACACGAGAAGAAATCACAGCCCTGTTTCCCCTATTGATGTCTCACCAATAAAAAAGTTGAGAACAGAAAGAGGACAAGCTGTTGGAACAGGGGCACAGACTGAAGTCTGAACACTGATGGTGTCAGGTTTTATTCTGCACCTATGCCAGATCACCCACAGCAGCTCCATGGATCCATGTGTCAGTGTATACAAATATACTGTATATACATATACGAGGCTCAATAGTGCTTATCAGTGAGGGATTCCTTTTATCTGTCTGGCTTGGGTGTAACACATTGTTTCTGCTTCTCAGGGCGTTGAGCGCATCAATGAGCCCGGACTGAAGAGTCTTCGGATGGGCCGTCTGGTGCAGGAGAGGATGGTCCTCACCGTGGAGCCCGGCATATACTTCATCAACCACCTGCTGGACCAGGCCCTGGCAGACCCTACCCAAAGCTGCTTCATCAACAACCAAGTGCTGGCTCGCTTCCGAGGCTTCGGAGGGGTCAGTCTGCCACCGCAGGGTCGCACGATTGTGTCATTCTAACATGTTGGGGTAACGCATGTGTCTCTCCTGCGTGCAGGTTCGCATTGAGGATGACATTGCAGTGACGGCGACTGGGGTGGAAATGCTGACCTGTGTCCCTCGCACTGTGGAGGAGATAGAGGCTTTCATGGCCGAGCCTGCAAAAGACTTCAGCCCCGTCGCCCAGTGAATGATTTGACCTGGCCTGGTCAATGAAGCAGAGTGTTCTTTATTAAACATGAAATCATTACGCTTATATCACTTGCATAACATGCACAATCAAGATCACAATTTAATGTGCCATATGTCAGTATTTGGTTTAAAACAAGACCATCACAACAACAACAACGACATGTAGCACTGTGAGAAGTTAGGGTTAGGGTTAGTCAGGACGAGCACGATTCCTATCACGCAAATCATGAACTTCTGTATCTTTATAATGGGATTTAAGCATTGTTCACCTTAAGGCAACGGTAGGAACCTTTTTCCTATCAAGGGCTATCTCACTTTTTATAGCAACCTAAATAATGCTAAATAAGCCATGCTAAATAATGATTGTTAGCAGACTCTTTCATGCTTGAGCTGCTTCTCTTTGGCAGCTGATCTAAGGGTGGATGGTAGTGACGTTCTGGTTCGTTCTGAGCCAAAACAAATGTGTGTCTGTTAAAGGCAGCTGCTCCTCCCTGGGTAGATCATCACTACCCAGTAATAAAGTTGATTTCTCTGCTTCTTAGGGAAGAAATGTATTTTTAAATAAACCTTGCTTTTATGCTTTTTTACAAACAGTGATTTGACCTGTCAAATTAAACATTTGAGTTTGAAACGGTGTGCAGAATATTATTTTATAAAAACCATACAAATTTCTACTGTTGGCTTACACAGACTTTGGCACATGAGCCTGTTCATTTATATTCGTATATGTATTTCAACTTTAGAGTTCAGTGAGAGTGTGAACTGCTGGTGACTGCAGGAGAGCGTAAACAGACAGTTCTCAGTAGTCCATTGTGGGCCTTTTTATAGAATGAATTAAGAAAAACTGAAGACGTCCTTTGTTTGAGAAACCTCTAAGAGCTCAGTACCAGATTCAAGTTGACTTTAGTCACCTTATATGCTGCTTATATATAGTTATGTCTAAGGATTATTTTGTAAAAACATGTAAAGGTTAAAGATGTGTCCCTGTGAAATACTTCACAAAACACATGCATTAGTACATTTACAAACCCTCTGAATTGAACGGTTGAAAGCGGCTGTTTAAAAGTCTGAATTTGGTGCCTGTGTGTTAAAAATTCACTGCCAGTGGGAGGAGAACAAGTAAACTGCAGAGAAAACTGCAGGAGATAACGGTGTGGATATCAGATCAGAGTGAACAACAAGGGCCCCTCCCCATATTGTGCCATCCATTAGTGTGGCCACCTCCTGTGTTAACTCAGATCGATGCTGTTTAAGTCACAGGGAGCATCATCTGCAGCTTCAGTGCCCTCACCACACTCCACTTTACCATGTCTTCACTGATACACCTGGAGATTCAGTGAATGAGGCAGGAAACACTGTGGGGTTAGAGTTCCATCTTTAGTGGAGTCTGGACTGAATCGGATGCGTTTTGTGTCTTATCAGTAAAACCACAGGCCAGAGTCCATGATTTATAATCAAGACGTCCCGGTTACAAAGTGGTGAGTCTGAGTACCTAGTGCTTTCTTAGTCTGGCTTAGTCAGGTTTGCACACCACTTTCAGTTCAAGGTTTATACACGCAAGCACAGGGAGTGCTAACCACTGCACCAACAGTGCTATTCTAATGAATATGAAAATATATGATCTAGAGAAAATAAACTAGAAAATGTATTTAATCACATGAATTCCCTTTAAATATTGGTAACGACAAAAAAAAAAAACCTATTAACTTTCTGTCGGCCATAAAAACACAATTAAGGCTAAGAATGAAAAAGGACGTCAGTGCCTCCCCAACAGGGATGCCAGAGCAGGAAATACTCAGAGTGGAGATAAGTAATTTGTATTATTATTATTATTATCTAAAATAAAAAGCAACTACCTGGTCTCCTTCACAATGTTGGAGCAGTTTGTCTGTTGATCTCCACCTTTCATGAGACTGTGACTGAATTTGAGCAGATTTGTTTTGTTGCTTTCATAACCATGAGGGTTTATGCTTATCCCGCTTTCTTCCGGCCGACTGTCATAATTTCCTTCACTAACCTTGCAGCTGATTGTTTTTCTTCCAGTGGAATTTTGGAGCCTGACATTTATGGAACCATTGACGGTCCGAACGTTTTTATTCCCACACTCCCTGAAAGCTAAAGTCACACTAATTATCTCATCATTATTTTCAGACATGGAAGTTATTCCAGGAAGGCCTCGCTGCCAGCTCACCACACTGACATTTACTCTGGTGCTTGTTGTCCCTGGCTCTCCATTACTCTGCTCTCTCTATGGAGTCACACTGGTATATTGCTCCTATCGTTCCTTCCTTCCTCTGAATGCGACAAATTCATTACACTTCTCATTAGGCGATTGTGACAGTGTGAGAGGCGACTAGATCTTTACCAAATGAACTCATTAAAATCGCTGTGTTCAGGATCACTTGGGAAGTAATTTAATTAAACTTACAACAGAATCTTGTTTCTGGTCTTTGATCCTCATGACAGTGAATACTATAGCATCAATTTAATTTACACCCTGACCCTATTTGAATTGTATTTTTTTATATATGATATAAATTCATTTAGATCAAACTCCCTTAAGGATTAAGGGCTTTCATTGAGAAAATACACAGGATTAAATCGGCTGGATGAGTTTGCTGTAATACTGTGTTTGTCCTCTAGGTGGGTGACTTCAATCAAATCAAGCACCACCCCCATGACAACCGTGACATCACACAATGATAAACTGCGATGAGTTTATAAATAGTTAGTAAAACTGTTTATTTCAGAGAATCTCAAGGACAATACACGAGGGTCAACTGCTGAAGACTTCAAATAAAAAAGGCTAATTCTGATGTTTTATTTGTTCCAGTCTCGTGTTTAAAGAGTGAACAATTTTGTTTGTTTGTTTTTTGTTTTTATTTATTTCCAATCTTCTTACAGTACTTATGTATCAGAGGTATGTTGATTCTTGGAGGGAACTGATAATAGATAGAACACAACAAAGGCTGAACCCTGGAAAGAGACCATGTGCTGCTTGAGTCAGAATATTGTTCCAACATTTTCTATGAACGTAAACCTCATATATAACCGTCAATACCAGCTGTAAAATACTCCCACTCCCACTCTGTGCATCCAAATATCAATCATAAGTCATGGATAGGTCTTTGTGCTTGTGACTGGTGATGTTGGGATGATCGTATCCCATAGGAACAAAAGAAAATGATATATAGGCACATACAGTTTGTTTTTACCACTCCAGAAAATTCATGAGGATTTCTGACCATCTGCTTCTACCATCAAACAGGCTGTGGAATGCCTACATTCAGTTCAGGGGCTGTGGTTGGTGGAGGAACGCAACAAAGGTTTTGATCCCCACAGCCAGGAAGCGGCCACTGGTGGCTGATAAAAACCAGTGTCCTCCCCTGGAGCCACACAAATAAATAAAGAGGGCTTTTTCTCTCTTCAGCTGCTGTGAGGACTGTCCGATTCACTTCAGCATACATACATACGTACATATATACAATCATATTACAAAGGCTGCAGCACCGCAGGGCTGTGCAGGGAGTGGTCAGAAAGGCATGTAATCCGGGCCACAGCGACCTCAAACTGATAGTTGTTTTCCTTTTGGGTCCATTCTGTGTGGAGGATCAGCACCATGGGTACACAGTAAGATATTACATATCTTTGGTCAGCAAAGTTAAATAGTTGATTATAGGTGAAACTGGACCAACTTCATATGACGTTGTGCCATAAATCTGAGCAGGAAGGCGTTAAGACCATACACATTCTATACGTAGTCCATGTTTAACTTTTTACACATGCTCTCCTCTTCATAGGTTCTCCACTTCAGTCAGCTGCAAACTGCTTCCCATGAAACACACAAAGAGAGCTGTTATAATCCATAAATACTTTTTTTGTGGGGTTCTCAGTTTGCTACTGATCTGTGTCACCCCGCCGGGCCTCTGTTTATCCGCTGACTGAATCCCTGTCCTCCACTATTCTTAGCTCTGCCTTTCTCCCAGCAGCCGCCTCCAAGAGAGTCAGCACAAATGTTCCTTTTTCACTTTCTATCGAAAACGAATGCCCATATTAGGCAAGGCCCAGCCGGTCCACTCCCCGGCATAGCACAGGACCAGAACGCCTGTGGCGGGTTCAGAGTCTGCCCCCCAACACGGAGCTGAGGGACCCTGGAGAAAGGAGGCAGTGCTAGCTGCGGCCGCGGTGAGTCGTCTGTCTGTGAGCCCCGCGTGAGCATGAAGCGCAGCACGTCGTCTTGTAGTAATCGTACACACAGAGGCGAGCCTGGACCACTACATTGCAGTTGAAGTATTTGTCCTTGCAGTTCTCATCTGAAAAAAAGAGAAATTACTGTGTGATGCTCATTAAAAAAAAACATAGAAACAGTGGACACAGTTTGAGGTTTGCTCCATGCATAACTCGGCTTTCAGGAGCGAGATGGATAGAACACAAACTATCTGCTCCTCCTTCATCTGGCAAAGTTAATCTTTCAAATGATGACACAATAAAACAGGAATGCATTCATCCAGGTGAGCAATGTTCCAGCTAACACGATGTTAGATGACTGACCTACGGTGGGTATACAGGGCTCCGGGTTGCAGTCCTCCCTCTCCGCTGGTCTGTGCAGCTCGTTGCAGCCCTCCCTGGAGAGCATGTCGTCAGACAGGCAGCGCACCTCCCGCACACGGAAACCTCCCTCACATGTCTTTGAACACTGGGGGGAGCAGGAGTTGGTGACAGCGGACAGGTTAATAAAACCGCTGCAAACGTGATTCAAACTAATATCCAAGCCTTTTTTCCTCACATGACAGTTTAAAATATTATATTTCTCCTCACTGGTTTGACCTGCATGTATTTCAGGCACCACTATCAGTATCAAAACAGGCATTAAATGGTCCTGATGAGGCAGTTATTATTATTTAAATGTGATTGCTGTTGATTAATTTACTGAACAATCAACAATATGTTGAAGAAGGTGAAAAACATTTCAACGACGACAAGTGAAGCACAAGCCCAGCATACGAACTGTTTCAGTTTGTTCATTTTTCATCCATGAATTATTTCCTGTAAAACTATAGAACAATGTTCAGTGATAGGTTCCCTGATCTGTGACTCATACCACTTCCAAGTTCAGTAATAATCCTTATTGTGATGAGTGTGTAAACACAGCATTCAAGCAAACTCTACAGGCAGATCCAGGCCATTAATCACCTGGTCATAATAGTACAGAACAACAAGCACGTGCTTTGTTCGAAGCTGAGATGGCGCGATGGCGTACTCACAGCACTCCAGTCAGTGTGGTACCACTTCACTCCACAGTCCTTGAGGCTGCAGCTCTGCTGACTGAGGGGTCGATCCAGAGAGGAGCACTCGTACGGCGGCATGACGGAGAATCCTTCCTCTGACCTCATCAGACACACCACTGACCTCTGCTGGCTGCCGGTGCCACACTCTGCAGAGCACTGGGACAGGACCATGAGGATTTAATTAAGCATTGGAAAAGAGAGAGATATTGTGAATTTAAAGTCTCTGTAAAATCCCCCTTGTTCAGTTACTCCAGACAACTTTCCACTAAGCCTGGCATGACTTCCTGTCGTCTTCATACCTGGCTCCAGGGGCCTGTGAACCACTCGATGCGATTCTCACAGGGGCCGTTGTTGCAGACCTGAGAGTCGGGAGGCCGCTGACTGCCACACCCCTCCAGAGGAAGGCTGCCGATGTGATTGGTCAGACAGAGGACTCCTCTCGTCCGTACACCCATCCCACATTCAGCAGAGCACTGTGGAGTAAACATCCAATTTCACATTTCATATCTTCTCCGGTATTTCGAAAAATCCCAATTCTCTTCTTTTCTTTGCTCTTGTTTGACTCTTTCACTTTCCTAACACTTTAAGTTCCAGAGTGCTACTCG
Source organism: Pseudorhombus dupliciocellatus (assembly GCA_016785235.1). NCBI lineage: Eukaryota > Metazoa > Chordata > Actinopteri > Pleuronectiformes > Paralichthyidae > Pseudorhombus > Pseudorhombus dupliciocellatus. The sequence goes on along the minus strand of JAFBJW010000365.1, from coordinate 2,111,101 downwards.
TACCAGTTGCTTATAATAAAGCCATGATCGTGATGTTTCACCCAGTTTTCATATCGTCAAATAACCAAGGGTAGGTAAACCTGGAGAAACTAGCAAGAGGACGTTACACTTTAAACAGTCCAGTCATCAAAGCTACACCCTGAAAACACACAAATGTGCACTGGCACCGGTGTGTGTCTCTCTGGCTGAGGACTGGATGTATGAGCAGTGAGGGCACAGACAGGATTTGACCCAGGCCCCATCCACTGACATGAGGGAAGCAGCATTAATAACCCATATTGCAGCCAGCCACCAGGTGGCGATCAAGAGGTCTTGGCTTCACTGTAGGACAGCTGCCATCGAACTTTACATACATGATGAAGTCAGTCTAGTCTGTGAAGGTTACCCAACTGTTACTGCCTGTGTCAGTCAGTGTAGATGAGCGCTTCGGGCAAAAGAGAAACTGTTGGCAGCAGAAGAGGATCATCATGTGTCACCATCATCAGGGCGGACAAGAGAGGTCTTGTCCAAGTTTTTCTCGCTGTCAAAATCTTGATTAAAGGTTTTATAGAATGCGAGCAGCATCCAGAGCAGCTGCCTGACGCATGAAGACAGACCCGATCAATGACTCTGTTGTCAGCGCCGAATGAAGGGTGCTGTGTCTCGCTCTGACTGAACACCCACCTTACTTCCCCAATCAGTGTAGAACCAGCTCTTGGCGCAGGCTCCCATGTCGCAGTTCTCTGCGTCGATGGGCCGCAGATTCATGTTGCACTCCTCATCGGGGACAAAGTCGCCCACATTGCTGACGCAGCGCACCTCCCGCGACCTTTGACCCACGCCGCACGGCACAGAGCACTGCAGAGAGGGAGCGCACACGTGGTTAATGCGTGGAGGAAGGCCCAGCTGGAAAGGCAGCATTTTCATCACCTCTGAAAACATGCTGACACAGCGTCAAAGTAAAAAGGATGTGAGCGTCACCAGAACTAAAAAAGAGAACTTATGTCTGTTAAGTCAGGAAACAAAACAAGACGCTGACAGTCCTTTTACAAATACAGCTTCATGTCGTCTGAATGATGCTCCATATGTGTTCATTGATTCCGTGGGGATGGACAGCTGCACTCACGGCGGTCCACTCGGAGCGGATCTGCCACTCACTGCAGATCTTCAGCTGGCAGGTGCTGGCTGTTTCCGGCCGCTCCAGGTGTCGGCAGCGGCTCGTGTGGATGTTGAGGGTGCGGTTGGCGTACACCTGACGGCACAGGATCTGCCGGTGCTGCATACCAAGGCCGCAGGTCTTGCTGCACTCAGACCACTCTCCAATATCCCAGCTGCTCAGGAAGGAAATCACAGGCGCCTGCTATTAGCTCTTTTTATATTGCTTTGGCTTGCTCTCTAAATCTTTTATTTCTGCAGTGAAATATAAGCACACTCATCAATCAATTTATCTAAAAATCATTTTTAATGTAAATTCATTTTAATCATTCAATTCTGCCTTTTCATCAGCTGAAATGATGATGAATACAAATGGTTTTATCTTGGCATCATGTTTCAGATTTCAAATAGAGCTCTCCAACATTAGTAACATTAGTAAACTAGACTCTTAACATTGGCAGTGGTGGGCCTGAGTGTGTGGTCTCTCACAATGCTGGACAGGGCTGCAGGTTGCAGGCTTCTTCCTGTGGACTCGGTTTGCTGCTGCTGTCACACAGAGCGTCTGATACCTGGACGTGGTTCAGCCGGTGGACACATTGAAAGACCGAGTATCTGAATCCTGAAAAGCAGACGCAGATCAATGCAGTGAAGAATCAATCGATACAGATTGACTAAAAGAACAAGTGCTTACATCGGCTGTTACATCGGTGTTATTATATTATAAAAAAATTAGTGAGCACTGATTTGTGAAACATTTTAATTCAGTACAATCATAGTAATTAGTAATAATATATATACTAGTATAACTGTGCATAAATAATATTCCTGTATGTAGAGACGACAGACTTGGCCAGATGTTATCAGAGATCGGGGTATATTTTCATTTAAATATTAAAACACTCGGGATATCTGCAACCAAAAAACTGAAGCGATGCTACTCAACAACTACCGCGTTTCCTTACCTTTACCACAGGAGGCGCTGCACTCCGTAACGCCACTCAGTTTCCAGTTGTAGCCTCTCTCTCGTGGTGGCGGCTGTACCGCTGGTACCTGGTTGTCAGGGAGACGCGTGTCCCGGTGTGTGTTGCCGTGTTGATCGGGTCCGCCCTGACGATTCACAGTGTTCTCTGAGACGATAACACAGGAAAAGGCGTACAGCATTCTCAGTTACTATGGTAACAGGATGGGTAAGGTAGAAAACGAGATATGGATGAATTAATTTCACTGGTTCAATAGTTGCATGGAGAGACCATTATGTCTGCGAATCATCCAATTCAAAGTCCTGTTGTCTTAAATTCACTAATGATGAGCAACATGGCAGCATAATCTCCCTCATTAGGACCCCTGAGACTATGTTCGTTCTGATTTGGCACTGTACAAATAAAATAAAATTGAATTGTTAAATAATATTGTCAATACAGTTACATTTTTATTAGTGTTGTTTAGTGTCTTTAATTACTCTTAATTACAAAACTTTTTTTTTAATTCTGAGTATTCTTTTGTTCTTTTTTTATAATCCATATTTGCATTTGAGTAATAAAGGTAAACATGAAGCTCCAATGAAATGCATCTCAAATACATATCAAGAAAGCATGTACCATAAACTTACTGTGTGTTACAAGTTAATTTAAATGCACCTCTTTTGCTGCTAACTAATCCACATTATTCAAAATCGATTCATTTAAGGACCTTGTGCCTTTAAAATGTAATGAGGCAACAGAAAAAGAAAAAAAAAAGGCATCAGTGAGGGAGACCAGGGAGGTTCCGGTTTACCTTCAGGCCTGTGGTTTGGTTGCTGAGGGCCGACAGTTTCCTCTGAGGGGAGAACGTACTCATAATGAACGCCAGGGTTCGGCTGCTGGAAAATCATCTGACAGAAAGTAGAGGAGACTGTGTCAACAGTCCTAAGATAATACTCCTGACCTTCAAATATTTTCTCAAACAAAATGTGATAGCTGCTCTAAAGGTCGTATTGTTTCTGGCCCGACAAGTGCGTTTCAGTATGAATGAAAAGAGAGAGTCACATCAACATGTCCAAACTCATTCACCACTCACATAGACGTCCAGGATCTCGTTGGTGGGCCCTTCAGCGAGGAAGGACTCCCCGGCCGTGCTTCTGATTTCGTTGGGCCGCCGGTAGGTGAACATGGTCCCCCCTCCTTCATATTTGCCTGGTCGGTCAATGGCCCAGTTTCCATTGATGATGGATCGCCCCGATCGACTTCGGAGAGCTGCAGGAGACGGAGAGAACACCCACACAATCACCACTGACAGCCCCGAGGAGGAAAGTACTGCCACAGCCTCTTCAACGTAATTAGTGTTTAATCTAAAGCCATCAAGGCATAATGAGAAGTGGAGTCAAAACAAAAAAGAGGTCTTACTCTGACTTTCTCCACCCAAAGAAAAGTAATTACAGCTAACTGAATAAACGCTTTCACGTGCTCTTTCAAAGCAGTGCCTTTTATAAAAGTGAAAATCTGTTTGTTCTGGCAAGTCTTTCATGCAAATCCTGAAACAAAACCCCCCAAAATGTTTTCCACTGATTTCATGGATTAAGGACAAGAGGCCATTAGAAAGGCATTAGAAGTGTAACATTAGACTGGCTTGTAAAAGAGTGTTTGGACAACTTAAAGCACTGTTAGACAGAACAGAGGCCTATTGAGGGGAAATCACGGACTCCTGTGAGATTTCTGCTCTTGTCCACTGAAATATTTTCCAATAAAGCGAATTCAGAAAACACGTCGCCACGTGCAACTCTGTGACGATGTCATCGCCGCAAACACAAGACGATGTTTGTCTATCATCAAGGCTGTTTGTGTTTCCCTTACACTGGGCTCGTGAATAGGCTTTAGTCTGCTCTGCAAGTATCATCCAAGGCCAATACACAGTGTGTGTGTGTGTGTGTGTGTGTGTGTGTGTGTGTGTGAGAGAGAATGTTGCAGAAGACGCATGTTATAATCGTAAGCAGAGAGAGCAAAGTGAACTTGGCGTCCAGCTTGGATGGGATTTGACATGTAGCCACTGAATCCTCCTCCAGTGTTCCTGGTTTGTTTTGCAGAGCACTTTAATTAAAAGAGAAGGTGAGGATCAACCGCTGAGATCCTCGACCGGAAACATGTTCATGCTCTGTCTGTGCCTTCCTCCTAACTTACTGCTCAGCCAGGCCACGGTTCTCGTTTGTCTCAGGAGCCCAGGCCTCCCTCCAGCAGTGGAGGGTTTTTCATCAGCTCTGACAGTCGGTGATAAAATGTGACACCACATGAATGACAGCAAGACGAGAGAGGGTCTCACTGCTCTGACCGTTTGTGGCAGAAACACACAGTGGATGAGTGGATTTGTCCATGCCACCACTCACGGTTGGTTTTCACCTTCTGATCAGACAAACTGAATCACTTCTACAAGCAGCTGTTGTCACAGATGGAACACGTAGAGCTGTCTAACGTCTGTGTATCAAATAAAAGCATTACCTGGATTTGTCACTTAATACAACATTTTATGCATTAACTCTATTTCCACCAATGTCATAAACTTATTCTTTAGCACAATCTTATATATATATACGTGTTTTGATCTGTAGCCAACCTGGGTCAACACAAGGAGTCCAGCCAATGCTGCGAAGCCTCAGATGTAAAATATTGTTAATGTGAAATATAAATTTAACCCAGAGTTAGCAGTGCAGAACAGAAAATGTGGAAACTTGGACCCTGCTTAATTCCAGTGTGATTACACACTCTTCATATATCTCTGGCTTTCAGCCTTCTGCACTATATGTTTTCATTGAACTCTCAAGATGCTCCTCCCAACTGCCTGATGTAAAACAGATGTAAAACACTAGTGAGAAAAAAACAGCAAATGAATCTTGAGTGAGAAGACTGGGGACCACTGTTCTGTTTGGCCAATTTAACGTGACCCGGTTTGTTTTCCTTCCCCACCTAGGTAGTTCCGGCTCTTCACCATCTCTGTGACGTTGATCTTGGTGGCTCCCTCCGGGATCTCCACGATCTTGTGGTAGCCGACCTTGGACAGGCTGTGTTTGAATAGTCCAGAGACCAGCCGGCAGGTGGAGTTGTCCCCTCCACACATGCCGCACTTGTCCAGCACCCATCCCGTTCCGAGGTAGTCATCGCAGCCGAGACTCTGCCACACAGAGGAGGAAAAGGGTCAGTTGTTAGAGCTTCGCTTGCACACACTTCCGTCACACCCAGCAGGTGCAGCCTTCAGGGGTTCAGAATCTCGCTGAAGGATATTTTAGCAAGCAGGCGACCAAACCACCAATCTTCTGGAAAGTAATGACCCCCCTCACCCATAACTACAGCTGCCCCCCAACCACATCGTCTGAACTCACTCATATAAAAAGCTAATTTGAGATCAAGTCTTATATTTTTAAAGGTTTGGCTGCACCTGCTACATGAACACAAACCATAAACTCACATTAGTAACTTCCATACAATAACCAAGTAACCAGGAATCTTGTAAAGTTTCCAGAAATCATTCATTTGGCCTGTGGATTTTCTCTGGGAGCGCTGGCTTGCTCTGTCCCCTCGGTGGTTATACATTACAAGGAGTGAGGGTACAGTAAAACTGGAACAGCTCATATCAGCAGTCCATAAATTCACTCAAACTGGCAATAAAAGGACCTCGCTGTTCAAACAGGTGGGGGCAGCCCCCCCCCCCTCAAACTGGTCCCAATGGAGGCGGAGCTACCGTACAGGTCACAGTGGCCCATAAGCCTCCCTGTGACTGGACAGCAGCCCATCTCCAGGCTTTCCAGGCTCTTGCTTGGCTTCCTCACGGATGCTTCTCTTGCTCTGCCTTGCAGCAGCAACACATTTCCCTCAGAGCTTCTGTGTTGCAGCCGCTCAGTTATAATGCTCATAAAAAGTATGGCAGAACAAACGTGTGGCTGTAGACCTCCACATGTGGCTAGGATGTGTAGAACTCTTAAAGACTTACACAAATTTACAGCAAGTGTCTAATAAGTAATAAACCCTGCGGTCACCTCTGCGGGTTGGGCTGGACGAGAAAGAACGTGAGGAGGGGGAGAAAATATAAAGCAAAAGGATGAGGAGATGGAAGGGAAAAGGAGGAGAGTCTGGCTCCATCCCACCCGCAGCAGATCCCTGCCTCCTGAGCCAAAACACCACCTATGCCAAAAAAAACATGAAGTGCCTCCTTCCACACAGGAAGTAGGTGATGAGAGAAGAGAACAGCAAACTGTGAGCGCAGAGAAAAATACCGCACAACTGCCAAATGCTCCTGTAGTCAACGTGGAATTGTGTGGCAGTTACGGCGGGGGGGCAAGAATGAAATCACTAAACATGACATGACAACAGTCGGGGACGCGCCGCTGCGCCTCGCGCTCTCGGTTTCCACGTCAGTGAATAGAGAGCAGCTCCAGCGCAGAGATAAAGGAATGCATAATGCATGGTAAAACACACTGGTGGGCATTTTAACTAGCCACAGTAAGTCCACGGTGGAAAACAAATAAAACTGCAGACGAGGAGGGCTGTTGGTGACATGACTACCAATGAATATCTCCATTTCCACCGTAAATGCCTTAAACTAACAGAGTTATAGCGGCTCGGCCACATTTGCCTGAAAAAGTGAAAAGAATTTCCTCTCATAAAACAGACGCTGACATGGTCAGAGGTCATCTGTGGCCACTGCGATGGGAAAATAAAACACACTCACCTCGGAGTGAAAAATGAGCCGAGTAACTGAACCGACCTCCAAAATCTGAACGGACGGTTTAATATCATATGACTGGATTTAAACTCACACAGGGCTTTTGTTCCTCTGATGTGGGGAAAGCTGGGAGGTTTTACACCTCCAGCGCAGGAAGCATTAGAGAGTTGAGGGAGTATTTGATATCGAGTGATTTGGACAGCTGCACTATTAACATCTCTAAACTGTCAGGACAAACTTTTCAGCTTTGCGGTAGCACGCAGCACAACATAACATCCTAATCTGTCCCCGAATAAACCCCCGGTCCCCAGATTGTCACATCTGCTCTCCAGGCTGTCTCTGACAAGAGTGACCTTAACTGTGAACCCGTCAAACCCAGGTGTCGGGACACATGAGCGAAAGCAAGGCTTGGCGAAAGGCTCGCTGGCTCTGCCCGGCAGCGGAGGCTCAGTCTCGGCGTGGTAGGCTCCCTCTGCGGCAGCTTGTGCCATCTGCTGAGGGTGATTGCCCAGTTTTGAGTAGACACAGGCCACTCAAACCCACCCTTATCTGTCACAAGTTCCATGATGGCTGAATCATGACCACTGAGAGAAGCTCCATCTATGAATGACTGCTGATGTTTAAACTCAAGACAGACATTCTCAGGCATACATTTTATTTTTTTGGTTCTAACTGAAGCTTAGGCTCACCTCCATATTGACCTACAGATGATGGCGGCACTCCCTTTTCAGTTTTAATGTTTGAATCCTGAAAATAAACTTGGGCACAGACCCTAAACACATTGAGGTCTGGGTTATAGTGTTGACTCGCAGCGCTCACCGTTATGGTTAGTAGCTGCCATGTGAACTGTAAATAGTACTATAACACACAAACTGACCGTTTTGGCCCTTGAAATTAAGAAAACAACAATCATCATCTGGGGTCATGTGAATTTCAGGACCTTCAAAATAGCAGGAAGGGATCTCACCGGCCTTTGACTTAACCTCTTAAACCCTCGGCTGTTTTTCCTTTCCTTTATTTCTGGGCTTATGGCATAGCCACTGTATGTCTGCAGGCTACTGCGAAAGGCCATTGTTCAGCCTGCGAGTGATATGAAACATGTTCGAGGAGATTTTTTTTCAATAAAAAACGGATTTTATAGCAGCATGATGACGGTTTTTGGCAACTTGGGAAACTAAGAACAAAACACTGATATGATCATGTTTTCATGTAGGATAACACACAGGCTGCAAATGAACAAATGTCTCCGCCCACTATCCAGAAATGAGGCTAAAATACCCTGGATATGAACACAACCATCAGGAGCATTTGTAGCCAGGACATGTTACCTTAGCCCAGTTTTTTATAATTAAATAAAATCAAACCTTAAATATCACATCCCTGGGCCAAAAACCCATGTTATTTAAGGTGAAATACATTGATTTATGCTCAAAAGCAAATATAGTAGTGTTTTATTCTGCGCCTTTCATGGGCGAACATGTATGTAGATGGTTTTGGACCTATACTGTGGTCAGCCACCAGGTGGCAGCCAGGACTTTTTGGCTTCAGTTTCTGGGAGCTGTCATGTTGTTTTGTCTTTGGTAAAACATCAAGTATTGTTTGCAGGCGACTTGACAAATGTAAACACCAATGCACAATAGAGGCATGATAAATCACAGCGGGTTCTGACTCATGCTTAAGTGCAATTCATATGTTGCACGTGCCATCAAAGTGTCGGGCTTTAGAACAATCCTGTATCACACTGATTCCAAGTTGTAACTTCTACCTCAAACAACTTTCAGCGGTGAAACTCTTAACTAGGTCACAGATATAAGTGATGATTTGCACAGGCTCCTTGATTGCTCTGTTAAAGTGTAACTGGAGAAATAATTCCCAGTTTGCTGTTTCACTCGTGTTTCTCTGCACATGTGCGGAGGCGTCTCTTGAAATGAAGTGAAGCATCGTTCCCATAGCAAACATACACAAAGTCAAGATAAAGCTGCACCGGTTCTACATGTCTTCACGACAGCCCTGGCATAGCGTTACAGTAACAGAGGTTGTATCCATGTAGGAGGCCTGCGCTAGTAAATGTGACTGAATGGTTCATCCTCAGAAGGATATCTAATGTCAGAGGTAATGTGGGGGGCTTTAACTTTCCTCTACGTAAAGGTTAACTTCACCTAAGTGTCTCAGCAAGTGGTGCAGAGGCTCGAGGGGAAGGTTTAGAGCTTTAGTTTCAGCAAAGATTTGCAAATGACAAGCAGTTTGCCACCATTGACACGTTCAATATAGTTTTCCGATTACTGTATTGTAAAAGCTGTTTTAACATTGCAGCCAACAGGGGGCACTGCTGTTAACATTTGGTTATTTTGGTTAAATGTATCTTTAGCAAGGTACCATGTGAAAACAGATTCTAGAAGGCGCTGTAAACACAACAAACAATCAACTGTTGTCTCCTGGATGATTTCATGAGTTAAGATAAATGCATCATGACTCTGCAGCTGCTGCTCATTTATGAGGGCTGGGCTAGTTCAGAGTCCATAGTGTTTTCCATTCCCAGTCCATCCCTGTGTCCGACTTCTAATATAAAATCAATCATGTAACAATATCGAGTGGGCTGGAAATTCTCCCTTTCAAATGTCAATGAAGAAGAATATGTTTGTGTACCTTGGATGAACCGTGTTACTTCTGCAGTGGTTCTATCTTTTGTGAGGTGTTGTGACACAAAGGTTATGTGTGTGTCTCAGGCATTACATCTCTGTGTCACAAGATATTTGAATAATGTTTTAAAATTATTTTCTATTGAGTCTGATAAATGGCCAGAGAGCTGGTGTCTGGAATTATGAAAAGTCCAATGAAGAATTAGGAAAGTCCAGTCTATGTGTGTGTGTGTGTGTGTGTGTGTGTGTCAATACGACTGTGGCCACTGCATCAGGCCCAAGGCCGACAGTTAACACCAGCCGACGCTTATGCCTGGACCTCCGAGTCAGACTGGATCTGCAGCATCCAGATGTTGGCAGCTTTTGGGAATGTACACACAAACTATAACTGCTAGAACAGAAGTGTACGCACAAGGCTAAACATGTTTCTCTGCTTCACCTCCTCCATCCCTCCATCCCTGAACTGCATCCAGCTGCCTGTGTGGTTCTTTTAATGCTTTTCAGCGGTCATCAATACTCAGGCTGGTCCAGGTTTTCAGTAAACAAACAATTCATTGGATTGGATCACGTTAACCTATAAAAACATTGTTTATTTTCAAAACAGTGATTCCCTGAGAGGTTTCTTGGATCCAAATCACACAGTAAATCATCAGTATGGCAACATCCAGCGTCTCTATGGGGTCTGACAGATGCAAGTATAAAGTTTATGTTGACTGCTGCCTCTCGCAAGTCCCACTCCCAACACTGTTTAACAAACTCTCCACCCATGCCTCCATCGGCATAGAGGTGAGATAATAAGAATAATTTTTCTGTGAACTATGCCCTTATACAATATTAATACAACTAACAAGAATTAAAGAATAACATGCCTGCTTGCTGTTGGTCCAAAAAGGAAAACAGACTACGAATAAAGAGATGTTTTCTTAGTCTGGACATGGTGCAGTGGTCAACCCCCCCCCCCCCCACCCCCCCCCCCCCCCCCCCCCCCCCTCCCCCGTCCCCTCCCTCCCTGCTCCCTCCCACCTGCTCCCCCCCGCGC